>CAJNDT010006025.1:502077-1144577 GCA_905221615.1 Symbiodinium sp. CCMP2592 | reverse complement strand
GTGGGAGGAGGAGCCTTGGCCTTGGGTGCGGCCGTAGTTGCTCCAAGGGCCGCCCTGGTTGCCGCCCTGGTTGCCGCCTTGGTAGCCGCCTTGGTTGCCACCTTGGTTCCCGGAGTTGGTCCACCCCTGCTGGTTCTGGCCATCCGCTTGGCCATCCCCTTGGCCATCCTCTTGGCCATCCCCTTGGCCATCCCCTTGGCCATCCCCTTGGCCGGTGTTGTCAGTACCGTCTGCTGGGCCTGGGGGCTGCTCCGTGGTCTGCTCCGGGTTGTGTTGGTGGCTGCTGGTGGGCTTTTGGTGGCTGCCAAACTGGGGAAGCCCTGGGGCGGGTCGACTTGGTCCTGGCCAAGACCCAAAAGATCATGGCTCTGGGGACCTTGGGACCGGTCGGACTTGGGAAGACCGGCTTGAGACCTGAGGTTGTCCATAGCTTGCAGCATGTCTTCAGTGCGTGGACGAAGCTTGAGGATCTTCTCGGTCTCCATCTCCAGCCTGGTCGTGAAGTCCTGGTCCTTGGACTTCCAGACTTCCAACTTCAACCTGGACAACTGGTCCCTCACGTCCCGGTCGTACCTGGAGATGAGTGCTTCCTGGAGCTTGGAGAGCTCTCTGTCGAGGTCTTGGCGCTTGACGACCAGCGTTCTGCTTAGGTCGTCACTCCTCGTCTTCGACCTCTTGGCCCTCCTCTCCTCCACCTCCTTTATCATTTTTTCCTCCCATTCGGCATCAGAGTTCGCCTTGACTTCTTCCATTGACTCTTGGAATTCTTGGAATTCCGTCTCTGTGGCCTGCCTTTCGTTTTCCTGCTCGTCCTGGAGCTGGGCCTTGGAAATCGTATATTCCTAGAATTCAGAATAGAAGGAAACAGTATAATAGGTTTTTTACAATAAAATCTTTGCTTAAAGAGTAGATGATAATTATGTTTTAAAGATCCGACCTCGCGGTTGCGCCTGTAGATCTCGTGGGCCACCTCGAGCCTGGTCTCCTGGAGCTTGGCAAGTTCGGCTTCCAAGAACTCGAGGGCAGCGGGATCCTCCGTCTCAGCTTGACCTCCTGCAAGCTGCCGAGATTTCAAAGAAAGCTTACGGGTTTTCAAAAATCGTTTTACATGTGGCGTATACATGACTTTGGATAATTCAAGCCTGGAAGGTCGCCTTCTGCTGTGGTGGCTGGGACTGAGGTCGCCGGGGTAGCGGGCGGAGCGGGCCTGAGATCATGACTCAAACTTAAGGGCTAATTTTGGGTGTTTCCACTGCTACTTGGGGGTGCTTCCAGCTAAAAGGGCTTCCAGCCCCTGACAGCTTCAATAGGGCTTCCAGCCCCTGACAGCTTCAATAGGGCTTCCAGCTCTTGACGGCTTCAATAGGGCTTCCAGCTCTTGACGGCTTCAATAGGGCTTCCAGCCCTTGACGGCTTCAATAGGGCTTCCAGCCCTTGACGGCTTCAATAGGGCTTCCAGCCCTTGACGGCTTCAATAGGCTTCCAGCCCTTGACGGCTTGAAGACAGCTAAAGGTTTTGAAGATTAAAAGGTCAAGTAAATTCAGTCAAGCTGCTCCTGGGCAGGTGCTTTCGCCGGCGGCTGCTTGGGAGGGGGCGACGTCTTGCCCTGGAGCTGGAGGCCCTTAGGAGGTGCAGGCAGTGGCTGTGGCCGCCTCCAGGGTGACAAGGGTCGACCCTGCTCATCCTGCCCATTGGAGGTCCAATTAATGTGGACCTCCTGGGATTGCTGGCTCCTGGATGAGCGGGGATCCTGGGGCTCCTGGCTGCTCCTTTTTATGCTCATTTCATCCAACTGTACCTCCAGCCAGTCGTCGATCGACTCGATTGTTCCTGATTGCTCAAATACCCGGTTAATGAACAACCTGATCGACTGGTCCTGGGGCATCTGGGTGTCGAACTTGAGGCTAAGGTGTCGCACCACATCGTTTTGCCAGTGGCCGAAGGTCTCGCCCTGGCCGCAGGGGTTTTCATTAAGTATATAGTTTTAGGGGATGGGGGCTTAGATAGGGACCGCAACAAGAGACACAAACATATAAAAAACAAATATATATATATATATATATATATATATATATGTACATATTTTTATGTATATTTTTTGATATATATATATATATAATGTATGTATAAACTTTTGCTTGTTACTCCAAGGCCGGCCTCGTCCTTGTACTGGCTGTAAAGCGCCCTCCAGTTCTCTCGCCAGGCGCTTGAGTCTGAGTGCTTTCAAACATAGACATCAACGGTTTCGTTAAATCCTTAAAACAAATGCAAAACTTTGTTACATGCGTGCAAGTGTCCGGTGCCGCCTGGCTGACTGTTTCGCTGGGGGCCCTTTCCCATCGCGGGGATGGGTCCTCCTGGGCGCCCTCGAGGCTGCTGGCCGGCCATGGCTTGGACCGGCTTGACTTGGCAGCTCCTTGGCTGCCTGACTAAGTAACTCCTAAAGCTGCTTCTTGAGCTTGGGAGCTGCAGCGGCCGAAGATCGATCTCGCTTGGGAGCATTTGCCGCCGAAAAGGGCTGTCCAGCCCTTGAAACTTTACTTGCAGGCTCATGCAGCTGGAGGGTCGATGTGTTTTTCACTCATGCATACTGGCTTATGCAGTCGAGGCCACCGGGCTTCCAGCCCTGGCTTGGAACACTAAAAGACTTGAAACTAGGACTCCAAAAACTTAGCCTTCTCCTTGAAGGCCTCTGCCAAAGAGCCGCCCTCGGCGAGCTTCTTCTTCATCTTGGCAACCTGAAGCTTGGTCTTATCCCGACCATGCTTCCTGCACACGATCTGGAAAAGCTGCCTAGAACCGTCGACTCTCAATGCGACACTGTCGTGGTAGTGCATGATCTGCAGCTTGCCCCTTTCAGCCTCCGTCAACTCGGGCTTGTCCTTGTCCTTGGGGGCCTGATGATGGAGATTAAACATTCAGGGCTTCACTTAAATACATCTTCATAGATAGAAATATATGCTTACGAACAACAAAAATTTTTTTCTAATGTTAAGATTAGAGGCCGGCTTCTTCTTCGGCTTGTCACTGTCCTTTTTCACAGGCTTAGCGGCTGCAGCTGGTTTCTTCAAAACCTCGCCCTCCCAATACTTCCTGATTCGAGCCTTGCTGCCTGGCACGGGACTGCCTTCGGCTTCCTGGCTCAAACTCGTCTTGGCGGTCTTGGGAGTGTCTGGAAGCTCCAGATCCCTGGTCCGAATCTTTCGAAGCGGACTGCTCGCAGGGGCTAACGACCGTAGCTTTGGCGGCTTGGTCGCAGGGCTTGGCGTCCCTGTGCTCGGCCGCTTGGTGTTGTGGGTCTCCGCCTGCTGGAGCTTGGCTGGTGAGGCCGACACTTCTGGAAGAAGCAGCGCCCTGAGTTCCTCGAGATCCTTGATCTCGAACTGGGTCGCCTTGCTGCAAGCCTCCTTGAACCTGGTGTCGTTGCACAAGCGGCGAGCATGAGCCATGACGGTCAGCAGCATCTCGGCCGTGTCCCCAGCCCAAGCAGTTTGCTTGCTCAGCGGGGCCTGGTGGATGAGGTCCGGGTAGTCTTTGCTGACCTTGGCCAAGCACTCCTTCAAGTCCTTGTACTTGAAAGCCAAGCCGCTCTCCACCTCCTGGAGTTTCTTGAGCAAAACCGTCGCCTTTGAAAGCCCTTTGGCCTGGACAGCACTCGTCTTGGCTAGGTTGCCGTAGGGGTCGAAGTTGAAGGCGGCCTGGACACCTAGGAGCTTGACGTGTTTCTTGAACACGTCCAGCAAGTGCTCCTGGTCCACCTCCGGCTTGGCGAAGTTGCGTTCGCCGCCGCGGCCAGCAGCTGCGGGGCTGCCCATGGCTCTAAGAACCTGAGGACTTGCCTGGCGGCCTGCAGCACTTAAACCCGACAGACCTGCCTGGAGCTTGAAGCCCAGGACCTGGCTAGGCCTGCCTGGCTTTGAAGCCAGGGCCTGCAAGCTTGAAGCATTCAGCGTACTATGAAAAAAAACTTCAGCTCAGGTCCTCTTCTCGCCAAGTCAATTTTGCACGTCAAGCAGGGCTTGATCGATCTCGGCTTGAATTATACCCTGGCAGTAGCCTGCCCTGGATTAGCACTTGAATTAAGCCGCTTCTAACAAACGACCCCTTGAATCTTGGAAACTTGAGGCTTGTCCTGGAGCTCACCTCCCAGCCGCCTGGCACTGGTCAGATCCTCGGACCTGGCGCACGGGCGGCTCAATTTCAAAAAAATGTAGCGTCCACGTGCTCCATGATCCTCGCCCGCAACTCCTGGTCGCTCCAGGACTGGTGTACCTTAAGCCCCCACCCGCACTGCTTCCGAAAGTAGTTGAGGCTTCGTCATTCCGCTCAAGGGGCCTGGGTTTGCTTGGAGAGCGATCAATGAAGCATCGTTGAGCAACAAGCGGATGTACCCGTGCTCCTTCATCTTCATGTGCTTCGTCGCCTCCGGCCAGCGCTCGGGGTCGATGTCCATATCATTCTCGATCTTGTACATGAGGTACTCCAAAAAGTTCAGGAAGCCCACTTCCTTGTCGACATCCCTTAGCTCTATATAAGTAAAAAATTAAATACATAGTCTATATACGGCATATGTATAAGTATATATATGTAGATATATATGTATATGTATATGTGTTCATGCCAAGAATCTCCAGCTGGTCTAGGTAACCTCTCCGCCACATCACGACCAAGGACCTCGCGACCTTGCCTGGAACCTTGGCGTGAAGCAGCTTGGCATAGGCCTGGACGACAATTTCATCATCGCCCTGCATCTTGACCTAGCCCAAAGTTCCTGGCAGCTTGGCTTGAAGACGGCTGCCATGCACGAGATTTGAAGCATGATTCCCCCCCTTCTTCCTTCTTAGGGCCGTCCGGCCCCTGGAAGCTTTGGTTGCAAGACGGCTGCCATGCACGAACCTGCCAAAAATGATTCCCCCGCCTTCTCCCTTCGTGGGGCCGTCCGGCCCACATCCCATCTCTTCTGTCTGTCTCCTCCGTCTCTCTGTCTCTCTGTCTCTCTCTCTCTCTCTCTCTCTCTCTCTCTCTCTCTCTCTCTCTCTCTCTCTCTCTCTCTCTCTCTCTCTCTCTCTCTCTCTCTCTCTCTCTCTCTCTATTTGGTTAGCAAACTGGGGCCGCCCGGGCCGTCGTTTCAGCAAGCTGAAATCAATAGAAACATCCACCTCAAAATCAATAGAAAATCTCCATAAAATCAATAGAAACATCCACCTCAAAATCAATAGAAAATCTCCATAAAATCAATAGAAATTTTCCATAAAATCAATAGAAATTTTCCATAAAATCAATAGAAATTTTCCATAAAATCAATAGAAAGACCACGATTAAAATCAATAGAAGTCAACACTCAAAATCAATAGAAACACGTACCAACAAAAGTTCCAAACGATTGAAATTTCCTCAAATTCAATAGAAGTTTCGTGTGCCTCCAAAATCAAGCGGCCGATTGAAAAAAATCAAGCGGGCGTCCTCTGGGCAGTAGGCTTAGCAATTCTGTTCTCTGAAAACGGAGTCGGAACATTGGTAAGGGACTGCTTCGAGACCTTAGCGAGATCACAGTACCTGTCCACACAAGAAATCAGGAAGTCTTTCATGTCGTATGTCATAACGTTCACGGGCTTATCCATTGAAGGAATAGCGTCTTTGCAAATCGTGTCTGTTCCCTTGAACTTCTGTTCCTTGGCTTCCCTTTTGGCCTCGGCCTTAGATCTAGACGGCTTGCCTTTGGAGGCAGCTAGAGCGTGTCTGATCTTTTCGGCATCGTGACCTGGTAACGGGAACAAGGATCGGCCGGTCCACCACTCCTCGCGCTTAAGGTTGGGGTCAAGATTGACATCGTGTTCCTCAATCGGACCTTCATCGAAAGCGGTTACCCTGGTTGTTGACAAGTTTGGGAAAACCTCAATGTCCCTGTTGGTGGGAACATACAACCTCTTCCTAGGATACACGTGATGACGAACAACTGCACCAAGCTCGGTGTCGACTTCCCAGAAGTCTTCTCGAACTTGTGGCCTCGGGTCACCCCGGGCTGGAGCAGCCGTCTTCTTGTCGAACACGTATGCAAACGGATGTGCTGATCTGGGAAGTTGTACCTGGGTTTTCTCAAAATGATTACAACCAAAGTACCTACCAAAAGGCTCAGGAGGATCCATGTCGATGACACTCTCAACTGTCGCCCATCCCTTAGCGAGATTCTTAGTTGGCCCAGCCATCTTGAAATCATCAACGTAGATGACCAAAAGAAGATCAAGTTCAGCGTGATAGAAAATGGACTGCCAGATCTCGGGCAACACCGGGGTCCACCCTACGGTCTTCAGCTGGTCTTCACAGTGTTTTTCCCAGATTCCGCCAGAATCCGGGTGTCCGTAGAGGGCTAACATTAAAGGTACGACTGGATCGGAAAACCCTCGCCATTCCTTAGGCCACCGGTTGCGCGGAAGTCTGACCCAAGTTTCTACCCCTTTAAATAATGCTTGCGTGTAAGCCTGCTTCGCGTCAGCTTGCTGCTTCGAGTACCCTGGCTGGCTACCGAAGACGTCGATGACTTTAGCGGCCTCCATTGAAGCGGGGCTGGATCCGAGTTCAGAGAAGATCGCATGATCGTTATGTTCATCTGAAACCCGATTCCCCTGGAACACGCTACGTCCCTTCCACTTCCTGTCAGGGTGTCCTTCTGGAAGTTCGTCGCCCTTGATGCTGCAGATTTCGAAGATTCTTCCGAAGTGGGTTTTGATGCCTTTCCTGATTGCTTCAGCGGAAACATCACGAAACTCACGAACCTTCGAATGCAACCAACAAGATTTATCGACTAGCTTCTGCCACTCTTTGTCCATAGCTTGCTTGGCTGCTGGGGTGCGATCAATCTCAGCTTGGTTGACGACCCTGGCTACCAACGCATACTCAAGAGCAGAAAGTTCCCCTAACTTTTCCCAGTAGAGGGTTGCCATCCTGACACGATGAGGCTCGTTCTGACAAGTCATTACGGGCATAGCTGGAGAAGCATCCCTTTCGGCCTCTGCTCGGGCGGCTTCCTCGCGACGGCATTTAGACTGATACCTTTCGATGTCAGCCTCGCGCTGATTGCGGGACATCATGTGCCACTCCTCGCTAGAGGTGTCTGGGGGTCGCTTCGAGCCCTTCTTGTTTCGAACAAGTCTGATCCCATCCCAGTTGTATCCTTCAGGCACAGGTTTGCCGTCGGGCATGGTGTAGGGATCATGTCTCTTTGGAGGCGGTTTCGGTTTGGAGCTATCTGACGGCTTGTCAGTTGATGATCCACGGCCATCCCCTTCCGGGGGGCTGGAACCACTACCTGACTTACCATCAGCCTCAGGGAGTTTGTCCTCATCAGGAACAGAAATGGGTTCGGAAGCTCTCTGCCTAAGCTTTTCAAGCTCTCCCTCCACGTCTCTGCCCTCTGGGTTCCAAGGATCAAGTTCCTTAGGACCGAAGATGTCGTCGATACCACCTGAAGGAGGAAGTGTAGTCTCCTTAGCTGGGAAAACACAGTCTTGATCCTGAAGCTCGGGTGGATCACCCCCCTGATCCTCAGAAACCGCGAGAGGAAAAACCATATCCCCTATCGGAAGTTCCATGCGCTTGACCCGAATGATTCTCAGGTCGTCATTGTCAATTGCATCTTGGCTACCCTTTAAGGGAGCTACGAGGTATTCCTGTCTCCAAATGAAGCCAGGTTGAATGTGGTATCCTAAGAAGATACCGTCTTCGGCCTTTGGGTCGAACTTAGATGCATTTGTGATGTTCTCTTTGGGATTGTTCCAATAGAGAACCTTGGCACCAAAAGGAATGAGCTTACCGCTAAACCCTTCACCGAACCTTTCGTCCCATGGGATCTTCGCGGTGTCCATCCTTTTGGACAAGTTTAGAGCCATAGTGTGATGTTGAGCAGCTAAGGGCCAGAGCTTCGTTGGAAGTCCTGCCTGCAGCAAGTTCGCCCGTGTGCCCTCGAGCACAGTTCGAATCTCTCTCTCAACAACAGACTTGCTCTCATCGACGTAAGGTCGTGAGGTGTTGTGACGAACTTTGTATTTTCCAGTAGCATTCTTGAGTTCGGGGGCATTGTCAGAGTAAATGATACCTGGTTCATCATCTACAGCGAAGTAGTGCAACAGGCAATCATAAACCTCTTCCGACTCCTTCGTACCTGCAGGGTACACATAACGAAAGTTAGTGAACACGTCCTTAACCACAAGAGCAACTTTCTCACCTTCGATCCCAAAATCACGCAAGTCCTTGGTCACAATGTGATCAATCGTCACGTGGTCTCCGAACTTCTTCGAAAAGATAGTGGAGCTCCCCCCTCGCTTTCTGGCATGTGGCGCTAGCATTTTGGCCTTTTGGCATACCTTGCAGAAAGGGTTCTTAGGACGGTGGGTGAATTTGTGCTCCGGGCTATTGGCCTGCAGCTTGAGCTGGGCTGAACGTTTTTCGTCCTTTGGGTCAGCTTCAGCTTCTCTTTCGCTGTCAGGCTCCGGCTCGGGGTCATCAACAGGTCTTTTAAAGATCGTTACACTGAGAATGCAGGCATCAGAAGGGAGCTTGGCTACCCGATTGTCCAACGTCCTTACATCCACTTCTTTTTCGATCTCCTGCCATTTCTTGACGTAAGTCCAAGTACTCCGGATGACGTGTTTTGGAAACCTTGTAGCAGGCGTTCTAAAGGTTTTGGGAAAGTGCCCCACGATCATCTGTGGAAAGGAAGGATGCGAAACCCAACCTGGTTTGTTCAAGTACTCCGCCTTTATACCTAACGGAGCAGCCTCTTTCAGTGCTTTTTCAATCCTGGGGTCGAGGCCACTGCCCGAGGATTCGCCTTCCGGCTCGGATTCTGCTGCATTGGCGTGCCTTATTAGGCCGCTGAACGGGGAAAACCCGATGTTGCCTGGATGACTGGCGAATGAGCCGCCTTCTCATCCTTGGCGGGAACAGCGATTGTACCATCCCCAATTACCGGGACTCGTCCGCGCAGCTTGCAGTAAAGTTTCCGGCCTTCGGGTGTCACGAAGTAAGGCGTCGTCCCTGCGTACCAATGGAAATCGAAACCCTCATCCATACATCTCCTACCAACAGAGCACACCGGCGGCGTTGAATCAAGCACGTAGCATTCGAGGATTTTGTTGATTTCAGGGACCTCTAGCTTAACGGCTTCATTACCTTTTACCGGCCCGTTGGCGGTGATCAACGAAACAGGACGTGAGGAAGGTTCAATGGGTACGTCGGGGAAGTGAGTTCTGCAGTCCGACTTGCTGATGAGGTCCTCTTCACTTCCGGTGTCCGCTAGGAATTCTAAGCCGGGGACCAGACCTGCACATGACGGACGTGCAAGTCGCTCGCACTCCTCGCAGAGGAAGCCTTCCTCCATGCATTCATACCCGCATCCCGCAGGCGTTTCGTGAATCATGCATTCGATCATGGTGGCAAACTGCTTTGCCCACACAAGAGCCCTTTTCAGATCCTTAGGATTCGAGCGTGGACATGCCTCGACAGTGGGATAGACTTCATCATAAACCCTGGGAAGGTAGGCATGCTTTCTCTGCTTTCCTTCCGGTTCGATGGCAATCATTTCTACGGTGCTGTCGAAACTCACCTTAGGGAGTTCTTGCATGTAGAAGATCGTCTTACCTACCCATGTGCTGCCGGGTCCTTTGGTTGGGGTCTTCCTCCAGTTGTAGATCTTGTTTCCAACAAAAGGGGAGACCGGCAAAACCTGCTCGAGCTTAGCTTGGCTCCTAAGCTTCTTGGGGTTCACAGGACATGAATTGTCAGGAACATACCAATCTGTTCGGTACTTCTTGTGATGGCGGATGATTTTGTTGCCGGTGAAGTCTACCTCCCAGTAGTCCTCGTCGTGTGACGCTGCCATAGCGAGCTTTGGCGAGATCTCAAGATCCGCTGTATTCTCGAACGCGATGGCGCATGCGGCCGTCTTTGGGGCCTTGTCACTTGACTTAGCCCTGGGACTTCTCCCTCTGCGCGGAGCAGGAGAGTTGGCCCTGGGTGACCCTGGCTTTGGAGCTGCCGGGGCTGCTTCGGACTTGGGTGCGGGAGCTGACGGCTTCTCTATGTCCTTATGCTAAAACCGACATTTATCACCCTTGTTGCAGTTGCCTTCTTTCCAGAACTTGCATGTCACGTTGATTTTCTTCTTCGGTTTGTCGCCTTTGGGGGACAATGATCTCTTCTTGTGAAGGAAAGGGCAGTTATTGCCTCGCTTGCAAGTTCCTTTGAGGAAATCGTAGCATACTCCCTTTGGGCTAGGTGTCCTAGGCTTGCTGGGAGACTGGGATCTACCTTTGCTGGGTGATCTTGGCCTTGGGCTCTGCGATCTGCCACGGCCTCCTCTTGAAGAGGGGCTGGAAGTTCGGCCAGGAGACTTTGAGGCAGGGGCACCGTACTTATCTCCGTGAGATCTTGCGATGCGGTCACGGTTCTTGCGTTTGCGCTCTCGGGTCAAAAGATCCTTAAGTGACTTCACAAGAAACCTGTACGTGTGCTGATCCGTGCCCTCTGCTGCCCTGTCGTAAATCTCAAGATCGTACTTTAGCCTCTTGGACTGCCTGAGTTCACGAAGGAAAATGTCTCTTAGGGTCGTTTCGTCCGGTGTGTGGCTAAGTCCAGACATGACAGATTCCCAGTTGCTAATGAACACTGAAAGGTCGTCATTGATTAACCTTACTTTCAGCAGGTCCTCCACGGAGTACAGTGATCCAACCTCCTCGTTCGTCTTGAAGTACTGATCGAAGAGGTAGAGCACCTGCCGTCCTCGTACCGCCCTGAATTTCGCCGCTTCTGTCTCCTTAAAAATGAGGATTTCTCGGGAGAGTTCTCCCCTAGCGACTTTGGTGAGTGCAGCAAGAAGTTTCGTGTCAAGGGTGAGGAATTTCTCGGGGTCTCGAAGGGATTCCTGCGATGCGTCTTTGTCGTAGGCCTTCATCACCCATTTAAACGCCTCATCAGGTGAATCTGATGCTGCCCTGACCGCTTCCCTAGCTGCCGTTTTCCACGAACGGTACGACTCTGGACTTGGAAACTCCGGAAGGCTGATGGACTCTGCTTCTTTCACTTTGGGTTTGTCAGCATCGACTTTGCTCTCACCCCTTATGTTTCTTAGGCTTTGAAGAATTGCCATTTGGGTCTCTAGGAGACCTGTGTTGAAAGCGTCCGTCCCTGGCGTGCCGGAATCGGCCGCTGGAGGGGCCGCTGTTCCTGGCGCTGCCTGGGAAGGTCCTGCCTTGGGGATTGAAGATGCTGTTGCAGACGGAATGGACTGAGCATTCAAACCTCCTGGATTCATTGACTCGAACAGACATCTGGCGCCTTGGGGGATAACGTTCGGCATTGAGAACATGGGCGCTTGAGGAGCTTTGGGGACGACAGAGGGACCTGCAGGGGTGCTTGGAGCAGGCACTGGCTGACTCTTTGGAGTAGCTGGATTGTACTGATCCAAGACCTTCTCTAGTGCAGTTTCCGCAGAATCCAACCTGTCCTGAAGCTCTTCATTCTGTTCCCTACATACAGCAAGGGACGCCTCATACTCTTCTTTCTGCCTGTTCCTAAACAACTCAAAGTGTGCTTGGAACTGTTCAACCATGACTTCCTGGGAATTCTCGATGTGCCCTCTCGCCTGTTCTTCGAGGTTCTGTGCAAAGCGTGATTCCGCCAAATGTTGATCCAATGCGTCTGTGATTCGGCTTTGTTGAAGTTCCGCTAACTCTTGACGCAACCTTTGATCTTCGTCATAGGAATGCGCTTGACTTAAAGTCATTTCCGACAATAGGAGCCTTTCGCGATTTGCCGCCTTGAACTCGCTTTGTGCCAAGGCTGCTTGCAGTTCTGCTACCACTTCAAGGTGGTTTCGTTCTGCTCTGTGCTCCAAGTCAGCTGTATGAATTGCGGATGCTTCTTGATAGGTCAGCATGTGTTGCCTGTGTCTTGCTTCTGCCTGAGCCTCTAGTTCTCCGACTT
This sequence comes from Symbiodinium sp. CCMP2592, assembly GCA_905221615.1. Classification (NCBI taxonomy): domain Eukaryota; class Dinophyceae; order Suessiales; family Symbiodiniaceae; genus Symbiodinium; species Symbiodinium sp. CCMP2592. Next base: position 1,132,597 of record CAJNDT010006025.1, on the reverse strand, counting down.
CCAGTCTGATCTGGTTAACGTGTACTTCAACACTATATTGTGGTGCGAAGACGTTGAATTGTTGGACTGAGGCTGGTGCCGGGAAAACTAAGCCGGGGGCGCCGCTCCCTGTATGGCCACCCGTGACCGGGGGCTGTAAAGGGTTCACGGTGCTTGTAACTGTATCCATACTTGCAGGAATAAGTTCCGGTTCGCTCATGCGCTGATTGATTGTATTGTAACCAACCAGTTGTGACCAGGCCGTAGGCTATACGGCTGATAACCTATAGTTGTTGTAAACCACTGCACACACGCACTGTTGTATATACCCGTCCAAGTGATAACAGCACGGCTTGTACCATTCGGTCACTACCTTTTTCCTGTTAGAGCACTTGTGCCACAATGCCGTACACACAACATGATACTTCACACGTGCACAAATTACAACTCTGAACCCCGCTGACGCTGAACACTAAGCCCTAAACCCTAAACCCCTGAACCTTCAACCCTTAACACCATTGAACCCTGAAGTCCCTTCAACAGCTGAAAAGGGACCTGCCTGCCAGGAAAGCGGGTGCTTGGAATCCTTCTCCACCCTCGGCAGCTTACATGCGCTGGTCTGGAGGTTTACTAGTTTATAGGCTCGAAATAGTAGAACCATTGATGAAAGGACCCCCCCCCCACCTACCTGAACCCACAAACTCAAGTCAAAGCAAGCCTGCTACAGGGGCCCAATTTTTCTTTAACTACCTTACAGAGCGTATTGGGGTATATCATCGCCACGTTTCAAAAGGACTATTGCCTGTTAGCAGATACTACGCGTTGGAACCGCGAACCGAAAAAAAACCCTCAAGAAAGGTCTAGAGTCTAGGGCCGTCTAGGGGTGGGGTTTCACAGTTTCACACTCCACCGCGTTTCTGTGAATGTAAGATCCCGATTCACAGCACGCCTCCCCCTTTGTTGTATTCTATCAGACTCCTTAGTAAGAGACCGGGTTAAACTTTTAAGCTCCATATTCTAATCATCCTTATTAACAGAAGAGGGGAGGGTATAGGGTATAGACCAGAAGCGAAGGGGGCAAGTTCAGCTCTGTGGGGCTCCCGGCCGTGCCTTTGCAGAGCACTCTCTCCATCAGACCTGCGACAGTACGCGGCACATTTATGTTTAGGTTTTCCGGGTGTGTTAGGTAGGCATTATGCATGTTTGTTGGAAGGGCTTTTCGGGGGATTTGTGCTGTCCGGGCCTTGAGGTGTCAGGGTTCATGGTTTCGACGGTTCAAAGTTTTGGACGTACCACTTGAACGATATCCTCCTCGCTCCTCTTGGGAGTGACTCATGTCACTGCAGTACAGGGGTTATACAAAACTGTGCTATACTCGACTGTACTATACCACTATATCATGCCATGCTATGCAAGACTAGACTGTACTAGAAGGGACTATGACGCTGTGCTGTGCTTTGCTAAACTATGCGATGCCATGCTTCAGAGCTATACCATATGGCACACTATACTTTACCGTACCGCAATTGCCATAATATGGAGCCTGATGCACTTATCGGTCATTATTCGGACTCCATGCAGTACTCCCTCTAGTGCTCCTGCAAGCCACTCGGCTGCAGGCTCGAAGACTACCTTGAGGTTTTGTGTTGAGGGGCCCCCGGCCGCTAAGGGGTTGAGGGTCCTCTGTAAACCAGCTCCTAAAACCATGACAGACCTTGACCTCCCCAAAGCCATGGAGCTTGTAAACTCCTGCAGCACCCTATGCTTTAATCTGTAGAAAACATGCAAATCCCAGTAGAACGCTTCTCCATATCCGAAACCCTCAAAACCTCGGCCAGCCTCCAAATAGTCTCGGGGTCCACTTCCAGAGGGTCCTCGGTAAGAGCTGCCGCTTTGGCTGCTGGTATTTGGAGGTTTCAATACCCTGAACCTTCAACCCATACACCCGAAACCCTAACCCCCTAAGGCCCTAGAGTATACCCTGAACTCCTATCTGCAATCTCCAGAGCAACTCCGTTTTGTCAACAAGGTCTACACTGTTGGAATCCTAACTGTAAGACAGGTTAACAAAAATGAGGAACTAACTACTAGCAAGACTGTAAGTGAGTAAGCCTTAGGGCGTCAAGTTTGGATGTCGAAGATTTGGAGCAGAGCTTGACAGTTCCGGATCCAGGGCTTTTTTGGGACCTTCGGATGTTTGGTTTATGGTTCCAAAATACCCCTTCTTAGGGTACAGTCGTGACAGGGAGATCTTAAAATCAACACAACAAGGTCATCACGGCACGACCGTGTGGTTTAGGAGTTAGGGTCTAGGCCATTGCGGTACTCCTGTGTCAGCTAGAGACCCTGAACCAGGAACCCTGAACCCCAACCCTAAACCACGAACCCTGAACGCCACCCATAGGGGCCCCATAGTAGTTCCTTTTGGGATTACCTTATAGGGTTCTATGTTGAATCCCAAAACGGAACTACAATGGAGCCTCTGAAGGGAGTCGCAGAATCAGGCTTTCCTGCTTCAGGGCTTCACAGCCTAGGGCCTAGGGTTGGAGAGGGAAGGGGAAGGGCCCAAGAAAAGGGGCCCTTGATAATTAGAAGAGAGTTGAAAGTTCTATTCTAGCACAACCCTAAACCCTAAACCCTATTCTAGCATAAGTTCCCTTCTGAATACTATTCGTGACAAAACCCTGAAGCCCTGTAGGATGAGGTTTCGTGCCGCCAATCCAAGCGAAGACCCTCAAGTTTCGCGGTCCGGGGCTTAGGATTACAAGTAGGGTTTAGGGTTTAGTGTGCGGTGCTGCAACATGCCGGGAAAGATTCCAGATTAGCGACTGAGCCTCGTAGAGATGACATAGATCAATGGCTTTGGGCCTCAACGACCTGGCAATCCTGATCTGAGATTTGGGAAGATCGAGGGGGTTACTTAGGGTCGTTCAGCGATGAGGTTTTATGCTGCACTGTTGCTAAAGTGCCGAGGTTGACCCTGGACGCCTGAAGCTGTCTTTGAAAGGAGATCCGGAACCTTTATTAGGGCCTGTATTAGGGTTCTACAAGGGCTCCTTTAAAGGATACTAATAAGGGTACTATAAGGGTTTTGGGGGGTTTAATGGAGGAACCTGATTGAGAAACCCTGGGTCTGTATTAGTGCTCTTTATATGGATCCTACCATTTTGGGGGGGGCTTATGGGACCGGGATTACTTAAGCTTCCTACATTCATCATAAAAGCCCAGAGCCCCTAAATCCCTGAACCTTGCACCTCCCGGCCTCTGAGACTCCGAGGATTCTCGCCCTAAACCCCATAAAGTTGGAAACCGGATAAGGGTTTAGGGTTTAGCTGGGATTCCCTATACATTGCTCTTAAGGATTGAGGCTATGGGGTTTCCAACTTGTGGGCTTCTACTATATAAACATGGCGCCTAGGGTGCGCACACGCTGAAAATTCCCGCATGGGGGTTTCAGATAATAGGAGACCCCAATATAGTACCCTAGATAGAAGGATCCTTGCTATAAGGACCCCCAAATAAGGTACCCCTAGTTTTCGGCTTTGAGACGAGACACAGGGCGGCTGGTGCTACTGCTCGTGCTTCGCGTCCTCATCGGAGATTCCTTCAGCAGTCTCACACGACTGCTAACCAGTGGTTTTGGGGGTTCCCTTGGCTCTTTAGCTCCTATTTTCATAGGGATTATCATCATCCCTGGCTCCTTAGCTCCTCCAGTATCAATAGTAAGACTGACTCTGATTGGAACCAAGCCTTTCTAGCCTCTGACTCTTCGCCATGTATTACACAAGGCAACTTGCCGTTACCCGGTTCTGGGATACATTCTACTTTACCCGCTCAACGGAACCAGCGCTGGGCGAGTTAGGCTCCTGTCTGAAGTAACCTATCAGCTTCAGTCCCTCAGTGCGCTGGGTCTACAAAGTTTGGGAAGGAAAGGGCGCTTCCAAAATCGACCAATAGACTCCTGTAGGTTCACAGGGGTTTAGGATTTTCAGCTCACGGGTTTAGCATAGAGTTTTGGGGCTCAGGATGGAATGCTGGGCTGTAATTGCATTCTTCTGAGATCTGAGGCTTATGATTCAGGGTGCGTAGCGTGTTTTCCATTGATTGCAGAGCCAGAATGTAAGTTAAAAGGTTGAAACCCTAAACCCTAAAACCTAAACCCGACAACCTAAAACCTAAACCTAGACCCCAAACCCTAAAACCTAAACCCTAAACCTTAAATCTTGAACCCTAAAACCTATGCCTTATAAACCCGAAGACCTAAACCCTAAAACCTAAACCCTAAACCGTAAAACCTAAACCCTAAAACCCTAAATCCTAAACCCCTAAACCCTAGCAAACGTTGCGGAAGAATCCGAGGCCTGGCTTGTGCTTGGCACAGCCCTGGGCGCTGACTGTGGTCTTGCCTCAGACAACGATGACCCCAAAAGGGAGTAGTAGTCGTAGTAGTCGTAGTAGTAGCAGTAGCAGTAGCAGTAGCAGTAGCAGTAGTAGTAGTAGTAGTAGTAGTAGTAGTAGTAGTAGTAGTAGTCGTCGTCGTAGTCGTAGTAGTCGTGGTCGTAGTCGTAGTAGTAGTCGTAGTAGTAGTAGTAGTAGAAGTAGTAGTAGTAGTAGTAGTAGTAGTAGTAGCAGTAGTAGCAGTAGTAGTAGTAGTAGTAGTAGTAGTAGTAGTAGTAGTAGTAGTAGAACTAGTAGTAGTAGTAGTCGTCGTAGTAGCAGCAGTAGTAGTAGGGCGGTATGTAGTATGTTTAGCATGAGCAGTAGCTGTAGCAGTTCCAGTGGCAGTTTTATCTTCGCAAGTCGCAGTAGCGGTAGCAGTAGAAGCAGGAGCGAAATCCCTGAACTTTGTAAAAGCCGAAACCATAAACCCAAACTCGAAACCCCCTCCACCTCACACAACGACTAAGTCTCCGACATCCAGTCGCAATACTGGTCTCGATGGGCGTCCCGGAGCCGGCGCAGCCTGAAAGATTCAATAGGAGTCAATTTACTCGCGTCTGATGAATCCAATCCTATGGTTAAACGGTAAGCACCCCCCCTATACCCGAAGCCCCCCTTATCATAAAACCCTATAAACCGTAAGCCTCCCTAAACCCTAAACCGTAAGCCTCCCTAAACCCTAAACCGTAAGCCTCCCTAAACCCTAAACCCATACCCCAAACTTTAAGCTGAACCTCGACCCCTCGAGCCCTAAAGTTCTCAAGCGCTGAAGCCCGAATGCTGAGTCCGAAACACGAAACCCTACAAAACCTTCCGCATGCCTGACCGTATGTCCTTACGCATCGACCGTGACAGGCTTCTTCTGACGGTTTTCGGGTGTGCAATTAAAGCACTACAAAGCCTTCAGGAACCCTGAACAACCTCACCGATTCAACCCTCGATATCCCCTGCACCAGGTAAGCCTCTGAACAATCCCCGTGGACCCCTTATGAACTTCCAAAAACCATTACAAACACCCATGCAAAATTATAAACCCTAAACCTCAAAACATGTGTAGGAGGTTGGCCCGACTGATGGCTGCCGTCGGCCGTTCTAATGACATGATACTGTCTGGTGCTTAGCAAGACATGGGGGAATGGATCCCTGTAGTAGCCCCTATATAATCCCCAATCATAGTCTCCACAATCCATTCCCCCATTCCTACTAAGAACCAGACAGTATAGAACCCCATAGCGTGCACCACACTGTTTGCACACAGGAATGAAGACCGACACCTATATGAATCTATAAAGCCCTAAACAACCAAACACCGCCGAACACAAAAACGCTTTAAAATTTATAATTCAGCGGTAAGCCCCCCATATAAGGCCCCCCCCCCGTATCAAATTGGCCGAAGCATCCTGTTGGCTCTGCTCGGCCACCGACGGCACGGGCGGCAGCTCTTCCTTGGGACTATGGGGTTCTACAGGGAATTCAGAACCTCCAGTACGGGGCAGACCCACAAGAGCCCAGTTACTTATTGTATACAATTGATAGTGGCCGCTGTTCCTTTATAACCCTATAGTCCCTATAGATCCTAGAGCACCCAGAAGCCAGTCACCCACTTCAAGGGTAGCTGAGCCAATAGGGAAATGTTGAGAGCCAGGCAGGGCTTCAGGGTGTACGGCTGGGCATAGGGTTCAGGGTTAAGGGTTTAGCCCTGGGTAACTGCTGATGGCCAAAACCCTCAACATCGCACGTATGTTATCTCGCACTATCCACTTCTGCGCAACCCCGTAATTTCTCTGTTGCATCCGCACCACAGGCCCTTCTGATAGCCCCTGGGTCAGTGCAACTACTAAAATTAGGGGTAGCTGGGTGGCAGGGTGAGAATCATGCAGGATTTAAGGCATCGGACGAACGCTGCTCATGTTGAGGCAACGAACTGCTGCGGAGTGCCGAAGTAAGAGACACTTAGTGACTTGCCGTTGAGTATGGGCCCAGAGCTTAGGCCCCAAGACGATCACAGCCAAGGCTCCATGGGGCAGGTACCTCGGGATTGAGTTTGGGGTTGTAGGGGTTGAGGGTTTGGGACTCAGGGCGACTCAGTTTAAGGGTTTCTAGGGCTGGGGGGAGAGGTCAGGGGTTTAGGGCTAAGGGTTTGGGGGTGTATTCTACGGTTTCTTTAGAGTTACTACGAGTCTAACACGCTCTCAGTCTCTATGCTAGTTAAGTATGAGTCATACCTCGGCTAGCAAGAACACACGGTCCTTAAGGCACCACCTCCAATAAACGCTTGCAGCACAAATTGAGAAACAAGCATGTGCTAACCGTTCAATCCGTCAAAGCAGGAGTAGGCCGTTCACGTACATATCTCTATATGCAACAGCGTCGATGCCCTCAGAACGACTGAGCTTAAAACACGGTATTGTCGAATTGCCAGCCGTTAAACCCAGTTCGGGACATTTTAAGGCCAGCAGCACAAACACCTCAAGCATCCACAGCCTCAATTCGGTACATTTTATTAAGGCCAGCAGCACAAACACCTCATACATCCACAGCCTCAAAAACTAAAGCGGTGTTGAAAGCCCTTAGAAGCTCTGCGGCCTGAACTCGATCACCTGTGCTGGCCTGCATGAACCGACAAGGGCAAATCTAAACACCGATGCTACCCAGACCCTCTCAACCCTGCGCAGCTCTGAACCCCATCGGAACTCGCGCAATGTCGCAGCCCTAGGGGTAGAACTTTAAGTTTGGAGCTCCAGCTGCTTTCTATATCATGGGCGAACCCGCTGCGACTAACAGCTACATGAGGTCTAGTATCGACTCCTGATTACGGGACTGTTGCTCAAAGGGAGGCCGGGACTGACCCAACGCAATAGACCATCGTAATATTCCGTGACACCCTGACCCCAAACTTAAACCCTCAAACCTAAACCCTTAACCCCAAAGTCAGTTGGTCAGCCGCAGCTGTGAGCTCTCCTCCAAGCTCTCACCGCAACGCCCTATAGACTCTAAAGCTCGAAACTCTAAAACCGCGGTAAACACATACGAACGACACTCAAGAACCGATCAAACCTGCTAGAACAAACCTAGATGCAAGCCTACGTTCGCACCAAGAACCTGCGACAACCTCCCCCCCCCAGAGATTCACATACAATCCATGCTGGAGGGCCCCCAAAGAGGAGCCCTTACATTCTGAAAATGAATAGGATTTTGGGGCCGATTCAATCAAACTGAAGAACCCTCAACATAGTCTTGGTAATTTTTATTTTGTCCAGCTGAGATCCCCACGGAGGGATTCCTGGATTGCCGTTTCGAGCTCTGCGGCACCGCTGTCCTCGATGGAGGTCTCTACGGTTGAGGGCTCAATGCATTTCAGTGAGGATGTAAGACTCGACCATTGACAGAACTTTAGCACGATTAATTAGTCAAAGCATTTGAGGTTGAGGGTTCAAGGCCATGTACAAAGACTTTCATGTGTACCGCGGCTTGGTCTATCTACGTAATCCTGAGGGCTTCAGGCAATGTAAGGTCTTCAAGATGTTTTTTTCTTTTTTTAATGCGGGGCTTCAGACCCTAAAACCCTAAACCCCCTAAGCCTTAGAAAACCCAAAACACTCCTGGACCTCAAAACACTGTCTTACACCAAAACCTAAATCTAAACCCTCAAATGTTAACACTACACAGAACCCTGAACCCTAAACCGAGTAAACACGGGTAGTTGAACATGTGTGGCTTCAAGTTGTAGGTCCTACAGGTGCCGCGGATGTGGGGTTGTCGCAATTGTGTACGCAGAGACTACAAACATTGGGCCTTAAACAAAAACAGAATAGGCTTACAATAAAGGTGATCATAAGAGTGAAGCATAGGGGCCTAAGCAATTCGAATAGGCTTTCGGGGCATACTCTAGTATGGGGGTATGGTCTAGTACAGTTAGGATACTGGAACTCAGGAAATTTCTGAACCCCATACAAACTACCGGGAATCTACCGATTTATGTGTTGCTTCTTATGAGCTCCTTCTCCAAGTAAGTCATTAAACAGGTAAGTTATTGGGGGTTAAGGTATACTACCTTCAATCACGATATGGATAAGCACCCGAACCAAGAACCTCTGGACGCCAGAACCACACAGCCTGTGCTACAGTATTGGGAAATGAAACCCGATATCAATGAACACCCCATAAAGACCCAAACAACCAAACACCCCCGACAAACTTGTTGTATTTAGCGAGAAACCCGTATACAACGCCCCCAATATCAACTAGGATACCCAGTAACCTAAGAATAGAAAGGCCTCTCTTTTTGGTATTGGGTAACTTTATAAGGAACCTAGGACTACAAAAAGGGAATAAGGGTACTACTGGGCATCCTAGTCAAATTGGCCCAGCATCGCGTTGGCTCTGCTCGGCCACCGACGGCACAGGCGTCGGCTCTTCCTCGGGGTGGGCCCCTTTAAAGGGTTCCCTTTAGTAAGGGTTCCTTAAAGGGATCTATAGGGTTTAGGGTTTAGGCTCTATTGTTGAGGAGTTTCGGGTGTTGTAGGGCTGTCGAAACCTCTAGTACGAGGCAAACCCACAGGAGCGGCAACTGCAAACTAGACATGGGTTACTGTTCCCTGCCCCTCGGTAGATCTTAAAGCACCCACAGGCCATTCCCCAACTTCAAAGGATGTTGGTCCATTAGCGAAGTGTTGAGCACCAGTAAGGGACTTCAGGGTTACGGTTGGGAATATGGTGCGTGCGGCATGGCGGCATGCCTTGGGTGTATGTGGGGATGCTGTTCATGTTGTGGCAGCGAACTACTACGGAGTGCCGATGTAAAAGACACTGGGTGACTCGCGGTGGATTTAAGGCCCGGAGCTAGCTTAGGCCCCAAACCCTAAAACATTCGGTTCCTTTTCGCATGCCCTTTCAATTTAGCCCGATCGGCTCACTGTTCCCGGGCGAAACCTCAAACCGCACAAACCTGCCTTATAGAGGTTTCTTACTATGGTTTCCTCGTATGCATCCCTGACAAAGGTGGTTATTCGGGGTCTAGGAAGGCGCAGGGAGTAAGGCTTTCATAGTCAATCTTGTAATCAAGTACACGATCTAGCACGCTAAAACAAAATATAGTACAACTGGTAGAAAAAAGACTACCCTTGTCAACTGTAGTATCACCTATTCGGTTCTACCGTAACAGGCGTAACGTGAGAAAAGATTTTCGGGTCCCATTCTGCCAGCGCTGAGCCATCGCGAGGATCATGTCTTAACAGATGGGACAAGCTTCAAAAGGCTAGTTTCAGGTAGGTTCTTGTCAGAAACATTTCTACAGGATTGTAAACCCCTCTACGGGGAAGTACCAACGGCTGTGTAACATTAGCCTACCTAGGAACCTTCCCAAACTCTGAAGTTCCAACTCCACCCCACCCAAAACCACAGTCTGAATGATTGGTAAGACGCATGTATGTATGTACATTGTACATGTACATGCATATTTGTACATGTACATATACGTGTATGTGTGTATATATATGTATATGTATATGGTTGTTACTCTTGACAATTATTCGTGCGAGCACAGAGACCACCCGTGTCGTACGTGCAACTTGTTCATGTGTCTGTTCACAGAAATTTGCCCATCACATTGTACAAATCCGCGAAGCATCACAGCCAAGGCACCATGGCGCAGGCACCTCGGGATGAGGTTTGGGGTTGTAGGTCGGTTTAGGTTTAGGTCAGGTAGGGGTTTAGGGCTCAGGCTTTAGGGTTCGGGGCTTGTAGCTAAAAACGAGAGGATGAGAGGTCAGGAGCTTACAGCTAAGCATTTAGGGGTTAGCATGTATACTAAGGATTCTTTCAGCGTTACTATGGCTCCTAGCCGCGAGTATGTCACACCTCGGCAACCATGAGCACACGGTCCTTGAAGGCACCACCTGGAATAAACATCTGCAGCCCCAGATTGAGAAACTAGAATATAATGTGCCAACTGTTCAATCCGTCAATGAGCACACGGTCCTTGAAGGCACCACCTGGAATAAACATCTGCAGCCCCAGATTGAGAAACTAGAATATAATGTGCCAACTGTTCAATCCGTCAATGAGCACACGGTCCTTGAAGGCACCACCTGGAATAAACATCTGCAGCCCCAGATTGAGAAACTAGAATATAATGTGCCAACTGTTCAATCCGTCAATGAGCACACGGTCCTTGAAGGCACCACCTGGAATAAACATCTGCAGCCCCAGATTGAGAAACTAGAATATAATGTGCCAATTGTTCAATCCGTCAAACCAGCAAAAGGAGTTCAAGTAACTCTATATGCGACAGTGTCGATGCCCACAGAACGCCTGAACTTAAAGCACGGTATTGCCGAATTGCCAGCCGTTAAACCCAGTTCGGTACATCTTTAAGGCCAGCAGCGCAAACACCTCAAGCATCCACAGCCTCAAAACTAAAAAGCAGTGTTGCAAGCCCTTAGAAGCTCTACGGCCCTGAACTCGATCACCTGTGCTGGCCTGCACGAACCGACAAGGCCGGCAAATCTAAAACCGATGTTACCAAGACCGTCTCGACCCTGCGCAGCTCTGAACCCCATCGGAACTCGCTCAATGTCGTAATAGATCTTTAAGTTTGGAGCTCCAGCTGACACTGCAACCATAGGCGAATCGCCCGCACTAGCAGTTACATCGGGTCCAGTATCTCCTGATTACGGGGCTGTTGCTCTAAGGGAAACCGGGATTGACCCAACGCAATAGACCATCGTAATATTCCGTGACACCCTGACCCCAAACTTAAACCCTCAAACCTAAACCCTTAACCCCAAAGTCAGTTGGTCAGCCGCAGCTGTGAGCTCTCCTCCAAGCTCTCACCGCAACGCCCTATACACTCTAAAGCTCGAAACTCTAAAACTGCGGTAAACACCTGCGAACGATGCAAGCCTACGTTCGCACCAAGAACCTGCGACAACCTCCCCCCCCCAGAGATTCACATACAATCCATGCTGGAGGGCCCCCAATCCCTCGAAAGGAGCCCTTTCATTCTGAATATGAATAGGTTTTTGGTGCCGATTCAAAAAAACTGAAGAACCCTCAACATATGTCTTGGTAAGAAAAAAGGCCCCTATAATATTCTCCAGCTGAGATCCCCGCGGAGGGATTCCTGGATTGCCGTTTCGAGCTCTGCGGCACTGCTGTCCTCGGTGGAGGTCTCTACGGTTGCGGGCTCAATGCATTTCAGTGAGGATGTAAGACTCGACCATTGACAGAACTTTAGCACGATTAATTAGTCAAAGCATTTGAGGTTGAGGGTCCAAGGCCATGTACAAAGACTTTCACGTGTACTGCGGCTTGGTCTATTTATGTAATCCTGAGGGCTTCATGCAATGTAAGGTCATCATTGTTTTTTGTAGTTTTATGAGGGCTTCAGACCCTAAAGCCCTAAACCCCTATAAGCCTTAGAAAACCCAAAACACTACACCAAACCCTATAGACCTCAAAACACTACATTACACCAAAACCTAAATCTAAACCCTCAAGTGTTAACACTAATTACACAAAACCCGAAATTTCAAACCAGGTAACCACGGGTAGTGAACATGTGTGGCTTCAAGTTGTAGGTCCTACAGGTGCCGCGGATGTGGGGTTGTCGCAGTAGTTTCAGAAGAGACTGCAAAACTGGATGGGCAAGTCATTCAACAGGTAAGTTATCGGGGGATATTGGGGTTAAGGTATACCTTCAATCTCGATATGGATAAGCACCCGAATCAAGAACCCTTGGATGCTACAACCACATTGCGTGTGCCACACTGTTTTGGGAAATGAAACAGACGTCAGTGAACACCCAATAAAGACCGAACCAGCCAAACACCGAATTATTCAGCGATAAACCCGTATACAACGCCCCCATCTCAAATTGGCCCAGCATCGCGTTGGCTCTGCTCGGCCACCGACGGCACAGGCGTCGGCTCTTCCTTGATGGAGGAGTTTCGGGTTTTATAGGGCTTTCAGAACCTCTAGTACGAGGCAAACCCACATGAGAGCAGTTGCCTGCAAACTAGACATGGACTACTGTTCCTTAACCCTCTGCAGATCTAAGCACCCACGAGCCGTTCACCCACTTCAAAGGTAGCTGGGCCATTAGCGAAGTGTTGAGCAAAAGTCAGCGCTTCAGGGTTACGGCCGGGAGTAGGGTGTGTGTGTGTGTGTGTGTGTGTGTGTGTGTGTGTGTGTGTGTGTGTGTGTGTGTGTGTGTGTGTGTGTGTGTGTGTGTGTGTGTGTGTGTGCGTGTGTGTTTGTGTGGCATTTCGGTATGCCTTGGGTGTATGAGTGGATGCTGCTCATGTTGTGGCAGCGAACGTTAAACCTTGGGTTTCTGGCTGTGGTTTTCCTTGTATGCATCCCAGTCAAAGGTGGTTATTAGGGGTATGGGACGGTACGTGTACACGCCCAATCTTGTAATGAAGTACAATTTTACAATATAGTAACATATACTACAAGAAGTCCAACTGGTGGAGCAAAGCCTACTACAGTCCACTATAGTGTCTCATGGAGCAAAGCATACTACAGTCCACTGTAGTGTCTCATATTCGGCTCTGCCGCACCATGAGAAAAGCCTTCCGGGTCCCAATCTGCCGGTGCAATAAGACTCAACGGTGCGCATCACAAGGATCCTTTCTTAACTCATGGGACAAGCTTCAAGAGACTACTTTTAGATTTTAGGTTGGCTCTTGTCAGAAACCAGTAAATGGGCTCGCAAACCCTGCAATTTGATCACAGAATCTACTCAGTACATGTGACATAATTAACCGCAAAGCAGACAGCATGAAGATCACAGATATCATAGCCACGGCACCATGGCGCAGGTACCTCGGGATGGGGTTTGGGGGTTGTAGGTAGGGATTAGGGCGAGCAGGGGGTAAGGGCTCAGGCTTTTTGTTTGTTTTTAAGTGCTCGGGGTTTATAGTTAGGGATGTGAGGATGAGAGGTCACGATGTAGAGCTGATGATTTAGGGGTTAGGGTGTATACTAAGGGTTCTTTCAGGGCTATTATTGTTCCCGGCCTTGAGTTTGTCATACCTCGGCCAGCATGAACACACGGGCCTTGAAGGCACCACCTGGAATAAACACCTGCAGCCCCAAATTGAGAAGAAAGAAAGTCCTATCCCCCAAGCCCTCATACCCGCAACAGGAGTAGGCCCGTTAACGTAACTCTATATGCGACAGTGTCGATGCCCTCAGAACGCCTGAGATTCAAGCACTGTATTGCCGAATTGCCAGCCGTGAAACCCAGTTCGGTACATTTTAAGGCCAGCAGCACAAACACCTCAAGCATCCACAGCCGTAAAAGCTAAAGCAGTGTTGCAAGCCCTTAGAAGCTCTACGGCCCTGAACTCGATCACCTGTGCTGGCCTGCACGAACCGACAAGGCCGGCAAATCTAAAACCGATGTTACCAAGACCCTCTCAACCCTGCACAGCTCTGAATCCCATTGGGCACTCGCTCAATGTCGGAGCCCCAGGGGGGCCCAGGGAATAAAGCTTTGAGTTTGAAGCTCCAACTGACATCCCAATCATAGGCGACTCCCTCGCACTAACAGCCTACAAGGGAGTAGTGTAGGTATATAGCGGCGGGGTTTCCTGCTTGTGGAACTGTTTCTCTAAGGAGGACTAGCCCAATGTACAACGTTGTGACACCCTGAACTCTCAACCCCAAACTTAAACCCAGAAACCTGAACCCTAACTGTAAACCCCAAAGTGAGCCGATCAGCCTAAGCTGTAAGCTCTCCTCCCAGCTCTCAAAAGTGAGCCTCACCACCGAAAAGCCCTATCGACTCTCTAGAGCTCTAAACGCTAAAACCCCAGAAAACACCGACGAACGACACTCAAGACCCGATCAAAGCTGCTAGAGCAGATCTAGAAGCAAGCACGAGGCAAGAACATGAAATGAACCTCAGAGCCTGAGATACAAACCAAATGCTTGACGGCCCAAACTCCTGGAAAGAATCCCCTTCACAGAAGAAGCCAGAAAGTTGGAACAGCATGTTCCGCATGCCCTTAAGGTAAAGTGGAGGGAATCCTAGCTCTAATCATCCTAAAACCATGTTCCCACTTTCTGGCCTTCACTATACTTATGTACGCTCGGAAACAGAGTAAGTACCTAAACCCCTAAACCCTAAACCTAAACCCCTAAACCCTAAACCCCTAACACAGCTGGGAGCCCCACGGAGGGATTCCCGGATTGCGGTCTCCAGCTCTTCGGCGCCGCTGTCCTCGACGGAGGGTCTCTACGGTCAAGGGCTTAAGGCCAGAGGCTCCATAGTAATTCCTTTTTGGGATTACCTTATAGGATTCTATATATGAGTCCCCAAAAAAGAACTAACTACTATGGGGCCTATGGGTAAGGCCATCTGCGAGGAAGATATAAGGCGAAAAGCGTTTAAGATTGAGGGCTCAAGGCCTGCGAAGGGGAAGGTGTAACAATGGCACGATAAACTGGGAAATTGCCGCTTACAGACATTACGGTTAAAGCTTTGCAGCTCATGCGAAGGGACTCATACGGCTTGTGTCCTTCGAGGTTGATGGTTCAAGGCCATTTACAGGACCTTGCATTGTACCACGTAACGCGTTTCAGTGAGTGTGTAATACGTCCATCTAGAGAAGTATAGAACGCTTAATCAAAGGGTTTGAGGCTGAGAGTCCAAGGCGATGCACAAAGACTCCGATTTGCCTCCGTAAGTCTAGGAGTCTAGGCATGCAATCCTGAGGATTTCAGGCCCGTTAACGCAGGTTGCGGTGTCTGCGTGCGGCCCCTCGTGAGCTTTGTTGTGTAAGTCTACGTTTCACTCATCTTGCACGGGAAGTACGGTGCTTGGATTGAGGGTTCAGGGAGCTTGAGATGTGAAGTAGTCATGCTTTTTGGCGGGGCTCTAGACTCTAACCCCTTCATCGAACTCTAGACGCCACAACGCTACACTAAACCACGCCCTAAAAACACCACACTTATCCCCCCCGCCCGCCGAAACCATGTGCAATTGAAAGCTTGGTTTAGCTTCAGGTCCAATCGAAGCCGCAGATGTGGGGTTTTCACCACTATGCGGGCCTTACTGTAAAGGCGTGGTATAGGGGCATGAAAAATTAGAGTAGGATTTACGTATGTTCCTTACTTAAGAGGCTTAGAGTCCTGGAACTGAATGATTCTAGTTGCGGTTAGGCTTTAGGGGGAGACTACTGCTCATAAGCAATGCGGGGGCGGCAATGAGATAGAAAAGGGCTTAGGCGTACATTACTCACCATTCAGCCCTCTTCATTGTTCCTTCAAGTCTGCAGTCTCCTCCCTAAGCTGATGCACACGGGGTCCTCATCGTCGCTGACAATGATGACCACGTCCTGCACAGTTTCGAAGTGTGTTGCGCTTCCGGGTTTGCAGGGCTGCCCTGAACCCGATGGCACGCCCTGCAGCCCTGAACCGTGACAGCCTAAAGTCCCGGAACAGACAACGCCTGAGAACCCTAGAAGCCTGAAGCCCTAAACCCTAAACTCTAAACCCCTAAATCCTAAACCCCCAAACCCCTAAACCCCTAAGCCCTAAACCCTGAAGCCCTGGAGCCCGAAACCCTGGAACCCTTGAGCTCTAAACCTTGCTGGCGAGCTGTTCTCACGAGCCTTGCGGGAACTTCATCAACATGCAAAGGGATCCTCAGTGGTGTTGTTACCCTACTTATAACCCTATGCCTTCAGGGACCTTATTATGGGGTCCTTAAGCGGTCTAGGGCCCTAACTGTAAGGTCCTTGGAGGGATATAGGGATAACCCGACTTATAATTGCCCATGAACGTCCAAGTAACATGATACCCTGAGAGTAACTCATCTTTACCCGCAAGAGACTGTAGAAGTGGTGGTGGTGCCAGTGGCAATGGCGGGAGGATACATAGTTTAGGGGCCTTAATAATTAGAATAGGGCTTTGGGGATCTCTTCCGTAGTTATAGTATAACATACCCCAAACCCTATTCTAAAACAAAGCCAGTCTTTCAGTATAGAACCCTACTACAGATCCTGTAAGGAACCCTATTCTATTAGGGGTTTAATCAGGGGTTTAGGATGTAGGGTTCTCAAACCCTAAAAGCCCCCGAAGACAGCCCAAAGGCTGCAAAGCCGGCCTCGTATGCATACGGATCCATATAGGGATCCGTTTGCGCGACCTCAAGGGGTGGCTACAAGGGTGCACGGCCTGTAGGGGTTGGGCTTGGGCTTTCCTAACCCCGAGCTCTTAAACTCGAAAACCTGAACCCGAAACCCCTACATCTTACCTAGACCCTCCATCTACTCTCTGTTAGACCCTAAATGCCCTTCATTTGGGACCATATACCCCTATTTGAGGGTACAAGGAGGGTCCTGGTATACCCCAGTTCAAAGCCTGGGTATAGGAATTGTCTTAGCAGGAAAAGCAGCGGAGCGATCTAATAAAATGAGAACGAATCCCAAATTAGCGGAAATCTTTTCACCCGGTGAGATCTACATGATCCGGGGGCCTTATAGAACAGGGTTTGTGGTGTTCGTATGGGTTGGAAAAACTGCGCCCCGAGAGCCAAAGAGCAATCGCCGCGGTCCAACAAGCAAGCCCATTCACCCACACCTGAGTCATCCTGAGTCACTCAAGACAGCAAAACACTCCGCAGTAGTCTACAGAAATCTGCACAAGGAGAGCTGAAAGCCCCGGAGATCACTGTAATCCTGGAGTGTACTCCAATTCTGAAATGCACAAGAAACGCGTGCTCAGAGAGCTTCTCAGACTGAGACGGCGGTACAAAAAAAACATAAACGCTCTACATACAGCAAACCCTTTACATGTAAGGTATAAGCGTATACTTCAAGACCCGACAAACACCAGACGCTCAACCCTAAACCCCAGACGCTCAAACCTGAAACACTAGACCCCAAACCCGAAAACCAAACCCCCTGAACCCTAAACCCTCAACCCCAAACCCAAAACCCTAAGCCATGAACCCTGAACCCTAAACCCCAAATTCGAAAACCAACCCCTCCAGCCTGAACCCTTGAACCCTGAACCCCCAAAACCGAAAACCTAACCCCTGAACACTGAATCCTCAACCCCAAGCCCGGAAACCGAAACCCTAAACCCTATAGTACCCTTATAGTAAATCTTATAGATCCCTTTAAAGGAACCCCACACCCGACAACCTCAAGCTGCCAGCAACAGCCCTGTAGCCTCCTAAGAACCCCCCCAGGTCTCCCCACCTCCAAGCCATCGTTCTCCGGCTCCTGAAAAAAAATTGGAGGGCTCAGGACTTGCGGGGTTTAGGGTTTAGGGCTTATGGCATACAACGGTGGAGGGCTTAGGACTTATGGGGTTTAGGGGGTATATGGCTTTAGGGTCTAGGGCTTATGGGGTATGAACGTTTTAGGGTTGAGGCCTTATGAGGCATAATGGTTTAGAGTTTCGGCCTTATGGCGTATAAAGGTGTATTGTTTAGGGCTTATGGGGCACAAAGGTTTGGGGTTTAGGGGTTGTCGGTTTTAGGGCGTGTGGGGTTTAGGGGGATTAAGGATTTAGGCTGTGTGGGGTTTACGGTCTTGCAGGGGTTTGGGGGTGAAAGGTTTTTACGTGAAGGGATGTGGTCTGAAGTAATTTGTCTACATATCTTCTTGCATACAGAATCAAACATCATCATATAACTCCGTGTCTCTATATATATATATATATATATATGTGTTTTTCTACATTTAGTGGCGTACTACGTATCTATGTGTAAGTATAACTTATACATATTCTCTGTATGCATATAAGTGTTAAACATGCACATTGGTCTGCTGATGTAAGAACATGCCTAGTTACTTGTAGTTAGTTGCTGATTTGTCTGGCGTGCATGCATTTGGACATACGTGCAGAACCCATGCCTCTGGTCTGTCTGAAACGTCTTGGAAAGCATCCTTCAGCCGCCCTTACAACCAGGATAAAATCCCCTTGAGTTATGTTGAAAGTAGACTAGAACACAATTCCTAAGAGCAGTAAAGATCCTTCCCTAAACCCTCAACCCCTAAACCCTAAACCTCTAAACTCCAAACCTCTAAACCCCAAACCCTAAACTCCTAAACCCCTAAACCCCTAGCATTTAGGGGAAACGGCTTTGTAGCTTGGGTTTCGGGTTGCGGTCTGGCGGCCTAGGTCTTAGGGGCTGGAGGGATTGAGGGTTCATGTTTCACAGAGCGCAGGCGTTTGGGTAATATAGGGACCTTAATAACTAGAATAGGTGAATAGGGTATACTATAATTATGATAAGGACCCCCCTCCCCATAATAGTATAGGTAATTCTTGAGGCCCCTATCATATCATCTTTGGCTGCCTCATTTTCTGAGTGGAGGATTCTAATCATAAGCTCCGCTGCCCGAAAACATATCCGAGAGGTCAGGCTCCAGGCAGTCCTGTCAAGCTCCTAAACCCTATCTTGGCACCTCTATATACATATATATATATATATATATGTACACTAAAAATATATTTTTAAAATAAAAAATGTATGAATAATATATATATATATATATATATGTATATATATATATATATATATATATATATTTCTGTGTGTGTATATATATATATATATACATATGTATGTATATGTATATGTATATGTATATGTATATGTATATGTATATGTATATGTATATGTATATGTATATGTATATGTATATGTATATGTATGTCGAACGCCCAACACTCGTGGACAGGGGTGGATATGCGGGGTCAAAAACCTGTTTTGAGACATCGAGTTCTATCGTCAGCCTGTACCGCACCCCATGCAAGACTTGAAGCAGGCTACGTAACGCAAAGACCCGATAATATGAAGCTTGACGAAACTCGCAAACGAAGCCCTCACGGTCAGCTCCTAGGTCCTTGTCCTACACCCTATAGCCTCCAAGAAGCACAAGCCCTTCAACCATTGTCTTCCGTAAGTAACCCGTGCAGAATCCCCATAGAACCAGCCGCCCCCGTAGAATGCTCACAGCACCCTTTGATAATCCCCACAACCGGAACCCCTGCCCCTGTCCTCCATCTCTGATTTGCAGTAAGGGTCTTGCTTCTCCTTGCAGTTGGGTGGAATGTGGGAGTTTCCGAAAATCATGGGTACCTTACTTTGGGGTCCTTGTAATAAGGATCCTACTACTTAGGGTACCAAATAAGGGGGCCACCTAGTTTCGGAAAGCCCCATTTGTACAATCCACAATTATGGTCTTGCATCATCCTTCTTCACGCGGTGCGATAGCTCTCCATTGCGACCAGTTTTGAACACCTGCAACTTACGACTCATGCCATGACGCAGAATATAGGCGTCCAGCTCCGGTCCAGAACTCAACACATAGCTATAACCCTAAAACCTAAACTCCAAGCTTAAGCCCCCCAAGCCCTAGCACCAAACCGCCAAAACATCGAAGCCAATCGGAAACCCCGAGGTTCTTGTCCTCGAGCCGCCAGCAACTTGCAGAGAAGATGGACTCCTGGAAGGGGGTTCCCTTAAGGGTTCCAAGGGTTCCTAAAAGGACTCCTAGAATACGGTTGCTATCCGGATTCTTTCGGGTTTGCGGTTTAGGGGTCCTGGGTTCAGAGAAGGGCAGGTGGCCGTCATTCAGTTTGTTTTAGGTTTCTGGGCTTCGGGCTTTAAGGGACGCACATCTTCGTCCTGATATACCAATTCATTGATAAGTCGTGAGGGCTGCCACTGCTCTGTTGCTCCTTCGTACTGCCCCTACCGTGGTACTGAAGACAAGCATTGCTTTGCTTATCAGGAAAGACTATGCCTGGATCACGATTCGGACTCGGACATCTTCGTTTGCCATGACTTCTCACTACGACAACGTAGTAGTCGGGTTTGAACTGGTTAGGACATTGTGGTTGTTAACGTCACTTAGCGGCATAGGGGCCTTAACTTGTAGTAAGCAAAACTGTACTATTATGCAGAGCCTTCATAAGGATTGTGGTATCCTCCTGGCCTGCGTGAGCAGAACACTGATATCGGATAGCTCTCAAATGCAAATCTGACTGCTTTTGCTGCAGCTGTCACGCAGCTTTTATGGTTTAGGCCTTAGGGTGTCTACTACATCTGCCTTAACTAAACAGCCTCAACTTTCAATGAGCCCAACCAGAACGCCAATCCCGGAAGACCATAAGCCCCTTCAACAACATGAAAGCAACCACAACCAGCTGTGGCCTCCCGTTCT
This sequence comes from Symbiodinium sp. CCMP2592, assembly GCA_905221615.1. NCBI lineage: Eukaryota > Dinophyceae > Suessiales > Symbiodiniaceae > Symbiodinium > Symbiodinium sp. CCMP2592. Next base: position 1,111,982 of record CAJNDT010006025.1, on the reverse strand, counting down.
GGAGGTCCGTCCAGGGCCTGATCCTGAACACGTACTTTCGTTTAATTCGTGACATCAGGCCTAGGGCTTAGGGTTCTGCTCCTCGGGTTTGCAAGCGGTTTACGGTTAGGGTTTAGGGTTGAGGGTTTAGGGTTTAGAGCTTTGCACAGGGTGACTGTATCGGGATTACCGACCTGGGTGGCTCACAGCCGATAATCGTTGTGGCGATGATCGTGAAACCCGAAGAAAAAGGTGAGGTCCATGCCAATGGCGAAACGGGCCAAACGGACAATGACGAGATGAGAAGAAAACTCCTCGTCTAAAGACAGTCAAACCCCCCAAACCCCGTCCTAAGCCCCCGGACGACTGCGGGGGCCTACAGCCCAAATCCTGCTTAGTGTGGAAGATTTCCAAATTCTGGAAGTAAATGCTGGAGGAAGGTCAGAACGTTGACCAAAGGTTAAGGCGTTCAAGGGGTTTTGGGTTTTCGGTCTTAACCTTGCTCCATGAAGACATGAAGAGGCCCAGTATATGGCAGGTGACTGTTCCAACATGACCATTTAACGACAAAGCCCAGAATATCGACAACGGCAGCCGGGCTTCAAGTGTGCTTTGCATGGCAACATTCCTGCAGCTCGTAAAATGTGAAATTGCGGGAAGTCACCAACAACACTCGAATGGGCTGTTGCTCGTAATGCTCGACGAGCTTGTCATGAAACACCCTCAATTGCGAGGCATAGAGTCCAAATTCATCGTCAGGAAATCAGCGGGGTCATTCGTAGTGACCTGATTTTCCATCAGGGATGGATCCGAGAAGAGTCACGGATGGGTCGAGCGTTGTCACAATAGTGTCAAGGGCTTTCATCTCTGTTCCAGTGTGAAAAGCCATGGAAGGCCTTGAACTCAGGGGCTAGAATCCCGACTGACAAAGCTGCCACATTAACTCCACACTGAGGCGATCTTGCCTTGAACATCCTGCAGCGCCGATCCAGCAATCTTCTCCAGAAGGCTGCTGTCGAACATAAGTCCAAACTTCCATGCAACATCGTCCGTGCGGAACCAGTTACTCTAGGGGCCTAAAGAATTACCTATACTATTTTGGGGGTTCCTGATTATGGTTATAGTGAAATGGGCCCCCAAACCCTTCTCTATTTATTAAGGCCCCTATACTATATATAGTACCCTTATGGTACCCTTATAGCAACCCTTATAGACAACTTTTAAAGGAACCCTATTCTAATTATTAAGGCCCCTATATTATAGCACCCTTATATATAGATCCCTTATAGATCCCTTTAAGGATCCCTTAAAAGGAACCCAAAACCCTATTCTAACTATTAAGGCCCCCGTATTACACAAGACGGTCATGTCAACCCATGCGAGGTCGAACGCGAATTTGGTCAGCTTACGGTCCGGTCCTCCTATTTTCAAGAAACCTACCGGGGGTAAGTAGGGCCTAGGGGTTTAGGGTTTAGGGGTTTAGGGGTTTAGGGGTGTAGGGGTTTAGGAGTTTAGGGGTTTAGGGTTTAGGGGTTTACGGGTTTAGGGGTTCAGGGTTTAGGGCTTTAGGGGTTTAGGGGTTTAGAGGTGTAGGGGTTTAGGGCTTTATGCAAGACGTCTGCGGACCATCCAAGCGAGAAGCACGGGGGTTTAGGGTTTTAGGGGCTTAGGGTTTAGGGGTTCTACCAGTTCAGTCCCATCACCTCCTAACCGCTTAACCCTCTGCCCTAAGACATGTAATCCCTACTCCCTAAACCCTTCCTGTGAAACCCCCTAGTCTCTCTCTCATGCCAGAGCTGCAACAAGAGCCACTTTAACGGGCTTCTTTAAACGCCTCCTTAAGGGTTCTACAAGAGTTCCCTGAAGGTTCTATATTCGGGCTCCTTTGGGAGTCTGGGGGCTCTGATAATAAGGCCACATCCGATCGTAAAGGGTTCGAGCATTAGGCCTAAACGGTAGCATGCTTGTTCAGACAGGGCCCTTGGGTTACCCCAGGACTAAGGGGAAACTGAAATGGAATGATTTAGAAAAGGGTGTCGGGGTCAGTATACATCATTATTACCGTATAAACAATAGGGATGATAAAGGGGCAGGTTTATTGGTTCTTCCAAACCCTATTGTCGAAGGGGACCTTTCCCCTTACGAAGCAGACTAGCCTGCAAGTACCCATACAGACCACTAAACCCAAACCCTTACCGAAGCCTGACCAAGAGGGTCCATATATACTACTACAGTACTATGGTATTAGGGCCCTAAAACCAAAATAGCGAGGGTTCTTTGGGACCTAATTCCATAGTGGTAGTATGTATGGACCCCTGGGTGACAGAACCTACTCTCGACATAGCTCCTGAACAGAACCCTGTGACCTTCTTAATACTTATTACTATTGCTGAAATCGGTACTACTATCCGAAAATACTCATCTCGAGCGGCACTGTTGGTACTAGCAGTCCTACTGTGGTTGCTATTTCTGATATTGCTATTGCCAGTAGCATTAACGATATTATTCTTAGTACTATGTTGAGAGTATCACTTATCGTTTCCTGCTGATTATTATCAATCTTGATACTCTTAATGATGTTGCCCGTACTTTTATGAGTATTGCTAATGCATCCCTTATTATCGTAACCAGTGTCATCATTAGTGCTACGATTACTGTCTTGTGCTATCCAGTCCCCCCAGGGAAGCCTCGGCCAAGGGCAGCGCTGGCGACGTGGGAGATTCGACGGGATCCTAGAGGCAGCTTGCTAGTTTACTTGGTCCCTTGAAAGGGATCTATAGGGATTCTATAACGGTATAGGGTTTAGGGTCTACTTGGAGGTTCATGGGTACTTATAAGTGGGGTTATAAGTAGGGTAACTATATTTACAACCCATATTAAGGCGGAACTTATAACCCCACTTATAACTACCCATGAACCTCCAAGTAGGGCTTACTTTCTCCAGGGTTCTAAAAGGTGTCCTAAGAGTTTCATGTTTCGGGCTTTGTTTCTCTCGGGTTCGATCATGTGTAAAAGTTTCGGGTTTAGGGTTAGGGCAGGGGCTGGGGTTTCAGGACGGACGAAGGCGGGGTCCTTGTATTGAGGCCGCGATACTGCATCTTTCTACCGTGAGAGGCTTCGAGACTGTGGAAACCGCGAAACTTGTTGGCAGATGCGATCTTCAAGCCTGCCCTAAACCCTAAACCCCTCAACCCCTAAACCCCTAAGCCCTAAACATCTCTAAACCCAAAACCGTAAACCCTAAGTCTTCCAGTATTCCCAGGCGTCTGCTCAAAAAGCACAGGGTTGATGTTCGAGGGATTAGAGTTTCTGGGCTTGGGGCCCAGGTTAATTATCGGGTGATGTAGGGGCCTTACGAATTAGAACAGGGTTTTTTGGTGATATTATGCTATAATTCGAGTAAGGAACCACCAAAACAGCAGTGGTAATTATTTAGACCTCGAAACCTTATCGAACTCTTTTAAGGAACCCTTGTAGGTCTCTTATAACTATAAAAGGAACCTCTATGGATCCCCTACGGTGCAGCGCGAAGATGAAGGTGGTGTGCAGTCAGAGCGGTGTGAGGCGAGAGCCCTGAACACCTTCGGAATCCTCATCCTCCCCGTAGTTTGGGATTTAGGGTTTAGGGTTCAGGGTGTTTGGGGTACGGCACTAGATTTTTCAGGGCTTTCAGATGATTTCAAGTGTTTTTTTCAAGCTTTGGGGTGGCTTTTGCTGTGGGTGTCGGGGACTCTCTTTTCGCGAAATTAAACCCGAAACCCCTATCCTCGACCTCCTCGACCTCCACCACCTTCACCGGGATCTGCGAGACTTCGAAGGATGAAAATCCTGCCTCGTGGGTGGATGCTGAGCTTGGACGTAGAGGTCAGGGCTACTAGAAGGGTTACTGAAAGGGCCGGGCTGTCAAGATTCAAACAGGCCTCATTAAGTCCTCATTTAAGGTGTCAAGGCTCCTTACCCCCCTTCCCCCTACCGCCCTAAGGGTCCCTATGATTTATGCTGACCATGAAGCACTGCTCTTACTATCACTCACACTAATATCGTTAAATATGGCTATGCTTATGCTTATCATGGTTATTACTATTAGTAGCATTCTGCAGAATTCTTAGTTTTTGCATTTGCGAATAGACAGGAGCATTAGGATTGGTACTAGTGCTGCCATCATCCTTCTTCCTATTCTCACTACTGTTCTCATTCTCATGAGTCATCAGTACATCAGCATCAGCCACGGCCTGCATCGAGGCATTTCTCTGGCAATCAGTCTTATATAAGGGCTGAATATATTTAGAACAGGCTATAACATACTCTAACTGCAATTCATTTAAGCTAGGAGTTTGGGGTGCAGTATTACTCATCAGTCCACTCCGCCAAGGCTAAACTCTCAGCCAAGCCCTACCCGCTACGGTTAGAACGTTCGGATGGCTGCTCTTTTGCAGACGGCTGACGGTTCCTTTAAGGAAGCGGACTTCTGGGTTCCTTTACGGGTTACTTCAGGGGGTCTGCAATAGTAGCGGCGTGGGGCTTAAGCTTTAAGTTGCTGGTCTTGCTGCAATTTCTGGATGTTGGACTAAAGTGTGCGCTAGGATTGGCTGACAGGGACATGTATGGGAACTGGTTCTGAAGATGTTTGATAATCTCATCATCGAGCAATGTATTGAAAGTCCCAACGTAGTGCCTGATGTACAGGTTCTGGGTATGTCGATGTCATATTGAACTCCGGGCCTTCTTACATGTTTCTCCAGTGGGAAATCGTGATGCTGGTCTCACAGCATTAAAGCAGCTCGGCCCTTAGGGGTTTAGGGCTTAGGGTTTGAGCCCTTATAGACCCCTTAAAAGGAACAGCCCGGGCCTTAAAATATGCAAATTCGGAACCTGGATCTTGAGAGCTACGAAGTCATCTCCGTTCGCCAAGCACACCCCCCAAACTAAATTGAACAACAGGTGACCTTAAATCTTCTCTCTATGTCGGGAACCATCTCTAAGCCCTAAACTCTTGTCTAAATAATGACTCAAGCACAACCAGAAACCCTCTTTGCGAGCCCATGCGAGAAGCTGTAACCCAAGTGAAGGCTCAAGCTTAGACAGAATGGGCTTCCATTAAGGACCCCACTTAAAGCGGCCTATGAAGGAAGCTATAAGGGTTATTGCTCCGCGGCCGGCCTGGCGGAAATTCTGGATCATGGTGGCATCCCACTGGCACAGAGGGACGCCGGGCTGAGGATTCAACAGTTAAACGCTGTTCCTACGCGAAACTTATCTTGAAGCCTGAACAAGACTAGGGGCAGGAGCAACGCAACTGTAGTAGTGGCTTATCTCCAGGCTGTGAACCCGAGACCGTTGCCTGGGGCCATCCTCCTTTCGGTATCTTGAACCTTGAAGTGGGTGAAACCCAGAGCCCGAAACAAAGTAAGCTTCGCAAACTGCGGCCCTAAATCAGCCCCAAGCACTAACCGTCAAAGCCATAAAGCCACAAACCGCAAGGGTAAGACCCCCTCTAGTAACCCTTCCAGGAGCCGTGCCGCACAATCCCATGAGCAGAAGTGTCCCTAAACTAAAAACCCCAAATTTGGACTCCGCAGTACCAGTCCCACAGAGTTCGGCTTGACTCAGAGGCTCAGGGGTCTCAGTAGCAAAGCAAGGGATTGATACTCACCTGCATGGCCCTTCAAGCCAACCTGAAATCCTAAAGCTAAAGCCCCAAGCACTAGAACCACCTGTCACGCTGTTTAGGGTACACCAGGGTTTCCGGGTTCAGAGTCCGTATACATCCTACTTCGGATTGCATAGATCTGGGGGACGCTCTCACCACACCTACAATCCTACGGTTCAGGGATTGAGTTCGGGATTTACGCATCAAACCGCCAAAAAGATCTTGTGCTCACGGGCCCGGGGTCCAATTCGGGCTTAGTAAGGTCCTACCTGCGGCCCCACTGATGACTTCAGGGTCGGAGTGTAGAACCTATATGAGTAGTTGTCAAAATTAGGGGGCCCCTTTTTTGGGTACCTGAAATACTAGGTGCCGTATTATAATAGGGACCCAAAAAGGGACCATAATTTTGACAACTACCCATATGGGAGTTTCCTAAAATAGGGGACCCAAATATAGCACCCCAAATAGTTGGATCCTTATTATAAGGACCCCCCAAATATGGTACCCCTAATTTTCGGAAACTCCCATATATGATCTAGCTAGGTTTAGGGCTCGGAGCACGAATCCGGTGCTGGAAGCTGGAACTCTCAGCCTGGAGGCTGTACCCAGAGGCTCCAGGCTTAGACTTCCTTTTTGGGGGTTCATATATAGAACCCTATAAGATAATCCCCAAAAGGGTTCATATATAGAACCCTATAAGCTAATCCCCAAGAGGAACTACTATGGAGCCTTTGGGTATAAGCAGCACGAGCAGAACGCGAGAAATTTGGGCCAGACACGCGAAACCTGAACCTCTGACTCTCAAGACTCGAGGATCCCCAAATGCCACCGCAACCTTCGCCCCAAATCCTGGAAATTAGAGCAGCAAAACCCAATAAACCTGAGACCCGAAACCCCACAAACCATTAAAGACAAAACAGGCCAAACAACTCAAATTCGGGGCCCACCAGAACCTACCTTTTGCGGGGTCCCTGCAAATTCGATATTAGGGTCTATCGGAACCTACAAAAAAGTAGGTTTGGGTAGGTTAAAGTAAACCCTATAGATCCCGAAAGCTTGAGGCCTTTCTCTTCACGCTTGGCGGGCGGCTCGCCTTGTCAGGTGCAGTACAGGCGGGGGGGGCTTCGGGCGCAGGGTTTATAAGGGTTGAGGGTTTCGTTTTGGGGTTTATGAAGGTTTAGGGTAGAACAAGGAGCTGGGGCACGCTAGTCGGGGACTACATGCAAAAGCTGGCCTTTAATTACTTATCTCAGTAGCTAAGCTCACAGGCACAAAAGCCCCACACTTCAGGAACATTTTAATTACACAAGAAGTTAACATGGACAGCCTCCGTGCTTCAACCGTCGCGCGAAGTGACAGATACGTCCGAGCCCGGTATGGCCAGCCCCCGAAACCCTAAACTGTAACACAAAAAAATCCCTTCTGCGCTTTGGGTGATTCTGTTTTTGAGGTTCAACAGTTTGAGGATTGTTGATGCAGTTGTGAAGATTCGGGAATAGGGCCTTCACATCTAGGTTTTAGGGTTTGACAAGTTTTTGCTTCATAATCCTGAACCCAAGGCCAAAGACTCTATAGATGCCATGAACGCCCCGAAACCCCAAGAAGCCCTGAACCATCCTAACCCTTGTAGAGCTACAGCGCCTGCACTGTTCAAGAGACATGGAATAAGAAACCGCGGGGCTCGATCTGTGCGAAAATGTCCTACATTCTGCTGGAAGAAACCAACAGACAATACGAATGTTCCCTGCACCCGAAACCCCCTTATTCAATTTCTATTTGTCATTGAAGAAGAGAACTCAGAGGCTGATTTTCGCCTGTTCCCGGTATGGCAGGGCAAGTGTGACCGGAACCACGCAAACGGACACTGAGAAATCTGGCGGATGATTTTGGTGTCCTCTCTTGGGCGGTCAGGTCACACCACACACCGGGAACAGTAAACAAACTCCAAAAGTTGAATTTATTGTTTTGATCGTGGGCGGTCCGGGCGCTACACGAGAACCCTGAACCTGACGGGCTTCAATTATATGACATTGAAAGAACCGATGTCTACAAGAGAAATCCACGGCATCCTGCCTCCGCTAAAGGAGTTTCTTGCCCAACGAAATCGACCGAACAAACCACCAATAGACACCTTGTGCAAGTCTTATCACACCCAACAAAACCATTAAGAACACACATAAGAACTATTACTAAGGCCCCTGAGCCTCTGAGTAGAACCTAAACCCTAAACCCCTGTAGTACCCTTACAGCAACCCTTAAAGGATCTCTGAAGGGACCCCCTAAAGGAAGCTGCAAAAAGCTAAGGGGAGCCCCGGATCTTGCCTCTGCAGCCGAAGGCGCAGCCTTGGTTCCAAGTCTCTGCCGCCGCAGCTTTTATTATTCACTATTACTAATTGTTATTAATTAGTATTGAATATTATTAATTAGTATTGATTATTGTTAATTTATTTGTAAGGGCTTCTACAGAGCTTTGCCATGTCAAGAAGTCCTTGAATGAGGATTTTTTTCACGAAGAAGGCCTAGTGTATTTCACTTGTCCCAGTACTGATGTTAATCGTCATATCAACAATATGATTATAGAATATTTTGAATATTATTCATAGCTAGGGTAGAGGACTCGAAAGTCTCTTCCAGGAACACAGCAGATGCTGCTACCGCACTGGCTTTGGGCCCGGGGTTCATGCAGTTAAGCAGGCTGCAAATAGTAATTAATGAGTGTTTCTGTTCAGGCCAAAGATTTGCCAGCATAGCCTCAAAACTGCGAGGAACATACACGCAAGAGCCCGAGGAAACCGATCTACTATGGCCTGCGTAGGCACAAGCCCAGACATCTAAGTTCCTTTATAACTGAATGTAGAACCAGATAGTGATTCAAACTGCCTGTGGATTAAAAACCTTTACAAAAACCCTGATAACCTTTAACAGTCTTGAAAGCACCTCAACACCCGCATAAAACCGTTAGACAAACACTTAACAGTGTTCTAAACACGAGTATAGAAAAGTCCTCCTCTAACACTTTATCGGACATGCAGCGACCATTCTGAAGTGCCCATGGACGGTTCCCTCTCCTGCAGCAAGGTGGCCACCGGGCGAAGGTGCTGAGCCATACCTATGCAAGGTTTTGGCGTCTGGAAGTTCAGGAGTTTCGGATCCAGGTTGAGTGTTTAGGGTTGAAAGGTTCGGGTTAGGGTTTAGGGTCTAAAGGTTAGGGTTTAGGGTTGATGTTTAGGATTCAGGGCAGGCTTTCTTGCATAGCAGTACAGGGCTTTGCAGGGGTGTCTGAGCTTCTGAAAACAGTACTTGCATTGCGCAAAAGTTCCATAAACTGCTTCTTGTCATGAGGGTCCGGAGGCTGTTGGGTCTCAGGTTTAGGGCTGCGACTTTGTACGACCAACAGGTACTTATACACGGGCCTTAATGAGCGGAGCAGGGTTTTGGGGTGTTGTGTTGTACTTCCCAAAGGAATACTAGTCGTTTGCGCTTCTATTGTACGGGTTTGAAGCTGGGGGTGGCGTGGTCAAACTGCTTCAGGTAGAAACGGAGCATGTAGGGAGTACGGAGACGTGAACAATATGGTGTGCTACTACATACGCCACATAATATCATACTGTATACTCTATTACATTCCATATTCTGCTATCAGGGTTCGCGGTCTGGCTAACCTGAAACCCTATCCAGTAAGTTTAAGAAGGATCTAATCTAGGTTGTTAGGGTTAGCTTCAGCTCGGATCTCAAGTTCGGGGTCAGCTAATATCGGCTTTAGGTTTCTTAGGGGTCAGGGTTAGCTTCAGATATTCGTTGGTTTGGGGTCTCGGGCTTGCAGCTGGGTTTGAGGGTTGAGCTCCAACTTCTGAATCTGAATAAAAGGTCCAAAACAAAGTAAGATAAGATAAGCTACGAGAAACATGCCTTATTCCATACTATCGACCCGCGTACGTAACTTAGACGGACGGTCATCCTAAAGCCCCAAACCGCGACAGACTTGCCTTCCTGCATGCGCCGCAGCTCTGCAGCGTCGTTGATCTCAGCACGGCTCTACTTCATGGGAATGTTGGACCTATGTGGTGTGTGACATGTCTTATGCTACGGTTGTTGTAGGACTCTTTGTGTATTCTGCAGATTTCTGTTATCTTCTAGACTTGCAGAACTTTTGTTTTGCGCGAGAAAGGTCCCATTAAACCGGATCTAAAGCATGGTCGGCCAGGGTCAGCGGAAGGGCTTCTATAGGGATCCTAGGGTTCTATTGCGGTGCTATAGGTGCCTAAAGTTAGCAGCAAGGTTTGGGGATATGCCGACCTGTACATATATAGGGTCAACAACAGACCAATGCCGCCTAATTGTTGACATGTCTAGTGTCGTCTTGCCGCTCAAGGCGAGAAATACGGAAGGGAAGTCTTGAGTAACATCACTCGTTCGTAAGAGCGGACTATGCCATGGTATTATGAACCCGCATGAACCCCAGCTTTGATCCTTGACTCCCCTGTGGTAGTTTAAGTTCTCCAGGTGCTTGCTGCAAGCCCCAAATCAATCCGTTCCGAAATCCTTCGGCAGGCAGCTCTCAAGCCGGACCCTTTCTTGAAAGAGCGGGCTCAACATCACATCCAAAGATCTGTCTTGTAAGGATTGTTGAATGGGTTTTGCAAATATATTGTAAGGATTTTGCGAGCTTCATGGCGAATTCGTGATGGGTCAGCATGCCAGGGTATGGCAACAAGGTTCTCATGTGAGTTTACCGGCCTGTAAGACCACAGAGAGACGCATACCCCTTCTTAAGCGCACTCGCGCATCGAGTATGACCTTTGTACTCATACATATGTATGTATGTATGTATGTATGTATATATGTATGTATGCACCTATGTAATATTTGTAACTATATAAATAAAATATATGTATCATTTATGTGTATGTATGTACGTATGTGTGTATATATATATACATAAATATATTTATCAACACGGTTGAATACAATATCAAGCAGCGAGCTCGTGGAACCCGACAGTCTCTGGCTCTTGAAACCAAAGCAACAAGATGAAGGCATGTTGGCCTGGAGATTCGGAGCATTCAAGCAGACTCATAAGGTTAGGATCAAGCAAGAAGACTATAAGAGCCAAGACCAAATTCATAAGAGGTGCCGGATTCATTTAATGTGGGATGTGGTGAGGTTGAAGTCCGGAGAACTGAAGCCGAATATACAGAAACCTTCGCAGATCCCGCAAGGAAGGTACAAGACCGTTGGGATCCGCACGAGGATGGCGTGCTTTGGTCCAATGGCCCGAAACCTGGCCCCGCAAGGCAAAGTGATGGACTTCCAGTTTATTGTAGAGTCGTACAGGGTTTAGAGTTTAGAGTCTAGAGTTTAGGCTTTCGGGTTTGGGGTTTAGGGCTTTAAAGTTTCGCGTCGGTTCAGCTGGGGATTTAGGATAAGGATATGCATTAGACTAACGAAGCACATGTTACATAGGTACATGGAGCCCCAAGGCTTGTAGTCGATCCGAAAAGCACTGAACTGGCGATTAGACTGCGTTCTTCTCTTTGCTTGGGGTAAGAGGTGGATAGGACTCTCGACTCAGTGGCAAAGGGCTACATTTCAACAAGGCAAATTGAAACGGCGCTGTGAGCCCAAAACACGAGACGATGCATTGACATCCTACGAAGGAGGAAACCTTTTGCACGAAGCAGTAACTCGTTTGCAGACATCCCCTAACTGCTCCACTGGTGGCTTCTACTTAACCATCCGACTGAGGATCATCAACCCTTAGCCTTACACCGGGAGCACACAGAAGTCCCCAACCATTAATAGTGCAAGGTTTCCTCGATGCCCCAGCCACCCGTTTCGAATAGTCAGCCTGACCGAAACCCAAAACCCCAAAACCCTAATCCGCCAAGCCAAGGAGCTTGACGGAAAGCGTCGCACTGCTCCTGGCTCTGCCGCTGCTCTCCCTTGGCACAGACCGGGGTACGGGGTTTCCCAAACTCTTTAAGATTGCCCACACAGATGAAGGTTAGGGCCTGTTTAAACGATAGGTGTGACCAGCAATAGGTTTCAAGATTACACGGTACTGTTCATCAGCGGCTTTATGACGGCCCAGTAGTGATGCCCCGGATTGGGAAGCCAAAGACCTCCGTACTTAAAGTCCTAATAGAACCAAAGCACCTGTACTCTGGTACCGTAGACCCTCATACCATAAACACCAATACCTCGATAGCAGTGACTCTAAAGCTCAATACTCTAAACATTGATCAAGCACGGTCAGCCCAAAGACATGAAAACCCCCGAAACCCTGACAATGCAAACACTACCAATAATAGCTAGCTATACGCAGAATAATAGGAATACTCACAGTACTCCTGATTTACCCCTCATTTCTCTCAGGCCTCAGGTTTTAAGCAGGCTTCCCTGGACAATCCAGTCCAGATGTTCATATTTGGCCCCTCTCCACCTAGTGCCTGCGTACTCGAACATAGTCGTAGTATTATTGCTGTTATTAGGATTATTATGTCTTCCAACGCATCAGAACTAAACACCACGACGACCTAAGCTGAAGCTTCTGTCGCCATTCATCGCGCGGCCCTTCCACCACTCCATAAACAGTAATAAGTATTTAGTGGCTCGTAGTTTTGGGTTTTGGGGCGTGAAAATTTTGGCTTGGCATCGGGCTTTTGAGATACCTAAACCTGAAGCCCTAAACCGTAAACCTTAAACCCTAAACTCTAAACCTCATAACCCTAGACCCTAAACCTTAAACCCTAAACCTTAAGCCCCCAACCTAATCCTTAAACCCTAAACCTGAACCCGCCAGGTCGAGGCAAAGCAGTCCGTAACGACGACGTGACCGCGAGGTCACGATTGCCAATTGTGGTCATGCGCTAGTGTTATTGAGACTATTGTTGTTATTAATGTTATCGATATTATTGCGTATTATTCTTGTGATTGCTGCTATTATCAGTACTATTGGGATTATGATAACGGTTACTATGGTTAGTATATAATCGTGAAGGTCATTATAATTACAAGTGAGGATGCCGCGAGACACAATTGCAGCAGGACACCTGCACAACTGAAACAGTAAACAAGACCACACGTGATGCAAAACAAGGGCACGGCTGGAAAGGGAGCAGTGTGCAAGCTGCAAATCTGTGAACCCGCAAAGCTCATCAACGTGATGTGAATTGAATTCTTTGCCGGTGTTTTGCAAAGGAAGAACTGCATTCAGCATCTACAGGTTGGGAAAGAAACAAGTTTCCGCTGTTGTTCGGATTTCGGGTGTGGGTGGAGCTGCCCACAGCCTAAGTCCTCAAACCCCAGACTCCAAACCCGGAAATTGGATCTTGCGACTCTGAGGTCAGCGCGTAACTTCCTTGACTCCTTGAAGCAACTTGGGGAAGAGCTTCCTGCCGAAGATGATGATTAGAGTCCAGGGCTTATGGTTTAAGAATTGAGGGTTTGCGAACTTTTTTTGCCTATGAACTCTTTTAGCCTTGCAGCTTGTGCTCGGCCGACAGGTCCTACTGAGCAGCGTTTCCGTGTCGCTTCAGGCTTCGGGGGTAAGGTTTTTGTGTTGGAGAGAGGACTTCCCAAACAGGAGCTTGGGTTCAACTGCTAGTGGTGGAAACATGAGGATGTGCACGGCCAATCATGACCTTCGGACTGAAGCAATGGTACTACAACCAAAAACTTGACAAGCATAATGAGATGAGCACATATCATGGTAGTCTCGTCGTAGTAGTAGTCGTCGTAGTAGCAGTAGTAGTAGTAGTAGTAGCAAGCAGAACCTTTCCGTGTCAGTGAAGTCCCGGGGGAGACAGCATCACGACTTGGCTCTTCGCAGCCACTAGATGTAAACAAGTTGTCAGGGTTTCCGGGTTCAGGGTGCTGGATTCTCCAGCCCTGAACTCTACGGTTCAGGGCTTAGGGCTTAGGGTTCGGGGTTTAGGGTTCTGGGTTTAGAGGACACCTCAACTTTCGGAGGCCTCAAAAGGTGGGATGAAGGTAGGTGGGATATTCCCAAATAAGAGTCCTTATACAAGGGATCCTTAATCCTACCTACCTTCATCCCACCTTGTGAGGCCTCCGAAACTTCCGAGCTTTAAGGATCCCTTGAAGGAGCCCTTTAAGGAACCCTTTCAGGAACCCTGTAAGGAGCCCTTTAGAAGCCCTTTAAGGAACCCTTAAAGGATCCCTTTAAGGAGCCCTTTAAGGAGCCCTTTAGAGCGCCTGAGCTGTGCTGCGGCCTTCAGCTCTCGCTGTTTGCGCGCCTCCCGGTGACTAGCCCACAGGGTCCAAGTAATGGTATAGTATATGGGAGTTTTGAAAACAGGGGATCTTAATATAGTACCCTAGATACTAGGATCCTAATTACAAGGGTCCAAGTAATGGTACAGCATATACTCTTGGGGCCCAGATATATACTAGAATGGTACTTGAACCCGTAGAGTGTATACTTCTAGGGCCCAAATATCTACTATAGTGGTACTTGGATCCTTTGGGTATCTACTTTCGGGGCCCAAGTATCTACTAGAATGGTACTTGGACCCTTGGGGTAGGTGGCTAGGCGAGGCACAGGGCTTTAGGTTCCTACCGTTGCCCGCAAGAACCTGCCGTTCTAAGCACGTATCCAAGGAACTCATAACAAGTAGCCATAAACAGGCAGGCTGCATGTTTTTTTGTTGAACACCTTTTTCCTATCCGCAGAACGGAGTCTGTATGGGTTTATGGTTTAGGGCTAAAGCTGTACACACTAGGCCAAACAAAGTATGGATTGGCCTCGAATGTCCCTGGTACGGATCTTCCCGAAATTATGAGCTCCGTCTCGTACAAGAAATCCCGAAGCAGTAACCTCAATTGACCGAAATGCGAAAAACCTAAAACCCCGAGACCCTAAACTCTGAAGCCTAAATCCCTAAACCCTAAACAAGCTATGACACCCTGCATAGAGCCTTCATTGCAGCACCGCCTCTGAGACACCACGTTCCCAGTCAATAATGAGCTTGGGCTTTCGGGTCATGGTCATGGTTGCTGGCTCTTACTAGGGTTTTTTCTTACTAGAATTTAGGGTTTAGGGATTCCCCCAACAAACCACAGACATAAAAGGTTAAACTTTCCGACTCCTACTAGACTGTAAGAGCCCAAAAAGTTCCAGGGTTGGGTATTGGGGATCTAAGAGCTTCCTTGATGGCCTTCATAAAGGTTTTGTAAAGCTTGCGTAGGGCTCTATAATGCGACTTCAGGAAATAAGTGGGGGGTAATACGGGGTCTCACATAAGGAGAAAGGAGGGCAATCTGCCAGCCGGGTCGGTGCGACCCTCCGTTTGCTCTTTGCAGACTGAACAACACACTTCACTGGCTCAGGCGTCTCACGACCAGAACGGAGGTCCATCTGCTAGCGGCGTCGGTGTGCCCCGCTTTCGCTTCACGGGCTCAGCACGGTCAGCAGCCTCGAGTTAGGCACGTCGATAAACCACCCGTTCGGCAAATCATCGATGCTGTCGAAGTCTCCGCTCACGTTCTCTTTGTCCGCCTTCTTCCCCTTTGTCTTTTTGTTTTCGGTTTTTGGAATTTGAGCAGACTGAGCACGCGCATGCAAAACGCTGAGTAGTGCATGATCCGCTTAAGTTCCCGCATATGACTGTAGGCTACTGTAACACCAAAGCTGCAGGGTATCTCTTAAGGTCACTTGTTAGATATGAAGGGCTTTGGTGAGGACTTACGATTACCGTAATCCCTGACCGAAAAGCCTGCACTCGCAGCACCTGAGCCCTCAAACCCTTGGCGCTAAAACCCTAAACTTCCTAAACCCCTGTAGTGTCCTTAAGTTACCATCACTACGATCTGAAACCCACTTCTGAGCCCCAAGACCCGCCTGGTTCAACGCCTTCAAGGTGGAGCCGTCGAACTGGGCCTGCAGGCCTGTCAAGAAGATCGTAGGGCTTAGGCTTTTAGAGTTTAGGGTTTAGGGTCCAGGGGTTCAGGGTTTAGGGGTTTGGGGGTTTAGGAGTTTAGGGGTTTAGGCTTTAGTGTCGAGGCTCTGAAGGGGTAGAAGGTTTCAATGCACGCGTTGTAGAGGATTCTATGTGGCGTCGGGGATCAGGTTTTGGGTTTAGGGGTTCGCGCTTGCGGGCGTTAGGTTTGTGGTATGGCGTTCTTGTCGTCGGTTTCGGCTCAAGTTTTAGGGCTACTTAGAGGCTCAGCGGACGAGGGGCCTGAAAAACTGAAACAGGGCCAAACGCAAAGTCTGCATTCTAACCATTGACTATTGAACCCTGATCGCACGGATAAACTTCACAAAACAGCAAGATAATGTCGGGACCCAGAGACCTGTGATATATATATATATATATATATATATATATATTCCTGGGCAGAAAGACCCCTAGATACAGGACCACCAAAAATAAGACCCCCCCTGGAAGTTCAGGTCCATGTCGTAGTGATAAGCTATATAGAAGCATATGGGTTAGGGTTTAGAGCGTAGCGCTTAGGATATAAGGCATAAGCAAGAAGTGCCACGAGTATCGATTACCTGCGGTTCCTTACTATACTCTTTATTAGATTACAACAGAGCCCCGCCCCGAAACCCGATTCTAACCATCAGGGCCAGGGATCCCCCATCAGGCCGCAAAGCCATGTCACCCAAAACCCCAGACCCTAAACCCTCCCCACACAATAACTCCGAAGCCTAAGCCGCACATTAGGCAGTTTTCTTCGATCCCAAGTTATCATCGGACAAAACGGAAGCTTGAGATTCTTCAGGGCATAATCTCGAAACCTGATCAGCTAGTATTCGGTTACCGGCTCCTTCAACGGCTTACTACAAGGGCTCTTTGCTTGTCTGGGTATTGTAGGAGTTCAGTATATGGAGGGCTTTCTTATCATACTCCAAAACTTTGCTCTATCTCGTATGGCCCAGTAGTACCCATTGGGACCGGAAACCTTCCTTTTTTTTGGGGGGGTCGAGGTCTGGGTTCAAGCCGAACTTAACGTCTCATACAGTTTAAGGCTTTCGGCTTTAAAGGGTCCAGATGTACTAGCATTCTGGACGTGGATCCCAAACACCATACTACCCTCTGGGAGAAGCAGCAAAAGCAGGTCTTCCTCTAAATCTGAAACTCCGGCTTTCGTTCCTATACGATAAAACCAAAAACTCGAAACCTAACAAGTAACCCTGAACCCCAAAAGCCCCTATAGGCCCTGACCACCTAAACCCCTCCTTAAACCCCCCAACCCTTAAACCCCCAAACCCTTAAACCCCTAAACCCCTAAACTCCAAACCCCTAAACCCCTTAAACCCCCAAACCCTTAAACCCTCAAACCCCCAAACCCCTAAACCCCTTAACCCCTTAAACCCCCAAACCCTTAAACCCCCAAACCCCCAATCCCCTAAACCCCTAAACCCCTTAAACCCCCAAACCCTAAACCCCTTAAACCCCCAAACCCTAAACCCCTTAAACCCCCAAACCCTAAACCCCTTAAACCCCCAAACCCTAAACCCCTTAAACCCCCAAACCCTAAACCCCTTAAACCCCCAAACCCTAAACCCCTTAAAACCCCCAAACCCTAAACCCCTTAAACCCCCAAACCCTAAACCCCTTAAACCCCCAAACCCTAAAAACCCCCAAACCCTTAAACCCCCAAACCCTAAACCCCTTAAACCCCCAAACCCTAAACCCCTTAAACCCCCAAACCCTAAACCCCTTAAACCCCCAAACCCTAAACCCCTTAAACCCCCAAACCCTAAACCCCTTAAACCCCCAAACCCTAAACCCCTTAAACCCCCAAACCCTAAACCCCTTAAACCCCCAAACCCTAAACCCCCAAACCCCCCAAACCCTAAACCCCTTAAACCCTAAACCCCTAAACCCCTTAAACCCCCCAAACCCTAAACCCCTTAAACCCTAAACCCCTTAAACCCCCAAACCCTAAACCCCTAAACCCCCCAAACCCTAAACCCCTTAAACCCTAAACCCCTAAACCCCTAAACCCCTTAAACCCCCCAAACCCTAAACCCCTTAAACCCTAAACCCCTAAACCCCTAAACCCCTTAAACCCCCCAAACCCTAAACCCTGCTACAATTTAGCGCAACCCTGTGAGCAGCTCCCTGGCCTCCCCTCTCCTTGAAGCATCTCGTGACGCCGCAGAGGAAGCGATACCTGGAGGAACCCTTATAGATCCCTTTATAGCAACCCTTAAAGACCCCTTTAAAGGTGGGTTCTATGATTCTAAGGAACTCAATCCGCCGACTTGGCATGGTGGACAGGTTCGGAGGTGTAAACCCCTCCCTTTACCCCTCCTACACCCCGAAAACACCGACACCTCGCAGGTCTTTCACAGCAGCTGTATTCTTTGTTACGAAGTCGTCGTAAGTGCTTCTGGCAAGTGCTGCTTTCTGCAGAAGCTTAAACTCACAAGACTCCATGTGCATACTGTGTTGCCACATGCTCTGTGCGTGCCTGCGTGCCTGCATGCGTACCGGCTTGCTGGCCTGCTGGCTGGCTTGCTTGCGGGCTTGCCCGCTTGCTGGCTTGCTTGCTTGCTTGCTTGCTGCTTCCTTCCTTCCCTGCCTGCCTACCTGCTTGCCTGCTTGTTTGCTTGCACAGCTTCTTGCTTAGCTTGCATGCTTAGGCAAACCCCCGAGACAGATAGAAGATGCGAAACCAAACCGGTAAAAATATGAACATCATACTACTGGGGGGGGGCTCACCTTCGCCCCGTCCTTGTCAAAGCTTCGCAGCTTCAGGCTTAAGTGATCAGTCGTACATCATTGTACGGTTTATTGCGCTGCCCGCCTTTGGGTGCAGCCCCAAGAATAGAAGTTAAGGTAATTACCATAATCAAGAAATAATTCTTCCAAGGAAACCCTGGTATTTACCATGGACCCCCCTTTGTGGTAACTTCATAAGAGCCCAGATACCGAAGGACGACACCGTCCACGTGGTAGTATCTCGCCGATCTCTCGGCGTCCTGTCAGCTTAGACGCTGTGATGAACATCTGAGGTGTAGTTTTTGGGGAAGGAACCTACCCCTGGAAACCCTAAACACAACCTCTACACCTGTGAAACAGCGAACAATTTTTGAATGAAGCCTGAGAGGGCTCACAGAAAGTCATCTCCATGCTGTGACTTGCTTCTGATGGGTTCAAACTCCTTCCATGTGGGTGTCGTGGAATTTGCTTGTTGTTAGTGAAAACCATGCTTAACAAGCTGAAGTGGTCTTCCCGTCTTGTGGATTCTAGTTCTGTTCAGGCGCGACAAGTGTTGCATCAGTACAAAGTTCCAGACGACACGACTGCACAGGCCATTCAGGTTTGGGACTAACCAAAGCTTCGATATTCTTTGAACAAAAGGCTCTTACAATATGAGAGTGTCTGTGTTCAGGAAACAGGGGGCACTCTGTAAGCTCGAAGTTTTAGGATCTTTGACGCAACATGTCCAGATGATGAGCCCTGCGCCTTCATACTGGAAGGAGGAAGGATAATGTGGGGCCTTATAATAAGTAGAATAATTAGGGTTTCGGGGAGTTATGAATATAGTAGAATATACCCCAAACCCTATTGTAATTGTTAAGGCCCCTACATTTGACTTCGGACTTGACGAATCGCGGACAATCTCCGCTTTGTAATAAGGTTCAAGATGCGGGTCATTCATCGCTCAACTAGGGTTCCACCAACCACTACCTAGTCGCGCTCCCAGTATGTGTAGGTCTTCTCTAAACTACACGAGGTCATCACTCGCAACAAGCCCTACCGAAAAAGTCCACGTGCAAACTGTCAGCAGTTTAACAACCCAGAGGGTCCATATACACTACCATTATGGAACTTGGCCCTCAAAGACCATCCCCATTATGGTTGTGGGGACCTAATTCCATAATAGTAGTGTATATGGGCCCTCTTGGCAATTCAGCACGATGGTCTATAAGCCCTATTATAGGCCCTTGTAACACTTGGGGTCAGGGCCGAAGCTCAAAGCAGACTCTGGCGCCTTCCTTCGATAGTTGTCTGAGTTCTGAATCCATTGTAACGGTAACGCCATCAAGTCCGCTTACAGCTACATTACAACATACCTCAGCCTCCGAAACCCTTCTCTGATTCTTATTAGAAGCCAGATTTCTTCAGATCCTGCCTCGTTGTCTGCTCGACTAGTAGTAGTAGTAGTAGTAGTAGTAGTAGTAGTAGTAGTAGTAGTAGTAGTAGTAGTAGTAGTAGTAGTAGTAGTAGTAGTCGTAGTAGTAGTAGTTGTTGTTGTTGTTGTTGTTGTTGTTGTTACAGCTCTTGTTCGGAGCTGCTGCCTAAATGTAAGGGCAGGTCGACATGCTTTTTATACAAGAGTTTAGGCAGAGTTTAGGACACAAGGAATATCAAGTAAAGATATTGGTTGAGGTTTTTGACCCCGAGAGGACATCTGATAACCGACCTTATAAAACATGTAAACCCTAAACTTTAGGAGAGCCTGTTTAAGGCCTTAGTTTTTACCTGCCCGGTCAGCCTCGATGACGTCGTCAACCACTGGCCATAGGCGCGTGTCGTGCCGGTTGATGAAGCCATAGCCTTCGGATTTAGGGATTACGGTTTGGGTCCAAGCCCTGCCTGGGGTTTAGGGTTCGGCTTGAGGCGTTGCATCGACCAGGCATCCGGACTCTGACAAGAGCACTTTTTGGAGCATTCAAGATAGATTTCAGGATGTGAATGGGATTTAGGGCTACGGGGTTTCGTGGGAGACAAGAGAAAGCTTTTCGACTGCGCCACTTCAGGTATCCATGATAAGCTTGCCTCGCGGGGTGATTCGCCGAGACACAACCTACTGGCCAAAGACCCTACGCCCAACAA
Organism: Symbiodinium sp. CCMP2592; assembly: GCA_905221615.1. NCBI lineage: Eukaryota > Dinophyceae > Suessiales > Symbiodiniaceae > Symbiodinium > Symbiodinium sp. CCMP2592. Next base: position 1,091,531 of record CAJNDT010006025.1, on the reverse strand, counting down.
AATACTAAGCCTTTAGGATATCAACACCCAAAGAATGGGAAAGTGGGCAGAGCCCAATTATCGGGAATTTGTCGCCAGGAACATTGAAACTAGTCGATGCCTTTGGCGTGTGCGCTTCGGACAGCAGCTGAAACCCCAAAGAAACCCCAAAAGCCCGGATGCCATCAAACCTCGGTCCATAAGCCCCAAAACACACCAAACAGAAAAAAACATAAAAAAAAAAAAAAAACGTTCAAACCCCAATGGCCTACTTTATAAGCCCCTTGGCTCAAACCCCAACGGCCTACTATAAGCCCCTGGGCACTCTTGCATGCCCGACATGAGACCCGCACAAAACCCCTCAACCCCGAGGCTGCAGCAGAAGCCGTTGATCTCGCCGCATCTTCTGGAAACGCCATCGATGGGCATCGAATATGGGTTCCTCGGCTTCCCACCGGCTGAGCTTTGTCGGTTCAAGGTTCCGAGGGCTCTCTCGACGTTTTGGGACCAGAGTAGAGGGCACGGGGCAAGCCAGGGAGTGAAATTTCGGCTCTGGTGCAGCTACCAAACACAACTCGGGTTTCTTTAAGCCCTAAAACCCAAACCCGAAGGGCTAAGATTTTGCTTCGAGCAGGATGTTCCGCCCCTCGGTTTGGTCTCGGTGCCGAGACAAGGCTTCGTGTGCATGAGGGACAGACGGTTGAGACAGGTTGGGATTGAAGAAACGCTTAGCTTAACTAACCCTCTTAATCCTGGGCTTCTGGGTTGTAGAATTTCGGGTTAGGTTTGCAGGCTTCTGATTTCAAGGTTTGAGCATCGAACTTGCTGGGTCGTAGGATTTAGTTAGGTTCTGCGGTTCATTATGCAGGGCTTTAGGATTTAAAGGCTCGCTAGGGTACCGCAGATAGCTAAGCCCACACCTCAAGATAGACTTGGGCCGTACAGCAGAAGCCAGAAAGTTGGAATATGATTATCGTAACCCCTTTGAGGTAAATTATAGGAGATTCTACCATTAATCCTTATTCCAACTTTCTGGAGTTCCCTTTAGTAACCTAGTGAGCCGCGGCTCGATGAGGCGTTCAGGCCCCAGATGAAGCTCTTCTGCTCCTTCATAAGGCCTGAGCGCGTGAAGCATCCGAGGACTCAGGTGTTATGGGGTTTACGGGCTTATAGGCTTTGGGGTCTACTGGTTGAGAGGTTCAGTGGTTGAGATGTCTAGAGGTTCAGTGGTTCAGGGTTTAGGATGTACTTGGTGCGAAAAAGCCACGCATAGCTTACTGAAAAGCCCCCTAAACCCTCAATTGAACCACCAAGTGAAGCGCTGTTCAGGGTTCTGGGTTTCGCAAACCCTCAACCCCGAGACGACAGGATGCTGCCAACAGCAAGCTTTCCGAGAGCTCGGTACACCTGAACCCCCAAAGTGTTCAAAGTACCTTTATAGAGTAGAATGTCAGGCTTTCATATGGTATTACTATCAATATGATGTGGGGAAGTACCCCCCCGCCAAGACACTACCTCGGACCCTTTGGGAATAGACCCTTCTGGTCTAGGATTGTGGATGCATCGTTGCAATGCATCCTGAAGGATCATCGGAGAAACTTCCGCAAGAGCGTTCATTGGGGTGTGCGATCAAGGGGATTAGTAAGTCTTTCTTCGTAACTGGAAAAAGCTCATCAAAAAATGTTGCGGGACCTCGATGTACGTGTGTGTATGTATATACATATACGGATCTAGGGCTTGAGGGTATCCCCTGTACTCTACACCCGTAAAACACTGACGCCCGAATGCCCTCAACCCCCTCACCCACCCTAAGTCCCCAAAAGCCCTCAACCCTGACCCTGGACCCCAAACTCCAGAATCCTGAAAATGCTCACCCAGTCTAACCATCGAGCTATGAAGTCCTGGAACATAAAGCCCAGCAGGGACTAAAAAAACCGAAGGCCTTTAGAAGGGTCTTTTTTCGGGGCTTGAGCGGGGTTTTACCGGATAGGAGGAGTCTTTGTAAAACTTTCATTTAAGGAAACTAATGATCAGACAGTTGACGTTAATTGTGTGGACACCCCATGACCAGAGTAAATGATCCCTTTGGTTAAGTGCTTTTGGTCGCCTCGCATGGGGGGGGGGTGGAACAAATAGCAACTGTTTCCCTACTAATCCTCTATCTCTAACATGGAAGTCGATATATACATATACAAACATATATATATATATATATATATATGTACATGTGCGCATGCATACACAAACAGTATCGACATGATTATCTGCTATTATAGTATGAAGATAATAGGATACCATACATCAGGCCCTATTCTCATGCTTCATGCCCGCGCGCTACCCATTCTTTAGGGCTCCAGTTACCTAAATAGTAGGTTGCTGGTGTAGAAAATGCATGGTTAGTAACCTACTATGTAGGTAACTGGAGTCCTTGGGATTGTCATTCTACGCGTAGGATCCCGACCGTAGGCGTGATAGATGAGGTTCTCGAAGCAGGCTTCCGGAAGAGGCTTGACCTCTTTGGGACCTGGGTTAGGGTTTGGGGCCTGGGGGTTAAGAGGCAGTCTCTGTGAATGGCTGTGGGTGTGGATAAGTGGAGAATGCCAAACGGCTAAGGAAAAGCGAAAAAGTCGAGATGTGGCACTGTATGAAGGAAGACTTTTAGGCGAAAACCCAGAGAAGCGCAGAAAAATCAAGAAACGTGTCGAAAATTTAACCTAAACCAAAACGCACAAAGTCGAAATGTAGAGTGACGGCGAACAGCAGAAACGGTGAAATATCGAAAACTATACATCGAAACGGTGAAAACTCCACAGCCACCGCAGGGAGCGAAAACTGACCAAGTCTGGTCAACTATGACTGAGACAGAGATTCTGCAGATTTCTCCCGACCCAACAACCAAACCTAATGATCTTTGTTAGATAGTGATATGCTGCCTGTGTTGAACGAGATTCAGGAACATCTGCCATTTGGCGATTCCTTAACGGTTCCCCCAAAATAGAAAGATGTGCCAACATGCCTACGGTTTCGTTCATTTCAGGTGTTTTGAGGATGCCCAAAACAATCAAAATCATTGAAATTTTGTGGCTGCACCCTTCGCAGCTACGCAAAAGGCGCAGTTCGGGACCCCAAAGACTAAACCCTAGGGTGCTGTCTGAGCCCTACGCCCTAGGGTCTAGGGTGTGAAGTTGAATTGCCTCGGCTTAGTTGCTCAGGCCGAGGGGTCAGATGTTTGGGGTTTAGGGTTTAATAGGGTTAAAAAGGGTTTTTGATGTTCAGGGTATTGAGGATAGGGTGTTTCGGGGATTGCTTAGGGCTGAAAGGGGCCTTGGATTTGGGGGTTGTGTAAGGTAGTTTCAAGCTTTGTTGCTAGGATTCGGATACGAATGATTTTGAGAAAGAGTAGTTTAATGACGGCAATGTTTCACTTGCTCACAGTCCTAATGGCATACTGACTCTCACAACTGTGCTCGCCTTTAACATCACTGCAAACAAACAAGACCACAACACGAAAGGTTTTTTTGGAGGGTGCACATGCCCCAACAATGGAGGGTCAGAACAAGCTATCTTTCCAACGAGAGGGCTGAAGTTATGAACACCACAGAAAGGCCCTCAATATTTCAGCCACATGCAGCAAACTGCGCAGATGGCAGCGGGTGAATTCTGATCGAATCTCAGTCAGATAACCCGCGAGAACTCGCTAACGATTGAGGGTTCAGAACAAGCCTTCCACCAGAAAAGAAGCCGCACCTGCAAAGAGAACCACCCACTACTCGGACTAATTTTGCGTTGCAAGGCCTTGTGCGCAGAACTTTGCGGAACCCCCTAGCCCCAAAGCGTAAACCCTCAGAATCGAAAAGAATGTAAAGACTCCAAAACCTTTAAACAAATCAGAATCGAAAAAAACGTGACGAATCCAGAACCTGTAATAGGCCTACCCCGGAAGTCCTCCGATAATCGGAATCACCGAGGCTTACGAAACCCTGCTGTGGCTGTTCTGTCTGCTAGCTTTACCCGACGGCTTACAGTTAAGGGCTTGGCAATCCTACTTATAACCGAGCAACCGCCCCGTGCTTCCGAATGGCCCCAACATCACCCTTCGAGGTGCCAAAGGGCGGACGCACATGTTAATGGTCTCCAGGTCATCGTCGAGGGACACTAGATACGTGCCTGCCCGCCAGATGCGGAACTACAAGCAGCTTGATCACGTCACGTTTCACTGGGTTCTCGTTAAGGGATTCAATTTCAGTTACCTACCATAATAAAGAAACCGTAGTATTCAATACAAATCCCTATTATGGTAACCTAAAACAAATTCCTTAACAAGAGCCCAATTCATTACGGGTCATAGGTTCTATTGACGGTCTCAGGTGGTTTTGCAAGGCTTGTTAGGACCATAAATGGATGTTCATGGGTAGTTATAAGTGGGATTATAAGTAGGGTAACTACATGTATAACCCATATTTAGGGACTTATACCTGCATGTATAACTACCCATGAACCTCCAAGTACTTACCCACACCGAGAACCCCAAGAAGCCGAAGCTTGCAGAACCCCGAACCCTGGAGAAACACCTACCCATAGGCTCAAAAGTAGTCCCTTCTTGGGATTACTGTATCCATAACGCCATAAGGGTACTATAAGGGATCTCTAGGGGCTTAGGGTTTAGGGGCTTAGGATTGGGGGTTTGGGGTTTATAGGGTTCTAAATATGCATGAACCCCGAAAAGGAACTACTATGGGGCCTATGGGTAAGCCCCCTAATTCTAGAATCATGAAACCCGAAACCCTAAAGCCCTAAATCCTTGGGGCACAAAGGCCCTCATAAGGCCCTATTACACTCAAAAGTGGTTCCTTTTTGGGATTACCTTACCTATATGGGTAAGCCCCCCAAATTCCTCAAACCATGAAACCCGAAACCCCAAAGCCCTAAACCTTGGGGCACAAAGGCCCTCATAAGGCCCTGTTACACTCAAAGGATGCCACCCTTACTTTCTTCAATAAGCAAACAAATTAATTAATTCTGCAAAACCTTCTTCTACAAAACCCTAAATGGAACCTGAGCTTAATCCTATACCCTAAACCCCAAAAGCCCCTAACCCCCCAAACCCGAAACATCTGAACCTCAAAGCTGTGAAAGAAGAGGCCTGAAACCTGTCATCGTTTCACGACCCAGCCCTAGCCTCAAAATCCCTTACCTGGAGGTTCATGGGCACTTATAAGTGGAGTTGTAAGTCCCCTAATATGGTTATAATTATAGCTTATAAGTGGAGTTATCAGTCGCCTAATCTGGGATAGAATTATAGTTACCCTACTTATAGCCCTACCTATAAGTGCCCACGAGCCTCCGGGTAAGGGTTCCTTCAAAGGTTCCTTTAAGGGCTCCTTTAAGTCGATAAGTGCTCCTTCACGGGCACTTTACGTGTGATCGCTTGTGTCAAGTTTGTTGGGGGAGCAAAAGGAGAAGCTTTGGGAATGTGCAGAGTGTACAGTAACCTCCCACCCCCAAGAAAGTCGAAGCCTTCCTACCCGACTGCGAAGAATAGTCTCGATATTTTGAAATGCACTACGTCGGCTACCAAGTGAACGAGCAATCAAGCAACAACATCCACCCCCTGAGCCATCTGCACTTCAATCGGAGGGGTTCAGGGTTTCGGATTTGATGGTGGGTTTAGCGCAAGTTTGCGGTCTAGGGTAGGATCGGCGACGGCATTCACACCGAGAAAGCGTCTTTCATCATTAGCAGACATGATAGGATTGATGATAACGACGAAATAGCAGGCAAAGACCTAAGTCCATGCAGCAACATATTACAGGGTCTAAGGTGCAGGCCTTTAAAGCATTTGCTGAGGAACCCTTTACCGCGAAAGGTGCACGGACTGCTGACGACCCGAGTTATTATTGTGCTAGCATCAACCGGTCGCGACCCTGTACCCGCAACATAGAAGCCTGAATAATCCTTCGAATTAATATAGTTAAATATCTTGCGATACTATACCCCAAAACCTGTTCGAATTATAAAGGCCCCTGTATTACCGGTATGCTACACCCCAGCTTTCGGATGTTTCTACGGCCTCGGCGATGATTAGCCAAGTTTTCAAATTGAGTCCATCGCAAGCGCGGAACACATTCAACCACAAACAGCAACACCCGGAACCATAACGACAGAACGCCTTCCGGGTAGAACTCGGCGATGTGTATACGCTGGAGCCGAATACCCTGCCTGGGCGAGCTTGATGGGTTTCGGCGGTGGACCCCATGCTTCGGATGAATCTAGCTAACCCTCAGGCTAAGAATAACAGAATGCCACCATCAGTGTCGGAGATATGGGCTGCTCGCCATCTACACTGCGCTTGTGCCAGAAGCATGGTCATGGCTATCATTAGTCATGCGACAGGTTCCATGCCCGTTTAGGTTAAGCTTTTTAGAACTCAGCCCTTAACATTACTGCGTTTCGCAACAAACATGTTTGCATAGATCATTACACGTGTATGCACAGAGGTACGACAGAGTATCTGTAGGAGTTCTGTGTGTATATGTATATACACGTATGCGCACACATATGTCTGTATGTCTGCATGCATTATGCATGGATGTAGCAGCATGGATGCAAGGCAAGGACGGAGGCATGCTTGCATGTAGGTTGGCATGAGTGAGGGATATGTGCAACGATAGATTAGGGTTGTTTAGGGGACTTAAGATAAGGGCTAGAGGTGGGACATCGGCCCATCCAGCTACACAACCTAACACCCCAAGTATTACCGATTCGCCTGGTCCCATGACACGAATGCACCTTATACGTCCTTGTAGAACCCTTGTGCAGCCCTACAAAACCCGAATAAATCCCCCAAACTCAGGCCCTAGTTTGCAGCCTCATCCTTACAGAACCCTTACGAAGCGTTGGAGCAAGTTTTGCGTGAAAGATCCAATAAACATCCTTTTCAACTTCTAGGACTGTTCTACCTGCAGTACTTGGAGGATCATGGGTAGTTAGAAGTGGGGTTATAAGTAGGGTAACTATAGTTACAACCCATATTAGGGGACTTCTAACTCCACTTACAACTACCCATGAACCTCCAAGTACCCCTTAAAAGGCCACTGTTCAGAACCCTCTTTAACCCTACACACTGAACCCTCAAAGGGACAACTTAGCACCCGGCACTCCTTCCTGGATCTCCACATGTTCCCACATTGTGGACTGTAGGGTGGCCTCAACGCATCGACTCTAGGTGCTTCTTACAGAGCTTTAGGGTTTAAAGGGCTTCGGCGTTAGGGCTTTAAGGGCTTCTTAGACTAGAGGGCTTTCCGGTTTTTAAGGGCTTGGGGTTTAGGGCTTCTGAAAAGGCGTTGGGGTTTGTAGGGCTTCTTGAAGCGCTTCTCAAATACTCTTACTACTGCTAGTACTTTTACTACATTGCTACTCCTGTTATACTATAATATTACTAGGTTCCCCGATAGCCCCTGAATGATGAGGGTGCCCTTGTTCCTACTGTTGTGTGTCGATACGGGAATACAAAAACAAAAGGGGCTAAAGTGTACTACTGAGAAATCAAGCTGAAGGGCTTTGCGGGGTCTATATGGAATGCTATAACGGTACCTTAGGGGGTTTAGGGTGTAGTGTAGGTCTTACGTGGTCCGGTTTAAGGTGCTGGGGTTAGGGCTTCAGGGTTTAAGGTTTAGGGCTCAGCTTGCAGATGTTGGTTTTAGATGTGGTGGCTTTTAGCTTCAGCTCCAGGTCCAAGGTTCCACGGCTCAGAGTTTAGGATCTATAGCACTTTGGCTTCAGGTTCCAGGCTGCTTTTTGCAGATCTCAGGTTGGAAACCCCAAACCTTCGATGCAAAACCCAGAGCGCTTGCCTTCCGGCAACGGACGGTTCTCTCCCCCACTGCCGCCACTTCCCGCCCGGCACTTGTCCCTGAAGCCTAAACCCTAAACCCTAAAACCCTAAATCCCCAGCCAGGGGAAATCGAACTCCGAAGTTCAAGGCCCAAGCCATTCCACAGGGGTCCATGTACCCGCCCAAACAGTGTACACTCTGGGCCGTATGTATCTATGTAGGGAGTACTTCAAGGCCAATGTATATATGTATGTATATATATATATATATATATATGTATATATACTACATGATGAGTACATGGACCCTTTAGGGTAGTCGAGGGGCTTTGTGGTAATTAGAATAGGGCTCCTTTAAAAGGGTACTCGAAGGGATCTAGAATACTATATGCGTACATGGACCCTTTAGGGATTCTAGACTCCTGATGGAGCCCCAAACCCTATAAACTCCAAGGACTCCTAAACCAAGAAGATCCGAAAACCTAGCACCAATACCCTAGACACGAGGCCCCTAAGCCCAAACCCCCAAAACACTAAACTCTAAACCCTAGACCCCCCAAACCCCTAAACCCCTCGACCTGAGGCCCCTAAGCCCAAAACCCCCAAACCTCTAGACCCCTAAGCCCTAAACTCTAAACCCCCAGACCCCCCAACTGGCGCATGTAATCTCCCCGCAAAAGCCTGGTAGGCCGACTTCTCCCCAGGAGCCGTCCACAGCGTCACACGCTCAGGCTCGATCCTAGGGGGCTGCAGTTAGGACTCGGGTTTGGGAGTTCCGGGTCTAGGGTTTTACGGGGTTAGGGGTTTAGGGTTTACGGGTTTTCGGGGTTTCGAGCTTTAGGGTGTAGGGGTTTAGGGTTTGGGGGGTTTAGTTACGGGTTTAGGGTGTGGGGTTTCGGGGGTTTAGGGTTTACGGGCTTAGGGGTCTGGGGTTTAGTTTAGGGTCTGTGGGTCTATGGGTTTATGGGTTTAGGGCTTTAAAATTTTAGGGTTACTACAAAGCAACAGTTTCAGACTTCAGGCCTACAGACAGGGCCACAGCACAGCGAGATACCTGATGGGATACTTACTACCTAGAGGCTCATACCCTACCCCTTTTTTAGGATACCTAGTTTTATGGTTAGGATCTGTTAACGGCGCCGTAAAAGAGGGGTAGGGTATGAGTCTACAGATATGCAGCAAGGGTCCACCAAGAGTCGCGATACGCTTTGGGCCTTGATCTCGAAACCTGGACCGACTCTGCACTTCCGAAATGCCTTATAACCCTGTATCAAAGGGGAAAAGGAGGGACCCTTAATGGGGACCCCTATCCTATAATGGGCTTTATAATGGGTATATATATATATATATATATTAGCTATATTAAGGGTATGTACCTATGAGTCCTTATTAAGCGTCCCTTCTTTTACCCTTGGACTGTATTAAACCCTGCAAGACCACGGTAAAGCCATATTGAACCATATTATAAACTCCTTAATTAATCCTAAACACTGAAATTCAAAATGCCCGGGCTGCATAAAACCCAGGAGCGCTAAGCCCTAAGACCAAGGAAACCCCACAAAAACCCTGGCATCCTAAACCCAACTCCCCGCATTGCAGGAACTCCGGAACCCCGGCTTCTGCTTCTCCAGGAACGCCAGGGTTTTCACCTGCATGTTATGGAGTCTTTTAAAGTTCTCTCGGAGAAGGCCTAGAGCAACGACTTCGAGCCCAGGCTAGGAACCCAGCCCCCTTGCAAACAAGGATGCTACCCCCGCTATTGAACAGGAGAGTTTAGAGTTTCAGAGGCTTGTCATCTTCGGATAGCGTTTCAACAGATCTTTAGCAACGCTCTCTCTAGATTTCGTGGGGATTCTAAGAGGTTGCAGGAGACTACCAAGAAATGAGCAGGAGACAGCAAGCAGACCAAAAGAAGCTGCTTCCCCCACGCCGGAACCCCATAGCGCGCACCACCCTGTTTGGAGAATTTATGAGCCCCAAAACTGTTCGGGTTCGGTCGTAAGGCCCTGAAGCCCTGAACCAGACCCCAAACCCTAAAGCAAAAATGGGCTCCTGTAGGGCTCGGGGCTTCTTAAAGCGTATGCCCAGAGACTCCAATATCCCTTCATTATGGAACCTACCTTAAATTATACTAGGATCCCTAATGGGTAGTGGAGGCTCTCAAAGCTAGGGCGGTCTCGGGATCCTGATTTTAATGGATGGGGACCCGTGCTTCCTCTGAGCCTTAGTGTTTAGGATTTGGGGTTTGGGATTTAGGGTTCATAGGGACGTTTTTTGGTTAGCGGGGGGCTCCAAATTCTCAGGGTGTTTGCATGCGGAAATGATTTAAGGAGGGCTCCATCAGGTTTCAATCGGCTTCCGAAGATTCGGGGTTCCGGATCTACCAGGAGTAAATTGTATAGCTTGATTGAACAGAAGGACGTGTCTCTGAAATGTGGAGCTACTTGCTCCTTTTCGTTGGCAAGTTCACCCTGCCCTAAGCCCTAAACTCTAAAACAAACTCTAAAAACAATACCAACTCTAAGCCCTAAACCCTACCCGGCCCTAACCCGTAAAGCCAAGTACCCTGTCTGTGAAGCTCAGAAAGGCCCGGCCAGGATGAACGGCCGCTTGTCGTTCTTGTACTTTCGTTCGCTGGAGATCTGCCATGTACCAGAGCAGGGGCCAAGGGCAAGGGTTTAGGGTTTAGGGTTTGGGGGTTTAGGGGTTTAGGGTTTAGGGTTTAGGGTCCAGGGTAGGGCTTAGGGCCAAGGGCAAGTAGCATGTTTTTTGTTGGCGTTCGTGGAGCTTTATCGGTGATTGCGAAGTACAGATGCCTGTGTCATTAACGTAGGCTTGCGGCGATACCTAGATATTTAGGGCACGCAATTCCTGCGGGGAGCGACAGCAACCACAAGTCCTGTGGGTGTGAATTGGGCCTATAGCTTCCTTATTACAAGATTGCGTATCATCCTATTTACCGGGTTTCGTGCCCAGAATTCAATGATTCAAATACAGTAACTAGCAAACACACGTACTGAGTTCATAGGCAACCGTAAACTCAACAATGCGCGCGTGTGTGTATAGGAACATGTACATATATATATATATATATATATATATATACATATATACACATACATACCCACACACACAGATAGGTAAACTGATAAATGGATGGAGCTATGGACCTATATAGTTGTATCATGTACATACGTAGTTTGTGGGGAGCCCGGTCTCTAGGGAAGATCCCTACATGATGCGCAGCTTTGCCCCCTCTGCCGCCTCGCCCACTTCTTGTAGCCCCGAACGCTGAAACATTTTTTAATGTGTTTGAGGGCTCCTTGTCGAGTTTCAGGGTGATCTTCGACGCTGAAACATTAGTGCCTTGCGTTTGGGGTTTCGCGCCCATAGCAAAAATGATGTACCGAGACCCTACACCACAAAGCTGACACCACCATCTGCACCGTGAAGCCGCAAAAGCAAAATCGTCACCTAAACCCCTTACAAGCCTTGCGAAATCGTGGCTACTTCCTGGTCCACTTTTGTGACTGATCCCTCCGATTTCTGAAATCGAACTTCTGAAATGGTGGTGTCTAGGGATTTACCACCCGTCCCTGTCAGGAGGATGCTACGACTTAGGGTCCTGATTTTCTGAGAAATCTCATTTAAAAGCTTTGGGTCCAGGGTTCAGGGGTCCAGGGCTTGCGGGCGCATAGGGAGTAATATAGGGGCCTTAATAATTAGAATAGGGTTTTGAGGGAGATTGTACTATAATCATAACAGTTTAACAAGGAATCCCCACAGTCGTATTGGTAATTGTTAAGGCCCCCATTTTTCGGATTACGGTGGGGTCTGGGGCTTCGGGATTCGAGATTCAAGTCTTCAAGGTTCAGGGTTTAGGGCATCTTGTCCTACGGGAAATTTGGACGTGCGGCTTCAGGGCTGCAAGGTTAGGGTTTAGGGTTTAGGGTTTAGGGTTTAGGGGTTAGGGTTTAGGGTTTAGGGTTTAGGGCTTATAAGATCTACAGGGACCCTCCGATGATAAGGCAAAGGGGCGCAAGAGACTCTGCGCCCGATGCCCGAAGGCCTTGGTCCAACTCCTAAGCAACCCGCGCACCGGCATATGCGAGGTTCCTAACCCATTTCAGAACAAATTTTTTCTCTAGGCCCAATTCCCATATGCCCGAAACGCTGAGCTGCCTCGTTCACGGGCTTCCACCGCTGGTAGGTGGGGATGACTATGCGGTATTCTTGTGGAGGCGAACCTCGGAAGTCTTGCACGTCGGAGGGGCTTCGTAAGCTGGGGGTATGGGGTTTTGAGGTCTGGGGATGGGGCGCATGGTCTCTTTCGGATTCTAAGGGTAAACGACCAAAACCTTTCCGCGGAACGCCCTGGGGCTCAGCCAAACAGCATTAACGCACACATCGTGATGCTGAGGTCCTACACCTATATGGTAGTTTCCGAAAACAGGGGAGCCTAATATAGTGTGTTGTTTTAATTATAAGGATCCCAAAATTGGAAACTCCCACATATATGTATATGTATATATATGTATATATGTATGTATATATACACGGACTGCAATGCCTAGGGCCTAGGAGTGTGACGTCTGCTTCGTCGTCGAGTTGAACCCTTCATCCTCTGCATTGAGGTCCTAAGTCGCCACTTGCCAACCATGACAACTCCTAGTCCCTGCAACGTTGGCCTTGAAGGTTGAAGGTGAGGACCACGATTAGGATAACAACGACTACGAGATGATGATCAGATGACAATGGCGACAACAAGGATAGCGGCAATGATGAATGATGATGAGGGTGGTGATGATGCTGGTGACGATGTTGTTGATGATGATGATGCTGGTGATGAAGGTGATGTTAAAGACGAGGGTGCTTCCTGAGTCCACGGCGTGGCAATGGCCCCACTGCGGACAGAAGCTTTCGCTTTGGGCTTTGGGTCTTATGCAGTAAATACGGTACATGATGAAAGTTAAATTCAGTAAGTCTCGTAGGACTACACACTCATTAACTGCTTGTGATTGCAAAGGGCAGGGATTTATAGCCCAGCGTTGTAGTCCTGTCAGGCGCTCTGGAGGGATCCTGGAACTTCGCTGGCCGGGGTTAATACAGTGAGTCAATCCACTGTCGACCTCGTTTCAGGCCTCGAGAACAAGTTGCTTGATCGGTGGTCTGTCGATGCGTGTATGACAGTGGATTACAATGTGACAGCCACATACGCTCTCAGCCAAAACACCTACATGATCAGTACTAATTCGGTGGCCCATGCAACCTGAATGACAGGACTATCTCTGGGTCCACGGTTCTGTAGGTGATCATAAACACTTAACTTTCAAGCCGTAAATCCTAAATCTGAAACCCTCAACCCTGAAGCTGCAACACGTAGACCCGGAAGCCACAACCCCCCCCTCCCCAACGCCCCCTCCAATGGCCTCTGGGAGGCACCATGGCCTGTTGCAGTTTAGGGTTGGGTTGAGGATTATTTTGGTGCTACCGCTCAGGATTCAAACCCGTCATCTGTAAATCCTCGACCTAAACCCAGTGGGTCCCAATGAGACTTTTTTACAGGAGTGGAGATGTTCCTGAATATTGTCCTATGGTTTACGTTGGTGAGGGTTGTTGGGAGCTTGGAGCTAATTCTGCACGGATAAGCTTATCGGCTTCTACATGGTCTAAGGTGTCCGTGTAGGATTTTGGGGCTGTGGGCTCCGGGGTCTTCGAGTTTCGGAGCTTTGGCGAACTCGGAAAGCTACAAGGGTTCACCGGTTTTACTCGCTGAGCCAAACATGCCCAACAAAGAAGCTTAAAATACCTTAGAGTATAGAATAATGCATTATACTTTAAGACACCGAAAACAAGAAACTTAGTTATCGGGTTGAGGCTGGTGATCTGACCAAAGCAGTTCCACCGATGCCAAGCCGCTGTCACACGTATGCGACTTGTAGGTAACTGCAGTGCAGACCCAAGGGCCTCAGCTTTAACACGGCAGCGCTCAATGTCAGTCATTGACGACCCTCTCGCTCAGCAAAGCTCAAGCTGCCAACGAACCATATGTGAGTGTCAATCGAGGCTTTCTGGACGACATGACATGTCAGCATCCACGCAGCTCAACAAAAATGGGCCAAATGACGGTCAGCAATCGTTCGTCAATTTGAGTCGTCACCTCCGAGCTCCGTCTGGTGTGCAAATTTTGTGAGTCATCATGCCGCTTGGTGATTGTCGACTTGCAACAACGGGGCCTCACGCCATGCTACACCCCTGTCCTCGCTAGAAAGGCCTCCCATCCCTCAAGGGTTCGAGGATTCGTCGTTCCAGAGTCAAAGATCCTAGGGGAGCACGCAAAAGCCAAGCTGTGGTAAACAGCTATATAGAGCTGCAGGACTTTCAAGCTCCTACCGACAAGCGCCTGGGATGGTCAGCAATCGTTCGTCAATTTGAGTCGTCACATCAGCGATCCGTCTGATGTGCAAATTTTGGGAGTCATCATGCTATCATGGCAGGAGGATCGATACGCAAAGTGCCACTCTCCCATCTGCCGGCTCCGGCTGAGCCGAAGATCTCTGGGCTACCGCTTCAAACCATGCATGCTTACGACTCATCGCCAGCAATCCTACATAGGGACATTTCTTGCAAGCAAGGAGAGCGGTCTGAAGAATCACGTGCCTGGCCAACTCCACCGAGCAAGCTTCCTGGGCAGTCAGCAATCGTTCGTCATTTTGAGTCTTCACGCAAGAGCTCGGCATCTTGTGCAAGTTTGGATGTCATCATATAGAAGACTGGGACGACTGGCAAGCAGCACGGAGAGCAACGTGCACAACTCGACAACCGCATCCTTCCCAACTTTTCCACCTCTGGATGGTCAGCAATCGTTCGTCAATGTGAGTCGTCACATCAGAGCTCTGCCTGATGTGCAAATTTGGGTGTCATCATGCCGTCATGGGAACATCGATCTGCAACAGTGCCAGGAGCAGAGGAGCTCTGTCAAACCGTATATGCTTCCCTCTGCTCGTCAGCAACCCCAAACGGACATATCTGACATGCAGAGAAGCGCTCTGAAGTCAACTCGACCGAACCAGCTCCAAGGGCAGTCAGCAATCGTTCGTCATTTCGGAGTCTTCACGAAAGAGCTCCGCCGGTTGTGCAAATTTGGATGTCATCACAGCACGGAGAGCAACATGAACAACTCGACAACCGCACCCTTCAGGAATTCTTCCGTCTGGGGTGGTCAGCTATCGCTTTCCGATTTGAGTCGTCACATCGGAGCCTGATGTGCATTTTTGCGTATTATCAGTCTTCCGGCACGCACGAAAGCTGCCAGCCGACGGTATTGAGGGCGTGTGTTCAAGCTGAAGCATGTCAAGCACGCTGTACTTTCTCGGCTGTCGTATTCAGTCCCGCATGTGGAAACGGTGAGTTCCGAACTCTTAGATCGCGACACGGCATCCAGAAATTCGATTCAAGCCCTACAAGAATCTTGCAAAGCAGCATTTTGCAAACTTGCCACAGATGCGAAGGCAATCACCACCGACCAACTCTGCTAGCAAGAACGCTGTGCAAGATGGTTCTTCTTCATTCTCCAACCGTACAAGCCTCTGTGGAGACGGTTTAGGGTCTGGGGCTTTAGATTTAAACATGGCAGCTGATTCGTGCTCTCGACATCTATGCCTGCAGCCCAATCTCGCCGTCAGGCGACAATTAACGCTTTTACCTCAGATATCTTTGAATCATATAGGTGGATTATCTCGGATAAGACCCTGCTTGCTCTGCTTTGTCCACTGAGCCTCCAAGTAGGTCGTGGGAAGAAGGATAGCAAAGGATCTAAAACCTTAGTCCTGACTCTACGGAGTGTTCCTTTTACTTATCAGCTGGGTGGCTGTCAAAATTAAGGTCCCTTTTTGGGTCCTTATTATCATACGGCACCTATTTAGGGTACCCAAACAGGGGCCATAGTTTTGACAACCACCCAGGCCCTCCAGGCCCTGAAAGCAACAAAACACCCGCCTGCAAGCCCCGAGCGCAGAAACCCTACGCATGCGCCCCAAAGCAGCTGACTAACCCCGAGCCCTTCAAAGCCCCCAAAGTCGCAAACTTCGAAACCGTGAACTAGTCACCCTAGTTACCCCAAACCCTGAAGCCTTAACCCCCCTAATTCCTGAACCCTAAACCCCAAACCACCCTAGTCACCCTAGTTACCCTAAACCCAAGGAGCCTTGTATCCTAAACCCTAAACCCTAAAACCCCAAGGAGCCAAAAGGTTAGAGCTTACCTCAGAAGCCCAAGGAGCCTTGTTTCCTAAACCCTATAAACCCAAAGACCCTAAATCCTGAACCCAAGGAGCCTTGCATCTTTAACCCTAAACCTTAAACCTTATAGTAACCCTAAACCCTAAACCCTATAGTAAACCTAAACCCTAACCCTAAAAGTAACCCTAAACCCTAAACTCTATAGAAACCCTTAACCCTAAACCCTATAGTAACCCTAAACCCTGAACCCTAATAGTAACCCTAAACCCTAAACCCCACTAGTAACCCTAAACCCTAAAAGTAACCCTAAACCCCAACCCTAAACCCTATCGTATCCCTAAACTCTAACAGTAACCCGAAACCCTAAAAGTAACCCTAAAGCCTAAACTCTATAGTAACCCTAAACCCTATAGTAACCCCTAACCCTTAACCCTAATAGTAACCCTTAGTAACCATAAACCCCAATACTAACCCTTAGTAACTCTAAACCCTATAGTAAACCTTAGTAACCCTAAACCCTAATAGTAACTCTTAGTAACCCTAAACCCTAATAGTAACCCTTAGTAACCCTAAACCCTAGAGTAACCCTTAGTAACCCTTCAATGGTAACCCTTAGTAACCCTAAACCCTAATAGTAACCCTTAGTAACCCTAAACCCTAAAGTAACCCTTGGTAACCCTAAACCCTAGTAGTAACCGTTAGTAACCCTAAACCCTAATAGTAACCCTAAACCCTAAACCCTAATAGTAACCCTTAGTAACCCTAAACCCTAATAGTAACCCCTAGTAACCCTAAACCCTAAACCCTAATAGTAACCCTTAGTAACCCTAAACCCTATAGTAACCCTTAGTAACCCTTAGTAACCATAAACCCTAATAGTAAACCTTAGTAACCCTAAACCCTAATAGTAACCCTTAGTAACCCTAAACCCTAAACACTATAGTAACCCTTATAACCCTAAACCCGAAACCCTAATAGTAACCCTTAATAACCCTAAACCCTATAGTAACCCTTAGTAACCCTAAACCCTAAACCCCAATAGTAACCCTTAGTAGCCCTAAACCCTAAACCCTAATAGTAACCCTTAGTAAGCCTAAACCCTAAACCCTAATAGTAACCCTTAGTAAGCCTAAACCCTAAACCCTAGTAGTAACCCGTAGTAAGCCTAAACCCTAAACCCTAATAGTAACCCTTAGTAACCCTAAACCCTATAGTAACCCTTATAACCCTTAACCCCGAGGAGCCTGGTATCACCTCCTCGGGCCGCATCCCCGAGATTTGCAGGAGTCGGCCATGGCGGAGGAGCTTTTCGCACGCGGAGTGCGGCGCTGGGGTTTTTGAGGTTTGTAGGGTGACAAAGGGTTCAGGGTCTATCAGGTTTTAGGGTTTAGGGTTTTTCAAGGTTTAGGGGTTAGTGGCGGTTAGTGGGTTAGAGGTTTAGTTTACATGCGTTTTGATTAAGGGCCCTAGTTTATAGGGTTTATGGGGCTTTAGGGGTTTAGTGGGTTTAGGGGTTCGGGGTTAGGGGGTTCGGGCTCGAGGTGGTAGAGTTTGGGATTAAGGTGTTGCGAGTTTTGAGGTTTGGGGATGGGCTTATGTAGCAGTTCAGGGTTTAGGGCTTGAGGGCTCAGAGGTCTTAGGGGTGCAGGGTGTATGGAGTTAGGCTGAACTCTGCCGAGTATCACTTGCTAAGGTCTTGCGAGCTCAGGCTCAACGGTCCTTCAGGTATCGTTCGCGATGTAGGCTGACGATTGGCCTGAACTCGACTTCGACTTTCTTGGACACTGGCCCTGAGACCTTGACATCTACCTGATTCCTGTTGCCCACTTGGTCCCGGAAACACTGCGCAATGCAAGCTCAATCCGGCACATTGGACAGCGCTGACGAAAGACCTGCCGGGGAACATAGCCTGCAGACCGCACACTCCGACACGCTCAAAGCCAAAGACTCAAGTAAACCGTAGCAACCGCTCAAGAAGCATCTGCATTGATAGCACCTTCCCCCCCTTTGAATGAAAGAACGGTTATATCAAAAACAGAACCTTGCGGACGCACTGAAGCATTGACTGTAAAGACTTTGCAGGACGTGAAGCCTCAACCTTGGAAGTCCCAACAAGAACCTACGACCTCAAGCTCTTGCGGCTTTTCGCTTGGGAGATGCTACCATGGATCAACAATCGGCACGACTCGCAAGACCATCTTTTTGGTTCTTTGTGAAAACATGTTGCCGGCCCTTTGGCCGATGCAGCTTTGGCAGCTGAAAGCGCTCATTTCTCAGCAGGGATTCGTTGATCTTAGACATTTTTGTCTTTTTGAGGCGGCGTCTTCCTTGACTTAGATCTTTGTGTCGTTTTGAGGTGGCAGCAGCATGAACAAGAGTAACAGCAAAAGCAAGAGCAACCAGAGTGACGGACAGCGACAGCAGCAGCAGCAGCAGCAGCAGCAGCAACAAACTGTCATTCCACACTCATCAATGCTACAATTATTCTGTACAGCGATACGAAGAAGGACCATGGCGGCAGTGGACAATGCCCAAACAGAACCGAAGTCACAACAAACTGGCAAAGAACAGCAGCAATTGCCTTATCTACAACCGGGGCAACTGTTTGTACAATGCCAATCCAGTGGTGACTGATGTTATCAGGCAGCGATTCTGAAGTATGCTCTGATAGTTCTTTCTGTTGCATCCTCGACCTCTCCCTTGTCTTGTGCTCACCTCCGGAGAGTCGCGTGACTTCACTGCTGCAGCAAGGAGCCTTCTGCTGCCTTAATTAAGCACTTCGCGGAAGTCGCGGTTTGTGTTTTCGATCTGGCTTTGTTTCTGCTTGTGGCCAAGACCCGAAGCCGTCAAACGCTTTACTGCACGCATAATACTGCAATGCTTGTAAGGTTGGAGCCCTGTTGGCACACCTGCTGTATTAAACTGACATAGCAATGTTGGACAGGAGCAATGCCAGTCCTTCCTCAGGAAGCAATACTTGGCTCTGGCACCCTTAATCGTGGGGTAGATGCTGGCAAACCGTCAGATGTTCATCTTCAGTTTTGCATGACCCAACATCCCCCCGATGCTATCGAGGAATGGACGAGAACAAGCATAGAACCGTGCAAGATAAGATTTAACATGCTCGAGCTATGAGACGATGCAGGGAACACTAGGACTGCCACCCTCCCTTTTCCCTTCCGCAGGCAAGGGTACACAACCCCAAATTACTAAATTACTTTGTATAGCTATGTGCGAAGCTTTGGGCTTGGAGCGGTTTCCGCGTAGCACCTTGCAAGGTACCTTGCCGTTCAAGAGGAAGAGAGCCGAACATGACCACTATCGTCCTTCCTCTTCTTACCGTGACCGTAAACCCTAAACCCCACACCCTGAACACTCTAAAGGGGCATAGAACTGCAAAAATCAGAAGTCTGGATGACTTCTGCAGTTGGACTTCATCTGTTGCTCCAGATTGATTCTGTTGCAACAAGTTGTAAAGAATGATGACTACATATGGACTACATAATGCCAGGCTACTCTTGTTGCTATTCAGCCCCGCCAGCTACATCAAACGTCAAATCTTTCGATTCAGAAACCAACGTATAGCACAAGCGAGAGAACATTCAACCACATGCTACTCATCAGTTTCGTCTTCCTTCCTCTGGGACCCCACATTGAGGGCACGCAGGCTATGCGAGAATTTTCTCATAAGCCTCCTACGACGACGCATCGGCTGCGCAGCTAAGGACCGTTCAAGAGCTCTCGACAACTCCAGCATTTGATCATGAAGCCTGCCGCACAAAACCGGAACTCGCTAAATCTCACAGTGACAGCCTACCCCATCAACCCATACCCTGGTGAAGCATAGAATATTGGTACCTGGACCCTTCGGGGGTAATGACCCTGAACCCTTAAAGCCGACATCCTATGCACCAAACCTGGAAGCCTCAACCCGGAAAGCCCTCATGACATAAACACCCGAAAAATGCCTTGAACTTATTTCCCACCGACCTGGAAAGCCCTTGTGACAAAAACACTCAACAGAAACCTTAAACTTATTTCCCACCGATGAGCCCCTGCGGCCGATTGTCGTTCAACTTGTGCACGAAGCTGCAACGACGGAATCGCGGTCAAAGCAGTCATTCCAAGGTTGTGTGGATGTTACATAGTCTTTCAGGGTTTAGTGTCTTCGGCTGTGCCCTAGACTTTATACACAACCTGTGCTGTTTCGAACGGTTAGTGTGTCAGGTTAGCCCCTACAGTAACCTCCACCTCAAGCACCACAAGCCTCTGAAGAGATTCAATTGGCGTATGGGCTGCACCAAACTCAGCGGGACTTAGTACTTAGGTGGGCGCTGCTGGATAATTGTAATAATTCTGATATAGGGAGTATAAGGAGATACTCTTGCTAATTGTTTCGACATCCATCGCATGGCCGAGTGTCTTGTTCTTTTGCGAACCATTTTGCACTTGGTGAATCTCGAACCGCAAGGAAATGCAACAACTTTACGTAAGCTAGATTCTAGGAGTCCTGCAAATCATGCAGCACTTGCGACTGGTCGTTGCAAGCAAGAGATAAACATCAACTGTAGGCAGAGCGTCTTGGCCGCTATGGTCAAGCCCACTGGGGCCGTGTACAGCATGTCATAACCCCCAATGTTTCACCACTCAACACTGAAACCCACACCGGATGGGGCTGGAGGAGGGTGGATGTGTGTGTGTGTGTGTGTGACTGTCTTGAGCGGCTTCGCATGAGGGTGACAACCTGGACCTCAAACCCGGACACACAACACAAACCCTTGCGGCTCCGACGTTGAGTCGGGATGAGACACTCGACGTCTGGGGGTGACAAGTTACACAAGCAGGATTTGGAGGACAGTACGGTATGGTCAGATAAGACTTAGTATTCATTGCTCCGTTACTGTCAGACAAATCTGCAACACCCTGCCAAGTTGGCCCTGGGAGCATTCTTTCTAGTCCAAGGTGAGACAATCTCAATTCACCTTTGCCTCACCGAAGCTTGGCAGGTTCGCTTGTTTACTTTAAGGCAGTTTAAAAGGACTTTTGGTTGAGGCTTCCTGCTTTAGGTTTGCAGGTCCAGGATTCAAGCCTCACGTAAGACTATCTTATAACCAGCTGCCATGAAGGCTATCCTAGGTACCGTGGGGTGTCGGGGCTGCAAGCTTCGGCCGCTGTGTGACGGATCCTTGGCAACGACCGGGTAGCGGTTTTCCGGATAGTTTCTCGGATCTATGGCTGGCTACAAACCAAACCCTAACAAAGATTCAACTGACGGTCTAGCAACATGAAAAAACAGCCCGGCGAAGCTTAGGACAGCTTTTCCTAGAGTTCGCAGCAGGAATACGATGACATAAGACCGAGGTGTCGGTAAACAAGTGGAACTGCAGGTGCAGTTTTGGCAGTACGCGTGTGGCAACTATACAAGGAAAGCATATTTCTTGTAGAATGGGCATGTGTTGGGGGCATTCACCTATAAACCGCCACCGGAGCTTCCCCGAGACTTCAACCTAGCCCCACCTAAGCGCTGTTCCATGCTTGCTTTGACATGAATATGGGGTGGTGAAGTCACTGGGTTCCAGAAAAAGTGTGCATTTTCACTTGCGGTCTCGCAGTTGGGAGGTCCGTGTTGGGCATCTTTGCCTGACGGCTTGGCTGAAGTCACATATTCTGGCGGGTAAGGCTTGCGGTTTGGAGTTTCTGATTGAGGTTCCGCGTGTTCTGCAGTTCGAGGCATAGGGCTCATCTAGGGCTTGATCTCATGTCGCCCTCTGCCTTCGCAACATGAACAGCCATAAAAACTGTCACATACCCTAAAACTGAAAACCGCAGGAAGCCTTGGACGACATTCTGAAACCTGAAGCTCGAAATGAAAGTATAGGGGCCTTAACTTGATATTCAAGTCCGGAAAGGTGTTGGGTACATTCTGCTATGCAATTGTAACACTACAGGGACGAGATTAGGATGCCATTACGAATTGTTCAGACCACTGATCCAGGAGCTGCAAAAACACACACACAGCTGTTTCGCAGTCAGACCAAACACTCCGAAGCTCGAAACGCTAAATCCTTCGGGTTTAGATTCAGTGTAGGGTTTTTGGGGATGGTGGGTTTTAGACAGCTTATATCTTGGAGGACTTCGGGTTCAGGACACCGGGATTTAGCTCGGGGTCGCGGACTTCGGGATTTGCGATTCGGGATACGAGGCTTTTCGTGGTTTGAATAGGATGCTCGGAGCTAGGTGAGCAGCGCCTACTTGAAGGGGTACCTTATTTTGGGGTCCTTTATAATAAGGATCCTACTATTTAGGGTACTATTTTAATATCCCCTATTTTCGGAAACCCCCCATTTCTTGAGCTCCCGTAGAAAACCATTGTTAAACCATTGTGGAACACCTATCCATTGCTTATCAGCCATTTGAACAACTTTCGAACCTTTCTGCAAAAAAAACTCTTCCACCGCTGTCAAGCCCGCTGTCAAGCACCATAACTTCATAAAACTCAGCTAATTCCTTACTACCGTAGAAGCCTGAATAATCACCAATATTAGCCTCTAAATTTCCTGACTATCTATTCTGTAAGACAAGCCCCCCACCCCCCCACCCCCCCACCCCAATAACCCTGATCTACTGATTAAGGTCCCATTATTTTTAATTCCTATATATCACAATGGCCCCCTCAACCCTAAACAGAAAAAAACCCAAACCCGAACCTCAAACCCAGGCCTCAAACATCAACCTCCCGCTGCTCTCGCAGCAGCGGCCGCTGATCGCTGTTCTCCCGGTGGGGTACTCGCCAGGCTGCCTTCGAGGAGAGCCCTTTACTTGGAGGTTCATGGGTACGTATAGGGCTTCTTTAAGGGTTCCTTGAAAGGTTCTAGAGGGCTTAGGGTTTCAGGTGTAGGGTCTCGTTCGAGGTTCATGGCTACTTGTACGTGGGGTTGTAAGTAGGGTAATTAGGTTTATAACCCATATTGGGGGACTTATAACTCCAGTTATAACTTCCCATAAACCTCCAAGTAGGGCTTACATGGAGGTGTGGAGGGAGTAGGGGTGGGCAGGACTGACGCCAAAAAACGTCATGCCTGCGGTTTCTAAGGCAACAGCAACTCGTCTAAGTGTTAACACCCAAACCACTCAGCCTGAACCATAAGCCCTTAAATCAACCCTCAAAGCCTGAAATCCAGAGTCCTGGCTGTAGGTTTGAGGTTTACGGCTGAAAGCTTTCTGAATCTGGGAAACTAGGGTTCTGGGCTTCGGGAATGACGGTCGGGGTGGCGGTTAGAGCTTCATATTTTCGGACACTGTGACGTCGGATTTAGAGTGGTGTCGTTGCTTAAGGTGGATTTGGGGATTTTGCTTAAGCCCGCAACCCTAAACCCTTACCGACAAATCGTAAAGCCATAAACTGCAAACCCCAAAATCCCGATACGCTTCACCTGTAACCCTGCATCCCAATCCCTAAACCTAAAACCCGTAAACCCTAGATTTCTCCGACCCAGAGACGCCAATACCCTTAATGAAGGAATATAATAAGATCCCTGATATGATTTAAGGTATATTCCTTAATCAAGGGATATTGGAGTCGCCTCAACCCTAACCCTAATAAGACCCCGTAAAGGAACCCTAGGTAGATCCTTTTAAAGGAACCCTAGGAGATCCTAGGAGTCTCTGAGTAAGCTGTGGCTCCGGACTCTCACGGCCACAAGGCCAAGAACGAGGGAGGCACCTAGGCTTACGGGTCCGGGTTTAGGGTTTTTAGGATTTAGGGGTCAAGGATAACATTGAGGGACTATATGGGGATTATTAGTTGCAGAGGCGCTATGTCGTACTCCAGGGGGGTCAGATGTTACTCGCTTGACTACTATGTATAGGACTTTGAGAAGAAGACATTCCGTCAAGATCTAGCGGTCCTTGGAAACGGCTTACTGGCTTGTTACCTCAAACAATCTCAAGGACGTATTGAGAATGGATTTCAAACAAAGCTTTCAAGAACAGACTAGATTGAAGGCCTATGTCATAGGCTAAGAGGCAGTGAGGTGTCTGCCTTCAGGGATCTAGGTTTAGGTTGCAATGCTCCTCCAGCAAGACGTGTTTCGGAGCTCTCCTCACAGCCCATGTTGCATAATGAGACTACCACAAAAGCCCATCGTCACAGACTTCTGTCCACGCACACCCCAATTCAATATACTAACTCCATATGCTGTTGAAACAAAAGGCCACTGAAAGTTGGTTTTGGTAGTTCGAGGGTTTTCGAACCTATGAATCACCAGCCCAGGAGTGCTACAAAGAATTCAGGCTTCTGTGTGACCCTAGAAGTTGAGGTATCCAACCCCCAGGCTGTGAAGTGCTACAGTGCAAGCTTGAAGTCCCTGAGGTCATCATGGGCTTTTGGTCTGGGTGACAGGGCTTGAGAGTTGAGGAGTTTGATATACATCTCGACAAGCCCTGGCTGCACCATGTGCATGGCTTGCTCGCAACAGCCTAATAAAGGCTTCGCAGCTCCTTACAGCAACGTGCCCCTGAACCATAAACCGCCTTAAGGGCCTCCTTTCCCAGGGTTGCACAAGCAGCTGAGAGATCCCCTTAGGGGTTTAGGGTTTTGGGTATTTTGGGCTTAGCAGCCGCCTTGGCCAACACTTCGCAGCATCTGACAGCTGCGTGCCCCTAAACCATAAAGTCGCCGTGGCACCATGCGCTAGGGCTCTAAGGACTCATATGTTAAGGCTTTTGGGCCGAAAGACCATAATATGTGAGGCTTTTGGGGAATTTTGAGCCCCAGGGATACGTATTGCAATGAAGCAAAAAAATATCGCTGGAACAAACACGCCAAACGCATTCCAGAGGCAAAACAACGAGAAAGCCTGGAACCCCAAGCTACGGCCCAGAACTCTCAAAACCACACCCCCTCAATCCCAAGACCCCGGTACTGGGGGTCCAGCAGCCTGCCAAGTAGGCGACGACCAAGTCCTGCATCGGAAGCCACTTCTTGGAAGGGCATTCTGGTGTTTTGCTTGCAAATCTGTGGAAGCTACTCTAAGGAATCAAATATTTAAGCAGATTTTGGGTGGGATATTACAACAGATTCTAACACTGTAGTAGGGAACCCAGAAGGAACAATATCGGTAATTACTGACTCACGCTCCCATATTGTGCGATCTGTGGTCTTGAGCTCGGGGGCTTTAGGGACTGATTCTGGGCTGCAGGATGTTGGTGGTCCGTGTCGGGTGTATGAGCGGGAGACGTGTTGAGAGCACTGTCCCATGACGAGGGCTTGGGGGCAATCTGCCACGAGCCCCGGCCTTGAACCTCTGCCAGATGCTTTCGAATTCTGAAAAGTGCAGGAGAAGTGGAGGCGGTCGGGGGCACAGCGGCTGCTGTGAGGATGCAACTAGCCGAGACAGCACCTAAACATAAACTTTTCAAGGACATACATACCCATTCAGTCTCAAGGGGTTTTGAAGATGATATCCGATTCCGGGTCGATGCTTTGGGTTTCAGGGCTTAGGGCCTAAAGCGTCTGCTTGAATTCATTGTGTGGCCCGACAAATGTCAGCAAAAGAACCCCTCCATCCCTGCACGACACCCTGAAGCTGAACCCTAAATCCGCCTAAACACAAAGAGCCTTGTTGAACCCATACTTATCTATCTGTCTAACTATGTGTATATATCTATATATCTGTATATGTATATATGTGTATATAAATATATATAATGTGTATCTATATGTACAAGAGCGTAGTAAATCATACTCAACCCCAAATCTCCTATGACCCCAAGGACTCGACACCGCACAGCTCCTGGAATCTGAGCTGCGAGACATCTTCCCTGTGGGAAGGCTGAGTTCAGGATTTGGGAGTTTCGGGGCAGAGGATTTAGCACTTCAGGGTTGACGGTTCAGGGGTTTCGGGTTGAGGGTTTTGGGCTTTAGGGCTTTACGCCATGACGCTTTCGGGCTTAGCACGTGGGTGGTTTGAGGTCTAGGTTGGCTTCAGTCTTCAGGCTTCATACGCCTCTAACTCTTAGCTCCAATGCTTTAGGTTGTAGGTCTAAAACCATATTGTGAAGGTCCATGCAGTGCTTCGCGATTTAAGCTCTTGCGTTGTCGGTTCGAGCAGGCAGAGCTGAAAAAGAAAGTAACCTTCATTGATGTGACAGTCTGCATAGCTCCGCAAACCCGAAACTCTGTCTGGAAGTTGGGCCATTCCGGGTGCAATAGCAACACTCATAATAGTGATACTTATCCTGACAATCATACAGGTAACCATAGCAGTATAGTGATAAAACAGAAATAGACACGATAATGACAATAAGACTAAACATAGTATGAACTATCACGATCTTAGTAGTATTAAAACAACGATAAAACACGCTAACTGTGATCTAAGGGCCCTCGAGGGCTTCTAAATCTCCGAGACCACAAACGCTACAGCCCCGGCACCTGAAACATCCTGAAACCTTAAACTTCTGAAGCCCGGTTACCAATGTCTTGGTAAGGTTTCGGCCCCTTCGTAATCATAGTAGAAGCGCGATCTACCATCGTCTTGGTAATGTTTCTATCCCTTTGTAAACATGGTCTTCCTGCAGTGGATCCGTATGCAGTTACTTTAACTGGGCTTCTGAGAAAAACTTCCCAGAGGCCTTAGCTGCCTTAGCTTTGGCTTTTGCCTCTTCTGATGGGTTTGGCCTCAACACGGTTTAGGGTTTACTTGAAGGCTCATGGGACTTAGTAAGTAAGGTTATAAGTAGGTTATAATTATGGTAATCCCACTTAGGGGACTTATAACCCCAATTATAACCTACTTACTAAGTCCCATGATCCTTTAAGTAGGGTTTAGGGGCTTTCTACTTTCTGGCTCCGCGGCCGGGGTCGCGCCCACACTCGCCCCACCCGGGAACATCTCCGAAACACTCTACCCTAAACCTATTGTACTATATACGAATAGTATTATTAGTACAGAATATGAGTATTATTAGGGGTCTATTAGGGGTTTAGGGTTTAGAGTTTGATATCGACGAAGCCCGGCCGAGGAAGGACCGAAATAAGTACCTGAAACCTTGTAATTACTTGAAGGTTCGTGGGTAGTTCTAAGTGGAGTTGTAAGTCCCCTAATATGGGTTATAACTATAGTTACCCTACTTATAACCCCACTTATAACACCCGACTGACAGGCCACTTGTGCCCTGATAGCACCTTCAAAGGAGCCCTCATTGAACTCTCGAAGGATTCCTGCAACACGAAACCTCCCACAGCCCTAGAGCCCTTTCCGATCCAAACAGAGAACCCATGCCAAAACCATGCAGAAACCCAACAAGCGTCAACCAGTCCTCTACAAAATTACAAAAAAACCTCACAAATCTTTGACACCCTCAACCACTTCGAAAAAAAGCCGGCCATGTTGCCCATCCAGCAACCCTTAAAGGAACCCTTAAAGGGACCCTTCAACGAACCCTCTGGGACCTTTGAAAGAGCCCTTTCGAGCGGATTCTGCCCAGCCGACCTCTGCTGCTTCAGCTCCTCGTATCGCCCCAAGAGAGACTCAAGGACCTGCTAGGGTTTGGGGGTTTAGGGGTTTGGGGGTTTAGGGGTTTCGGGGTCTAGGGGGTTTGGGGGTTTAGGGGTTTGGGGGTTTGGGGGTTTGGGGGTTTAGGGGTTTAGGGGTAGTTAGGCCCAACCCAGCAGCTGAGCTCATGTCGGTTCTGCTTGTTGTCTTCTATTGTAACTGAAGGTTCTACGGTTGATGACATTATACATCCTGCGTTACCGTAAGGACTCTAAACTATTGGAATTATGGTATATTCCTTATTATGGGTATTATGGGTAATGCAGGATTTATATCATCAAACGTATAGGTCTAGGTAGGAGGTGTTAACGGATTCGGAGCCCAGGGCTTAGCATTGTCATACGGCTTTACATGCGTGTGGTGGGAATTTTGCTGGCTTGGGGTTGAGGTCTGTTCCGGTTTAGGATCTATATGGGAGTTTCCGAAAATAGGGGACCCTAAAATAGTACCCTCAATAGCAGGATCCTTAGTATAAGGACCCCAAAGTAAGGTACCCCCCAATTTCCGGAAACTCCCATAATAATCCCCATTATAGCACCCTGATAGATCCCTTTAAGGACCCCTTTAAGGCACCCCCAATTTTCGGAAACTACCATAATAATCTGTGAATGCTGAGGGCTCTTGCATGTGTGCGAAGGCTTGTATGCTTCCGCAGCTGATGTCTGCCAAGATCGGCAGAAGCCTTGAGATACAGTTTGCCACGATCGGCAGAAGCTCAGGAGATAGTGTGCCATAATCGGCAGAAGCTCATGAGATAGTTTGCCATGATCAACAGAAGCAACTGTCAGTGCCTTGTGTGTAAAAGCCTGTAGCTCCGCTTGCGAGGGTTCATGGTTGTCCGTTGCTGCATCCCTGCCTAGACTCTTTGTCTTCAGGGTATGAGCCCAAAGCCGCTAGCGCATCTTCTCGAAGGAGAGCAGCAAGGACCAGCCTATGGATCTCTGGCGAACGGTCAAATTCGAACAGATGAGGGAGTGACTCAGGCGTCGATGGAAGCCCAAGCTCAGCTGGATGGCGAACCGCCCTCTGGAAACGATCAGGACGTCGCTGATGGCGCCTTGCCGTCAGGTGCTGCTGGCTCCCAAGGACTGAATGAGCAGTCGACCATGCCAGCAAGTTTGTCGGCAGCAACACCACCTCCTAGACCTCGTCTACCAGACCCTGTTGATGCAACCTTACCTGTTGGTAGTGTACCAATGGCTATGGAACAACCTATGACTTCGCAAGCAACCGTCACGGATCATATGCATCAGCAGGTGTACGAGGGTGGAATCACCTTTTCTCCTCCTGAGGAGCTTCCAGAGCGTGAAGATGCTCGAGCAGGACCTGTGGGAGGCCAAGCAAGGTGGTTTATGAGGGTGGGAGAGTATTTACAGCGTCGAGTTAGCCAAGCAGGATCTATGATGTCGCCAATCCTGGAGACCGCTCCAAGAACCCCTACGGCAACTCAGCAGCATGTGAGTACTCCTACGAGGCAGACAATGACTCCTCCCCAACCTCGGTTGTTCACGGCGGCAGCAGGACAGCGCATGAAGCAGTGGGTGAAACAAGCTCCTCTTCTATATGGACAACAAAGTCAAGGGAGCGGTTCGTCACCTGAGTCGCTAACTCAAGAACAAGTTGTTGCAGAAGTTCAGAAGCGTGTGAGAATGGAGATGCAGCAACACAACGACAGACAGGTTGCCTTGGAAACTGAGAACCATCAGCTTCGGGAGTTGCTCGAGGCAGTGATTGGGCAAGTTTCGCGCGAGACCGGAAGTCAAGGAGCAGGTGCCTTCGAAAGGGCCTTGAGACCTCAGGGAGCTGCCACGTCCTCTTGTGAGGCACGGCAGGAAGGAATCTCAAGGGCCCCGGGGCCCAACCAAGAGCGAGGTCTTGGAATTCCTCCTGGACTACTCCAAGGTTCTGTAGCGCAGGAAGAGGATCATTCTGGATTACGACGGGTTCCGGGACATCCTCTTTTACAAGGCCTAAAAGGGCGAGTAGGTGATCTTGATGGTCATAAAGCCGGTGATAGAAGAGTTGCAGGACATCCACCTGGACCAGAGGGCCAAGGAGTTCCTTCTGGATCTGGCTACGGTGGAGCGACGACAGCTCCGGCACGATCTTCAGGACCAGCTCCCGCGACGGGAGCCAGCGGCACTGGATCCCAAGCTTTGGATCCAATGGAAGTGCTCATGAAGAGCATGACGCAGCTCCAGCAGGCTTACCTTGGTCGGCCTGAGGGAGATGTGAAGAGTTCTGTGGACCTACCCATGATGCCGGCGGTGGGCCAGGACTCGGCGGTGGAGTTTGCGGACTGGGTTTATGAGGCGGAGCAGATTATAGGGAGTCTTTCGGACAAAGCCTCCTTGTGGTTTTCTGCGTGTTTGGAGGTGGCAAGGACGACTTACGACCAGTATAATGCCGCTTCCCCACTTCAGAGACTCAGTTTGATGCCGGTGATACCAGAGGAGCTCCGAGATCCTCGTTGGTCTCGGTTGGAGCGAAAGGTGATGACGCTCCTCTTGGGTGCGCTACAGAAGACGGCGAAGGAAGAGGTGATCACGCACAGGATTTCGACGGTGGCTGAGCTCCTCTTCCGGATGTACGTGTTGTACCAGCCAGGCGGGACAGCAGAGAGGAGCACGATCTTAAAGCACTTGGAAGGACAGACCGGGACCGAGGACGTGCATGCATGTATTGCTCAGCTGAGGAGATGGAGAAGATATCTTCAGAGAGCCGAGGACATTGGCATTGCTATCCCGGACGCTTCAGTACTACTGAAGGGCGTTGAAAGGCTGACCACCAAGGTGCTCGATGCCAATGCTGATGTGAAGTTCAGGGTGGCATTGACTAAAAATGAGCTGCAGCTGCACAGCCGCCCGGACCATAATGGAGTGCTCCGCTACCACAATGCAATCCTTGCGGAACTTCAGACTATGGCTCCAACGAGAACATCCCCTACGGCACCCTCAGGTGGGACGGAGGCTGCCAAGCTGAAAAACATCAATGCGGCCGGGGATGCAGCTGGAGGTCTTTCTCCGCCGTCGCCCCAGCCAAAGACGAGGGCCACGACTCCTAGCCGGTTCTTCTTGACGGATGCCGGGTGTACCCGGGGCTCATCATGTACTTTCTCCCACAACTTCAACAAGAAGGAGAAGGCTGGAAGATGCTGGACGTGTGGCAGCAACCAACATCAGCAGTCTGCGTGTCCAGTATAAAAAGGAATCCTTCCAGCCCTTCAGCAAAGGGCGCCGGGAAACAAGGCTCACAGAAGGGACCAGCGGTGGCACAACTTGCGGCTTCAACGGCAACGACTCCTACTACAACCTTGGAACAACCTCAGCCCCTTCAGCCCCTTCAGCCTCAGGTGACTCCTACGCCGACCTCATCTTCTACTACCCAACCCTCGGGAGCAACTTCGTCGCCTCCGGTGTCACCTGAAGGCGAGATGAAGCAGCTTTTGGAGCAGGCAAATGCAATGCTGAGGGAGATGAGGCAGTTGAGGTCAGTGTCGTTGTCAACTACTCAGGTTGAGAATGCCACGGTGGCTCACAAATGCCACCCCCAGACTGGAAGGACAGGTCTGTTGGACTCGGGGGCTTCACATGCGTTCCGAACTGGGACCGACGAGGAGCTGCGCCAGGCTGACCGGGTCACGGTGCAATTGGCAACGGGCTCTGAAGTGACACTGGCTCAAAACAAGGGCGGTACCCTACTGTCGGTTCCGGCAAAGGGAAACGAGGATGTCTCCCCGATAGTTCCGCTTGGGTCTCTTGTGCAAGATCTCGGGTGTGACCTTCAGTGGACGAGACGGAGAGGCCTTGAAATACGACATCCTCAGTTTGGGTTGATCCGACCGCAGGTGGTGGGAAGCTGCCCTTTGATCGGAGAGGCTTGTGCTTTGGTCTTGATACGCGAGCTTGAAGAGCACAAAGTCAGGAACCTCAGGGAGTCCGTTCGTAACACCCAGAAGAGCTTGTGGATGTGGAACCAGGAGAAACCCTGGGCTAGGCATTTGGAGGAGTTCCTTGGGAGCGGGCGCAGGGCAGATCAGCTCAGCGCATTGTCGTCGGAGGACTCCCCTTTTGCGAGTCTGACTGAGGCTGAAAGGAGCGCGTTGGCGGAGCAAGTCGAGCTCACGGACAAAGCGGGTTGGAACTACCTCAAGGCGATCCCATGTTCCAGGCAAAGGCGAAAGCGAATGATGACGATGCCGTGGATTCTACATTTGTACGCTGGAGACGGACGAGGAGCGGATCCAGTGTTCAAGGTCCTTGAGGATTCCCGGGTTGTTGTTGAGGTCGACATTGCAAAGTCCTTGGCCTACGACTTGTTCAAGGTTTCCGGAGTGTACCGATGTTTGCTTTGGGCGGCAGCTACGGGAAGATTGGATGGTATCCTTGGAGCACCGCCCGCAAGGACCGAGGCCGATGCGCAGTTGTTGTTGAAGCAGCTATGGTTGTTCACCGTCGCCAAGGCTGCTAGGGCATCTTCGTCTGGAGCCCCAGTGTTCATGGTGCTGGAAGGTAGCAGAGTTCAGAAGGTGATCAAGGCTACTGAGTTTTCGAGATGGCCTACGGTGAGGGCGTCTTGGGGCACGGTGTTGGACCAGTTGTGCTTGGAAGAGATCGATTCGAACTTGGTGACGAATATGGTCATACCGGAGCCGTATCCGGATACTGGGGATTCTTCTACAAAGTGGACTAAGGAGTTCAAGGAGGTGCTTGTGAAGGCCATGGAGCTCTGGTGGAAGGCCCCCGAAGGCCTACAAGTTGCGCGATGGATGAAACGGCTAGATGCAGACCCTAAGAAGTTCTTAGAGGGACTTTCGAATGAGGAGCTGCAGCGATGGAAAACCCACGTCGTCAACAACCACCAGCCCTACGACCGAAGGTGCAAGACTTGCGTAACGGCTAAAGGCACGGGTCGTCTTCACAAGCGCATTCGGCATCCTGATGTTCATTGTCTGAGTTTGGATGTAGTGGGTCCGTTCAGAACCAAGTCGGTCGACCCCAACCACAACGACTATCGGTACTTCTTGGTTGGAGCATATACCATGCCTGAACCGGAGGAAGACTTCAAAGCAGATGGTCCTCCAGATGAACCGTGTGAAGGCCCCAAACCAGATGGTCCTCCAGATGAACCGGGTGAAGACCCCAAACCAGATGGTCCTCCAGATGAGCCGCGTGAAGACCCCAAACCAGATGGTCCTTCAGATGATGATGGTGGTGGTGTCGGCCCAGTAGATTGCGGAGATGATGGAGCAGAATCAGTGGGATGATTTAGATGATGATTGGGCAAGGCGAGAATCTGTTCCTAGAGGTGATCCCGATCTCAAGGGTTTAACGGAGGAAGAGTTTGCGAAGATCTTCTCTGAGGTGGGGAAACCTAGAAGTGTGCGAACGCTTTACTATGCTCTGCCGTTGAGGAGGAGAACGTCTGCGCAAGTCTTGGCTACGGTGCAGAGCATGGTGCTCCGCATCAAAAGTCAAGGCCTACCTATCCAAAGGGTTCACTCTGATCGTGCCCGTGAACTTCGAACCGAACCGTTGAAGCGTTGGCTGCTACAACATGGGGCTCTGGCAACTTATACAGAGGGTCAACGACCTCAACAAAATGGAAGAGCAGAGGCAGCGGTGAAGCAGTTGAAGAACGATGTTCGACTGTTGCTATCCTCGACAGGACTTCCGAGGTCATGTTGGTCTACAGCAGGAGTTTATGCAGCAGCAGCTCAGCGTGCTCGAGTGCTTGGAGTTGATGCTCCACCGTTACCGTACGGAGCCAAGATTCATTTGCGTTCCAAGACCTACGGGAAGAACCAAGACCCAGGGAGCTGGGACTTGAGATGGAGGTCGGGTTTCTACATGGGACCGTCGTTGGATGTTCAAGGGGGACATGTGGTACGTTTTGAAGACGGGACCTACACGACGACCAAGCATGTGAGACCTGGTCTCATCGACTCTGATCGCATTGTGGACCTTGGAATGTACGAAGCGGTGATCCCTGTCCCGGCTCGGCGGTACAGGAGAAAAACAACCTTGGACGAGGAGCCAGTGGATCCTGAGGAGGAGATGGTTGGCCCCTACGATCCAAATCACCCCGCCGAGCACTATGCCATGGGTCTACTAGATGAAGACGTCTTGGTTCCAGATCAGCTTGAGACGCTGGTCCACTTGCTTCCAACCACTGCGCCAGTCCCTCGTCGTTTTGGGGAACAGAATGAAGAGAAGAAGTTATGGACAGCTGGTGCATTTGTTCATGGGGGAGTTCTGGGAGTCAAGAGAGCTACAACAACGTTTCCCATGTCTACAAGAGTGTTCACGAAGTACATTAAGCAAATTGCCCCGGGCTTTGCTTTCAATGCGGTTGCGGTGAATGTGGACATCCTGACCCAGGAGCACAAGGATGTTCATAATGTGGGGAAGAGTATGATCACGGCTATTTCTTCCTTTTCGGGCGGTGAAATTGTGACGGAAGGCGACGAAGGTGAGGTGACCGTGCCGCTCACACATGGTCCGACCTACTTCGAGCCCCACAAGAAGCACCGAACAAGCCCTTGGAAGGACGGCCAGAGAATGGTGTTGGTAGGCTACTCCATCAGGGACAGTGGGAGGCTATCTGACGAACATGTTGCCATGTTACGACACTATGGGTTTGAATGGGAACCTCACTTTCGGGCAGTTGAACCTGCGGCAGGGGCGTCTTTGAAGGCCATCAAGGTGAAGCTTATAGACGCGGAATCCCCAAAGGATTCAGAACGTGATCTACCACAAGCCCCGAAGGATTCAGAACGTTCCCTCTGAGGCGAGAGATTTCCCCAGAAGTTCAGCATGGCCCTGAGGAAGTGATGGATCCCATTACGCCTACGCTGAGGAGGAGAACTTTGGAGCAGCCTAGAGTTCAGTACTCACCAGGAGCAAGCAGTCAGGCACCATCTACTCCCAACGTTTTGGATGAAGATGTCAGTGAACGTGCGAGGGTGTCTCGCGATCTTTTGGCCCTCCTTACCGTCGAGGAGCTGAAGGTAGGTTTGCGCTACGGGGCGCAGAAGCACACCTCCGAGTGGTGCGCCTGGGCCACTGTTTCCCGACAGTGGTGCAAAGTGCTGAAGTGCCTCGATATAGCGCCGCTGGCCTGGAGGGGGATTCAGGTCGGTGGCCCTTCGCCTTCTATGCACACTTATATTTCTATTTGCTCGTCATCCTCATTGGAGGCCTTGAACCATTTCAAGTTCTCTGTCGTGCGCAAGCCTGGATGTGGGATCCTGGGCCTTACTATGAACGCGATACACTAGTGGCTCTGGTGTATCTGGCAGTCGTTGCAAGCTTATTACTTCACTTTGCAGAGGTGTCGGTCGAGGACACAGGCGTGCCTTCCTTTCCTCGGCCCCTTCGGCGCATGAACCCCAGGAGAAAGCGACGTTTGCTTCAGGGAATTTCGATTTGGGGTCCGGGAAGGTCTCCTCCGCGCCCGAATGGTTTGAAGATGTGTCTGCGCGAGCTGAGCACTTTCTTGGCATTTGAAGCTCACTGGATTGGAAGGCGACGGCGTCGATGGGGACGCTCGAGTCGCTGGAAGATGCAGGCTGGTGGTTGGTATCGAGTTCGATTTCTTCTTCGATGGCGTGCACTTCGCCGACACCGCCCCGCAGGTGATGGGGGTGCGCAGGTTCCAACATTGCCCCCGGATGGTGATTCTTGCAGAGGCGGCACTCCGCTCGGACGTGGCAAGCTTCTTGAAATTGATCGCATGGCTGGTGGTGGTGATGCCTTCCTTGATGGCCTTATGCACTTTTGCGCTACGTTTCGTGCGCAACATGACGGTGATCGTGAGCTGACAAGGCAAGTCAAAGCAGTCGAGCAGATCGTTGCACGGGCTCAAAAGCAGCCTGGTTATGACTTCCTGGATGGGTTGCAGGCCTTTATCGAGAAGGAGCGCAAGAACAAGGCTGGACAGCGTGGCGAGCCAATGTCTCGGGCACAGGTGCGCACAGTCCAAATGTTGTCAGATGCTGAGGAACGCCCCCGCCAGCGCCAGTGGCCCAATAGCGGACACGATAATGGCTGGACAAAAAACCGTGGAGCAAACTGGTGGCCCCGTCAAGGAGCTGGACGACCAGATGTGTCTGAAGGTTCATGGACATCGTTGACGTGGAAACCTCGTGTTGGAGATTGGGAGTCAGCACAGTCCACCAACATCCATGTCATTGAAGGTTCAGTTGCTTTTGCCAAGGCCTTAGATGACCACAAGGACGAGCCTTTCCTTGTCATTGCAACTGATGCCGAGGACTTTGATGTGTGTGTTGGCATGGCTGAGGGTGAGCGTAATGCCATGGCAACGATTCTCCTGCCATGTGCAGCACACTGGCCTGAGGAACGAAGTAAGCCTGCAACCGTGAGAGTTCCTGGCATGTTAAACAGGGCGCTGCAAATGCGCCTCTGCTTCTGTAAGTCCTTCTGTGAAGGGGCCCCACAGCTGAGCACTAAGAAAGTCATCAAGCCTGCTAAGGTCCAGGCTTTCAAGCCTGATGCTACCCGCCGTGATGGCTTCGTTTTGCGATTCATTTGTCCATGGGTCTATCAGCAGTCTGGGGATCAAGATTGGAAGCGCATGATTGCCAATCCCGGGGCTGCTGCTCGCACCTGGGCTTCTCAGTTGAGTAACCTGGGCACTTGTTTGGGGGATTCCTTTCGGTTTGAGATTAGAGATGAAAACTCGCGTCATGCCCAGCTTCGCGGCCTGCTCCGCGTTCACACAGCTGAAGCGGCACTTAAGTTGCTCCAGCTGAGTGGCTCGTTGGATGACAAGGGAAGGCGATGGTTTACTGAGCCAGTGCATGGAGATTTAGGCGATAAGGTACCTGCGGCCGTCTTGTGGATTGACTGGCAAGACGGGGAAAGGTGGCAAGCTTACGCTTCTAGGGTTGCCCGTCTTGGTGACACAGGGCTCGTGCTTGGACGTATGCAGCTAGGTACGCGGGTGCACGCCAATGATCGGCGCCTGAAGGACCGACCATCCACTTGGCGAGTCACAAACACTCCTCACATGTGGACGGGGGATATGGTTTGTGACGTTCTGCAAACCTTGGGATTCCGTGACGTCGAAGTTCTGCAAAAGTTGCATCGTGGAGCAACGGCGCATTGGGTCATCAAAGGCATTCCTCCTTCTTTGACGGAGCTATATCAGCCCACTGTGGCGGATGGGGCAGGTAAAGAACATGAATTGGTGGTTATCAAAGAAGCCCGACGTCGACGCCAGGACAACAATGGTCATGGCTTGCGATCGGAACATGCCGTGTCATACACTCCTGTGGTTAAGCCACTGCGCAAGGACAAGCGCGGATCACAGGTGAGACAGGCCGACGGACAAGGTGATGCACCGATGACGGGTCAAGATGGCGCCAATGCCGCGGAAGCTGCCAAGAAAGCCAAAACACAGAGCGCACCCCCACAGTCCAAAGTCAAATCACCATGGCTACCTGAAGGAGCCCAGCGCGTTCAAAACACGGGCAAAGGAGATTGCTTATTCCTGGCCATTGCCGATGCATTGAAAGTTCTTGATCCGAGCAAGAATGCGAGTGGCCGGTCACTCAGGGCATTTATTGTCGCTTGGTACACGCGCCATTTGGAGGAATACCAAAGCCTCTGGGACGGCCTCAAAGCCGGCGTTGTATCGCGTGAGGCCAACGGGAACTGGAATGGCAGTTTCGAGGATTATATCGCGGATATCAAAATGGCTGGCGTTTGGGGCTGCTACTTGGAGTTAGCTGCTATGGCCCATGCTCTCCAACGCAATGTGTTGGTCTTAGACAATTTGGGTTAGGTCACTTTGTTTGAGCATGGCGGTACAGAGAAGGCCATTTGTCTGTATTTCGATCGCGAGGTGCAGCATTATGAGTACTTGGCCGGTGACATCCAGGATCAACTTGCTTTCTGGGCCACGGCCCATGCTGGCGGTCGGGATGCATCTCGAGATTCTGGTGGAGGGAGAGGTATGAAGTCCACGCGAACTGAAGGCCCTCTCAAGCTCGAAGATTTTGCATCGCAAGCCTCCGGATCTACAGTGACCAGACGCGGCCCGCGACTTGTTGAATTTGCATCGCATGCTGGGTCATCTGCCATCCGTTCAGGATCAAAAGCCTTCATTCAGGAGGATCTCCAGAAGTATTATGACACGATCCATTTCCCCTTGGCGGCGCTTGTGCTGGAAAGACTGGGCATGCCTGTGCAGGTGGTCGCTCTCCTCAAGAGCTTCTATTCGCGCCAGTTTCGGCTCCTCTCCTTTCGAGGGCAGTGTTCATCACAGTGGATATTGGCCACGCGAGGACTGGTACAAGGCTGCCCGATGTCTCCCGTGATTGCCGCTGCGATCATGCACATTTGGCAGCTCACGGTCTCGTCCGCGCGAGTTTCCTCGTTGGCTTACCAAGATGACCGAACCCTTATCCTGAAACCTGACGTTTCGCAAATGCGGGGTACTGTTATGGACTTGCAGCCCCTTGCGGATGCCTGTCAGCGGTCCAGGGCTTTTGATGCGGCCTTTGAATTTAGCTGTGACTCGACTAAATCGGCTGTGATCGGGGACGATCGATGTCAGGGTCTTGCTGATAACTTGGGGTATCCCAGAGAGGAGAATCTGTCTCTGCTTGGGGTTTGTCATCCTTTGAATCCTCGTGCACCGCGGCGGCTTCTACACTTCACGGTTGACAAACTCAAGGCTCGGATGAAATTCATCCCTGCCGCAGTGGTGCATCCGCGTTTGGTGATCCTCCACCTGCGATCGCTGTGTTACTCCCATAGTTCACCTGGGCTGCAGGCTTTGCAAGGCCATCTGCTGACGAGCTGGCTAGCGTAACTAGTGGTGTGAAGGCTTCCTTTGGCAAAAATCTCACATTCGAGGCTCCGCCGTGCTTAGTCCATGAAGAATGTGGTTGGTTGACCGAGCCGAGCTTCTGTGCTGATTGGGCTCTGCTCCAACAGGCGCATCGTCTTCATTGCAGCCCTCCACCGTGGTTGGAGCTCCTGCCGCTGTCTGAGGCATGCGCCCCCTGGTTCCGTGTTCTGCCGCTGGCTACCAAGGTTCTGCAACGCCTGGGTTGGACTGTCTCGGGGAATGGTGGTGTCATTTATCGCAGGGATAATGCCCTCAGAATGCGAGAATACCGCATGGGCTTCGATAGCCTGCAGGTCTTGAAGGAATGGCTCCTCTTGCATTATCGTCGCAGATATCTTTCGCGCTGTGGTCGGGTCGTTAAGTCTTTGCACCGTCAAGGGCCGAACCTAGCTCAGGGGGCTGATCTGCCTGCGCCTGCAGCTGGTGCCTTTATTCGAGCGGCTGGTCATGTTGCAACTTGGTCCAAAAACCCACCCGTACCCCTCAAGCGGGCGGCCTTGGCTACCGGTGGATCGGTCTGGCACTTCGGCCCGCGCTTCGGGCCTTGGGCAGCTCAGCAGCCTCCGCAATGTTTGTGCGGTCTGAACAAACCCAGTCGAGTGCACTTGACCTTTCATTGTCCAGTTACGCGTGATTTGAGGGATGGTATGCTTGCTCCGGCTACTAGAATCCAGGAGCGCTTGTTCGCGATGGAGGGCGAAGAGATCCCACCTGCTCCTGCCACGCCTGACATGTCCGCACTTGTTGCTGAGTGGTGTACGGCGCTCCCTGTTCTTACAGGATCGATAGTAGCTGCCACTGATGGTGGTGCCAAGGACTTGGTTGCTGCCTCGGGGATCTTCCTGCCCCAGCTCAGTTTCATAAAAGCATGTGCTGTCCCTGGCGAAGACCAGTCCAATTATAAAGCTGAGATCTTTGCGCTGTGGCTCCTCTTGAGTCTGCTTGTGTCTGCCCGACGTCGCCGATTAGTGGCTATACATGTTCTTGTTGATTGCGAGGCCGCCATCCTTGCTGTGGAGGGCCAGGGCAATGAGCTTCCGTGTCTCATTCGCTGCATTCGTTCCCTCCGCAGATGTTTGCAACAGGATGGTACTGACGTTCACTTGCATTGGGTTCCGAGCCATGGTAAGCGACCCCGTCGATGGCGTCCATGGTCTGATCTTGCTCCAGCGATCCAGCAGCAGTATAACGACACCATCGATGCTGCGGTCACCGAGTGTCTTGCTCAACGTCTTCAAGGTTCCTTGAGGTCATCTTTTCTGAGGCGCGCTGAGGCTGCTCAGCGTTGGGAGGAACGTGTCATTGCTGTGTCCGCTGCGGCTGGACTGCGATTTGCGGACTCGGTCTCCGCGTAGCTTGTGCCACCATGGCGTGTAGGATACGGCATCCTGGCGTCACAACATCAAATCAAATCAAATCAGGTTTGCGCTACGAGATGCTTGCTGTGACTGGCTTGAAGGGTGACTTGGTAGCACGTCTTATGAAAAGGCTACAACTTCATGAAGGAACAGATCATCGTGCTCTTCCAACTATCAAACAGATGAAGTTCGTCTTATACTTGTGGAGATCGCAGGACTTGTCGGGACGGGCAAGACTCAAGTGGTCAGATGTGAACAACCGTTCCCGTATATCCATGTTCATAGAAGCGTGGAAGCCGAAATGACGGACAATGTGGGATTTTCCCGAGATAATTAAATAATGTCTTGAAGACTACGCACAGACGACTCTTAGATGTACCATTTGACTGGAGGTCAATGGTAAGGAGGAGTGTGAATGCTGAGGGCTCTTGCATGTGTGCGAAGGCTTGTATGCTTCCGCAGCTGATGTCTGCCAAGATCGGCAGAAGCCTTGAGGTACAGTTTGCCACGATCGGCAGAAGCTCAGGAGATAGTTTGCCATAATCGGCAGAAGCTCATGAGATAGTTTGCCATGATCAACAGAAGCAACTGTCAGTGCCTTGTGTGTAAAAGCCTGTAGCTCCGCTTGCGAGAATTCATGGTTGTCCGTTGCTGCATCCCTGCCTAGACTCTTTGTCTTCATAATCCCATTATAGCACCCTGATAGATCCCTTTAAGGACCCCAAAGTAAGGTACCCCTAATTTTCGGAAACTCCCATAGAGGCATCGAGGCTTCTGGGTTGGGACTCTGGATCCGAAGTTGTAGGGTCTAGGCTTGGAAGGGACTCCGCAGGGGGTACTGTAGGCGCCTTAACCATTAGGGTAGGGTTTTGGGGCCCATTATACTATAAATACAATAAGGAACGCCCAAAATAGTATAGCTAATTATTAAGGACCCTGTATTAGGTAAATCTCAGCCTACCGTAATTGTCAAGGCTTCGGAGTTTAACGTTCTGGGTTCAAAATGGCTTTATCATAATTGACATCTCGTATAATGTATAATTTTGGTATTCCTTGATAAAAAGAGACATCTAGTTTTTGGCTTCATTTCTGCCCACTCGGCTCTGCGATAGCTGCGCGACGCAAGTAAGATGATTTGTTGGTCCACCTGCTCTGTTCAGCAGTGGCACCCCAAAGCGTGGTATTGAGAATTCAAGAGAGCAAACGTTTGGTGCTGGGAGACCAAGTGTCAAGGGATGTCATGGATCTTTGAGCGTTTTCTCGGTGTGGGCTTGAGAGATTACAGTGTTTGGTTTCCGGCTTTCATGGCTTTGAAACTTCTCGTCTTGGGCTTGAGGGTCGTGGTTTTATTGGTTCGGAGGCTGTGGGATGATGTAAGCTTCCGGTTTCAAGAGTTTGCGGCTCACGAACAATCAGCTTCCATGTCCACAAACACTTACGAACCAACCGAGCCCTGCGTGCCCACGAACCGACAACACGAACCAAGACCCAAACCCCTCGAACTCCAGATGCTGGAAGCTTTAACCTGAAAACCTGAAATCCCGTGCCTGCTCCTCGTCGGCCCTGCTTTCGTTTCGCAGTTGTGGGGTTTCTTCATGGTTTCATCATGTTCTCGTGCTGCTGTCGAGCTCTCAATGGCGTTTCGAGGCTATGGCTTACCGCAGCTGTCTTGTGCTTCAGGGCTTCTGGTCATGCTCTGGGTCTGGTTCACGGGTCGGTAGAAGATAGGACGGTGAGGAACTCCTAGTACCGAATAACCGATGATGCTCCATAGTCTGAAGTTCCTACCATCTCAAGTACCAATGTCATTTCACGATGTATCGAAGCCTTAGGGCGGGCGGGGTTGAATAACCCGAGCTTTCCAGAAGCCTAAACAAGAAAATAAACTACTATCAGGGACATGCATCATAGTTATGGTAGACGGAGGCCTAAAGCATGGTACAAGTATATGTTGGTATGTATTGGCAGTTGTCCATGCCCCTGGGTCCCTGTATGAAACTGTCAACCCGAACGTCTGTGACCGATTTTCACGAAATCGGAATTAGCCCACAAGGTCAGAGGTAGAGAGGGGCCTACTGAAATGGCAAACTTGGCTCCTCACCTATCCCGGCCATACCGGGCACTCCTCTCCAGGTATGCTACAGTTGTAATAAAGGCGACACCAAGCTTCAAAATGTCGCTTGCATCGATCGATATGGCCGCATTGTCTCACAATTGAAATCCAGAGCAAGACCACAGCCAACAAAAACAAACAACTAGCCAGGTCGTAAATCTCAAACCCAGCAGCATGAACTCTAGAGCCTAACTCGCAAATCACCTCCAAAAATTCTCAAAGCACCTACCCAAACCCGAAGCCCGAAAGCTGAAATGCTCGAGACATCTGGGA
Source organism: Symbiodinium sp. CCMP2592 (assembly GCA_905221615.1). Classification (NCBI taxonomy): domain Eukaryota; class Dinophyceae; order Suessiales; family Symbiodiniaceae; genus Symbiodinium; species Symbiodinium sp. CCMP2592. Next base: position 1,049,299 of record CAJNDT010006025.1, on the reverse strand, counting down.
TCTCCGGCGGCAAGGCCGTCGGAAGAGCAGGTGCTCCGGGAAGAGCGGCCTCAGATTGAGCTCTTCCGGCTTCAGCGCTGCAATATAGGGGCATTGATACTTAGAATGGCGGTCTCTTTAAAGGGATCCGTAGAAGGGTTCTATATATAAGGGCTACTATCTAGAAGGATTCTATAGTAGAGGATGTTTGTCTTGTGGGTAGCGTTGGGATAAATTCCTGTTTAACCTTGTGGTATCAACACTGCTCTCACGACTCTCATTAGACTGATTACCACATTGCTCTTTGTCACTACTACTACTGGCAGCACTAGCAAGAGCTGAGCAGTAGCTATGCCCCCCATTTCAGAAAGCCAAGCAAGTAAGGACAGCCTTGACATCGCGGGCTCCTCTGAGTTGCAGCCAAGGCGCGGTGGTGATCGGAGCAGCAGCCAAGGGAGGCGCCACGGTCGCGATCGGGGCTATGGCTGGTATTTCTGGAGGGGGCAGGGTAACGATGGGGGCGATGGTGGGCGGCGGTGGGATGGTGGGTGCTGTGTAGGGTGGCAGAGTCGCGATGAGCCCGGGGGTTGTAGTTGGTACCTCTCCGAACACCGCGGCTTCGATGTCGCCGATCTTGGCCTTTGCTTCGGCCTCGATGTTGGCGGCCAAGTCAGCTGCCGCAGCCCCGATGTCGAGGGCGGAGGTGGTGGTGGTCGTAGTGGTGGTGGTGGTGGTAGTGGTGGTGGGATGGCCTGGCGAAGGACATTTTCGGGGATTAGCATGCATATTAGCGCACACATAAAGCAGAGGAGCTTGAGAAGTAGGGGACACTCATAGAGGCCCTGACATGATAGTCATAGTCATTCTTATGACAAGGAGCCCTTGATGCTCCATGAGAAACTCTAGACATGTTCCTGGGGGAGGGGCAGTTCGTCGGGCTCCCTCCGTCTGTTATGGGCCCCCACCTCCACCTCTTTGGTTGTGTCTGATCTAAGTGAGAATGATTCACCAGGGTAGCGTTCCAAAGCCCTAAACGGTGTATGTGGCTCGGGGCTACTGGCTTTTCAGATGAGCGTCTTGCATGTAGACATTCTTGATTCTGCCTTAGGGCTCACCGCCCAAATAGTAATTTACACGTAGGCCCTGAAGTACCTAAACATGAACTACTGTGAGGCCTAAGTATAGACTTTTTGGGTACATGTGCCCTTAGGGCCTCAGTGTAAAGCCCCAAACGGGGTGGAGCACCGGCAACACTCTAAAGGTGGGCTCAAGGACACAAAAGGTGTAAGTGCTGAGGGTTCGACTGGTGGGAATCCCGCACTGCCCTGACTTACCCTTCATACCCCTGCATTGACATTCTATCTGCATGAAATGTCTCTCAGAGTCACTCGTCAATCTGTTTGTTGAGGGCGCCTTTATTCGCCTGAGGCCCTACACATCCTAGTCATCCGGAGCCTTTTTGCCTTCTTAAGGTTGTTGATTTCAACCACTTCTACGAACTTCATAGCCTGTGGAACTGTGATAGGTTAAGTTTATAGAGGGTGCTTGTCCGATTCCTTAAGCAGCGCGTATGCTCCAAGAACGGTGTGGCACGGGATCAGGTGCTCTACCGCCGTGCAGACGGAAGAGCACGCGGCCTCCTTTGATCCTGTCAGCTTTTGCTGGAGGCTCCAACCTCGAAGGCTTGATGCATATGAGCCACGAGCCCTCATGAGCCGCAAACCCGGCTTCCTCTCGAAGGCAGCAGCATGGGTTCCACAAAAAAATGAAGGTCGTGTGGGAAGTAGCCTTGCAGCCCCGGTGGGAGCGCCTGCCATGCTATGCCAACGGGTAATCTTGACCAAGCGCTGGCTCCGACCACGCCAGTATCCCGTGGCGGTGATACGTGGACCCCGCGACACACCACAGCTCTGGGTCAACGAAGCTCTGTCGCCTGGAATCCACCAGAGAAATGCAGGAGCTCGCTCCGCAATGAATGTAGAACCCATTAAGGGTTCCGCATCTTTCGAATTGATTCCGCTCTTGGGCGTTCGTCTCCTCCATGGAAGTGACGAGCGTCGTCGGCTTAGGGTTTGAGGCTTGGGGGTTAGGGCTCACTGGATGTCTTCAGGAATCCCACTGCTTCTCCTCTCTCCACTGGCCCCACTGAAGCTGGAAGAGTTGTGTTCCATAAAACTCCTATGTATAAGAAATCGAAAAGGCTTCGTGCGCGGACTCTTCTCAGCCGTACCTTTGGGGTACTGCAAGAACTTGAAAGTTTAGGGTTCATAGCACTTCGAATGTGGCTACTTATATCATCTGTTATAACGACAAAATCTCATCTCCGGCCCCGGCAATTCTTTCCGCCCTCTTTCCGTCTGCAGTCTTCAGGGTTTACCCACAGGTCCCATAATGTTAGTCTCCATTTTAATTCCTTATGTAGTTTTTTAATTCCTTATGTAGCTTACCTTGGTTTGTGGATACTTGTAGTATCCAAAAAAATAGAACTGGCTAACGGACAAAAGGAACAACAATGGAGGCTTTTGGTACGGCCCGATCCTCTGGAACAGTTCATTCACCGCAGCCGCCGTGAAACCCTTAAACCGTGAGCTCAGTTAGTTCAGTTCCACCAAGAATGATTGCAGGGATGTGCAGGTTTAGTTTCAAGCTTCGGTTTACAATACTTGTACTCTAGAAACGACTTCGAGAAGTGATCACATACGTCTTGCGCTCCAATGCCCTGTAGCGTTAACGATCCTGACTCCTAAACCTCTATAAATGTGTACTTTGACCCTGTCTTGTTCCCGATCCTAGTTTAAATGCCACGAACATTACACTTAAGCGACTAAGCCAGTCAATCCTAAACCTCAAGTAAACCCTCAGTACCTGAATCCTAAACCCTCCACCCCCAAGCCCTGAACCACTAGAGCCAATCTCTTCGCATTGTTTGCCTGTACCAAAAACCCGAAAACGGTAGCCCATTTGGGGTTTACTCCCTGGCTCTTAGCAGGGAATGCGGGGAATGGTTGCAGGGAAACAATAACAGACCTTCAGGGACTATCATAATCATCCAGTCATTCCCTCCTAAGGACCACGGAGTTTAGGTACCATAGGGGCCTAAATAATTACCCATACTGCTTTGTTAGCTCCTTATTCCAAGTATAGTATAATGGGCCCCAAAACTCTATTCTACTATTAAGGCCCCTATATTAGGGTTTAGGTTTGGAGTTTTGTCATCGGGGCTCTCCCGGGGAGCCTCCGAAGAAGGCGAGGTGTCTGGTACGGGACATGAGGCCTGACAGATCAGGGCTTTTTGGGGTTTGGGGCATATAGAAAGTATGGGGCTTGAAGGAAGCCTTAGATGGGATCAGGGTTTTTGTGGCGGTTTTGGGGGCATATAGAAATTATAGGGCTTGAAGAAAGAATAATGCGGGTCAAAGGTTATTGAGCATAGGGTTTAAGGTTTAGGATGTATCGTGTAGAGTGCCCCCCCACTAGTGACACTAGTGTCAATGGTAGCAGGATCCCCCAACGGGAACTAGCAAGATCAGAAATCTTAAAACCAACGATTTGCCGGCTTATGTTTTGGTAGTTAGGGTCTGGATTTAAGGCTTTTGGATCGCAGGTTAGAGTCTTGGAGCACAGGCTTCACAGAGACAGAGCTTGTGTAGATGCACAAGTAGCCACCTGGCGATTCAGAAAATCAAACCCCCCCAACACAGAGCTCAATCAGCAACCTCAATTTGTGTATAGCCGACCTAGAAAGAGACAGTGTGAAGAGATCGGGTACTGCCGGTACGACGTAGGCCCAGGAGTCGGTTCTCGAGCCAGAGCCCTGCAAGTCTAGTCAACCCCAAGAACAAGTTCTTGTTTAACTGCAATGGCTCTTTCTCCGATTTGATGGGTTTAGGGTGTAGGGTCTAGGGCTTATATGGCTGCCGTTTAGCTTGAGATAGGGGTGCTGCTGTCTCAAGTGCTCTGGTTTGCAAATGCTTAACGCGACCGGGAACTCGAAAAGCCCTAAAGCCTCCAAAGCCTAAATCTTGAACAAACTGCTCAATGGATACGTGGGGGAGACTCGCCATCTTCTGAGCACCGTCACCTGCACGACCCCCAAGATGCGACAGTCTGACCTGACACAACATCCCTAAACCCTAAGCCCTAAACCCTAAGCCCTATAAGCCCCAATCCCTAAACCCAAAGCCCAAACCCCTAAACCCTAAACGCCAAACCCAAAACCTTAAACCCGAAGCCCTAAAACCCGAAACCCTGAACCCTAAACCCTGAGCAATAAACCCTAAACCCCTAACCCGAAGCCTGAACACCAAACTACCCCTTCAAAATATCACGAACAGCGGAAACCATAACCCTAAACCCTAAACCCCTAAACCCTGAACCCCTAAACCCCTAGACCACCAACACCGTGAAGCCAACACCTGAAACCTAACCCCCCATCACTGGCATCGAAACCCAAACAGACGTCTCCTCCCTATGTTCTATCAAGATATCCGTACAGCCTACTCCGGACATCCGATACCGCCCCCTTCAAACTCAAAAACGAAACCCTGTCCCCCGAAAGTTCGAAACCCTGAACCTTCAGAGGCCCCAAAAACCCCTGGAGCCTTTGCCGCACGTAACAGAGCAAGGCCCGAAGTCGCCCCACTCCTGCAGAGCTACAGAAGACACTTCTAAGGACGACTGGAACCCCGAAAGCCCAATTTACCCCTTAATTAAGGAATATATGGCTTAAATTCTTTAGGGCTTCATATTATGATTTGAGCTATATTCCTTAATTAAGGGGTATTGGGCTCTCTGGGAAGCCTAGAAGCTTCAGCTTCAAATGCTACCATAGGGATTCATAGTTTCAGGGTATGGGGTCCCATTCTGAAGGGTCTTTTGGTCCCGAAAGTACGAAAACATGCACTTTCCCAGGGGCTCCAAGTATGTGTACAGTGCCAGCCTCAAAGCAACTAAACCCGAAACCCGAGAAACTTTAACTTCCAAACCCATCGGAAACGTATCAACACAGATCCGCTAGTCTCATTACTCTCATATTGCATGGACCATAGCTTAAAGTATAGAGGGATTGGATATGCTTTATATTCCTCAATCAAAGCGGTCTTGGCTGGCAGCTGGCAAACTTGCAAGTCCCTATCTAATCCCCCCAAAGCACTCTATAACGCAAGCAACTCCAACTATTCCGGAGGATGGATACTTGGGGTGTTCCAGTGGAGGATCATGACGGAGTTGGCAACATTCCGAGCTCAAAAGCCCTCAATAGAACCTTGCTTAAACAAGACGTCAAAATCAAACTCGCCCAACACCCCAGACATCCACAACACCCAACGCCACCGTTTGAATACCTGGTCGCGCCAGGGCCCAATTCCCGAACATCATGGCACTTACTGTAGGCCCCCCCCCCAGTCGAAAGTCTTGTTTCTCTTGCCCCTTTCAACCCAAGGAGGCCCATCAAGTGAAGGTCCTAACGTCGTAATTCGCCAAGCCCCAAGCAACAAACCCCCAAACCCTGCATTCTGCACCTTTGTAAAGGCAGTTTCAGACCCTGTAGACCCAAGCAATACCCCCTTTTTGAAGCCTCCGGGAAGGGCCCCGGCCTGCCAAACGCAAGTTCTTTTGTTGCGGCACACGTCGCCGCAGTCACCCACTTCCTTTGCAAGCCCAGAGAGGTTGTTAAAGTAGTTGTGGCTTGGGGCTCCATATGTTTCTCTGGCGAAGTTAAGTGGGTGGGCTTCGCAGGGTCTAGCGGGCGGGGCTTGCATGATTAAGACAGGAGCTGGGAATAGGAATAAACGTCTGTCGTGTAGGAAGTCCGCTATTGAGATTCAGCACCCGAGCCTTACACAACCCCCGTAATAGAAGCCGTGTAAGAGAAAAGCAGACCTTACGCCCCTTCACATCTTATGCTGAAACATCTCTGCTTGGCATGAGCAGGCTCACTGAACTTCAGGCTTGAAGCTCCCCATCATCTTCATCTATAAAGCCTGTATCTAACGGCTTTAATCGAACGCATGCCCAAATCGTAAAGGAAGGTTGCAAAGCTGGGTGAACGCTCCACCTGAAACCCTGCAGCACGCCCAAGATCCTTAAAAGCCCTAAAGGGGGCCGTAGCGGCCCGAAGAATTGGCACTCCCCCCCAACAACCCAAAGTTAGGGGCCCGAGAAATTAGCACTGCGCTTTCAAATTAGCACTGCCCCAAAAATCCTTTAAAAGCCCTAGATCGGAACCACAAAAAATAGCACTACCCCCAATTCCAGGGGTCCGAAAAATTAGCGCTACCCCCAACATTTGTGAAAATCCTATACAGCCTTTTCCTATAATACTATATACTATACTATATACTATATACCATATACCATATACTATATGCTTTTCTACATCTATATACTATACTGTACTATACTGTACTATACTCCCTTCAACCCGGCCCAGGGGCCCCGAGGGGCCCCGGGGCCTCAGTGGGCTTCGGCTGACAGACTTCGCCGCCGCAGGCCGGGTGGGTGGCGATGTGTCGATACCGCCTCGAGGGCTTTTAAGGGGCATATAGGGTCTTCTTTAAAGGGATCTATAAGGGGTACTATAGGTGTACTATAGGGCTCTATGGTTTTAGGGTTTAGGATTTATGGTTTAGGGCTTTTAAGTTGGGGGTTTAGGTTTCAGGATACGAGGCTTACAGGTTGGGTACTGCCCGCATACAGTAAGAGTGTATAACAAGGCTACTATTAAGGTCCCACAATATCGATACAATGAACATTACCCAACTGTTGTGGGGGCAGTGCCCAACTTATAGGGTCTTTTACGTTGGGTTTAGGGCTGCTTAGGGTGTTTGAAGTTGGGGCCCGGGTTTGGGATTTACGAATGTAGGGCTGATATTAATAACGGTTGCCGAAAATGGGGTTTAGGGTTTAGGGTGGTGGCCGGAACTGCAGGAAAGCACACGAAGGATCTGGGACTCAGTAGACGGTTCTGTTTAAGATCTTAAGCACTTGGGGTTTAGACAAGAGGGCCAGTGTAGCCAGGGGTTGGGGGCCTAGGACGTAGTTAGAGTTTCGGGGTTTAAGACACGCCTCCAGAGGGCTATTTTAGGGGTCCCGGCTAGGATAGGGGTCCGAAAGATACAGCTCCAGGACCATGAACAACGGCGTTCTGGGGACTCCAGGGGTGTAAAGTTCTATTGTACCAACTCTAACACGCATCCTGTATACAGAATTGCAGCGACATTTATTTGCAATACAAGAGTTGTAACACATGTCCCAAGCAACATACCAAACATGCTGTAAACATTGCCCACAGCCCACATTCTCTACAGCCTGGGCTCTTTCAGCGGTTGGTGTACCAAAAAAAACACACACCAGCTGGTAGTTGAACTCGTTCTAGGCCCAAATTGCCTGAGATTCGTAGATGTCCGCCTGGTAATGGGCAATCACCTTCGCAGCCTCGAGCCGCCAAAAGCTCTTGAGCGCCGCCAGCAGCTCCTCCGTGCTCATGGCCAGGAATTTCTCTGAAGCCGCATAGGCCGCCAGCGTCGCATCAGCAAACTGATGTCAGCTTCCTGCTCCGGTGTCAGGCAGCCCCACAGTCTCATGGAGATCTGAAAATTCCGGCAAAGACGAGGAAAATCTCCGGGGCGAACAACTTCTTCTCGAAGGCTCTGAACGCACAACCTCGATCCTAAGCCCTCAACCCCACACCGAGAACCATCATGTAGGGGCCTTAATAATTACAATAGGGCCTTGAGGCATATTTTACTATCCTTATAACAAGGAACCCCCCAAATGGTATAGGTAATTGTTAAGTTAAGGCCCTTTTATTAAACCCTGCTGCACTTTAAACCTCAAGCCTAAACCCTGCAAGCCCCAATGGCCCAAGCCATCAAGCTGAGGACGCGGCTTCCGTTGAGCTGTGCAGTGCTCGCAGTAGCTCCAACTGAGCATGGAGGAGTTTCAGTCGTGAAGCTCCCAACACAAAACACCAGAAAGTCCCATTCTGCGGGTCTCCCAACTGAGGAAATAAACGGTTCCCTCATCATCCCCAGCCCTTGATATGCCCATATGTACTATGTACTTATGACGCTGTAACCCGGTATTTGGCTAACCGGAGCACTAGGGAGTCGTGAATCCTCAACCGCTTGTAGAGCATCATTTGGTTGGCCTTGAAGCCCAGTTACCTCAACAATGGGTCACTAGGCTGCCATTTAGCAATAGTAACCTACTGTAACTGGGCTTCTAGGATTGCGGGTCCCAGCTGCTTTGTAGGACAGGCAGTCCTCAAAGTCTGTGAGAGGTCGGCAGAAAGCATAGGGGTCGGGGCTTTGATAACCCTCTGGAGACTATCAAGGGAATGCAAGCGGAACAGGCACAAGCCTAGCATTTGGGAGTTTCCGAAAACAAGGGTACCTTATTTTTGGGTCCAGGGTACCCTATTTTCGGAAACCTCCAGTTTAGTGTGTGTGTGTGTGGGGGGTATCGGGACCCAGGAAGCAGACACGAGACACAGGCCAACAACAAGGAAAGCATGCCATCCCGGAGATTAAAGCCTGATTTTGTTCAACAGCGTGTGACGAAGTCTTGATGGCTCAGTTTAGGATGTGGCTAAAGGGCGTCTTCACTCCTTTGCAAGCAGCAAATGATGCATGTCCCTAGCCCAGCCCCAAACCCCGAAACCCTAAGCCCGAAACCTCGATGTATATAACCTAACTTCAAAGCCCAATACCTGCACTATCCAGTCGCAGAGCCTTCAACAACAAGAGCCTCAGCAACCATTCGACTCTAATTCAACGCGTCCTTGTCACCCGTATAGCTCCAGTTGATTCATGACACGTGACTTCGATTCGGGACTTCAGCCAAGCTGGAAGGATAATCGTACACCATGACGGCGATCACAGTCACCAAGAGGGTCGGGCCTGGGTCTACTACCTGGAGGCTGATGAGACGTGTAAGTAGGTCAAATGGGGCAAAAAGAAGCCTGATTTGGGAATCCTTTGGATGAATCCGGCATATCCTGGTCTTTCGGAGAAGTTTGTCCCTCGCACCTTTTTCCATTCCGCGCTCGGGAGGACATAGGTCAGGCATGCTTCGCACACACTCGCTTTGGGAGAGAGAAGTGCGAAAGATCATCCACAACAGATTATGGCGACAATTCCCAGCACGTCTACCAGATTTGGAGTGGACGCAAAATTGTCTCGGTTGAACCACTTCGGGGAATCCGGACCATGCAGTAAAGAAACTTATTTCGAATTAGAGCACAGAGTATCTCTCACACCTTTTCGGGAGAGCCTGAGCAACTACGGAGAATATGACGAACATAGTTCGCACGGCTTGGCATCTCACCATTTGTCAGCCTTGGCGTAGACGTAGCTTGCCACGTCTTCGAAGTTGTCAAGTCGCAACTTCTGCCCGACGGAGGGCAAAGCACTCTTGCCGTCGGTCACCCGGGCGATAGTGGCCTGGACGTCGTGCTTGCGGTACTCTACCAGGGCATCTCCATTAATCTTCTCCAACACAAAGTTGCTGCCTTGAGCGTGGCAGGCGGTACAACTGCTATTCAAGACAGCCTCGCGGTTCTCCAGGTCTGCAGCACATGCAGGTCGGGCTGCGGCGGCTGCAATCAAGAGCCCCAAGGCTCCGCCAAGAGCCAAGAAGGCCCAGGAGGTTGACTCAGGCGTCTGGTTTTGAACGGGAAGTTCCACCACAACACCTCATGTCAAGGGGCTCTCATACAGACCCTACATGTAGGATCCCCATTATGAGGGAGTCCTAAATCCAGCACGCCTACCTTCCGAATCCCCCGCCTGACTTCGTCCGAGGCGTCGAGTTGAGGCTGATGGGCACGACGAAGCAGGCACCACAGAGGAGCAGGGACGCGGCACACGCGATGCTGACTCGGGGCATGGCTTGGTGGAAGGGAGCTGCAACTCAAGGAGAGCCAGGAGAGCCAGTAGGCAAATGCCTGGAGCCAGAATTTCGTGAATTGGAATGTAACAACCAAACCCTAAACCCTGGAGTGTATATGGAAGCTTCCAAAACGAAGGGGGGGCACAAGAGCCCTTACTTCGGAAGCATCGAACTTTCTACAATTCCAGCGCAAACCATGTCACAAAAAGACAAAGTATATGAGGATCTGATACCATGCCGCCCCCGAATCTCTCAACATCTAACTCCATGACCCTCAACCATCGAACCCGGAACTTCTGAACTTCTGAACCCATAACTCAAAATCGACCATACACTCAGCAACACTTTGCCAGTGAGCTTTTTTGTACTCTCGGCACAACCGTAACCTCATCCCGATTTCATACTAGCAGTATGACCATCAGAGAGCTCTCTGATGGTGCGAATGTTCGAGGCTGAGCCCGAGACTCGCCCCAGTCGCCCCAGACGCAATCCACTGCATCACACTGCTCGGCGCACTTCCTCAGCTGAAGGGCTTAGGAGATTGCAGAAACACCGAACTGGATATCAATGACAGTCTGGGATTTCGCGATTCAGAGCTTTGCCTCAAGCCTATCCTTTTCTTCCGTTGAGCATCTAGGCGTTCGAGTCTTGATCTTCGGGTGTCGAGGAAAGGGTTGTGGATATAATGGGTTTAAGTTTCCGAGTCGGATGCTAGTGACTCGAGGATACGGCATACTGCAGGGTCCAACAGTCGTGTCGATTCTGATACTATCCCAGCAGTACCAATGCTCCTAGCGTTCAATAAATTCGCACTCTCCTAGTACATACATACATATATATATATATATATATATATGTATGTGTATGTATATTAGTATCTATATATATATATGTATAAATATATATATATATATATATATATATATATATATGCACACATACCAGAATTGAAGACACATCAGAAGCCCTATAACCCTCCAGGTCCTGGAAACTCCTGAGACTCAATATACACCCCCAAGGGCTGAATCCCTGAACTCCAATGAAACCCATGGGGAGCTCTCTGCCCTGAGCCCTGATCCCCAAGGCACCAAGAAAAGCTCAATGAGATCATATACGCCCAATGGAAAAAGCCTGGGAAATCGATCAAACAAAGACTCCAAGAGACCCCGTAACCTTCGTATATGACATGAACCTGACGCCCTGAACTGCTGTTACGAGACATCGATTAGGTCTCAGCATACTGTTTTTTACTCTGAATGGAATTTGGTTCCTGCAGCCCTGCTACTTGGGCACTGGGATCCTTAGGGGAAGCCCAACGACTCTAAAACACAAACCCTGAAAACCTTAAACCCCCGAACCCCGTAGACTCGAAAGTCTAAACCTCTAAAGCCTAAAACGCCTAAACCCAAAAGCCCTAAACCCCACACCCAAAACCCCTAAACCCACGCACCTTCAACCCTAAACTCCCCCAAACCCTATAAAAGGCGCTCTAGACCCTCTACACCCTATAAACCTCCTAAACCCCCAACACCCTATAAACCCTATAAGCCCTGTTAAACCCTTGAATAAGCCCCTAAAGCCCAAAGGCAGCCCCCCGGGTTCCACGCTTGATCTGACAGGTGTGGAGCTCTTTGAGTCCTCCATCGCAGACCTGCCAAGGAAGCTGCAGGCTATATGTCGTTATTGGGGCTCTTTCTTTTCTAGGGTTCAGGGAGTTTGGGGTCAAAAATCGGGTTTTAGTTACAGGGCTAAGCGAGTTTAGGGTTTAGGGTTCTGTTTTATAGGGCTTTCTGTATATGTTTTCTCCTTTTCTGAGGCTCTCAGGGTTTGATATAGAGTGCTGCACGCGTAAGGTTTTAGACGGGCGTTATGGGTTGGGGTTGAGGGTGCAATGGTTTTCGGTGGGCGTCGTGGGTTTTGGGTTCGCCCCGGGCTCGGTGGTATGGGTTGAGGCTGTAAGGGTGGGGCTGGGTCACCCTAAACCCTAAAACCGTAAACTTGTTTGACCTGGGTAATTTCCTGATTCCTGATACTCGTATGCAGCACCGGTTGCAACAGAGTCTTTTCAAGGGTTCCTGATGCCTTTTCAGACATAGGCCGCTGGCTCATGTCTCTTAGCAATAATTAAGTATGGTTACAAGTACCTTAAGAGGGGTTAGAGCACAGTTACAGTCATATATATATATATATATATTTGTAACCGTATGTATATATATATATATATATATATAACCGTATGTATATATATATATATATATATATATATATATAACCGTACTTACTAAGTCCCATGATCCTTTAAGTACGGAAGAGGATCCTGCCTTGCCGCCGTTCGCCGGCTCCTGCGCGACCGTTCTCGTTCTCTCCTTCTCCCCACGGCCGCACTCCTCACGGTTTAGGGTTTAGGGTTTAGAGCGTAAGGGTTTGAGTTTAGAGTTTTGGGTTTAGGGGCACTCCTGGAGCTTTCGGGCTCTTAGCGCTTGTAGGTTGACTCAGAGCCCAACACCCCTGGTAGATTGTGAGGCGCTCCGTCTTCGGTTGATTAATAGGAGTATCCTTCCTCAATGGGAAAAATCCCTGAACCCTAAACCCCATACTGTTACCTCTTTCCTCATATGGGTAGTTGTCAAAATTAGGGCACCTTTCGGGTACCTGAAATCATAGGTGCCGTATTATAATAGGGACCCAAAAAGGGACCCTATTGACAACCACCCATGTAAAACCCTGAACATCTGAAGCCTCCATGCATCTCGGTGTTTGGTGGTCCTCCAGGCAGTTTACTGCACTCCCTCACACTTCCCAATCACCACAAAGCCCGAAAACTGAAATTCCGATAACACGATTTGGGGTTTGAGGTTGTTTTATATGACACCGGAAATACAAGAATCCCAAGCTCTAAACCCTAAACCCGTGCTTCAGGGTCGCAGGTTGTTCCATTCCTCTAGCTTCCCTTCCCCCCGAGCTCCGCGTCGCAAGTGGTCCAGTCTGTCCAGGCGTTGAGGATGCAGTCCTAGGCAGCAAAACCCCAAAACCTAAAGCCAATGGAGCTAAGCAAATCCTCCTTGAAACAGCAGTTACGACAAGGAGGGTGGTGGTGCGTAATAAGATAAGTCCGTAAAAAGCCCGCATTACGCCGAAAGACTCAAAACTTCCATTGAAGCCATTTGAGAAGCCTCTGCAAAACCCACTGCAATGCAAGCTCTGAGAGCACAGTTGTTGCAGCTTGTAGAGACATTCTGAAAGACTGTTTGCAGCTGTCAGCTTTTACACTCTGCTCTGCAAAGCCCAGCTCTGAAAGCTCATTGACTCCGAAAGCTCGAACTAAACGTGCCGAGTGACTCTGAAGGGACTTAGTAAGCAGGTGATAGGGTTTTAGGCAAGTTGATCATGAGGGAAGCCCCACTTAACACATCAAAAATATCCGACTTATGCAGTCCCGTCAGCCTTACTTTCTGCTGCCACGGGCACGACTGGCGCTGCACCACCGCAGTCGGTACCGTGTTCGTGACAGGGCGCAAGATCGTGGACCTGCGGTTAATGAGTTGATATATGTGACATATATATATATATACATATATATATAATATGTGTCTAGACTTCGCAAAGGCAGGGTTCAGGGTTGGGGGTGTATGGGGTGGGAGTTTTGGTTTAAGTTGCGAGATATGGGTTAGGGGGTTATGCATGCTCCTCAAGATGACTGGAGTTTGCTACCGGATTCATACGCGGAACTCGCACTCGGGCTATGGGGACCAGCATTGCTTACTATACATATAGTGATATGTTGAAGAACCCCAGGAAATGGTAGAAGTATTCATTCCGATTCTACAGTAGGGTCTACCTGTGGATCCAACAACCTACTGCGTCAAGGAATGTACCATAAAACTACTCAACCCTAGTTAAACACTAACCCCTAAAGACAATAGTACGGCATCCTTACAACAAGGCCCTGTAGGGGACCCTCATTTAGAGGACTACCAACTAGGCTGCCGGCTGCCCCTTCGCAGAAGCCGCCGTTGCCGCTGCCGTAATGCCTTTTGAAGTTACCGTGTGGGGTGTATTGGATTTAGGGTCGTTGGGAATAGGGTTTAAGGTTCATAGGGTTTAGGGTTTGAGGGTCCTTGGAGGTTTTTGTGCCCGAACGGTTTCTGCAAGGGCTTCCTTTCTGCGTTCGTCCTATATAGGATACTGCTATAAAAGTCTGAATTTGTCAGCTTCCATCCTCCGGTTAAACCCTAAACCGGATGCCGTAACTATAGGCACTTGGATCCTTACGATTCAGGGTATCAGGTTTTGAGTGCTTTGAGTTAAACGTTCAGGCATTTTTTTTTTTTTTTTTTTTGGGGGGGGGGGTGCGTTAGGGTCGCCTGGTGGTTTTAGGGGATTTGAAAGGCTTTGGAGGCTTTCTATCGGGTCTTCAACGGTTTCATGAAGGTTCTGCAAAGTTTTGTAACCCGGGCTTTACAAGGTGCTGTGGGCGTGATAATTAACAGCCAGTGGTCTCACAAGGGCTATGTAAGCATTCTATCTCCAAACCCCAACCCCAATGCTGGATTTATGACTTGTAGGTTGGGGCTTTAGAGTTCCGGGTTATAGGTTTAGGTTTGCCTCGTTCTGCGAAACCTCACATTAAATCAATTAAATCCAATACCTAAACTCAACCCTGAAAGCAATGACAGGCTTGAGCACCTCATTAAAAGACACAAAACTAACCATGAACCCGAACCCAAGCCCAAAACGAGCGCTTAATTAATGCGCCCCCAACTCTCAGAAAACCTTTTTGACTCAAGACACACCACAAAACAGTTCAACCAAACTTCCCAAAAGCCCTACACCACTTGAAACAAAACAACGCAATCCTAAACGCCCTTAACCCTTCACCCCACAAACCTCCAAACACCATACGTGTCCAAACAGTATAAACTTTGGCCTGTTAGCAGGCCCTACATGGACCCTGTAAACTAAATCCAGAAGCCTCAACCCTAAACCCTCAACCCTAAAACCCGAAATAAACCCTAAACCCTCAACCCTAAAACCCCAAATAAACCCTAAACCCTCAACCCTAAAACCCCAAATAAACCCTAAACCCTCAACCCTAAAACCCGAAATAAACCCTAAACCCTCAACCCTAAAACCCCAAATAAACCCTAAACCCTCAACCCTAAAACCCTAAATAAACCCTAAACCCTCAACCCTAAAACCCCAAGTAAACCCTAAACCCTCAACCCTAAAACCCCAAATAAACCCTAAACCCTCAACCCTAAAACCCGAAATAAACCCTAAACCCTCAACCCTAAAACCCCAAATAAACCCTAAACCCTCAACCCTAAAACCCTAAATAAACCCTAAACCCTCAACCCTAAAGCCCCTACCACCCCCCTCAAAACCCACCCCGTACCCAGAGACTCCAAAACCCCTTAATTAAGGAATACTCCTTAAATCATATTAGGGATTCTATTATAACTTAAGGTATATTCCTTAATTACTAGACCCAAGAGTAGCCTGGGAACAAAAAGGGTGCCCTTTTTGCTTTAAAGGGGGCTTATAGGGGAAACTGAACGCTGAAAAAGGGAATAAGGGCCTACTCTGGGTCCTAGATTAAGGGGTTTTGGAGTCTCTGGGTAAACGCCCCTCCCCTGCTCCGAGCCCGCTGCTTGATCCCGCGCGATCGGCTCTTGAGCCCGGAGCAAGAGGTGGAGCAAGGGCCTCTTTTGCTTTGGGGTTTAGGGTTTAGGGTTTAGGGGTTTAGGGTTTAGGGTTTAGGGTTTTGGGTTTAGGGTTTAGGGTTTTATAGGCTTCCTGTAAGGGCTCCTCTGAGGGGTCTGTAAGTCTACAAGGATTCCTGTAAGGCTATCAGATTGCAAGGGCCTTGGCTTAATTTTCTTTCTGCTGTGGTTTAGGGGTTTTGCAGGGGCTCCTTTAAAGGATCAATAAGGGCTACTGTAAGGGTGCCAATGATAGGGTCAGAGGGTCTTTTCGGTTCAGGGTTTGCTCAAACCTACGGAGAGAACACTGACCCTACACCCCCCAAGATCTACATGTTTAGAAACTCAATAGAGCCGTGGTAGTTGTTAAACATAAAGGAACGGCTTGGGATCTCGGGTTTGGAAAACCCAGAACCCAAGCCCCTAAAACTCTGGAGCCCCAGCCCTAAACCCTCATCCGGAACCCAACTTCAAACCCGAGAGGCCGTCACCCCTCGATTCCGGAATAGACAACAAATCATGCTATGTTTAAGGTTTTGGGTTTGGGGTTTAGGGTGAAGCCCCTTATGCCCATTTTAAACTCCTGCACTACGCTGTATTAGGCATGCTGGGAATCTTTGCCGCCAGAATGCTCCAGTCCGCCCAGTCATTGAACTCGCAGTCAAAGGTGGGGTCGCACCTCGAGGAACGGCTGGCTCGGGAGAAACATGGGGGGCCCTGAATGATGAACAACGAAAAGACACTACTTTTCCTTGGAGTTCCTTTTGTTGCAATTCTACTATAAGGGTGGTTGTCAAAATTACGGTCCCTTTTGGGGTCCCTAATATAGTACGGCACCTAATATTTAGGGTACCCAAAAAGGGGCCCTAACTTTGACAACCACCTACAACCCCCGAGCTACCCAGGATCTGAAAGTTAGGGCCCCAGGGCCGTTGAGGACCCAATCATGAGATAGCGTTAATCTTCCGCACAACCTTGTGCAGACATACTATAGGGGCCTCAACAATTACCCATACTACGTTGGGGGTTCCTTATTATACTTATGGCACAGTGGACCCCAAAATATCTATTCATAATTATCACGGCCCCTATATGATGGTACCTTTACAGATCCCTTATAGTAACCCTGATAGAGCCCTTGAAAGGAACCCTATTCTAATTATTAAGGCCCTATAAGGCGCAGCTTGCGCCGGTTTGGAGCTCCGGGATCTCAAGATCTCAGGTGCAACCGAAGTCGAGCCCAGGGTTTGGCATTTGGGGATGCCCTACACTACCAAACCCGACTTTTTTTGTAGGTTCTTCCTAGATACCCTCATAAAATTGTATAGGGACCCTACAACAAAAGTGGGTTAAGCTGTGGTGGCTTTAAACCCTAAATCAAAAACCTTAAGGCTTAAGCCTCAAGCCTGAACTTCTCCCCTGCGACGCGACAGCGATTAGGTTTCTCGACGCGCTGGCGGTTCCAGGGTTCGAGGTCTAGGGTTAAGGCTAAGCTTAAAGGATCATGGACACTAGAAGCTTAAGGGTCCATGCGTGTCCCATGTAGCATTTGCTTTGAGCCTACAGTACCTACATGGCAACCCCTTAAATGCCAACGTCATGCGACATAGGCTCGTGGACCCGTTGGAGAATACAAGCAAAGAGATCATTTTAAGTCTCAACTTAGGCACTTGTAACCCCACCCCGCCCGGAACCATACCCCAAAGGCATAAACATTCTCGTCGCGAGTGTTTACTGCGAGAGAAAGTTCGAGCCCCTTGTCCGACATCCGGAAACCGAGATCGTGAATCTTAAACCCAAGACGCCAATTGCCAAAACATCAAGAAGCTGGTTAACCTGGTGCCGAAGCTCTATGTAGCGGCCTTGACAACTAGAACGGGGCTTTGGGGCTTGGACTAGTATACCTGTGAGGAGGAGCCCTCAGCGATGATGCTGGTATTTGTTAGGGCCTCCATCTTGGTGACAATGTTCGCTGGGCTCCGCAAGACGAGCTTCGACGTGGCTAGGCGCTTGCCGTGCGTCTTGCTCGCCACGAAGTACTCGAGGTACTGGAAGATCAGCCAGAAAGTCTTGGCGATGCCAGCCTCGCCCTGATCCGTTTGAAAGAGCTTGTGGTAGGTGGGAGCGGGGCAGCTCACCAGCTTCGAAGGCTTTCAAGTCGTCGATGCTGCTTCGCCCCATTTTCCCCCAGAAGTCTTTATCCTGCCGGTCCTGCAGCTGTCGCTTTGCGATGGCCCAGCTGACAAAATCGCAAACTCCTTGCTGCTGTATAGAATCTGTTTCCTCAATTTGAGACCAGCTGATGCAAAGTATGCCAGCAATGTGCACCCTCGTCCGCGTGATCTCAACACATTGCTCCTACAGGTTGCATCTGCAACGTCTTCTCCAAGAATGGAACCCCAGTATTATCATTGTTATGTTTTATCAGTATGGTCGTTGTTGTTGGTATTATGCTGACTACTAAT
This sequence comes from Symbiodinium sp. CCMP2592, assembly GCA_905221615.1. Lineage (NCBI taxonomy): Eukaryota > Dinophyceae > Suessiales > Symbiodiniaceae > Symbiodinium > Symbiodinium sp. CCMP2592. The sequence continues at coordinate 1,031,262 of CAJNDT010006025.1, read as the reverse complement.
ACCATTTCCACCGTTACTTTGAAGCAGAACCTCATAGAAACCTGTATCCCTAAACCCCTAAACCCTAAACCTTGGAAGCACTGAGTCCTCTGGGCCCGCGGCTTAATGTCCGAGTTGCAGCTGCCCTGGCGCGGTGGCAGTCTCTAGCTTCCAGGGTTTTCTTTTGGGGGGATTTGGGACAGGGTTTGGGGCTATATTATACCATAGTTATAACAAGGAGCCCCCAAGATACTATAGGTGATTATCTAGGCCCCGGCCCCACATCAGGGGGTTGGGGGTTGGGGTTTTGCATCATGGGACCAGCTTCAGCCTTGAAATCATGATGGCACCAGGCCTAACAGCGGAGTATGAGCCTGTAGGATTTAGGGAATCGTCATCGCTACCACCACCAGCATCATCGACGGCACGATTTCAACGCAGATGACCTACTTGTGGTTGCCCATGTTGAGGCTGCTGTGACACGAGACCCAGAGCGAAGCCGTGTTTTGTTTTCGTCAGTACAAACATGACCGCAACCATTGCGGAACTCTGGTTTGAGTGTCGGTTAAGCTAGCCCAAACCAAAAACCTCTAAGAGCAAACCCCGACACTTCCGTATAGATTCAAACCCTAACAAAACCGAAGCGTTCTCGGAAGTGTTCGGCTCTCCAATGAGACTCCTTCCTTGCATGGAAGCCCCTCAAACCCAAAGTTTGACCCAGTAGCACTTTGAGCAAAACCCTACCAAAAACCTGTTATGAAATCCTACAGAGAACCCCCCTATAAAGCCCTCCTAATTTTTCACGTTAAAAAACTTACGAAATCCTACAGAACCCCTTTAGAAAACTCTCCTAAGACCTTAGAGGACATTTCTTCGAGCTTCCAAGGCCTCTTCCGTCTCCGGGCCAAGGGCAGGATGCCCGCAGGGCGAGGCGTCTTGCACCACCTCTACAGCTTTTAAGACGAATTGAGAAAATTGCTGTGACCATTCTGAGTCGTAGTAGTAGTCGTCGTCGTAGTGGTAGTAGTAGTAGCAGTAGTAGTAGTTGTTGTAGTAGTAGTAGTTGTTGTAGTTGTAGTTCTAGTAATAGTGGTAGTGGTAGTTCTGGTCTGACCGGTCTCGGGGTTAGAGAAGGGTTTCATGTTTGCGGGGTTTAGTGCTTGGGGATGATGTTTGGGGTTGAGGACTCGCAGGTATTCATAGGTAACTGGTGTCCGGTCTCGTGCATGGATAGGGCTCCTCCTTTTCCGAACACACCATGAACCTTTTCGGGCGGTTTGCCCATGAAGCGTGGGTATTACTGGCTTCTGACTGACTGAAGATGCCATATACTTGAGCAGCCGTACTTGTCGCAACATTGCCTGACATGCTGCTTTAACGGGCTGTTTGCTGCCGGTAAGTGTCATATGACTTTCCTCTCCATGTCGCTCAGTCTCCTATGCTAAATGAAGTACGGGCTTGCTGACTTTCGTGTTTCTGGTCTTGCATCTTGGATGCTTGCCAGCATTATCGCCGAAGCATTTGGGGCAGCAGCGACGACGAAGATAATTACTTCTCGCAATCATGTTGAAAGAATGGACAAGAGGAAGTGTGATGATGATGAAGATGATGATGATGCCGACAAAGACTCTTGCTTTCGATTTACGTAGTAAGCCGTGGCAGAAACACCGTGCCGTTGTCCCTCGTTCGCGCTTTTTGTCTTCCGTGCGAGTCACCCCTTTCGGACTCATGCAGGGAACCTGGCTGCAGCGCACCAAGAAGTTCAGTCCTAGGGGCCTTAGCATTTGAATATAATTCCGGGGTATCTTTTGGTATAGACATGAGGAGTACCAGGGAATAGCATTACTAATTATTCGACCCCTGGTAGTACGCTTAGTGGCAAGTCTGCCAAGCTTCGTCAAACTTGGACTGTGGCTGAAAGAATGGAAACAAGGCTGTCGATGATGCCTGACATGAGGCACCACAGATCACAGCCAGATTAAGTCTGCATACGTTTGTATGCAGTTCTGCTTGTAGCACGTATCTGCAGATGTTGGGAGAGAATGTGGTAATGTAGACCCCTGGTCTCAATCAACCCCCTTTGCTTGAGGGCCTTGTGATATTCAGTCCCCGATTGTAAACCTTATTCAGTGAAGGGTCTGCATTACAGCAAGGGATCAATTTCGGTAGTAGTGCCAGCTCCACGGCTCAGGACTTAGCGCTTGCACGCCGGCTTCTTCTTTGCAGCGGGCGCTCCGCTGCGCTCTGCCGCTTTCGCGGCTCTGGGCCTCTTTGGGGAAACATTCAGAAAATCGTCCCCAGTCACACTCAAAGCATTAAATCCCCCAGTGGAGGGACCTTATCAGTAAAATAGGGTTTTCGGGCATTCGGTGTTGCTTTACTAGCGGATATTACACGGAATATTACTAGTTACTCAGTCACCATGCCCCGATACCACCCCTGAAGCCGCACGTCAATCTGTCGGTTTGCTGAGCAGTAGCAACTCGCACATCTTAGGGCCAATTCCGATAATCCGACGAAAAAGGTCCAAGCAAAACACACTTCCAACAGTAGGGACCCGTAACTCCGTGACCAGTAGCCCCACGATGGCCGCCCGGAGGAACAAACCTTAATAATTAGAACTGAGTTCTTTTAAGGGTTCGCAAAGGGATACTATATGGGATCTATAAGGGTGCTATAATTTAGGGGCCTTAATTATTAGAGCTTTGGGGCTCAACATAATATACTTACTAAGGAACCCAATCTAGTATTGGTACTTATTTAACATGCTTGCTCAAGATCCTTGAGAAGTCGCTGGCTGGGGTGTGCGCTTTGGGGAAGTATAGGGGCCTTAATCATTAGAATAAGGTTTTGGGGCCCATTATACCAAAAATATTTAGGCCCCCATATTGAGGTGTAGGATTTCATGCTTCTCAAAGGGCTCGCTCCGGCGAGACCGTTACTCAGCTATACTGCCTCACAGCCTGCACTGTGAGCGCTAAGGACAATACATTTCCAGGCCGAGAGTCGCAAGAGCTGGAAACCCACGACCCAAAGACCCTGAAGCACTGCCTAGACCCCCCCTAGTAGGTAGAATAATGGCCCAAAACCTATAAAAGGCTGTTATTCCACATACTTTTGGGGTCGAGGTAGACCCTATTTTATAAAGTGCCCCCGGACCCGGCTCCCGAAATGAAAAAACCGAAACTGCCGAAACCCGGAATCCTCTGAGCCACCCGAAAGTCTAGAGCCCTACACCCCAGAGTCCGGAATCCGAAAACAGCAGACCCTGAAGCGCTCGGATCCCAACACCTCAAGATCCTAAAGCAACAAACTCCAAGACCCTAGCACCCTACATCCGAAAACCTCAGCTCCGAACCCTAGAACAGTATAAGCCCTAAACTCGTAGCAATGAAGATGCTCAAACACTAGAAGCTCACTACACTCTGAAGGTTCAGACCCAACTACCACAACGCCCGGGAAAACAAGAAAACACACACACACAAAAAAAAAAAAAAATACAGAGATACACCTGCAGAGACATGAGCTTCAATAGCTCAGCACAACCGCGAATTCGAAGTCTTAGTCGAAGCATTGAAACTAAAACCTGAAATGCAAATCCTAACTCGAAACCGCAAATCCAAACCCCTAAACCAAATAAAGCAATGAAGCCTAAACCACCACCCAAAACCCCTATAGTGAACCCCAGAAAAATGGAACATGGATTTAGGATGATTCGCGCTGGCATTCCCTTCACTGTACTTTAAGGGCATGAGGCTACTGATGTTCCAACTTTCTGGCTTCTACTGTAAACCCATAGAGCGCTGAGCCGGTCCTGGCAGCTGACGCCTTTGCCTTCGGTGCCGCCTTGGCTCCTCTCTTGCGCGGCGCACTGCAATCCTCCCCAAGCCTGGGCGAATCAGAATTCGGCCATCCCTTGAAGGGGGTTTTTGCAAGGGTTACTATAAGGGTTCTATGAGGGTTACTAGAAGGGCTTATCTAAGGGTCTTAGGGTTATGATGGTTGGGACGTACTGTAGGGTTTCAGTGCTTCGGGCTTTAGTGTCTGGGGTCTTCTAGCATGACGTGGCCTTGAAGCCGCCAAATCCGAATCTAGAGCGACCCAAGCCGCCCTCAAGTCCTAAACCCTTAAGTGGAGTTTCTGGTCAATTTATTAAAACTTTAGCGCGACTTGAATTGTAACAAATATTTGATGCATCTATCGTAAGGCAACTTCTTCAACGAACTTATTTGACAAGAAGCCTGAAAAGACGATTTCGTCTTATGTTGGTATGCCTGGGTTATGCTTTTCAAACCAGACCCGAAACGTAGAGACCATTGCGCTCAACAACAACAGATTACAATCCACAAGGATGCAGGAAGGTACTTGTACACCTGCTCAGAGGATGCAAGATAGGGTTTTGAAAATTCCTGCTGTTCCCACAACCGGGCTCGTGGGATGCAAGCATATGCTCGTTAAAGTCCTGTAGAGATAAGAAACATGCTGACAAAGTCCGAGACCCTCAATTTCAGAAGTGCAGCTCAAGCGGCGATTGCTGCGCGCTGCGCTTCTTCGAGGATGTCTGCGCCGCATCCAATTCCGCAGGATCGGAGGCTTTAGCCTGGGACTGGGGGAGTTTAGGGTCCAGGATTTAGGGTTAGTAGGATTTAGTTAGGGAAGTTATAGAGGGCTTGGGGCTCACAAGATTTAGGGCTTAAGGTTAAGGTATACTTCAGGTTTACGGGGCCGTGTCTGGGTTGACTGGTTGGGGTGAGGCGGAAAGCTTCGACTTCTCTCCATCTCCTATGAACTTTCCCAATGGGACCAGATACTAGAAGCCGTCACTTAACACAAACACCCAAACCCGAAAAACCGAAACCCAACAGCCCTAAACTAAACGCTGAATCCCTGAACAACGTTGCACTTTGTAGCCCAGGTGCCCGCTCTCTCGTCTTCTGCGAAGCCTTCGACTCCTTCTTCGCCTGGCTCAGGCTGATAATACAATTGCTCCGGGCCTGGAACCTCACAGCCATAGGGTTTACTTGAGGTATACTTGGGGGCAAAGGGCTGAGCAGCATGTAGGGTTGAATTCTCATCACACCCAGCAGGGACAATCAGCCTCAACAGGCATTAAAACTTAACACCAAACCTAAACTCTCGTCGCGGTTGGTGTGATTTGTGTATACTGCTGTCAGCGCTGTTGTTGCTCCAGCCACTGCTACATCCTTTTCCGGCATCAAGTCGCTTGTTGAGTTAGTTAGCATGCTTGATCCAAGCCAAGCTATGATCGCTGGACTCTAAGCCTCTTAGCCCCAACAATCATCAAACAAACAAGGCCCTAAATCATAAACCCTGGCCGCCAAAAGCCACAAAAGACCCAAAAGTTGTTCATCTCGTAGGGCATGTGGCTTTAAACACCCTCACAACCAAGCTGCCCAGATACATCGTTTTTAGCTACAACTGAACCATACATGGTATGGTATGTCATATGTGGCCTTAAGAGACCACGAAATATGGGCTCATCTCGAACTCCAAGGCGTTTTGGGGTCCATTGTTGTACTAATGCTTTTCAATCAATGTAACACTCATCGACACCCGTAGTAACCCGTATAGGAAGCCCCAAACGGGAATTTGGGTTTGCTGTTTGGGAGACCACGCCTGCGACTTTGCCTTTGCCTCCGGCTTTGGCTTTGCTTTCCTTGGCTGGGCTCTTTGCGTCATTGCAATACAGCTACGGCTTGCAAGGCGTAGATATAGGCTTAGGCTTCAGGGTGTAGGTATACGATTCGCAGGCTAGGATATGGGCCTTTCTGGGGGCTTCTAGGGTTGAGCGTGAAAGGCTTCAATTGATGTTGAGGTGTGGGACTTCGGTGATTGTTACGTAAAGGGGGGTTCAGTGGTTCAGGGCTTGGGGCTTCAGCATTGGAAGTCCTAGCTTTTGTCTTAGGCCTGAAATCTTGCAGTTCATGGGTGCAGGATCGGATTGAAGATTCGGGAATGCAAACAATACCGAACACAGTGTAAGGGGATGGATGCGCTAGATTCTGGCTCTTGTCCTTCATAGGCATGTCTCGGACACGACTCGAACTGATCACGAAGTTCCTGACAGATGCTTTGTGTTGTTGTTGTTGCGTTTTTGCAGTGTTTTGCATCTCTATGATTCTCTAAGGAAGAGCGAGCGCTATGGCATCATGATCACGTACTGTCTTGCAGGTCTCAGAGAAGCAACTTGACCATTACGACAAAAAAACAAACACCTCAGGCCAACAACCAGCTACGCGAAGCCCTCAAGCGCACAATCCAAAACTCTGACAGGGGTAGCCACTGTCAGCACTACGATGATGATCATTACACTATACATGATACTCTTATCCTGCTACCATTGTTATCATTATCGTTATCAAAACTGTTGTTCTGATTGTAGCACTAAGGCCCTAAACTGTGCAGATCTCCCCCCACCCCCTGCGACGAAGTGTCGGCTTTGCTTTTGGCTTCGCTTCCTTCGCCTTGGATTTGGCCTTCGGCTCTGCTTGTGCCCTCTGCTTCGCCTGGGCCTTGGCCCTCACCTGAGGGCTGCGGTTCCTTTAGGGTTCCTTGAAATGAACTATAACGTTCTGCGATAAGAGTTGCTGGAATAAGGGTTGTTATAAAGCTTACTTTCATGACGGTTCCGCCATAAGGGCTACCATGAGGTTCGGGGTGTGGCAGGGAATAGGGTTGAGGGTCATTGATGGTCCGAGGCCTGGGACTCACTGGGGCTCTGGGAGTTTTTGGACGTTGTTCGTTTAGGGTTTATAGGGTTTTGAGGGTTTTGGCTGGTGTCACGGAACCTGTACTAAAGTCTAAGCATAAGCCCCAAAAGGCGCAAAAGCTGTGCAGCAGCTTTCCCAGGGTTCGATCGCTCCAAACTCCCTAGAACCCGAAACTCTTAGGCCAGATCCGCAAACCTCAAGGGCCCATAATGCTTCACCCTACTTGCGGAACCTCGACAACAAACTCTCAGAGCTCTTCTTGGAAACGGGGCTGTTACATCTTCACCCTGAGAAAAGCCTGGTAATTAGGGAGATGTCACCCTTCAACTCGAAACCTACACCCTAAAACCTAAACCCTCTCCCTTCGACTCGACAGCCTACAGTAATTTTCCGTGAAAGCCCTGCCTTCGGTTGTGCCGCAACCTTGACCTCAGCAGTCTCCTCTTTGTGACTCGCCTGCTCCCCTGCACTCCTCGGCTGAATGTGCATTCAATGACATACGTTGCTAAGGGTCCATGTACCCAGATAGTATAGAATTTCGGCCCAATGTACCCACATAGGGAGTACTCTAAATTGCGCCTTCGGGCAAGGCCTTCGGGTGGACGAGGTCAGCCATTGGGGTTCGGCCCGTCTTGGCAGAACCTTGACCCGCCCAAGATCCTTTAGTTAAGGAATATACCCTGAATTATCTTACAGGGATTCTGCTGTAATTTAAAGTAAAGTTCCTTCCTTTGGTTATAAGTGATATTGGAAGATCCAGGAAAGCATCAACCTGGAGACTGAAAAAACAAGATCTATATCTATACGTTATCAGAAAGCTGGCGACCAGAAGCCTAAGAATTCCAAGTCTATCGAGTGCGCCCAAAAAGCTTCACTTGAGGGCAGCACGAAGCTTAAAGCCTGAAGTCATAGACCAGCCGGTTTAGTTTTCGGGCGCCCGAACGCAGAACCAAGCATCACACTCAAAGCAGCTCTAGGCCCAAACCCCCAAGAAGCCCTAAGTCGCAAACCCAGGCCCAGAAACACCTTTTTCTTATGCCTGGTAGGATAAGATAGGAGTTGACCTGCTGAGCTGGTATGAACCGCTTGCCTCCAAAGTCCCGAAGCCCAAACCCCCAACCCTAAATCCCATTCCGCTGTGCTACAACATGATATCCAGGTACAAGTCCAAAGACCCATTACGCCCCTACATACCTCTACAACCCATAAAACCCCAACCTACCCAGAGGCCCCATAGTAGTTCCTTTTTGGGATAACTTCGTACGATTCTAAATATGAGCCCCAAAAAGGAATTACTATGGGGGCTTTGGGTAGAACCTCAACTTTATACTGCCCAGGCATCTGATGGAAGCTGGCCAAAGCTCGGAAGATTCGCAGGGCCTCCTGCGAAAACTTACAGCTTGGAAGTTTAGTTCTCGTTCTGTGCAAGATCTGCATCTAAAAATAGCTGTCGGTGCGTTGTGAATTACGTTCCGATTGGCGGCAAGAACAGGTATGCAGCAATATCCTGCTGCAATTCCTGCTTCCAAAGTGCACAAAGTCGGTTTGGAAAGGCAGTAGATCAAGGGAGCGGGACCTGGATCCTGTCCCCCATATGCGGGACGGTTGGCTCAACTTCCAAGGAAACCCTCCAGTACTGCGGACATTGCCACACTATTCTCGGTGCAACATCTGCAGAAATCTGTGTAGTCAATATGTCTGCAAGCCAACTGAAGCCTGCTTAACGGGGCGGTTCTTTGAGCTGCTGCGTCGTTGCCTTCTTCATTTCCAATCCAGAGAGTGGGGTTGTCGACGGGCATAGAGTGGTTCCTTGTTACTTGGGATGGCTTGATGCAGTTATGCATGACCTTCGCAAACGTCATGGGGTACAGATTATACACCTCTTGTTCTCAGCAAGACGGGTGCAAGCAGCATGGCAGCCGGGTATCGGTCCAGCATGCTGGAACTCCCAAGCCAAGCATTCCTTTCCTCGTGACGGTATAAAGGAAGGCAGCCACGTAGGCGAAGAGGGCTCGGCAGACATCATCTTCAGGAACGTTCGTGTCTCCGGCATTCCGTCCAATGGTTGCGCACTTAAGGGCTTTGTATAGGGCTTAGAGGTTTCAGGGTTTATGGTGGGGTTTAGAGGAGATTGGATTCTGCTATGCTTGTTTGAGGACGTTAGGGTCAGGAGTACGGCATTGGGGGCGAACATTCATGGGAACATAGTAAGGGTGGGGTGTTGGAATGTTCTGATGAGGTCCTCTAGTGGTTTATTGGGGTGGGACTGTAACGGGCACAGTTCTTGGGGCAGAATCCTAGGTCCTAATTAGCTATAGCCCGACAGGTAACCCACACACTTAGCCAATCCCCAAAAGAGCCCAATACCTCAGCTATGGCCCTCTAGAGTTCAAGTCATATATCCTTAACTGAGGGTACCAGGCCCTCTGAGAATCCGAAGCCCCAAACCCTGTAAACCCTGAAGCCCAATATACATCCCAAACCCAAAACTCCCCGAACCCCAGACTCCCTAAGACCCTAAAGCCCTGAACCCTGAACTCCCTCAACCCGAAACTCCCTAAAATCCTAAAGCCCTAATTCTTAAACTCCCAATCCTTAAACTCCCCAAATCCTAAACTCTCTGAATCCTAAACTCCCTGAACCCGAATATCGCTAAACCCTAAAGCCTTAAAAGCCTTAAACCCTAAACTCCCAAACTCCCTAAACCCTAAAGCCCTGAACCCTAAACTCCCAAACCCTAAACCCGTAAACCCGAACAAAATCCTAAAGCCCTAAACCCTAATATCCCTAAGCCCTAGAGCCCTCGACCCCGAACTCCCTAAACCCCCTAAACCCTACACCCTAGAACCCTAAACCCTAACCCTCAACCCTAACCCCCTGAACCCCCTAAACCCCCTAAACCCTACACCCTTCATCGCTTCTCGTTCGGAAAAGGGAGCCCCTTAGTCTCCTTCACCTCACGCGGCCGGGGCGGCTGAATCTGCAGCTTCAACTTGCCATCTCCTCGGATGTCTTTGTTTAGGGCTTTAGAGGTTTAAGGGTTTAGGGCTTTAGAGGTTTAGGGGTTTAAGGTTTATATTGGGGTTTAGGGTTTGTTGTTTAGGCATTACAATAAGGTTACCATCGTAGGCTCAGGGTTACCATGATAGCGCTAGTACAGGGTCACGACAATCTTCAACTTGCCATCCCCTCGGATGGCTGAAGCATGGGTTGAGAATTGCGTGAATACTAAATGAGGCTGCTATAACACCCGTGTTGCTGTCTGTTACAGGGATTCAATAGTGTTCCTAACAGTGCATTCAAAATATGTGGCTCTGAGCCGCTGGCTTGGGCGCTCAGGGAAGATGCGGTTTTTGCGTCGTCCTGACTCGCTTCGGGTTATGGAAATTGGTTTCCAAAACCCTAAGTCCTAACCGCCACTGAGCCCTAGGCCCCAGGCAAAATTCAGCACCCTAAACTCCACGCAGGTATCCTGTGCTGTATGACAACTAGGCCCCCAGTTCCTAAGCTTGAATCCCTAAGCTCTGAGACGGTCATCCCCGAAGAGCTGAAAGTAGAGTTAGAGCACCAACCTTACCATGGAACATTTGAGAAAGAACCGCTGGCCGGCAAGCGTCGGAGTGCTGCAGCAAATCCCTCTGGAATGAGGCCCCGCGCGGCGAGGGGCGCCTGGCAACACAAGCAGCAATCTTCAATGCCCGAAGTACCAACATAGTGGCATATACTATTCATAGTAGGCCAGAAACGCATTCTTGTCGGCAACTGGAGTCTGAAGGAATCTGCGAAAATGAATACCAGAATGCAAGGATGTTAGACGCAAGAAGTTCGGTGCTTTGTGTTTCCCTTTGTACCCAGGACTAAAGACATGTAACAATGTAGCAGATTCCCTATACAATCAGGGTTTTGCCCATTGAGAGTACGTGCTTGCACAGGTGCTAGCACTGGGCCAGCATTACAGTAAACCCTACAAAGTTGGAAACCCGACTAAGGCCAAATAGTGCTGGGATTCCCTATACGTTACTCTTAAGTATTGAGGCTATGGGGTTTCCAACTTTATGGGCTTCTACTGTAATGCTGCGCATTCTCATCAGGGTCCCACATCTCGAGAGCCTCTTACTCGACCCCTCTTGTCTATACTGAACTTAGAACCCTAGCAAAAATTACAAGTTTCGCTGTTTCTTAGGGATTATAACAAACAAAACTTAAAACTTTTTCTAAGTACCCCTAAGTTGTTACGAGGGAAGACTCCTTAGTTGAGAGATGCCGGCGTCCCTATGTCGTTTGTGGATTATGCAAGGTGCACCACAGGACCGGATAGCCCAATCAGTGCACTTACAACCCACCAAAACAGCCTACCTGGCAGAAGACTGTGACTAAAACCGAATCCCAGCAATAAAGCTGAACCTCGCCTATCCCGCGGGAAGTTCAGAAAATCAGGGACCTGTTAAACCTTGCCAAAGAGCAAAGCCCCCATAAAAAACGCATGCCTGGAAGCCCCATAACACGTTTTTTCCTGAACCCTATCAGAACCCAGGTCTTTACCCTAAACCCTAAAACCCTACCCTAAACCCGAAACCCCAAAAAACAATACAATAAACCCTATAAGCCCTAAACCCCTAAACACTGTAATAAACCCCATAAACCCTAAACCCCTAAACACTATAATAAACCCTAAACCACTAAACACTATAATACACCCTAAACCCCTAACCACTAAAATACACCCTAAACCCCTAAACAATATATACCCTAATCCCCAAACCATCCCCAAACCGGAGGTCTGCTGCCAAGGCACGGCATCGCAGTGGAAGTGCAGTGCAGTCGACGACTGGCTCTGCAGAAAGCAATACGGAATCCTCGGAGTCGGTTATTTCGGGATCTTTTATTAAGGGCTCGTATAATGAATGAGGAGTCCTAGTTAAGGATTCCGGACTAAGGATTCTTAGTTCAGGATTATGTTAATTAAGTATTCCTACTTGATCAAGGAGTTTTAATTATAGGATTCCTATAATTATTCTAAGGCTTATGTTAATTAAGGATTCTTAAGTACGGATTCTTAAATTGAGGGCTCCTTCAAGGGTTCATTTCAGGGGCTCCCGGCTTCTCCAAGGGCTCTACGTAAGGATTCTGATAACTTATGGGGCTCAAAACCCTAAACCCTAAACCCTTCTTTCAGGGCCATACTTCCTATAAATCCCATATTAGGGTTTCTAATCAGAACCTACAAGAAAGTAGGGTTTAGTAGGTCTAGGTATACTTCAGGTCCACGGTTTGGGTGGGGGTGTCTTCTGGGGATTGGGAGTCGATGCTTAAGACTAGGACGTGGGTAGCTGTCAAAGTTATGGCCCCTAACCCCTAAGCCCCGAGACCCCAAACCTCTATGACTCTATCTATACTATATTGGGGTTCGGGTTTCGGGTTCTCTGGGGGCTTTTTCCGAGTTTCCTGAACTAGGGCTCCTTCTAATGAGGATCCTTCCTTCTAGGGTTCCTTTAAGGGTCCCTTGAAAGAGTCTGCACAGGATTCAGGGTTGAGAGCAGCGTAGATGGAGGTTTGGGGGTCTAGGGCCTAGGGATTCAGGCAAGGGTTTACCGGGTAAGAGTCTAAGCACTCTCTAGCAGTAATGGCTCTGTAAAAAATTCGAAAGGGTCTTAAAGGGGTGTTTCCAAAATTTGATGTTTTAATAGGGTTCTGTCGGCAGGGGGTGTGGGTGAGGGGGGTCGTGGGGTTTCTATGGGTTTCTTGAAATGAGCTGATTGGATGGGCTACAGGTTGACGCGATCGGGAATGCGGGGTCCTACCTCGTAAGGTAACCATCCATGAGGGTTGAAGGTCTTGGCTTTCGGGGGTTTGAGGTTCGGGGAATCGGTTTGTTTTTTTTTTCAGGGTCTGACTCTGCAGCGTTCTTGATTTGATGCTTGGCTTCCAATTTAAGGACCCAAATCCACAAAAAAAACGCAGCGAAACCCATTCTCCTATACATCCGGCAACACCTACTAAAGCGAGGAAGCCGCAATTGAATCGCTGAAAACGTGTGGAGTGTATTGGGCTGAGGAGCATCTCAAACCATTTAGGCATACGTCATCGGCATTTGACTTGCGTGTCTTATGCTTCAGCTTTGTCGTGGACTGGGTGCGTCAACCGAACGGTATCTGAGCTCTACTTCATGTAAACCACAGGCCTAAAAACTCTAAACCCTACACCCTAAAACCTGAACCCAAGACCGTAAACCCTATAACCCCCAATGTCGTAGTCGTGCACCCTAGACTTGAGCCAGATACACAACCCATACCCCGAACTAGCATATCCTATTGCATGCAACGTATACTCCTGCGGAGCCTACAACCGTAGGTTGTGGTGGGTTAGATTTAAGGAGCAGCCAAAACCAGTAGCCCAGCAACTCAGCAGAGAACAGCGCCCGGTTGCCCTCGTACTCAATTGGTTTGTGAGACCTCGCAGCGGTCTTTTCTTGTGTTGCATTTCCAAGGTCTGGTTTACCGTACCTGATAATCTGAAAAGTACATATTATTATTACTATGATGCATATGGACGCTACAACAAAAAAGGTGGGTTCTGGATCTCTGAGCTAGGGATCCTTGCCGGTCTGTGTGTGAATGCTCAGAAATCAGCTTGCCTCTCTCTTACTTTAAGATGCCGTTTGCAGGAATTCGCTGCAGTATACTTTGTGTTGAATTCCCGTTCAGGACTCCCTGACTAACCAAGACGCTCTAAAGTGCCACGAGTGTAGGATCCCTGTATAGATCCCCAGCAAACCCGATCTAACTAATCAGGTTTGAATAGTTCAGGGCGTAAGATGTGCGCCATAATCAGTAGCATAGGCTTTGGGGGTATCTTTTTATGTAGCTATAATAAGGAACCCCTAAAATAGTATAGGCAATTATTTAGGCACCTATATGAAGGTTTTGGGAGAAAGATTGTGGCAGCCAGGTGGCCCCAGCTCCAAAGCAAATGCGGAGAAGTCCGCACGCGCAGTGAAGGAAAGCTGGCCCCAAGTCACCTGACACCGACATTCCTTTTGAAGGATTACTTAAAGGGACCTACAGTAGGGTTCTATACTATAGGGGCCTTAACAATTCGAATAAGATTCGAAGGTTTTCTGGTGACTTCTTGGAGCCTTTAGAGTACTCCTTGAAGTGCTTTAGAACCTGTCTAGTAACTTATAATCATAAAGGATAGAACTCTTTGTATGGGCTTTTAAAAACAGTGCTCAGCTCTCCCATGAAAAATAGGGTCACAAATCTGGGCATGTAACCTTTTCTAGGCTTTATGGCCCAGGGCAGACGTTGTTATATACGCTCAAGGCTACTACCTCAGTCGACTAATGTATTCGTTGATCTTGGGGTGAGAGATATTGTAGGCTTTTTACATTGAGCCCTAAGTTGCGGCCCGAAACCATGCAATGCTCAGCCATAAACTACACAGCCCTGTACCGAGAAAAATAAGTGTGCTCCCTTACCCAGGGGCACCATAGCAGTTTTGGGGATTACCTTACGGGATTCTACATATTTTCCCAAAAAGGAACTACCCTATGGATATACACCCCCTACTAGTAGCGTTCCACAAACGCCTGCGCCCTAAACCCTAAATGTCGAGCAATGTCTCGCCTGGACGGATTCGATGCTAACGACCCGGTGGCTGGACAGGCTGAGCCTCTGCAGTGCCTTGGAGGACCCAGGTTTGTGCAACTTAACGAGACATAAACGTATTGCCAAAGCAAAGTCAAAGGAACATGTCCATGTTGGGTGGGGATTTTGGCCGCGTTCCAGAGAGTCTTATGGAGCTTTCGTAGATGCTGGAATCTGAGAGTTCTATCGAAGCTTGTGGTTCCACAGAAAAGGCATCCACATCAGAATTAGACAGGGGCACATGGGAAAGTTGAATATCTTTCGCACTGATGTAAGTGATGTGGGATTGTTCTGCAGCGTTCGGGCCTCGTAAAGCGCGAGCTCTACTTGGAGGTTCATGGGTAGTTATAAGTTACAAGTGGAGTTATAAGTCCCATAATATGGGTTACAAGTATAGTTACCCTACTTATAACCCCAGTTACCCATGAAACTCCAAATAGGGTCTAGGTACGTCAGACCCTCAACTTAAAGAACCTCCCAAGACCCGATACCTTGCACTGTTAAAGCCTCTGTATCAACAGGGTCTGTCCTCAGGCCTGAAGCCTTCAAGCCCGAATGCTGGGTTCAAAACTTCGAAATAATGAGAGTTCCCTTAGAGTTTTTTTCTTGAACTCCTTTTTCCGCCAAGCCCGCGATCCTTCTGTGTTTTTTTTTTTAATCCTTCTGTGTTTAGGGTTTAGGGTCTTTTCCAGGCTGGGTTGGTCCGGTCACTGCGCCGATCCCCCCAGGTTTCGGGCGCGTAGGGCAGCTGAGAGACTTTAGGGTCTCGGGTGCTCCCGGGTGAGGTACTATAGGGGATCTATAATAAGGGTACTATATTATAGGGGCCTTGAAAGTTAGGTTAGGGTTTTGGGTTCCTTTAAAGGGATCCTAAAAGGGATCTGTGAGGCATCTATGTATAAGGGTACTATGTAGTATAGGGGCCGTAAGAATTAGAGTAGGGTTCCTTTAAGGGGTGTCTATAAGGGTTACTATACGGGTACTATAAGGATACTATATAGTATAGGGGCCTTAATCATTAGAATAGGGTTTCGGGGCCATTCTACTAAAATTATCAGGAGGATTCCCCAAAATAGCATTATTAGTTATTTGGCCCCCTATAGTATCCATCTCTTCTTCTTGGGCGCGTGGCAGCTTCTTGTGGTGGATCCTACATCTAAGCTATCCGGGCCAAGAAGAGACTAAGAGAACTTGGTCATTGGTAGCAGACCCTACGGGCCTATGTACTTGTGCAGTACGTTCTTTGCCCCTTAGAGTCTTAGAGGCCAAGGCATACGCTGCGTAGAGACATGAACCCATACAGTAGGGTGAGTTACTGTTGAAACCGCATCTTCAGGTTCTAGCACATCAACCTGAAGAACCCTAATTACTAAACTCCGGGGTCGGCGCTATGTAAGGCTTGTATAAGGGCTTCATAGCTGGCTGGTTTAAACCAGCCTGTTGAAATAAGGTTGAAGGTCTGGGGATGTTTCCTGAACCCCAGATAGTAAATTTTGAAGGCTCAGCCCAGGTGCCATGTCTCTTCCCCATTCCAAGACCTGCTGCGGCTCGACCTCCTTCAACTGCCTCGGGTGCGGCTCAAGTGGGGAAAGCTCCTCTGATATGTTACAAAGCTTATGATTATGGTCGTTGCGTGGTTGTTGCTTTTGTTGGTGCATGGCCCTTGAGATGCGCAGTTCCCATGATTGTGTGGTGAGGGTGTTGATGATTCTGGGGACCTCGATAGGTACAAGTCGATTCGGGGTGGAACAAGTTCACAAAAGCCTGCAAAATTTGGGAGCTTCCGAAAACAGGGGACCCTAATATAGTACCCTAAGTAGTAGGACCCTTATTATGAGGACCCTTAAACAAGGTACCAACATTTAGGTTGCCGGTGCAGCAATTCCGGGGGGGGGGGGGGGAGAAGTCTGAGCCTTCGAGCTTGGCTGGGTCTAAGCGTCGCTGCGGACAGCCGCAGCAGCAATTTAAAAAAGCAAGCGAGAACGAGGATGAGATGTCCTTGAGGGCGACTTCAGAGCCAAGCGCATGTCGAGCTTTTATACCATACTGAACTGCCATACAGCGTCGGCACACATATCCAACTCGTGCTTTCAATCGGTGCTGCCAGCCCCGAAGCCCTGTAACCCTGAACCTCAATCTGTCCTGGCCCCAGTGCAACGTATACTTCCCTGTGGCCTTGCCAGATGAAGACCCCACGTAGCATCGAGAAGTTTGACTGTTTCCTGCAGCGCGGAGGGTGGTGGCGGCGGTCAAGACTTTGTCTTCAAAGTTCTTGCGGGGCCATCATCATCATCATCCAGCAAATTGTCACCGTATGCTCTTACATTCTTCTCTATGGCGGTTCGAATCATCATAGTTACTGACCGTGAACTGGATCATCACCGTAAGTATCTACTTGATACTTGTTAGAACTGTCTGTTCCCAAACTTGCTCAAAGGCCGGGTTCCTGCTAGGATCTCCGCATTAGGGCATGTTTCCAGAAACCCTGTCTCCATCATGCTCCACGCAGAGCAAAGACCGGACTTCTTCTACACAGCTCACTGCTTAAGGCATGTAGGGCGGAGGCTGCAGGGCCTGGATAGACTCCACCAGTGTCAGAGTGAAGCGCTTCTGCTTTCTTCCCCAGACATTGTTGTATCTCAGGGAGACTAAGGTCTCTTGAAACACATCGAAGGAAGCATGTGAACATCCTGGTTACGGCAGGTGAGATTGGGGATGCCCAACAACCCGCGACCTCAATCGCCTGGCGGGTCTTAAGAAGTTTGGAACTTAAGCTGTAAGCTTTGCAGACCCGAATGCCTCGAAGGTTTAGAACCCGGACCTTAAAACCTGAACCCTAAACCGAGGAGGGCTCTGGGGATCTGCATCCCGCCCACCCGAACTTTTAGAATCCAAGGCCGTAGCGAAAGCTTTCACGCCCAGCCGGACGGCATGTGTTGTAAGATAAGGGTCTTGGTAACAAGAATAGGGTTCTGAGCTTTTTGTTTCCTCATAATACGGAACCTAGAGCATAAATTTGTACTATGAGTTACTTTACAAGGCCTATGTTACAACCCTAAACCCTTGCATTTTTTCTGGAATACTCCTAGTATTACGACCAGTATTGACAGTTATCCTTACGGTATTGCTAGGTGGGATCTTTGCGGATTGCTTGCAGTGTAGTCTAGTATACCCTCGAGTTGTTGAGACGAAGTTGCTTCAAAGAGGGTTCAGGGTGCGGGGGCTTGCAAGAATCGCGGGGTTGGCAAGCATCCTTGTTCAACTCGTGCACAGCCTCGCTTGGGAGATTCGGGTCGAGCTTTAGCCCTACACTGAACCAAAAAATGAAATTGTGCTCGCCTCGCCTTCGCCTTGTCAGCGTCGATGTCCACATGTCGCAAGCCGCGCCAGAGGAGTTCGCACAGGGTTTCCTCGGCTTCCCACACCCGCCGTGCCCAAGCGATTCCTCATAAAACCCTTCGTAAGAAATCCCCAGAGGGGCCTTGAGTAATGTTTAGGGTTTGGGGGTTTCGGGCGTAGGGCTAAGGGGTAATCTGCCCAGAATAAGGTCGACAGCCAACACTTGCTTGACTCGCAGACTAGCATTGGGGTTATCGGGGGGGGGGGGGGGGTTGTGGGTTTTTTTGGGCCAGGGGTCTTGAGGGTGTTTAACGGCTCACGAATTTTGGGCCCAGGGCCCAGGGCGTGCGACTTTAGGGTTTTAAGGGCTTTAAGTGGGCCTTTGGGTTTGGGCTTTTAAGATGCCGCTCTGGCCTGCGAAACCCAAAGCCCCTCAAATCGTGACTTTTAATCTGAACCTGGAGCCAAGGCCTTGGCGCTTGTAGAACAAGAAGCTAATGTAGCGGCCTGAATAGTTAGAATAGGGTTTTGGGTCCCACGATACTGTAATTACTTATGATAAGGAACCCCAAAAAATAGTTTAGGTAATCATTTAGGCCCCTATATTACGCACCCCCATAAACCTCGCATGAACCAACTTATGAAGCCCCATAAAGACCCACCAAAAACCTTGTAAGACCCTTCGACGTCTACAAGACCATCTCTCACAGTACTCAAAGCCAAAGCCTTGACCCTTCACCCTGCACCGAGATACTCGCACTCACTTGTAGTGTCCTGTGGGCCGAAGCAAGAAAGTTGGAACCTTAACTTGATCATGCCCTGAAAGGTAAATTTTGGAAAGACCCTAGCACGAAGTATCCTTAAACCATGTTGCACCTTGCTGGGGTTCACTGTAGACGCGTCCTCCGACGAGCTGTATTAGACAGAAACTTGGGCTGGGGATTTTGGAATTCACTGTGTCCTTGAACATCTGAGCCCTGTAACGGTTTTGTTTTTAACTAGGGTCTAGGGTTAGGGTACTGCAGAACCCGTATAGAACCCCTATGTTGAGGGGGGTGTTCCGAAACTACAGCGCCCAGCGTCGTGGAGCCTCGGGTCTGGTGCACAATTGGCCAGGACGTGGATCAACCGACCTTCGCAGGGTGGGGTTTAAGGTGAAACATGTAGCCGTTCGTGAGTCAGAAGGTGGGGTCGCAAACGATTTCTTACCTGTCCATAGTTTGTGCAAGGAACACTACGCATGCATGTTTATTCATACTTGTGTGGATATATGTGTGTATGTGGTGATCGCTTCTGAGGGTTTGTGTCGCTAAGAATATGTCTCTGGCATAGCCTAGGGCTTATGGGCGTACTGTTACGGGAACTTCATTTCGGTTAACATGACGGGCTTTGCGTTTGCTCTTTGGCAGGGAGTAGGGGATAAGCAGTTGCGATTCACCCGATTAGGCCTCATGCCGGCAAACTCGGGAAAAGACTGTTCAGTAATTAGCACTCGCAGTGTGTTCATTCAGGACGTGCCATCTTGCCGTGGGGGCGAAACCGGCCGAAAGACAACACGCTAGCAGACAGACAAAGAAAAGCATATGCAAGAACGAACAGTAGGATGCAACCAAACGAAGAAAGAAAGACAAAAGCTGACCTACAGAAGCACACGGACGATGATCTAGCACCCGATCGTCCGAGGGCAATCAAAGTCTCAGACACCTCAGAATCCTACAAGTTCTGTTAAACAAAACAACCGAAATCCCCAAAAGCTACGCCCCCCAACCCCAAAACCTAATGAAATTCGCCCGGACTGCCATCCGCAGCTGTCAGCAACCGCTGCTCGCCCTGTGGCCGTACGGCCTGACATGTCTACTTGTAGCTGGGATAGCTTCGCAGTCGAGGTGTGAGGTGTGGCCTTGCAGTTTTGGGTTTGGATCCCTTTAAAGGAACCATTACTATAGGGCCTGAATAATTAGAATATGGTTTCGAGGCCCATTATAATAATTATAGTCCTACTAAGAAACCCCTCAAAATAGTGTAGGTAAATATCAAGGCCCCTATAGTATAGTATCATTATAGTAGCCCTTACAAAGACCCCCTTTTAGAGATCCCTAAAGGAACCCTTGTTATAGTAGATCCCTTTTATGGATCCCTGTAAAAGCAACCCCTCGAGAGTGCAATCCTGACTTGGCCTGTGAGGACTCCTCGAGGAGCGCTGCCAAGAGTTCCGCCGCCCCGCGCTCGGCCTGCGGGTGGACTCGGAAAGCGTAGTATAGCTAGGGCTTATAGGGTTTAAGGTTTAGGGCTTAGGGGTTAGGGGTTTAGGGTTTAGGGGTTTAGGGTGGAGGGTATAGGGGCCTTAAGAGTTCCTGTAAGGGCATTCTCTTGAAGGATTTCTGCACGGGCTTCTAGATTAAGGGGAGGGGGGTATGGTATAGGATTTGTGTAAGCAGGGGTTCCGATGTAGATTGCCGCTTAGGGGTTCCTGGGCAAACTACCCCGATGCTCTGAGTGGAGGATGGTGGGATTCGGGTTAGGGTTTAGGGTTCAATGCGGGGCCCGGTTTAGGGTTGTAAGTAAATCTGCATGCAAGACTTATGCATTGATGCGGCTGTTGGAATCCAGATTGTAATCCTTACTCACCACGATCACCGAAGTAGTGTGTGGACATTGAAAATCCTCGGCAACGCGTAGGTAAACACTGAAGTCGTATCCTCCTACATGGCATATACAGCATTGCGCATTCCCACCCCTCTAGCGCCAGCCCCGACCGTCTACAGAGATCGGGAAACTTCCAAATCCGATGTACCCTAAACCCCTAAGCCCCTAGACCCTAAACCTCTATGACTCTATCTACCTAGACCTACTAAACCCTACTTTTTGGTAGGTTCTCATTATAAACCCTAATATGGGATTTGTAGGGACCCTACAAAAAGTAGGTTCTGGTAGGTTCAGGTATACTATATACCCTACACCCCAAAGCCGAAACCTTAAACTGCATGGCTCTTAAACTCGAGCGAAAAGCATCAACCTGAAACCCCGCAAAGCCCTAAACCAGCAACCTGCAACCCCTAAACCCACAGCTTTCATGGTAGCTCTTACAATAACTGCGTACCGTAAACCGTATAATTTATAAGAGCCCGTAGGCCCTAAACCCCCCCAAAAAACACCCTTTCACTCGAACACTTCAAGAAGACCATTGCAGAAACCCGGACAGGAACTCTTTAAGGCAATCCTAACTTAGTACCCACTTATAGTACCCTTAAAGGTACCCTCCTTTATAAGGGAACCCAATCATAGCACCCTCAAAGTACCCTGAAAGGAACCCTATTATAGAACCTTCTTCCTCCTTTATAGCTGCTTTATAGCAACCCCTTTAGAGGGAGCCCTCAAAGGACTCCAAAGCTCTAATTCTTTAGGCCCCTATCCTAAACCCTAAACCCTATAGATCCCTTATGGATCTAGGAGCTCTTAAGGATCCCTTTAAAGGACTCCTGTAGGTAATCGTTTAGGCCCCTATATATTATAGAACCCTACTATAGACCCCTTGTAGTATCCCTTGAAAGGAACCCTTTAAAGGAACCCTAGGACCTAATTGGGAGTTTCCGAAAACAGGGGACCCAAATATAGTACCCTAACTAATAGGATCCTTTTTATAAGGACCCCAAAATAAGACACCCGCAATTTTCAGAAACTCCCATAATAATCCCCACTATAGCACCCTGATAGATCCCTTTAAGGCCCCCTGATTTTTGGAAACTCCCAAGTATTCAGAGGCGGCCTGGAGCGCGAGGAAGAGGCCCTCGCCGCACGGGAGCTTCGGCCGAGACACCTCGGAAGGCTAAGATTTCCTTTTTAGTGGTTTTTGGGGTTTTAGGTTTTTTTAGGGTTTTAGTGGTTTTTAAGGTTTTAGGGTGTTTTAGGGTGTTAGTGGTGTTTAAGGTTTTAGGGTTTTTTTAGGGTTTTAGGGTTTTAGGGTTCAGGGGTTTAGGGGTTTAGGGTTTAGGGGTTTAGTTGTTTAGGGGCTTAGGGGTTTAGGGGTTTAGGGGTTTAGGGTTTAGGGGTTTAGGTGTTTAGGGGTTAAGGGGTTTAGGGTTTCAAAGGATTTTAGGGTCTAAGGTTTTGGTTGAGGGTGTGAAATTAGAGTTTAAGGTTTATGGGTTAGGGGCTTTCGAAGCCTCGGTCCGGAGCGCCAGGGCTGCATTCAGCAAGGAGTCGCCGAGCGCGTGGTCCTGGAGGGAATGGCCAAGAGCTTCAAATTTTCGGATCTACTTGGAGGATCCCCTAATTGGGGTCATAAGTAGCTGTAAGTATAGTTAGGCCTAACTAGGGTCCCATGACCCTTTAAGTAGGGCTTTAGAGGACTCACTTCGGGTTTTAAGGTTGCTCAGAATTTCAAAGTTGCTTAGGGTTTTAAGGTTGCTCAGTAAAGACTTCGTAAGTAAAGGCCATATACAGTCCCGCGTAGAGAGAAGGAAGGGCCCCTGCCTTTATCAGAGCATCAGCTAGCGCTTCATCGCCTTTCTGCAGCCTGCCGATTCCTCGGGGGCTGAGGGCTCTCAAGGTTGAGAGTTCTGCAAAATTAGCGGTTCTATATGGTTCTATATAGCTAGGTCTTCAGGGCTATCAGGGTTTGGAATTCTCAGGGGTCCGCCTCTAGCTGGGGATAAAGCTTGAGAACATTCTAGGATTTCCGGCTCAAGGCCATTTTGGGGCTGGGGGCTCGCGGAGGTTTCAGAATCGCGTTTGACAATGAGGCTTTGGGCTCTTTGGGCTTGGGATATGAAGTTAATCCCCCAGAGTCGGAAGCTGAGGGCAAAAACCTTTATGCAAGCTCGGTGCCCCAACAAAATACAAGTCACCAGCCGCATCAAATGCAACAAGACCACCGCCCAACCTTCTCGAAACAGTAACCTCCAAAACCAAAGCCAAAGCCCTGAACCCTAAACCCTGAACCCTAAACCCGACACCCTGTACTCTAAACCCCAAACCCTAAACCCTGAATCCTAAACCGTAAACCCTACCCCCCAACTCACGAGCCGAAGCCGAAGCGCCGACTTCACAAATCCTTGCGACCGTCTTCATCGTGCGGAGAAGCCTCGATCGGACGGCTTGGGCTGCAGTTCGGGGGTCGGGGCTCCCAGAGACTTCCCTTTAAAAGGGAATACCCAGGGTTCCTTTAAAAGGGATCTAGAGGGACTCTTAGGGTTCCTTTAAGAGGATCTGCCTAGGATTCCTTTAAAAGGACCTACCTAGGGGGGCTTTTTGTTAGGGTTTAGGGTTTAGGCGACTCCAACAGCCCTTTAAATCAAGGAAGATTCCTTATATCATATTAGGGATCCTATTGCACTTTAAGGTATATTCCTTAATCCAGGGATATTGGAGTCTCTGAGCTTCAGTTTAGGGATATCGTAGCTGTACTGTAGAGGCCTTGATAATTAGAATAGGGTTTTGGGCTCCTTTATAGTATAGTCATAGTAAGGAGACCTAACGAATAGGATCGGTGAATATTCAGGCGCTGTTATTAGTTTTTCCTTCGAATGCAAGCATCCCAGTTCTGCAAGTGCTCCTCAAAACAACAGACCCTCGGCACTTCTGCTACCTTTGAGGGTATATCCACCTCTATGGTATAGTGTAGTATAGTCTGGCGTAGTATAGTACAGCATTGAAAGGAGTTCCTACACAGGAACTTTTGGGTCACAGAACTCTAAACCTCCCTAGAACTCTGTTGGTACCCTTATGAACTCGTAAAGGATCCCCGTAAAGTTTAAAGAGGCCCCGCACTTCCATCCTTTGCTAGGTCCCTAGCGCGGCGCTATCCAAGACCCCAAATCCCAAAGCCTGAATCCTAAACTCTAAACTCTAAACCTTGAACCCTAATCCTGAACCCTCAACCTTAAGCCCTGAACCCGAGACCCTCAACCACGAATCCTAAACCCTGAACCCTCACATTGAGAGTTTTGGGGGGTGTGAAATTGTGGGCTTTGGACTCGAGGGCCCCTCCTGGACCAAAATCAACTCATTAAACCCTTGGAACTTGTGAGCAAATCCCATGAAATCCTTCGGAAACCCTCTCAAAAAGCCTGAAAATTCCGCTACCCTCAACCCTAAACCCCTCAACCCTAAGCCCTAAAGCAAAAGCAGAAGCTCTCCAATCTCGTTCTAGCCAGTGGCTGTGGAGAGGTAGTGGGTGTGTCTGCCAGAGCCTTGACTTCCGTCTCTGAGGGCTTTCGATGCGTTTCGATTTCAGACTTTCGGGTTTAGGGTTTAGGGTGTAGGGCTTAGGGTTTAGGATGTAGGGTTTAGGGCATATAGTCGAAGCCAGTAAGTTGGAGCATTAGTCCCCTCATGCCCTTGAAGCTCGAGCACCAAGAACCGTAGCACGCATCATCCTTAAGACATCTTGCAACTTCAGGGCTTCACTGTCTAGAGGGCTTGATGAACAGTCTGATAGTTTGTGTTGCAGTGGCTTGGAGGGCTCGGGCCTTCGGCACTAAATTAGATTACCTCTACACCCTAAACTTAGAAACCCTAAACCTTATAAACCCTACTAAACCCTATAAACCCTAAGCCCTAAACCCAATAAACCCTAAACCCTATAAACCCTAATCCCCTAATCCCGAAGATGCTTGATGCAAGCCTTGGCTTCAAGCTTTGTTCTCCTGTGGAGCCCAGGAGCCATGGAACCGTAGGGTCCTGAATTTAGTCCTTTAGGGTTGAGGGTTTCTGCCGGGGCCTTCATAGGCTGAAAAGGGGTTTTTGGTGTCTGCTTAGTGTGTAGATATTCAGGAACCCTCAGGCTTAAAGGAATAGTATTACTTGAGTGTGCATGGGCAGCTATGAGTGGGTTATAAGTAGGCTAATTATACTTATATCTCCTCTTGGGGGGCTTACGACACCACTTATAACTACCCATGAACCTCCAAGTAGCTGGTGATATGACAGATATAGGAATCGGGATATGCCTGCTATCCAAGAGCCCTAAGCCGTACGTCATGAACCTTACGTTTGCCGGAGGAGTGTCCTCAAGACAGCTACCCTCCTTCAGTAGCGTATACGGTCTTGCTTGTCCAGCTTCCCAGAAACTCTAGAGGTTAAGCTTTGGGATTATGAAGACATGATATGTCCTCACAGATCTTAAAGGCCACTTTCGGCTACGCACTCTACTGTCTATTCAGAATAGGGGCGCTTGGGAAAAACAACCGATCCTTGTGAAGGCCCGAAAACTTGAGATCCTTCGTTCAAGGACCTGGAAGGTAAACAAAGGTTCCGCAGGCTGGGGATGAAAGTAGGTCCTAGGTGGTGAACCCCGAACCCCTAAACCCTAATATACGGAGGTCCCCGACCGGATGCCAAAGAAGCGCCCCATCCAAGTGTAAAACATAAACCGTACTCCCGAAAGTAAGATACACTGCAACTCCTCAACCTTACACCCTACAATGTTACAAGCATCCTCTTAACCCGTTCGAAGCTGCAAATCCCTAAGCCATAAACTCTCACCATCGAAGCCTTCAAACCTAAACCCTCAAGCCAGTCTGGCAGCTGTGGTAAAAGCTGCAAGTTGCGCCATTAGCGATGCACGGAAGTCCGCATGAGGAGCCTCCGAAGACTGAATCCCTAAGATCCGGGCCGTCATCTTCCGGTTTAGGGTTTATGGGTTCAAGTTTGTGGATTCTGGGTCTCAGCGGTTGGAGTAGGATTGTATGCAGTCTAAGTTCAGTTCATAAGACCTTTACTTTGTTGGTATCTAGAAGTCTGCATTGTTGAGGTTTTGGGTTGTGTTTTACCATCAGCATACAGGGACTATGAAAGAATACTGAGACTGATTCTCCATACCCCGAAAGCAACTCCCAGAGAACCCCAAACCCCAAGGCCTACGCTCCAAAACCCTAACATCCCTCTGCAACCCATGAACCCCTATCACAACATGACAAACCTGAAAAAACCCGTTTAAAAAAGAACCTACAAAACCCTTAAACAAATTAAAACCAGAACCTTATAAACCCATAAAAAAGCCTTTAGAATTCCAAAAGCGTATAACACCCCGCCTTCTCTTCTGATCCTGGGATGTCGAGTGAGAAGTTGGCATCCTCGGATTGCAGCTCTTGGGTGCTCCAGAAGGCCTGGGGTTTTCGGGGCCATCATGATTTGAACAGGGGATTTTTTGAATAACTATCCTAAGAATGATATTGGTCATCATAATTAGAACAGGGGATTTACCGAATAACTATCCTAAGAATGATGCTGGTACTTGTTTCTTGGGGTTTGGGGGTTTAGGTTAGGGCTTGTCGGGTTGTGTTTTGAGTAAGGGCTACAATGGAGACGAAAATAGGTATAGCTGCAGACCTACCGGAGCGAACGTACAGCTTCAGATGGCCTTAAGTAAGGTGTCCGGACATGAAGTAGGTAGATACTGAAGAGTCCTGCATACACTTAATAACAGATTGAACCGACATCGTGAGTTTCTGATGGCCTGGAGATGTCTGGAATCTGGCGTGGACGTCGCGCTAACTGAAGTAGCCCTAGCCTAAGTGCTTAAGTGCGTCCATCAGGTACGTATCATGTTTGGGATGCTACCCAGTGCCTGGATGTAACGCCAGCACCATTCAGACGAGGAGCCTTCAGAACTTCAAGGACAAGTACTAGTACTGATTCAGGCTTCTATCACTATATTTCGGAAAGGCAGCTACCTTGCTGCTTGCAAGGCTGCAGCGATTCGGGCTTCGAGACCGAAGCCCTTCAGCCCTCCATCCTAACCACATGGGACCTCGACTTCTCTGAATTAGGGTCCCTTGTAGGGTTCAGGGTTTAGGGTACTGTAGTGCTCTAAACTACAAGCCAGTAGATACTCTACCGACCCATCAGTCATGGAAAGCCTTGAAAACCTGTAGAAGCTTTTAAAGGCACCTTCACAAACATGTCTCGGTGTGGATTCTGCGAAAGCGCTTGGAGTTTGAAGCTCTTGAGTTTAGGTTTGAGCGCTTTCTGGCTTTCTTGCTTTAGGGCTCATAGGGTTTAGGGTTAGGATGTATCAGTGAAGGGTGTAGGAACTAGGGTTGCGGTGGCTTGGGTTTCAGGCTTTCAGGTTGAGGGCTTGGTATTGAAGTTGTACTTGGCTTAAGTTTTCTTCGCCTTCGTAGGTGTTGGGGCCGGAATGCCTTGAAGACTCGGGCTTGCGGCCGAGTTGCAGCTGAAGGTGCTGACGTCTTGCTTTCCATCTTGGATTTCCCTACGAACTCCATTACCTTTATGGTCGCACTTGATAACCCTTTAAACCTTAAACACTATTAACCCTAAACCCTAAACCATTCAGTTTCTGTCTGGTGGGCTAAACCGTCACGCTGTTTTTTTCGGGCTGAAGATCCTGGCGAAACCTAAGCTGTATCTTTGCAATTCTGCAGAGCACCCAGAGGATGACACCAAGTGACACTGCTAGGTTAGCACTAGACCAAAAGGAGGTAGGAGTAGATGCCCCGAAAATAAGACTGTATCCCAAAGTGCCACGTACACAAAGATAGCTTTGAAGTATCTTTTCATGAAGAAACATAGCAGCCCGGTTAGTTCACATGTCGCTGGCCGTGGTCATCTGGCTTGATCCCCTCATGCTGCACGACATGGCGGAGGAGTGGCAATCCCTGCCTCCTGGAATCCTGGGTTGTACTTTCGGACTCCCAAACTAGTTTACGAACAGGTGCATCGAGAGGACCAGACGAAAAGTGTTTTCCCAAACCTGAACTCGAAAGCCCAACACTGGCCCAACACTCTAAAGTGGAGAAGCCCGTTCAAGTTCTGCTCTAGATCTGAGACCGCTTTGTTTGTGGATGCCTTGCAACTTCAGAACAGAATTGCAACAATGCCTACGCATGTACACGAAGACCTTGCGCAAAAACCGACAGCCCAACACAACAGGAAGCTAAACCGCGACTAGCTGCTTTAACCATAAAACGCAATTAGGAACCCCCCAAAGTAATATTGATAATTGTTTAGGCCCCTATAGCACCCTTTATCGGGGGAGTGGTCATCGATCGGGATTCTCCAGGCGAGACTTCGATTCCACCATATATTCAGAGAGCCCAGATATGACTAATTCTTTATCTTATAGACGGCAGAATCTAATGAGTCCCGATTCAATAGTAGACCTACTCCTTGATTCAGCAGTTCTGGGCTGCCTCACACCCCAGGCCAGCCCCGTACAATGAACAACGACCCACAATGCAAATAAAACATAAAACGAACAGCTCAAATTTCCTAAACCCGAAAGTTTCCCACAACCGTATCAAATAACACGCCAAATTCGTACAGAGAGTCCCCTCCCCCCAAACAACAACAGAAAGGACACAACTCTGAAACGAACTCTAAACAGAACCCTTCAAGGAACCCTCAACAAAACCATGTAGCAACGCTTATTGTCGTCTGCTTAGTATACACGTTATACAATCTGTAAAGGAGCCCTTACACTAATCTGTATAGTAGGTATAGCTGTTGATATTCTATAGTCCCCTGTACAAGAACCCTAGAAAGAAAGGGACCCCAAAAACGACCCCTTATAATAATCTGTATCGCGCACTCTTTATGCTAAAAGAAGCCTCAAAAAATCACAGTAGCCCTGGTATACCCTTTAAATCAAACCCAAAAAACGAACCCTGGAAATCAAAGTAATCCCTAAACCCCTAAACCCCTAGACCCTAAACCCTAAACCTTAAACCCCTGCACCTCCCTGGAGCGGCTCGCGACGCCCCCGGAGCAGCTGGCCGAGCACTCGCTCCAGTGGCTCCAGTCGCCCCACCTTTGTCAAAAGCCGGGAGGGGGGGGGGGGGGGGGGGGGGGCTTTAAGGGTTTGGGGTTAGGGTTTAGGGTTTTGGGGTCTAGTTTGGGGTTTAGGAGTTTAGTTTAGGGTTTAGGGGTTAGGGTTTCGGGGGGGGGGGGGGGGGGGCTTTGCGGGAAGGGGTAATGTTGACGAGGTTCGGGTAATATTAAACGGGGTTCTTTTAAGGCACTGTCAAAGAAAATTTGGCCTATTCAGAGGGGGGGTTCTTGTGACGCTTCCTTGCTTGAAGAACGGAAGAACAGAATCTATACCCACCTTTGGAGCGGAGAAGGGCTTTCAAAGGCTTGACGGCATGGGAAGTTGTAGGACACCGGGCTTGGTAAAAGCGTTGTTGTATGATGTTCTTCTTCTCATGATTACTGCTGCCATTTTAACTCATATCCTCATGATTTGTGCTACTTTCCGCTGTGTTGTGTTTATCCCTGCCATGAAATCCCCCTCAGTAACATAGTTTTGATCTTCAACGGTGTCACAAGTAAGGGTTCCTATCAGAGTTGTGGACTCCTCTGTGGGTTACGATAACAGCAGGTTGACTATCAGGTTTCTTGTCAATCTTATTCACAGCGGTTCATTACTTTCACGGTGCTTGGCTTTTGTTGAGGTTCTTATTATTTCTGAAAGGGGTGGTGGGGTGCTTGTCCTGTCTGTAGATAGTTTATGACTGCCTGGTTATTATTTGGAGGGTGCATGATGTGAGGTTGCTCAGGTTCCTTGTGCAAACAATGGGGTGCGCATACGAGACGGGTTCCTGTAGTGTTCCTCTCAAAAGTTGACTTCCAAGGGATCTTTGAGCTTTTTCTTTCTTTGGCTTCTAGGCTTCCTGTGTTTTTGTTGTAGGCTTTAGGGCTTTAAGGGTCTCTTCAGCGGCTTATAGTTAGAATTGTAGCACAACAACTATGATCAACATCAATACTGGAATTACCGCGATTGGAACTGTGATACTTATTTATATTATCGTTAAGTTTTGACGGATACTATTCGTTGTTGAGAGCATTTGACGACATACTTTGTCAGGGTGGTTTAGTGACTATAGGGCATAGGGCTCACGGTCATGATTTTTTTATGTACACGAAAGGGTTTCTGTGGTTCCTGTGAATGGTAACCGATTCTTGTTTGGGAGCTCTCGAGTCAGACTAGGGTGAAAGAACGGCCCAGTTTAAGGTGTAATGTAAGGGCCTGAACAATTAGAATAGGGTTTGGGGCTCAGTATACTCTAATTATAATAAGGAACCACCAAAATAGTACTGGTAATTATTTAAGGGCCTACAGTATGGCTTGCGAGAAAGACTGTTACATTGATCAGCTTCCCCCACCTTGGTGTTTTATTTTCAGGGTGCAGGAGTTCGTTCAGTTCACCAACCTGGGTTTTGTGCTGCAGGACCTTGCCTGAGATAGAAGAAGAAGAAGAAGGTGGAACATGCAATCATAGCCTTGTAAATTACTATAGGGGTCTAAATAATTACCAATACTATCTTGGAGGGGGTTCCCTCTTGTCGTTTTAGTATAATGAGCCCCAAAACCCTTTTCTAACTATTACGGCCCCCACATTCTAGAATCCTACTATAGACCCCCTTTTAAGGATCCCTTTAAGAGAACCCCTATTCTAGTTACTAAGGCCGCTATATTGGAGAAGAGTCGGTACGATTGGGTCCGAGGGTCAGGGCTTTTGGGTTTAGGGTTTCAGGGCTTAGGGCTTTTATGGTTTAGGGCTAAGGGCCTTTATGGTTTGGGGTTTAAAGCTTAGGGTTTAAGCCTAAAGACCTGGTTGCGCTTGGGATAGGTGCCTTAATTCTTGGAAGGGATTGTACAGGGATCTGCAGGCTGGCCAACAAAACAAGGTGTCATAAGGGGGGCGGGGGTAATATAAGGACGTAAGTACTATCACAACTTATGTTTTGACTTGAGTACGGGAAGATAGGGTTCGTCGGCCAGGGGTTGGGGTTGAGGCCTAGGCTATGGTGTTGACTCAGCTGTTCTTGGTGACCTGTAAAAACCTAAATTTCGACTCCTTTGTTGAAGGACAGATTTCAGTTCTTGGGAGTATACTCGACCAGAACCAGAAGCCATGTCCAAGAACGGCCTGGTCGGAAGTTTAAAAGTTATTGGCCTACCTCAGACATAAGGAATTTATGATGTATGGGCTTGCAAGTTTGACGGGCTGAACGTACTGCAACCCCCTAAGCCCCTTGGGGCCGTGCTTGCCGTCTTTGCAGCTTCCAGAGCAGTGCTGGTGGATACACGCCTTGATTGAAAGTGAGAGTTTGGGGTTTGGGTTTAGGATATAGGAGCGACAAAGGGGCACGATGCGAATGTTGCTCTCAAGGTTTTCACTGCAGGAAGTTTATTAACAAAAAGGCTTTTAATTCAGGAAACCAAAGTGCAGTGTACCATGTACTTACAGTGGTACACCTGAGTAGCACATCTGACATATTGGTGCCTGCTGCTCTGCTGCTCCTTCGCACTGATCACCAGCAGATGAAGCTAAATCAAACACGGCTTGAACCAAAAGAACGCAGGTTCAATGGAGCATAAGGCGTCTCAACTTAGTTTACGAAATTACATACTTTTGAGCCAAATAAGTCTGCCGCATACGAATCATGTATAAGTATATCTATATATATGTATATATATATATATATACATATTCTACACACGCATACTTACATATTGCTAAGCTGCCCGATAAGCAACGGAGATTGAACAACACCAAATCTTGATTCCGAAAAATGAACGAGCCATACACTCCGTTTACTGCCAATCCTCAAAGCCTACACACGTACCATAACATCTCTACATTCCAAAGCTGCGAACCTACACGACGTCTTGGTACCCCCACGCCCCACATTCCTCGAATCTGAAGGCCCCAGCAAGCCCTATACTAAAACAATCTCTGAACCCCCAAAACCCCTAAAAACCCGAGAAAACCAGTGTTGGCCTCTACGGCTTCAGTCGGGAGCGGCTCGCAGGGAACCCCACCCTGCAGGTGTGGAGATTCGGGTTTGGGGGTGTGGGGTTTAGGGTGTAATCTATGAAGCCAATGTTGCAGGATTTGGGGTTTAGGGTGTAGCTTATGGGCATGAGGTTGCGGCTTTAGGGTTTAAGGTTTAGGGTTTAGGGCATCGGGTTAAGGTTCTAGGGTCAAGGGCATAGGGTGTAGTTCATATTTTGCAGTGTTCGAACGGTTGGCTGGTTTGGGGCTTAAGGACTTTGGAGTCAGGTATGGGGTGGTATGGGATTTCGGGTTGAAGGTGAAGAGTTGTCTTCATTTGGGTTGAGACTTGGCCAAGGGCCTTCGGGTGGGGACCTGTGCAAAGGACGTTTCCAGGCTTAGTTTGAGGCAACTGAAGGCTTCGTATATCTATACTGTGGTTTTCACAGTGGTACACAGCTTCAAGCGGTCGTGAACACTGTCGCTTTCTAGTGCTTTCAAAACTTCGTCAGATCTTGCAAAGTGATTCGTTCCTCGTAGGTATTAAACAGCCCTAACCCCCAGACCCTGTACTTTAAACCTACACCAGCAAGTGCTCGGCTTTGAGTTCCCGATGAAGCCCGACTCGATGAGGGGCTGTTGTTCGATCTTGAATTTCCGTACCCCCAACCCCTGGCCCTAACACTTTAAGCCCCCAAACCCCGTAAAGCCCCGAACCCCTAAGCCCTCAACCCAAAAGCCCAGAACCCTAAACCCCCTAAACCGTCCCAAACCCTAAACCGTCCCAAACCCTAAACCCCTGAAACCCTGAACCGTGTCTTGGTAGCCCGAAGGCCTCTTTCGGATGCTTTGCGATATGGCGCTTGCGAGACCTTGAATTGAAGTCATCAGTGCTTAGGCTTGCATGTTATGGTTTTCTCAATGTAACTGCCGGCAAGTCAGGAGGGAAGCAAAATCAAGGGTCATGGGGGGGGGGTCTTGCGAATACCGAGGGCTTAGGGTATAGGGCTTCTGCTGAATAATTGTAGCGGGGATGTGCGCCCATCTGATGGGCAGCTACGGCATAAACGTGGATATGCTAAAGCAACTTACGCCGACTGTTCCAAACTCTATCGACTTTGCATCGGCTACTACCCTACGGGTCCATGTACCCAAATAGTATATACTCTGGCCCCAAAGGATTTCCTAGCCTGAGAAAAGCTTTGAACCGAACATCCGGCAGCGACCCAAACCGACAATTGCTGACAATTGCTAAGACCCGCGAAGTCCAAATCAAGCCCTATATAAATACATTGAAAGTGCAGATAAAGAAAACACAAGTAGATAAGCATGAAGAATGCTGACATAACTACATATGCGCGTATCTCCGTTTTATCTCTATCTCTGGCTGCCAATCTCTCTCTCTCTCTCTCTCTGTCTTTCTCTCTGTTTCTCTCTGTTTCTATCTCGCGGTCTCACGGCTGTGGGAACTGGGGCTCTACGACATGCCCTCGCTGATGGGGAAACTCGGGCCCTATCGGGTCTCTGGGCCTGCCGCGTCAACCATCGGCTGCAGTAGCATCGAAAGGCATCGCTCAAGAGGAGCGGAGGTCACCTCCGAGGGCGGGTTGAACCGGTCTCGCAGGCGGGATCCCGCGACCGGCGCAGGTGAAGGCCCGAATTGTGCCGAGATCTCGCTCTCAGGCGCACTCCCGGTGCCGAAGACGAGCCGAATTAGGCATCACTGATTGATATCTGAATCTCCATACGAGTCCTGTCCGCAGTGCTCTCTGCGTGGGCCGGAAGGTGTTGACCCCCTCGGGAAGGCCGAGCTGCTGGGCTCAACCGGCGGCGGCGCCGCCAAGCCCTGCGTGACAGCCGCCGTCCCAGCGGCCGCGATGTCAGGACTGCCACAGCGCGCGCCGTGAAGGCCTGCGGGTCACAGGCAGGAGATGGCAGGAGATTTCAGGCCTCGTGGCGGCCCCGAAGTTGGAAGGACTTCGGCCTCCTGGCAGAGGTCCAAATGCTGCGGCAAAGCCAGCAGGGCAATAGCAGAAAGTATAGGCCCGCCTTCCTTTTCGCCGAAGCTTTCGTTGAGCGAATTGTTAAGGTTCGGGTTGGGGTGTTATTGTTTAAGCTTTAGGGCTTAGGGTTCGAGGTTTAGGGTTGACGCTTTAGGGCTTAGGGTTCCGGGCTTAGGGCTTTGTCGAACCAGCAGACGTGGAAACCAGCGCCGACTGCAAGCGCGGTGCACGATGGAAGGAACAAGGAAGAACAGGTGCCGGTCTGAAACAACGCATCGTGGCGTTTCTATGATAATGTCATACATTAGCATATTATAAAACATTATAGAACTATATTGAAGCTATCATATACGTATATTAAAATATGACAGAATTATTCCTATTGAACTATTGAAATGCAATGTAAATGTACTGTCAGAAGCCTGAAAGAGCCACGCGTCGATTCCCCTCAACACTGAACACAAAAGCCTCTGACTCATGAAGTCCCTTGAACTCGAGAAACATAAACCCGAAACCCACGAACACTCGGAGACCTAAAGAACGCTCCGAGAGAGGAGGGTCAACTTGGGGTCGGGGAGCTGCGGCTTAGGTGTTTTAGAGTTTAGGGTTTAGGGCCCTAAACCCTGAACCGGGTTTAGGGCTTACAGGGCTTTGGGTTCAGGGTCTGTCGAGCTTGGGTTTAGGGTAACACTCCTGGCTTGTAGTCTAGCTGAGCTCCAGCGCTTCTTGGGTTAAGGGTTTAGGGGTTTAGGGGTTAAGGGTTTAGGGCTTAGCTTAGCAATTTGGGTTTTTAGGGCTCCTGGCGCTATTCCTGCCTCAGGCCTTGATCTGTAAACCTTTGTTTTTGTTTTTGAACCCTCTTTTCCGTCTGGCCAAAGGATGTCTGGAATGCCGAGTCCGGCTGATCTGTAAACCTTACGGCTTAGAATTGAGCCATGTTTATCCGTCAAGCCGGAAGAAGCCAAAACCCTGAAGCCAAAGCGCCGGAAGCCAAAGCCGCAGGTGGCCGAACAGGTGCCTTGTGCTCAAGGCTTTTTAGCATTTCTTGACCTTTCGTTTGGAGGGTTTTGAGCCTTGTAATACCCCAGACCTAAACCTTCCTTCATCTGGAGTCTGGAGCTTAGGCTTTAGGGGTTGAGTTGTTGTTACGAGTCGTTTCATGCTAACTGCTAACTCCACGCAGCGCAGTTAAGCTTCATTCGTACTCGCCTTGCTGTTAAAGTTCTGAAGGTGTGGAGCTTCTTCTATTTTCCTCCTTCGATTTTTCGACTCGGCGAATTATTCTGAACTCGAACCAACCACTCGAACTCATGAAGAAGTAAGGACCCCCCAAAAGGGCTTCGGCAATCTGAAACAGCTGTGGGAAATGCAAGGGTTAAGGCTTGAAGTAACTCCATAACGGTCCATGTACCCATACAGTAAATATGTGGGCCCTGAAGTGCCTAAATGTGGACTACTACGTTACTACTTTCAGGCCAAAACCCTAAACCTTAAAAACTATGAACTCCTCTACCCCAAGTTCTTGAGGATCCTACATTACCGCTTGTCGACTGCGAGGTTATTGGTTTGGGAAACAACTTGTGGTTCTTGCTGTGCTTTGAAATCAACTGCACGAGTACGCAACATATCGCAATTCTTCGAGCTGCAATAAAACCCGGAACCCTAAGCCCTATACCCTCAACAAGGTCAGTCAACTAAACCCTAAACCCCTCCTTAACCCTTCAGCCCTCAGGCTTTCCTGCTTGAGGATGCACACAATGGGGCTTTGGGTTTCTCGAGAGTTTAAGGCCGATGTATTACAACTTCTTCCCAAAGCGTTCAGACCTGATGTCGCCTTTACAAATCCTCCCCTCAAGCCCGTGAGAGCAACTCCATAAACCAGAACCCCCCTCTCGAAACAAAAATGTGCCAAAGCTCAGGCGGAGACCCCATTCTGACCAATCAGCCCAAACGCAGTCGATTTCTCCTCCACAGGCTTCCTGTCATGCATTCAAGGATAGGGTTTAGGGTTTAGGGAAAGGGCTCCCGTTTAAGTTTTCGAGCTGCTCCAGGCTACTAGGGCTTTTACTGCGGGACCCTCATTATAAATAGGCATCATTCTCGATGAGGCGTGCACGCCACACAAACCATCAAGTCTCATGAAGATGTTGGATCGAACTACTTGGATCTTTGGGTCTCCATATTTAGGCAGGCGGTTGCGACCCTGCGGCCGGCTCAGTCTTCCTAGATGAATCCACAAATGCCAAAAGCTCACAGAATCATCGACTGCTGGTCCACACAACCTCAACCCCAAGCCCTCAAACCATGAAGCCGTCTAGGTGGTAACTCTCTCTCTCTCTCTCTCTCTCTCTCTCTCTCTCTCTCTCTCTATCTATATATATATAGAGAGAGAGAGAGAGAGAGAGAGAGAGATAGAGCGAGAGAGAGAGAGAGTGAGTGTGTGTGTGTGTTTGTTTGTGTATGTGTGTATGTGTGGAAGAGACGCCGATAGGGCCAAAAGCAAAACACCTACAATGTTGGTATGTAGATGCTTCGGGCTTCTCCCCTACCAAAACATTACACACAACAGCGCGCTTTACCCATAGGCCCCACAGTAGTTCCTTTTTGGGGCTCATATTTAGAATCCTGTAAGGCACTCGCAAAAAGGAACCACTATGGGGCCTATGGGTAAGTCCTGTTCATGTCATGTGAAGGATCCCCCTCGGCTGGCAGCCAGATCACCTAAGAAGAACTGTGAGGAACAGCACCCTGAAGCATAAAAGGTACTACAAAGTCGAGCAACCACGGGGTAACAGAACTAAAGATGTGCGATCATATAGCCTCATGATCGTAAGTATATCAGCCACTTCCGGAATAAAAGAACTTCCATAGCGAAAAGAGCTGGCCATGGCCAAGTTGGAGGGGGGGCTCTCCCAGGCTATGGTCTCACAGCCCCCCCCCCCTCGCATTTATGCATACTCTAGGCTGACCTCACAAGAAGCCGATTTCAGAAGAGCACCCGCAGATCTAGTTGCGAACCATTTTATATGAACACACCTGTGGCAACGTATTGAATATTGAAACTGAACCGACATTTTGTGCCCGAAGCGCGCGGCCGCAAAACGTAAGACCACAATTCCTCCAGCCTGGGCACGTTGACAAAATATCATTATTCTTATGATTACTGTTTGTCGTTAATTGGCATACATTCTTATTATGTTTGTGGTCATTGTTCTTCTTCTGAGTACTATATATTACTATTATGATTATGATTCTTGTCACCATCATCTGAACCCCATTCACGTCCCAACCCCTTTCCACAAGCAGAGGCCGGCAGCGCAGAATTCGCCGCCTGCTGCCAGAGGGTTTCTTGGGATCTGGGGTTTATGCCTGAAGGCATAAGGGGTTAGGGTTTGGGGTATGCCTGAAGGCTTTCGTTTGAGGTGCTTCCGGGTTTGAGCGGTTCTGGTTTAAGGTTCGTAGTTTCCGGTTGGTGTTTACTGCTTGCAGCTTAACTACGGTAAGGTCAAGGAAGTTTATTAGAATCCAGAGGAAGTTCGGAGGTGACACTTGATCTTGAGGCTGTCAACCTTCCGGGGGGGTTAGTCAGGGCCCTTCTGGAGGGTTTAAGGCTTCCGGGCGTTTAATCTGGCCACGCGTTCGAACACCGGAGGATAGGAGTTTGGGGGCTTTAAAGGGGTTACGGTTTAGGGTGTAGGGTTTAGTTTTTAGGATTTAGAGGTTTAGTTTTTAGGGTTTAGGGGCTATGTTCCGGCCGGCTTGGAGTTTATTCTCTTCCAGATTCAAGACAAGGGGTACTTACTGATAAGGACCCCCAAAGCAAACAACATGTAGCACAGCTCGAAATCAGCCCGGAATCAAAACCCGAAACTCCAGAACTTGAACCTTCAACCTCTCACCCTGAAATCTCTAAAGCATTCAATCCCTAGCCCTGACCCGCTCCGGTACAAAACCCCCAAACCCTACTTAAAGGATCATGGGACTTAATAACTAGGGTTATAATTAAGGTAGCTATACTTATAACTACTTATAACCCCAATCAAGGTACTTATAAGCTTACTTACTAAGTCCCATGATCCTCCCAGTATAGACTCCTTATAGATCCCTTGAAGGAACCCTAATTTATAGAACCCTATACTATAGTACCCCTTTAAAGGGAAACCCTAAACCCCACTTACTAAGTCCCATGATCCTCCAAGTAGACCCTAAACCCTACACCCCCCATACATCCCTTTAAGGAACCCTATAGATCCCTTTCAGGAGGCCTTTTAAGGAACCCTTACTAAGTAAGTAGAAAGCCTCCAGAGTCCCAGCCTGGTCTGCACCGCGGCAGCCCTGCGACTCCTCCAAAGCGCCGGAGAAGCCGTGCCCGGTCTCCTTTTTTGGGGAAGGCATGGATTTTGGCAGGGGTTGATATAGGGCTTGGGATATATATATATATATATATATATATATATATATATATATATATACATATTCGTATATATATATATATACATACATATTCGTATATATATATATATATATATACATATATATATATATATATATATACATACATATATATATATATACATATGTACATATGCATACACACCCACACTCTGAATATGCGATTCACTTGCCTCTATCTTCAGCCCTTAACAACCTTGATAGGAATCCAAACAGTAACCTGTATTCTTGTACTATCCTTATGGCAGATAACCCTTTTTGTAACCATGATAATACTTTTGTAAACAACATTGATCGAGCTGAGGATCTCTGAGATCTTCTCCAGGTTTCCATGAATACTGTAGGGGCCTTCGTAATTACCTACATTATTTTTTTGCGGGGGTTCCTGATTATAATTATGGTACAATGGGCCCCAAAACCCTATTTTAACTAGTCAGGCCCTTACATTACGCTGCAGCGAAACCTGCAAGCGTACAATTCTGAATTTCTAAAAGTAGAACAAGGTCATGGGCTATACAATACTGCGTTTATCAATGGTACATAAGGGGGTCACCACTTAATCCCCTATACTTCCCGTTCCGTAAGCACGACAACCTTGACTTGGATTATACAGGTTGCACTGTACACCATCAACCTTCTCCCCCAAATCTGAAAAGCCGAAAATCCCCCATGTCTAAAGCCAAAAGAAGCTTTATACCCGAAGCCAAAGAACTGACACACCCAATGTCTACAGCCAACCGTCGAATTTCAAACGCCAATCCCACCGGTGTCCTGCGCCATAGCAGTGACTTGTCGCGTGCGAAGCTGGGCAGGGGATTCGGAAAACAGATAGCAAGATCACTAGCAGCAAGAGTTACAGTTAGGTCTGTTGTTGCTCCCAACGGACATACTCCGTAGAGTACTGATGCGAAATGCTCGCGGCCTATAAGGAGTAAGAGGTCAGTCATATCACGCCTAAACAGCAAAGAGATACACATGTTTTCCCTAGCTGGCAGCATCAATGCGAATAGTAACGATGATGGCAACTGGGACAATATAGTGTCAACGTGTAGCAGTACTGGCAGCACTCATCCGATAAGGAAGCTTGTGCAGCAGCGCAGTTGTCCTTACTCATGGCTGCAACTTAAAAACATCTCAACAACAAGCAACCTATGCTGGAAGCTGAAGCTTCTGGGTGATTAGTGATGTTCATGTCACAGCCGTATCTTGTACACAAACCGCAAACTCCTGTTCTCCTGACCGCCATCACCATTATGGCCTGCACTGCCGCAAAAACACTGAGAACAACTTCTGGAGCTCCTCGCCGGCCTTTGACAGTGTCGGACCTCGGACGAAATCTGCCCAGCCAATGTGGTGGGCCGGACAGCGAGTCTGCTGCGCTTCCGTCCGTAGCCGAGATGGCCGGGGCTCGCGATATCCTTCTCGGGACCGAAATGGAATTTGCTCCGGTACTCCTCGCACGGGAAATATGAGATGGTCACCAGCGGCATGGACTCCGTCCGGACAATTCGGCAAATGGATTTCATGCCAACGAATTGTTACATAGTGCCGGATGCTTTCAGTTGTAGGTTGGCTTTTACTCTTACCGTAACGAATTTCCAGATTCATGGTAGCTTAGGGCTTAGGCCCAACGAAACACGGGGGCCTCTGATTTGGAAACCCTGTGCTATGCCCTGAGCCCCGAAACCTTACACCCGTACAGCCTCAAAGCCCGGGCATATCGCCACAGGCCTAGAGCCCTCTCTTTGCCCACCAGGAACCCCGAAAAGCGCCACACATCTCGAAATCGGTTTAGATATTTAGGGTCTAGGGCCTAGGGTCTCGAAGGGACAGGGCTTTACGTACAGTCTCCATGATCCTAACCATAAAAACCCCCAAAATTTACCCAATATACCCAAATAGTATATACCTGAACCTTAAAGTAGTGCCTATATACATAGGTACTTTGAAATGGGCTCAAGTTATATGGTATTTGGGTTCTTGGACCCTCAAACACCGGGAACTGGAACAGAGACTAAAGGTTGTGCATGATCTTCAGGTCAAGGGCTTTACACGGTGACGATATATACCCTAGCCTCTCAACCTGGACCCGATGGGCCCTAAACAGAGAAGACTCCCCTTGCACCCTAAACTTTCAAACCTTCAAGCCGAAAACCCTTAACCTAGTACGTAGTAACCCTTCTAGTACCCTGATGGGACCCCTAAGCCTTAAATCCCAAACCCTAAACCCTAAACCCTAAATCCCAAACCCTAAACCCCGAGTATCCTGAAGGGCAATAGACCATCCCAGGTCCCGACCCTATGTCCGATGCCACAAGAAGAGCTGCAGGTGGACCAGGTGGACCACTCCTGGTGGCTTAGGGGTTCAGGGTTTCAGGGTTAAGGGTTTAGGGTTCAAGGGTTTAGGGTTTAGGGCTCAAGGGTTTAAGGGTTTAGGGTTCAAGGGCTTAGGGTTTAAGGGTTTAAGGGTTTAGGGTTTAGGGTAACTTCAAGACATTCGGGGCTTAGGGTGCTTTCGAGTTCGGGGCAATATGGCCAGACTGCAGGGTTTTCCAAGCACCTGGAAATCTGAACTGCTAAACTTCAAACCTCATCTCAGGACCCCGTTCTTCAGGCACAATCGGCGAGACTGTAAGGTTTCACGAAGGTCTGATAGGGTGTCATTAGGGGGCTTGGTTACTAATGATTCCGACCCTTAAACCCTCAACGCTAAACCACTAAACCCAAAACCCTACACCCCAAACCCTAAATCCCAAGATCTGGGTCCCCGGCCGTGACTTGGGCATCAGCCGCATTGCACTTCTTCCGAATGCAGCCTCGTCGAGGCCACTGGCATGTCATGATGAGGAAGGGTTCCTTTCCTTCAGAGGGTTCGTAGGCGGGTCTGTATACAGGTTTTGGAAAAGTTCAGTGTCAGCATAGAGGGTGTTGGGGGGATCCGCATCCTTTACAGGCCGAAGTTACCACGATACCGCTGACAGCTGCGGGAGAGCAAGCAAGAGGCCCATGGGGCCTAGACAGGGAGGGAGCGGAACAGTTCTCCATTTCCTCTTTGCGCGAGTCTCCCAGACCCTAAAGGCCCTAAGCCCTAAACCGGTATCGTAAAGGGAGCCTAAGAACTAGAACTAGACTTTGCATCCGGGGTATATCCCGCTCGTGCCGGACAGATGCTACCATTTGGGATCTTCAGGTGCAGGGTTTTAGTTGACTCCTCTTAATGTAAGTAACCCTTATTACAAGTCTGTGCCGTTACGCTCTACTGAAAAGCGCACTGCGACTAGGTTTTAAGTTTATAGCATTTAGGATTAGATTCTGAAGTTTTTAAGTTGGGGACTGATAGGCTTATCAGCGCCCGCCTTTCGCTTCGATGAGGGACGGTGGACAAGGCTTGCCGTGATACATCGGGTTCTGCGTGACCTGCGAGAGTTGCATAGCTCAGGCTTGGGCGTGGAGAGCCCCCAGACCCCTTCAGTAAGGAACTTTGAAAGACATGAAATTATGTCATAGATAAGAACCCGTGTCGCCACCAAGGGGCCACCCAAAGTGATTTTTAGTAGGTAACTCGAAATGCGCTCATGGGAATTCCAGATGCTTCCCAAATCGACACTTAGTATAAGGTTCACTAGCCAGGGATCCTGGGAACAATGCAACGAGACGACCATGTGATGCAGGATTCGTTCCGACTGCATGGCCTCTGCGGCCATCTGCAGGCAGTCCAATCCGTCCTGCGAAAACAGGAAATCCTGCTTCCCCATCTCTTCGGCCAAGCCCTTCACCACCCTGCGGAATGTCTTTTTCGGCACTGAGAGGTAATTGTTGATTGCCTCTGGCCAAACTTCCTTCAAGCCGTGGCACGAGAGGAATGGCTTGGGCAAATGAAATGCAGCCAGCTTCCGGGAGCTTTGCTATGTCCGTCTTGACCAAACGTCGATTGATCTTCGAAGGCGGGGTTGTCGGAGTCAAGGCTAAGAAACCGAAGCCACAAAAAGTATCCTATCCCCGATAGAAGCCTTGTGGCCCTTAGTAGCGGGTAGTTCGGATTGTATCACAGGGTAGTAGGGGTAGCGATGCCATGTCCCAAACAAAATACAGGGATTCTGCATTAACTAAGCACTAAAATTCACTAAGCCCTCAACCTTAAGCTCGGGCTAGACCTCGAGTTTGATGACCAGGTGGTGTCAAAAGCTCACCAAACTGTGCTATAGGACTACACACTTTTTGAGGCTTATGTCTTGCTCACAAAGCCAAACCCCTAAACCCCAAATCTTAAGCTCCTATATCAAGATATCTAGGTTAATGACCCTAAACCGTACACTGCATATCAGGGAACGACCCTGAACTCTAAACGGCATACAAAGCAGAATGAGCCGAAACCTAAATTACCAAATCCTAAACCCCATATCAAGGGAAATGATCCTAAACCCTAAACCCAAAGCCTTAAACCCCAAACCCGGAATGACTCTGCAAGTCCTTCCTGCTACCCGGAGCTCGAAAACAAAATTGAGAGCTCAAGCCATAGGTCCTTGGGGCCCTTAGACCAGAAACCCAAGTGACGTAGGGGCCTTCAGAAATAGAAAATAAATTTGGGGGTATACCATTTGCAGCTGTAACTATTCAGGCAGTTTAAGGGTTTGTAAGGCACTAGAGCCCCGTTGTTGTTTAGGGTTAGTGTAGGATTCGGGGTGGTTGCCGGGGCTTTGGCGCGTTGGGTTGAACCTGTGCTTGGCGCTTAGCACAGTTTACCATCAACTTGGGGTTTATACCATATAGGGGCCTTAATAGGTAGAATAGGGTTTTGGGGCCCATTACACTATATTTATAATAAGGAGCCCCCCAAAAAAGTCCTAGTTGCTAGTTCGTCCCACTGCACTGGACACCATCCATCGCACCTGTCGGTGCCGCTGCTGCTGGCCATAGCCGCACTCCCTGCGATGTGTGCAGAGATATCTCTGCCTACACGGGTCCAGGCAGCTAATCTGCATATACTCCCCTGCAATACTACTAGGCCCGACTTGCACTTTGAGACTATAATTGCTGTATCCTGTTCGACTGAAACCTGCTTGTTAGGTACGCTGGATCCTTACAGTCAGGGCTGCAGGTCAATGGAAAAGCCAAAAGTTCCCAAGCCAGGAAGGTTGGAAGAATCGAACCTTGCCAACGAAAGCAAAATACAGGGTTGCTAAGGGTGCGGGATCTTCGGTTTGTGCGGTTTCGGGGTTTCAAGGCATTTCGGCTTTACTTGGGGGCTTTGCAACTCGATTCCGTGAAGCATTCGTGAAGGCCTCTCCCTCTCCGTCTCCCTGTCTCTCTCTGTCTGTCTCTCTCTCTCTCTCTCTCTCTCTCTCTCTCACTCTCATACATCCATCCATGCGTGCATGCATACAGACATA
Source organism: Symbiodinium sp. CCMP2592 (assembly GCA_905221615.1). NCBI lineage: Eukaryota > Dinophyceae > Suessiales > Symbiodiniaceae > Symbiodinium > Symbiodinium sp. CCMP2592. Next base: position 987,980 of record CAJNDT010006025.1, on the reverse strand, counting down.
CTTACACGCGCTTACATACACAAGTGGTCCTGTCGCAGTCGTCCCATGCTGTCCAAGGTGACACCACGCAGTCCACAGGATCCTTGGTCAGGCAAAGCCTCCACATGGCAGTTTCCGAAAATCGGGGACCCTAATATATTGCCCTAAATAATAGGATCCTTATTATAAGGACCCCAAAATAAGGTACGGCTAATTTGGGGAAACTCCCATATCAGAAAATCAAAACGTTTATCAGGGCCATATAATGTGAGGGTCGCATATGGGGAAAGAGGTTGTAGTTAATGGCGCTCGGCAAAGGCTCTAGATGTTTACGACTACGATGGACGTTTGGCTTCCTCGCACAACGGAGAAGTCTTCAAGGTTTCGGGTTAGGCTTAGCTCAACCCTGGACCCTCAAGTCAGACTTGGCCTTAAACCCAGAACCCTAAGAACCCTAAGAATCCTAAGAACCCTAAGAACCCTAAGAACCCTGAGAACCCTAAGAACCCTAAGAACCCTAAGAACCCTAAGAACCCTAAGAACCCTAAGAACCCTAAGAACCCTAAGAACCCTAAACCCTCAGACTTGGCCTTCGGTCCGCACGACTTGGAGGGGAGGCTTTGCTTTGCCGGGCGTCGAGCTTGGCCTCCTAAACCCTAATGTGGGGGAAGGGGGGGGGGAGTTACCATCAGGCTTTCCTATAAGGGGGTGTGTCCCTCCTGCATCCTTCCTATCGCTTGGTCCACTGGGTCGACTACTGCCTTGTACTCCGCATGCCGAAACTCTCTCAACAGCCTGGCTCTTGCCCGCAAGCTCCCAATAGACACCATGCAATACTCAATGGCGAAAAGGGTGTCAGCGTTGCCATCCGCTGAAGGAAGAAAGCGGAGTTGCTTCGTCAGCCGGGACTGAGCCAAGAACCCGTAGATCTTGCTTGTAGTTTCGCAATGCCTGCAAGGTTGCCTTCGTACCGTTTTCCCCAAGCAAACCATGCGTTCATGTGGCATCCAATCGCGGCGACTACAAGCGGTATCGACGTGGCTGAGACCTGAAATGGTCTCTTGTTGGCCTCAAGCTTAAAGGGGTTGGTTCCGTGAAGGGCTTCCTCTAACGGTTACTGAGGGGTGTAGTGGAGGGGTCTAGTCATTTGAACGCGCAGGGTTTTGAGGTATACTCTAGTCTCTTGACACTGGGCAACCCTAGAGATCAATATTGCTAACTGCTTAGGGCCCCCACAGTCCCACAGTACTTGGGGTACCGCAAAACCCCAAACACACTCCTTCTAGCGCTCTATAACAATCATATATCTCGCGCTTTCAGGGGGGTTCTGCAACGGAAGTATACAAAGTGGGGGGGGGCTCCGTGTAATACGACATACCTTGCAGCCCATTTTCGTAAGCTTGAGGATTCAGGGTTCTAGAGGTCCAGAGTCTTGTCGGAGCTGAGGGTTTCAGGCCCAGCCTTGAGAGTTTTCGAGCATTTTCAATTAGGGATTATACCTTAAATCATATGAGGGATCCTACTATACTTTAATTAAGGAACTAAGGAACTAAGGAACATACCTTAAAAGGGCTGTAGCTTCAGAGATGGGGTTTCAGAGCTTCCGGCTTAAGTCGGGCATCCGGGATAAGTCTTACTCTGACTACGCCTCAGTCGATTCGAGAACTCGGGGTCTTCAGCAGGATCTAAATTGAACCCTCTTGATTCGGAGTGAAAGTGTGTGAGGTTTTGTGGCTAGGAATCATCATGCCCCCGTAGAGCCCTTATAACCCCTTCGAGCATCTCTCCTTTTCCAGCTTTAGGGGTCCTAGGTACTGTTATGGGGGATACTTCCCCAAATCATAATAATAATTCCTAATATAGAAACCCTACATTCTCCTTTGCAGGTACTTTGGACCCTTCGGGCAGGAACCCCAAAGGATAATCCTCGTCCTGGAAAGCCTGAGGCGGCTGCATTGCATGCTCGGACCTCCCGCACCGCGCCTGAAGCTCAGATAATATAGGGACCTTAATGATTAGGCGAGGGTTTGGGGGGTCCCATTATACTGTAATCATAATATGGAGCCCCCAAAAGAGGTAATTATTAAGGCCCCTATAGTATCGTACCCGGTATAGACCCGTTGAAAAGGAGCCCTATGTCTAATTATTTAGGCCCCCATAGTCTCTAGCAGCATCATGGCAAGGGCCCGTAAACCCCAAAAAGTTGGAAACCGGATTAAGGCCAAATAGTGCTGAGATTCCCCATACGTTACTCTTAAGGATCGAGGCTACTGGGGTTCCAACTTTTGGGCTTCTACTGTAAGGGCTCCGAGTCATTCGAGGCTTCATGAGTTTAGTAACGGGCCCCTCAATGGCAGAGCAGGGCCTTGGACGATTTATTGGGGCTTAATGATATGGGAGTTTCCGAAAATAGGGGACCCAAATATAGTACCCTAAATAGTGGGATGCTTATTGTAAGGACTCCAAAATAAGGTACCCCTAATTTTCGGAAACTCCCATATTGCGTCAAGACGCATGATGTGAGAAGGCTGCACGATTCTTCCGCCTCCTAAATTCTAAACCAAGGCCTTGAAGTCGGAACCCAATGCCTTGAACCCCAAACCCTAACCGCACGGTCTGCATAAATGAACATCATATACAACCCTCGCTTAACCACTTACTGATCATCCTACACCCAGATACTTACATGCTGGCTTCTAGATCATTGAACCGTCATGCCTTGGGTAACCCTAGTCTGATGAACCCACAATAGCCACAACCGGACCTCCAACCCTACATCTACAAGACCTCTGTAACGAAGCCTAAATACTAAACCCCAAACCTTTAAACATGTAGACGTCCTATTTAGCGGCCTTGGGGTAAACCCTTCACCCTTCTCCTCTGAACACAAAATTGCAAAGATCGGAGCCAGAGCTTTGGGCCCGGGCCGCCGCAGCCCTCACCCTCGGGTCCAGCTGATTCGGCCACCTCCATAGAAAAAGGCAACGAGGTTTAAGGATTTGGGGTTGAGGGGTTCATGGGTTGGATTTAAGGATGTAGGGTTTAGGGATCAGGAATTTCAGGATGCAGGGTTTCGGGATCAGGAATTTAAGGATTTCGGGTTTAGTTTGGGTCTCATCCAGGGTTTCGTACAACTGACATAGAGTCGGGCTAGAGTGCATGGGCCTAAAAACCCGTAACCCCTAGGGCGCTCAGCTCACCCTGCTTAAAATTTTGGGTCCCGCATTCCAACTTTTCGGTCGGAGACTCAACAACTAGGGGCCTTAATAATTAGATTGGGTCACATCACACTACTTAGATCTACTTAGATTCATAATAAGGAACCTTCAAAACCACTGTTCTATTTATTAATTGTAAGGTCCTTACAGTGCACTGCCGGAGCTTACAACTTTGCTCTATCAAATGCTTCATTGCATTTTCAGAACCGTTTTCGGAACCACGTTCAGTTGAATCGGTCGTTCAAACTTTTGACAATCCAGATCCACCGTTAGCTCCGTTTCGACTTACATGCATCTGTGTTTAGTAGAACGCTATATACCCTGAAAGCCCGAAACGCTAAACGCTAGCACCCAAACTGCCAACTTGTAGATGTAGCCATCACGCTTGCAAACACCCAACTCGTGCTTCGAAGGCTGCACTTGCATGGCGAGTTTAGCCTTCCTGGGGTTAGAATACCTACTTATCATGGCTTTCCTCAGGGACTCGGGCCGATAAGGTCCACGACTCCTCTCTGTGACACTGCTGATACCCGATCAGTCCGCACTTTCGCCCTGAAGATTAACCAGAAAATTCTGAGACCCCCAACCCTATACCCAAACTGTAGACCCTAAACCAGATCCTATGTAAACCCTTGAGCCATAAACAAGAAGCCTGAGCAGTGGCATATGGCCTTTGTCATAATTTATAATAAAGTTGCGGCGGAACCATGTGAGGACGACGAGGGGGATACTGTTACACTACGATCCCCATCTTAGAGTCAGTCGCGCCAGCCTTGCGGAAGCGGAACTGCACGGACCCAAGGACATCGGCGCAGGCAGACCACTGCGACCAGTTGCTCAGCTCGCAGGGCCTTGTTGATGGAAGTTTCAAGGCTTAAGGTTCCGTTACGGGGTTCTAGTAGCGATCAGGGGCAGGGGCCTAGAATATATGCCCCTATCATGGAGACAGCTGGAAATCTGGTAATACCCAGTTTGCTACCTGCTCTGACCAGTAGGGGTTGTCCTCTACCAGCTGGCTTCGCGAACTTTGTGCGGTTCCAGTATCCCGGCGAGAGAACTACATGGTGTAGTGAAGAAAACCACATGGGGTAGCAGATTGCCAGGCGGTGCCAGAACTTTGCATAATTGAGAAACCTGTTGTTGCAGCAGGGTTTGGGAGGGAAGTTTCGGCCTGCCTGCAAGAACCCACACCCGACGGCTGCTTATGTGTGATTACTATGAGGCCTGTACTCTCATACATCGCCTGAAACATTTGTGATACCAGGCATCGATGGTTTAGAAGTGCTTGCAAGGGTCTAAGATATAAGTAGAGCAGGCACAATCCTGGAATGAAGTATGTCGACTTGGGTGCAGGTGTTTAGCTTTCTGCGCCATAACTGCTGTCGCTTCGTGTAAGTTGCTTGTGCGTTGTCTTGGCGATCCTCTATCTTTGTGGGCACCAAAGGCACGCAAGCCCGACTAACCCGAGGTCTTTCGTCACGAATTCACAAGACTGTCGCGGAGTGAGTCATGGCAACATCAAGAATCCACAAGGAACAAACATCAACACGAATCAGAAGAGCAACGTGGAACCAAGATCCATCTCCTCCGTGCCTCTTGGGGACCGTTGCTACTCTGGGAAACCGTTAGGGTGCTGGCGTTTAGGAAGTGTGTTGTGCATCACCTGCTCATCCGGTCCGAACATAAGCTGCGAAACAGTCCACAGCTCTGTCCTTGACTCTTGTGAACTCAAATCGCCAGTCCACTTGAAAGCAATATGATGCTGACATGCCTCAAGGACTTCCTCGACATTGTCACTAGGGTAGAAAACGATACTGGTCCAGCTGCCTAGTACCGGGTTCGGAAGCGCGGCGATCGGCGCAAGACCTTCGACTCCCAAACGCAATAGCTCGATGCACCAGAGTGCTCCCCTGCGGTCGCTGTCGAGATCATGGGGGATAGCCGAAACCATGGCTGCCGTTCTCGCAGCTCGAATCTCATTGTCACCGACAGCGGTCCCTGCGAAAAGCCCTGACAGAGCCGGTCCCAAACTCTGAGCTCTTGCACGAATAAGCTCATGCTTTCAAGTGGCTTCGCTGCTTCATATCTTGTTGAACTCTTGGCAGTGGGTATCTCTCGGGCAAGCCGCCTTACGCCAACTGGGGGAGGCTAGCAGCACTTCATATACACCGGTCGGAGATCAAATCACACTTCCTGCAAAGCACTACAGTCTCCGTCAGGTGAACCCATTACGTGCCACATCCTAGAACCTCAGACATCCTGAGGCCCTCAGGCCCAAAGCGCTCAAAGTCGTACCCGCAAGCACCGAACCTCTCGGTTCATTTCACATGAGGCTTTTGGCTTTCTGCTATTTAAAGGGTTTCGGGTTAGGGCGTAGTGCACGTCCATCTTTACATGGCAGGCTATATGATTTGTGTCTATGAAGCAAGGAAAGAAAGTCTACACAAAAGGAGCTAGCGTTCAGGGCTTTGACGGTGTTGCGGTTCCAAGCTATGCACCCAAAGTCTAAAAGCCTGATCAGACCGGCACGGTTTCGGGTTGCCCTAAACCCTAAACCCTAAACCCCTAAACCCCTAAACCCAAGATCATGGTCCCGCGCTTCTGCACGTGCCGATTCGCTTCGGCCCCGAGGGCGCAGGTCTTCACTTCCTGCGTCAGCTTGAGGGTTCGACGGTTTGGGGTGTATGGCTCTAACATAAGCCCGTATAGTAGCCCCAAGAGTGGAAAACATGAAAAATTCTAAACCTTAAAACCCTAAACACTTAAGCCATAAACCTTGGTCCGCTAAAGTCGCCCAACCGAGCCAGTACATCGAATGACCACTGACCGTGCAAGCTGAAAGCACCGACGAGGGACGCAGGTTTTAACTCACAGAAAAGGCGCGAGACGAGGGCCCGAGGGATAGGTGTTTAGGGTTTACCTGCAGTCTCCATTGTAGTTCCTTTTTTGGTTGACCAAAATCTCTATTATAGGATCCTAACCATAAAACTGGTTAACCAAAACAAGGAACTACAATGGAGACTCTAGGTAGGAGCTTAAAGCGTATAGGGCTTAGGGCTTGTAGGGTCTAGGGTTTAACAGTTCAGTCTGGGGCTTCGGGTGCAACATTAGGCATGGGATGCCGTGGGCTTCTTTTCGGCTGTCTGATCTTTTCCGGCCCAGACCCTTGGAATCTTAACCCAGACAGGTTGAGGTTGAGGTACATAACAGATTACGTCATACTTACTTGTCCAGTCTCCTAGGAATACCAAGCAGCAACCTTCGGGATTATTTGTGACCCAAGAGGGCTGCAGGTTGTTTGTTCCTTACCCTACTAACCAGCATACTGTACCTACCTGGACAGTCAGGGTACCAGAGAGACTGAAAGCCCTGACGCGAAACCCAAAGTGGATGTATCCTTGTGCTTGTTGGGTCTTTTCCCCGACATTCTGATCTCTGTACATTGAGCGACAGAAAAAACGTGCATGTAGCTCTACACTGAAAACCCTTTGGACTCAGAGCTAAAGGAACCTGTTCAATCATCCCTTGAGCAAGTTATGGCAAAACAAGCATGCTCGTGATTCCTGCGGCGGGCCAAATAGTAAGCCCCAAGCCAGACCCTGGAAACCTTAGCTTAGTCCGAACGATGGATAATGACAACTCGAAATATCCTTCCACCCAAAAACCCCAGAGTTCTTCGATGACTATACGACAAGTCTGAATACCTATGAGTAGCTATTTTCCGCTATAGCGCTTGAGTAGTTATGCTTCAATATATCTTAACAAGCTACCCTAACTACTGCCACTGCAATAGAATATATCTCAAAAACATTCCAAACAAGATCTCCATGTCATTACCATGGCATAATGCATCCCACAGCCTTATTCTGTCTGCTACCTATAGGCCCCATAGTATAAAGTTCCATCCTATAAGGTAATCCCCAAAAAAAGACCTACTATGGGGCCTATGGGTGAAGACCCTGTATCATCCACAGAAGGAGCAGGAGAGGACGCCTTCAGCGGCCCCTGGCAAAGGGAGCCACGACTCTCTGCTGGGGAATCGATTTCACCTGGAAGAGCTTAGGGTTCAGGGTTTAGGGTTTAGGGTTTATGCAAGATGTTTTAGGGGCTTAGGGTTTAGGGTTTGGAGGCTTAGGGGTTTAGGGGTTTAAAGGCTTAAGTTGGGCTAGCCCTAAAACAAGAAGTACGACGGGGACTGTAATGGTAGGGTTTAGGGTTTAGGGCATAGTAATGGTAGGGCTCTATCGACTCAAGGACGTCTTTGCTAGGATGTATGGCTCCTTTTGGGGATTACCTTGTAGAACTCCACATATGAACCTCAAGAAGGAACTACTATGGGGCCTATAGGGGCCTTGATGATTAGAATAGGGTTTTGGGACTAAGAAACCCCCACGATCGCCTGGGAAATTATGAAGGCCCCTATAGTAGGGATGTCGGCTGAGGACCGCACGGCTTCGCATGGTCTGGCCATTCTCGCACTCCGACCTTCGGTGGGCAGGAACCCGAAACGACCACATCAAGGAACCTTGTGTTCAGGGTTTAGGGGTTTAGGGTTTAGGGCTTAATTAGGATGTAGGGTTTGGGGGGTCTAGGGGTTTAGTGTTTAGGGTTTAGGCCGGAAAGGCTTCCTTCAAGGATTCCTGTCAGGGCTCTGTGGGTTGCGGTTTCGGGCTCAGGGATTCTAGCTATGCCTGGGACCCCAAAATATGCTAAAGCTGGTTAACCGAAAGACAAACTGCCAGGAACACCGGTAGGTTGAGGCATAAAAGGACCCCTTGAAGGAACCAATGAAGCAACGGGAACGGCGCAAGCACCATCCTCTTCTATTCAGGAATTTTTGGCTCTGTCCGTTCAGAACCCGGAATCTTACACCAAAAATCGTACACTAGTCCCTCAACCTACAGCTCCAAACCTTCATCCCCGCTGATGAGAGGCTTTCAGGTTTTCACCACGGTTGAACCCAGGGATCCCGTCCGCATCTCAACCATGCGGGACTTAGGGGCAGATGCCTCGCACTTCGCTTTGCGAGTGACCGATGGAGCAGATGTTCTTCAGCAAGTCGCGTACGTGGGCCGAGCTGCAACCGAGTCCCTCTCGGTTTTACGAGCGTACTCCTACCTGCTCACAAGGGATCACCTGGCGCCATGCCAGTGCTTGCGGGACCAGGAACTCATGGAGGCCATCGATCGATTGCACCAGCTTTCCGGCTTCTGCCTACAGGAACCCTTGGATGATCACCCGGTCCCTGGCTTGAATAACCACCACTGATGCTGCGATCTGTAGGCATCAGAGTATCTGTACACTGCATGCAGCACGGGCTGCAGACTGGCAGAAACTACACTGCGTCTAATAGGCTTGTACCTGCAAAATAGATTGAGTTCCTGTGCAGCGGAAAAACACTGTAGCTGCAAAACAGCTTGCTGCGAGCTACGTAGGCTCCGAACCCTCAAGACCCCCATAGGCCTCCAAAAAGCAACCCTGTGGAAACCTCATCAGAACCTAGTAAACCAGCGTAGGCTTAGTATACAGGATCCATGAGGGACCGTAGTTCAAGGGGAGGGTCCCTATCATCACACTTTTTGAAGGCTAAGACGGGTAAGAGGGAGCTGAGAGTTCAGGGGGGGAATTGGGGAGTTGAAGGAGCAGGAGGGACCAGCCAGCAGCTCGTAACCGGTCTAGTTAGCCGCATCGTAACCCCTGTAACCACCCTGACAGTGACCCGTATTACACCCCTTAATTATGGCCCTGTATGCCCTCAACCCTGAACCGTAAAACTCCCAAACCCTAAATCCGGAAAGAGACCCCTAAAGGGAACCCTTTTTATCCTTATAGAGCCACAAACTGCGACTGACTTGGGCCAAGGCCAGGCGTTCCAGGCACCGAAGACGCAATCAACGGCCTGCCACTGCTAGGGGACCGAGGTCTACAATGGCTCCATGTTTTATATAGGGCCTACATAATTACCAATACTTCTTTGGGGGTTCCTTACAAAAGATGTAACTATAACCCAAGACCCTATTCTAACTATTAAGGCCCCTATGTTGATGGCTCCATGTCTACGGACGATTCTTTGGATTTCGCGAGTTGCATAGGGCTTTGTTTCGGGGATACTGGCCGTTGAAGCCCTGAGCATATCACGCGACCGAGCTTCTTAGAATAAGGATCCTGCATGACTGCATGACTCAGCATGACCCTGCTCTTTTGGCACCTGGGTGGGTCCCTGCAGCTGGCTGTAATGATTCGAGAGAGTCTTCCTCTATTATAAATAAACCCTAAACCCTAAACCCAGTGATGGTATTGGGGGAGTACTACGGCATTGCAACCATGAGCCCTACGGCTCCAGACATGACAACTCTTAACAACTACCTATAGGCCCCATAGTAGTTGCCTTTCTGGGGTTCATATGTAGAGTCCTGTAAGGTAATCCCCAAAAGGAACTACTATGGGGCCTATGGGTAAATAACCCACCATCACCCGACAAAGAAATCAAGTCAGACAAACCCGCGTCCAACGACACCATCCACACCCAAAGCTCTGAACCCTAAACTCAAGCAGGGAACTTGTACCTGAAGGAAGAACTTCACGAACGTGCCTCGTGAGATGCGCGCCCACAAGTCTGCACTTGCCTCGGCATATTTATCACGCCATAAGACAACTGACAGAGCTGAAGGACCCTGTTTTCCCCAGTGAATGGTCCTCCTACCTGAATACCTGAAAGAGAGCATGGATCTTGATAGGAGATTTTGATTTTGGCCTAGACATGAGAACTTACTTGTTTTGGGAGTTTGGACTCCGCATTTAGGTTTATAAAGGGTTCAGGGTTCAGGGTCTGACACTCCCGTTGTCAGGACTTGCGTCATGCTAAAGCGTTGGCCGCAGTGTTCTGTGGATGTACCGGGATTCTATAACAAGAAAACCCTTGCCTCACTCGCAACCACAGACCTAAATGAACCTGCCAGACCCTACTTTTTCGTAAGTCTTAGTCTACAGTAAACCCTAATACGGAATTTATTGGGACCCTACACAACAAGTAGGTTTTGGTAGATTTGGGTATATCTAAGCCTGAAGCCAGCTTGCCTTGCTGCGGTTTTAGGGACCCGCAGCGAAGACTGTTACCAACTCCCTAATATCGAGCCTTAATAACTGGAACAAGGTTTTAGGCCCCTTACACGATAAGTATAAAAGGCTAAATTAAGCAACTCCCCAAAATAGTATAGGTCATTAATGTTAAGGTCTTGATACTCGTAACGTAAAACTTAAGAGCCCAAGTCAGCAATAAAATCAAAATCTTAAACTGGCTGGAAAATCCCGGGCCCTATAAACCCGAATCCACTAACTCCAAATCCCAGGGCCCTATAAACCCTAAACCATAAGAAGACCAAAGCCCTAAACTGAAAAATGCCAGGCTCTGTAAGCCCGAAACCCTCGAAATCCTATGCCCCAAACTGTAAATTCCCAGGCCCCAGAAACCCTAAACTTAAACCCTAAACCCTAAACTTGTATCCCTAAGCCCTAAACCCTCTCAATCCCAGGCCTTTCAGCCTTAAGCCCTCGAAATCCTTTCCAAGGCGCATCAAGGAGTTAGGCTCACAAGGCTGGCCGCCATATTTCTGCAGAGGCGAGGTCTTTGTTAAGGGATTCTTTTCGTATAGGGGCGGGGTTCTGAGTTTATTAAAGTATAGTGACCGGGGGTGAACAGTTTTGGGGTCGAGGTGTACTGTAGGGGACATAATAACACAGGGTTTTGAGGCCCATTATATTAAAATAAGGAGCCCCCGAAATAGTACTTATTTAGGCGCCTACATTAGGGTGTTTGTAGATGAGGATCTAGGGATTGAGCTTGCGTTGCTGCTAATAGAGGGGCCTTAATAATGAGAACCGGTTCCGCGGCCCATTATACTAGAATGATAATAAGGGACTCCCAAAATGGCATTGGTAGTTTTTGAGGCCTGTACATTATGCCGCAGGTCGTGTCTTGAAAGAGGTTTAAGGCTCATGATCTGGAGCTTGAAGGGTCCTGAGGTTTAGGCTCAGACAGTTATTCTGACCCCACTGAAGAAGGATCAACTGGACGAGGCAAGTCGTCCTTCTCCAATTCCTCCGGACTCCAACCCGGAAGTGAATACAAAGGACGATCCGAACCGTCGGAATGCCTGAGCAGCACGGCGTCTTCACTCAAGTCTGGGTGTGTCTCAAGGCGAAAGCGAATGTACGCCTTTCTTTTGCGTTGTGCAGCTCGGCCGGCCCTTATCCCGTGGCGTGGCGCCGGGGCTTCCTCCTGAGGACCTTGTTCCTCGACAGGAGGAGGTATATCGGACATGAACAAGGACAATGAAGATCCTAAAGTTCACCAAAGGGACCCCGAAAGAGCACTACGGCTGATAACCAGTTATTCTGACCCCAAACAGAGACAACGCTATGTTAGGGTAAGAAAGGAAAGGAAGGGAAGGGAAACCACAACAGAGGAACCCTACCCTCAATCGAACGCAAAGGCAACGCTCAGTGATGCCTTTTTCATGCTTGAGCCAAAGTCATTGGCAGTAGCGTTCCATCTACATAATCAGATTAACTTTACATGGAGGATCTTCGAGATTCTTCAACTCAGACCAGCGCCTCACGTTTAATGTTTCAGCTACCGAGTAGATTCCGCTTGTATTCCCGAAGCTGTATCGCCAAAGTTTCAGGTGGTAGGCTCCAAGTTGGCCGGCGCCCTAAAGCTGTGGAGTGGTTCAGCATTGTGCGGCTTGAACTTGGGCTCGCATTCTGCTGTTAGACCACAGCTCTCAAAGTTTTGAGAGCGGCTATCGCCATCCTGAACCTCCGAAAGCCGTATGCCGAGAGCGAACTCCAGTGACCTCCGTGGTCAAGAGTTTTGATTCAGCATTTGGGGCTGTAGGGCTTAGGGTTTTCAGGGTTTACGGCTCCCCGTTGAGGACCTTGAATAAGTAACTAAGTAACCCCAGAAAAAAGCTTATTCCTTTTCGTGCTAAGCAAACTCATGAACAACCCTTACAAAGAAGAACCTGTAGTAAAACCTCAATTTACAAGACAGCAGCGGAGCACCTCGACCTGGACGAAGGATCTGCGGCGGTAACTCTGATGCCCGTGGTGCTCGCAGTTCTCCGGGGCCCAGCCTGAGTGGTGGCTCTGCAGAGCTTGGTTACGGCTGGGGGGAACAAGGGTGTTCGAGATGCTACAAGCCATAACAAGTCACAAGAATTTCGGATGCTGCAGAAGTAGAATAGTTGAATAGGGTTTCGGGGCCCATCATACTATGATTACAATAAGGAACCCCCCAAAAGAGTATAGGTAATTATACTAAGGCCCCTGTGGGTTTATGAGTTTGTTGATGCTTGCGGGGGCTCCTGGACTTCACGGCTTATGTCTCCGGGCGTGGGCTCGGAGCTTGGGATGCAGGCTTTAGGGGGCGAGTACCCCCAGCATGTCTTTGCAGGGGTTTAGGGTTTAGGGCTAAGGGCTCTGAAGAACTTCATGGTCCAAGAACACGCATCATCCCCTCTCATTGAATGAAGATTCTTCGAGGCGGTCTCAAGCCCGATTTAGGGTTGGGGCTTACCATTGTGGCTCCTTGTTTGCTGGTGAGCAACGGTTACCGTACAAAAAAAAGTGCAACCCCAGCAAAGAGGTACTATGGAGACTATAGCTAGGGTTCCGCCGAACCTAAACTCTGGCCGTATGTGCCGACCCTAAAGCAGGGGGTGTTAGGGACGTCAGAGTTTGGGCCTTTTAGAGAACAACCCTTAAACCCTAAATCCTAAACCCTAACTGGCGTTGCCTTTTTCCTTCTAGCGCTGCTCGGCACGGGCTGGTTTCACCCTCCGGGCGGAGAAATCAACGGTGGAGGCAGCTTCGTTAGGGTTTGCAGGTATGGGGAGGGGGAGGCTAGGAACAGCTTCCCGGTCACTGACTTTCGGGTTTCGGGCTCTGGGTTTCTCTATCATTCCCGGGCACTGCTCTGCTCTCCATTATGATCCTTGTCTGGTTGATATACACCGTTTCACCAAGATGAGGAGCAGCAATGAGAACGTACATGATTATAGTACCCGTATAGATCGCTTATAGTAACCCTTTAAAGGAACCCGGCAAGCTCTAGTCAAGCATACGGCCTTGGGATTTATCGGATTAGGTTCTGGTTGCTTCGGGTTTTCGGGATTGCTGAAGGTTGAGGGTTTAGGAACTATAGTAAAAGAGGATGAAGGTTCCCCTAAACCCTATTTATACCTCCCTTACAACCATAATAAAAAAATAATACTTGTGATATCCTCTTGAGTTTTATATGAACAAACATAAAAAAAAGTCCTAAGGAGCCTATAGTATTTGCAAACCCTAAACCCTAGGTTCGTGTCTGCCCGGTTTTGCCCAGCTAAAGGCCGCAGGGACTAGTGGAGAATCGCAGTGAGTGAACAAACTCTGGGCTTAGGGGCTCAGGTTTAGGGAATTAGGGTTTAGGCTTTAGGGTTTATGGTTTAGGGAACTAGGGTTTAGGGGGGCTTATACTATAGGGCTCAGGGTTTAGGGTTCAGGGGCTTCGGGTCTGTAGGGTTTAGGGTGTCGGGATTAAATTAAAGTGTAGGCTACATCAGTTGGCGTGAAATTGACCGGGACGCTGTCTGTAGGGTTTCAGGTTCAGAATCCCGCCCAATAGATATTGGTACATTGGCAAGCGGAGCATGGAATGAGAGGTCACAGTTGGAGGTTTATAATTGGGCTCAGGGTTTAAATTAGGCCTTTGGGGCTAGGGATGGGCTATAGCAGACAAACAAACCTTCAACCCCTAGGCCCCAACAAGGATCTGAATAATGATGAGACCATAATGAGAGCTATCCTAAGATCTGGAACCCTGAACACAACAAGCCCTAATTACAACTTTTCGCCACAAGGACACACATGTAAACCCTCAGTCAAGAAAACCCCTTCTCTGAGGGCAGGCAGTTTGCGATGCAAGTTACAAAGCGCGTTAAGGCAGCGGGTTCATGAATCATGTGCCCTCTACACATCTACACGAAACAAAAAAGCAATGCTCAACAATCTAACAACCATGCATTCGAGAGAGTTCCATGCTCCTGTCTCGTCCGCAGCGCGGCGGAACCGTCGGAGGGCAGTGCTGGTCGAAAGTGGGTTCTCGGCTTGCGGCTAAGGTTCGGAGTTAAACGGTAAGCCCTACAAACTCAAACCCAAACCGCAAAAGACCATAAACCTTTGACTCGAAGGGACATTTATCGAGTCGCTAAGCGTTTGGGACTGGGCTTGAAGGGTAAGAAAAACGGCGTAGTGATTGAATTTGGGTAGAGGTGTAAGAGAAGTCTGCTAAAGATCTCTTGGCCTTCCCACTGTGAAGTCGTGACCTCAGACAATTGTCGAACATGTCTCCTAAACCCTCGAATTCCTCCTTGCTGCAATGAAGCGCAGGGTCTATCATTCAGGATTCCACGCTACGGTGCTTGTTGCTGTCACGGCATTTCTGCAGATTCTACAGCCTACGTTGTAACTCCTAAGTCGTGCTTTTTCCTACCCCACACGTTTGGACCCAGCGCTGCCCGTCCAACGGATTCGGCTCCGCTGAGTGTGCGTGGCCACGTGCTAACTCCCACGCCCCGAAACCGTGGGTGGAGGCTGGCGGTTTCGGAGTTCACAGGCAGTTGGGGCTTGAAACTTCGGGTTTAGTTTCGGGCTTTCGAGTATAGAGGCATCTACGGTTTGAGGTTTAGGGCTTAGTCTGGCTCAGTTCTTTCAGGATCTTTTCTTGATTCAACACTGTCGGGATGCCCTGCTCTCTGACTTATCGTCCTTGAGCGAACCACGCTGCTTTTTGGACCCCTGTTGACTGCACAACCTCACTTGAAGAGATGAGAGAAGACATTAGTAAAAGGGGCACCTTGCTAATTCAAACGGGGTTTTGGGGTGTATGATCCTATACTGTTGGTGAGAAAGCCGGTGGAGTCATACTAAAATTACTCAAGCCCCCATATGGATTTTGCAGGCTGATGCAAACTAGTCTGAGCCCTAGCTTACGGTTTCAAATAAACCGAATGGGTAGTTATCTAAACCAGGGTCTGTCCTTGTTATAACGGTGCCGCACGATATAGGGGAGCTGAATATGGACCCTGATTTAGAAAGCCTTCAAGGCCAGTTTGCGGCTAAAGGAACGGGTTTCCATCTTTACGTTTGGGGCGGATCGCTTAGACTTGGGAGTTTATGGGTGTCATTGGGCTGTAGCAGTACTCCTCCACGGCTTCAGGGCGTCTTCTCAGCAGACGTCGCTATGTACAGCGCCAGTGCACCTTGCCCCGGCTGGGGCGACCGCCTGCGATGCGAAACTTTGCAGCGCCATACGGGCCTTAATAAATAAAACAGGGTTCCGGGGCGCATTAGATTACAATGATATAAAGGAGCCCCCAAAATAGTATAGGTAATTGTTCTAATTAACGCCCTGATATTATCAGGCTTCATGCTGGCTTGCGGCAGGCCGAGAAGAAAAGCACTCAACAAGACTCGGCGGAAGCAGTACTACGAACTAGCATACGCAACAAAAAGCAGACAGCCACAGCGAGTGAGCAAGAATAGGTAATCCTTATGACATGGTGAGTACCGTAGCGCAGGTCGCGATGCCTACAGTAAGTAATGTTGCTTACTAGTAGAAATGATCATACAGAGCAGCAGTACAGCAAGCTCGAAGAAATAATGGGTAAAAAGACCGAGTTCACAAACACCAGCACGTTCTGGTGGAGTACAGACAGGAGAAACACGTAGACAAAGACCAAACTAAAACCCCATAATTGTTAAGCCGTGCAACCTTAAGACCCCAATGCCTAAACCCAAGAACGATAAGAAACGGAACTTGAAGGTGTGGGACCTGAGATGAGAGCATACCCACCGTCTCGCAGCGAGCTTTGTGGAAGGGGTTTCTTGGCGATTCAAAGCACGGGCGAGGGTTTCGGGATTTTTGAAGTGTCGGGTTGAGCATCTAGCTTTAGGGCTTGGTGTTGGGCCTCAGTATTAAAGATTAGAGTTGAGGGGTTTATGGGGCTTGGGGGCTTTCGGGTACGGTAGGCTTGTAGACCCTTGCAGGGAGCCTCCTCGGCTCTAGCTGGCCATAACAAAGGGGCCCCTTTTTTTCTGAATGGGGTTTCGGGGGCCATTCTACTATATTATTACTATTATTACTATTACTATTATTACTATTATTACTATAATTACTATTATTACTATTATTACTATTATTACTATTATTACTATTATTACTATTATTACTATATTTATAAGAAGGAAACCCCCAAAATAGTAGGCCTCCTCGGCTCTAGATGGCCGTAGGCATCCTCCTCGGCGTATGGTGTGGCCATGTCGTGGTGCCATTAGGCAGCTGCCTCGGCAGATTCACTTAGGGTTTAGGGTCTAGGGTGTACAGGGCTTAGGATTCAGGTCCAGGGTTCAGGGTTTAGGGCGGGCTTGGGGTGCATGGGGCTTGGGGTTTAGGGGCGTAGTTGACTTCTGGCGGAGTTTAAGGTTCCCCTTTTTGGGGATGCAGCTCCAATCATGGGTCGTGTGGGGCTACAGGATTGAAGATTCAGGATCTCCGGTCTTACTGCGAAGGTC
Source organism: Symbiodinium sp. CCMP2592 (assembly GCA_905221615.1). NCBI lineage: Eukaryota > Dinophyceae > Suessiales > Symbiodiniaceae > Symbiodinium > Symbiodinium sp. CCMP2592. The sequence continues at coordinate 971,169 of CAJNDT010006025.1, read as the reverse complement.
TATAGGATCTCTGATCTCTGGCTTACTGGGTTGGGGTTTAGGGTTCAGGGTTTAGGGTTTATGGTTTAGGGTTTGGGGTTTAGGGTTTAGGGTTTCCGGCTTGGAATTGTCCCTTTACACTGGGACGAGCCAAACATGCTAGCCTGCAGCCCTTGAACCTTAACTTCCAGAGACTCTCACCCCAGAACTGCAGCACTGATTAAGTATGGTATAGACTATGAACCATAGAATACACAATCTTGAATATGACTTATTAATATAATATCACATATAACCTGCAAGAGTCCCTCCAACCGCTACTTGGAGTCTCTGCTCAGGATCCCCTCGCAGCACCAACGATAGGGGTCCCTTCTTGGATTCCGTCTATCCAGGATCTTCGTGTTGAAGGTCCAGCTTAAGGCCACGTCTTTCTCGAGCTCATTCGCTCTACGCAAGACTGCGTTCTAGGGTTGGTGAATGCATCCACCACACGCGGTTCCGGCTCCATGGTGAACAGGAGGCGCAGCTTTGCAGGGCGTGGCGTTGATCTCTGCGTGCTACCATTGCATGTCGGCAGCCAGCATCACAGCACGCATCCAACAGCCTTTGAGCATATGCAACAGCAGCTTGCCCAGCTCGATGTTTCCATGCTAACCATCTTCTGTTGGACCGGCTTTCTCCCTCGCATCGTTCCCTGCAGATCGCCACGTCAGCAACTGATGGCCGCATGCTCACACGGATCCTTCGGAATGCGTTTAGGTTCCGCAACTTAGGTTCCTGAAAGTTTGGGCAGTCGACACAAACTCTCGTATGCTGTGCATCCTCAGAAGCCTTAGCTCCTGAGCCCTCTGGCCAATATATAGGGCCATATAGGGGCCTTGATAATTGAAGTATGGTGTTGGGGCATATCATAGCATAGATATCAGCATGCTTCGATACATATATATATATATATATATATATATATATATATATATGAAATATATTTGTATATATATATATATATATAGATATATATATATATAGATATATATATATATATATAAAGCCCTAGCTGATTCTGCTCTCCAATGTAATCGGCTTGCCTGAGTTCGGTCATAAAGAAGCAACTCCAACGGCGCCTTGCACCTTGGTAGGGACAGAGTCAAGAAAAAGGCCCTGAATAACTAGAAAAGGGTTTTGTGGCCCATGGTACTGTGATTTTTATAAGGAGCCCCAAAGTAGCATAGGGAATTATTAAGGCCCCTATAGTACAGAATCACAGTCCAAAAAGAATCGTGAATAGACGCCCCTGCAATTAGGTACCTTAACCAACCATTGCATTCCGTAATCGGCAACCTCGAAATTGTTGCTGCCAACCCTGCTTCAGGTAATGGAGACCCTGAAACCCCTGCACGGCAGAAAGAACCCTAAAAGTTCTTATTACTACACCTCAAACACCCTACCTCGAACCCTAAACTCTGAGCACCGGTGACCCGCGTACTGACCCGAAAGCAGCGCGAGGTGCATCGACCGCGGGGAGATGATATGAGCCGTTGGCTCTCGCACGGGTATCATACCAGATCTGGCGGCGCGTAGACGGGTGGGTTCCGAGGGTTACAATATATCATACGCTTGGGGCCATGCGAGGTTTAGCGGTTCTTGGGATTACAAGGCTCTAGGTCTTACTATGAGGACGACTGTAAAGGTTACCGGTCAGCGTTCAGGGTCTAGGGCCTAGGGTCCAGGTCAGCTTTTCATTTAGCTGGGGGGCTTCAGAAAAAGGATGACTCAGATGGCTGTCAGATAAGACATTCGAAAGCCCTCTCCATCACAGGCTACACCATGAGCACTCTTAAGGCTTCCGCGTTGAGGGCAGGCTGACACCTCGAAGAAGATGCAACTCAAAGAACACCCAAACCAGAAAGCCAATTAAGACCCCCTAAAACCCCAAACCCAAAGCGCCAAATCTCATGTAAAAACCCTGTACACCCCCTTGTTCCTGTAGATCCCTTGTTCCAGAAAAGGTGATGAAATCCCCTCTTCCGCACAAAAAGCTATCTGTACCTTGGCGATGGCCGTTTCGAAGGCATCGAACTCAGCGCCGGGGCAGTGGCTGTGCCTGGCGACTTGAGACCCATTAGCGGGGGCTCGTTTGACTTGGTTTAGTGTGTGCAATGTGCTACATGGCTTTGTGAAGGTAGCATAGGTACTTGTTTGAGTATGGCTTCATGACATGTTCTGACGTGTTTTACCAACGGCTTAAGGTTTCATGGAGTCGCTGAAAGATGCTTGCTTTCTTGGTGGAGGGGGGGCGGCGCAGAAAGCTCGGCCTCTTGGAAGTAAGAACCTCTTGTTGTCACCTCTTTCCTTCAACTTGCCACAAGGAAAGGCGAGTTTAAGGTAGCCCCGAAAAGCCTTAAACCCCCAAGCCTCATCCCTAAACCCTGGCGCGCCCGAAAGACCTAAGCCCTAAACCGAACTCCCAACCCCAGAACCCAAGCCTCGACGCCCGTGCGAACACCCGAACCCTAAACCCAAAACCCCGCTATGAAAATCAAAAGCAAGCCTGCACACTTAAGAAAGCCCTAAACCCTAAACCTTACAACATAAACCCTAAAGACCTAAGCCCCAAGCCCTAAACCCTAAAGTCCTAAACCCTAATCCCTAAACCGTCCAATAAGAACCCTGAGCCCCAAAGCCGACAAAACCTGAGACCGACTGCAAAAGATCATGGGTCCGAATCCTTGGGGAAGCGAGCCTCACAAGCCGAATCTGGGTTTCAGGCTTTTCGGGGTTTTGGGTTTAGGGTTGTGTGGTTGAGGTTAGGGTGTGAGAGTTTCAGCAGGGTTTACGGGTTGTTCGGGGTTAGGGTGTGAGAGTTTGAGCAGGGTTTCGGGCTGGAGGGCTGGATGGTTAGGGATTAGTGCCTAGCGCTAGCTTTCGAGAGGTGTTAGTCTGTCAGGGGTTCCGGCCCAGAATCAGAAACTCCAGAAATCAAGAACCCCTCGTCTGAAAATCATGAAAACACGCGGCCATTTTAGCACCTGGATGAATTGCGTACTGCTTTGGTGGACATTGGAACATCTATATACAGCTACTACCAGGGGACACTGCTACTAATCATGCCGACCTCCATCAGGGCCTAAGCAAGGTAGTAAGGAAGGTATATCCTCATAGAGCGCTTGTGTTTATGTCCTTTTGGGCCTCTACACCCTAAACCCGAAAACCGCCCCTATCTTTACTAAGCACGCTTTCTCGCCTTGTCCCGGCCAGGGTGAAGCGAGGCGTGCAGCACAGCTCAGCGGTTCTGGCACACGCTGCACACCTTCCCAGAGAGCCCAATACTCCTTAATTAAGGAATATGGCTCAAATTATCTAGGGCTTAATATTATGATGTAAGCCTGAGCCATATTCTTTAATTAAGGGGTATTGGGCTCTCTGGGCGCCGGTGCTCGAAGACTTAAACAGGAAGTCCGTAATTCAAACGATTCAGAATGGCCGGAGTTCCTGTAAGTTCTGCACGGAAATGTATAGAGCTACGTTGGGCCTTATAAGGCCTCATATATGAAGGCTCTGCAGCTGCCACTAGGGACGAGTGTAGATATGCTAGGTGCCTACTGCTTTCTTATGCCACAACGGACGAGTGTAGATATGCTAGGTACCTACTGCTTTCTTATTGGGAAACTGCTGCTGCAACGGACAACCACACGCATTCAAGCAACTTTAAAAAACATAAGAATCGTATTCAAAACCTGTCAAAACTTGTAAAAACCTGATCAAGTCCTATCAAAATTCGACAACACCCTAAGCACGATAAGAAGCGCATGAAAGCCCAGCGAAAGCGGAACGCCTGCGCGATCCACGACTACCGGACTGTTTGGCGATCCTCAGGCTTGTTCCAAAAGGGGATGTCTGACTTTAGTTTTTCGGGGGCAAGGGGTGGGAGGGCTGGGCTATGGGAACCTTCAATCCAAGAGGCTTACAACATAAAGTTCATTGACGGGGCTTGATCTCGGGCGGGGAGCGGGGGGGTGGTAGGTTAGGGTTTAGGCTTTATGATAAGCTGCCCATAACGAAGGTCTATCATAAGCTGTCCATAATGATGGTCCATGATAAGGTGTCTTTATGACGAGGGTTTATCATAAGCTGCCTATGATGAGGGTCCATAAGCAGGTTGTGAGAGTATTTGCATTTGTGCTCGCTGTTTCTACTGTTTCTGCTCCGATGTAATCAAAGGCATCTACATTCGATTTAACACCTCAAGGTGAAGAGTCATAGTTTGGACCTATTGTTGAGTGGCATATGTGGCTTCATCAGAAAGATGCCGCCAGACAGGGAATCTGCCATGTGGCCCTCAGCTCAGCTGTAGCATGTTTCACAGCTAATTAGATGTTAACAGCGGCACATTCTAGAGCTATGTGCATACAGGCATACAGGCGTGGATACGTTCAGACATTACAGTGTATGGTGTATGCGGACGTTCATCTGACCATCTCGTCGCTTTAGGTTTTAGCGCTTAGCAAGGCCGCTCCGCCGGCCGTCGGTGGCATGGATGGTAACAGGATACTACCATTGAGATCTTTGCAACCTAAAGAGCAACGGGATTTGAAGAAACACGTTCCACTTGCTATGACATTCTTGCTGGCAGTAGGCAGCAGCAGCAGCAGCAGCAAGAGCAGCAGCAATAGTGACGACAGCCACAGTGAGCGGGTTACTTTGTCGAGACGGCTACCCGAGTAGCACGACAGACACTGCAACCAAACTACCAGACAGATGAAGGATTGTAACCAGACAACTGTTCGTACTGGCACGATAACTACTCTTGAAATGGCCGTCGTAATCACAATCTTATCTGATTGTTGTTGTGGGGTTCGTGCGCCGCATCACGGCTCTCATCAAACTGGTGGCCTCATGGTTTATGACCACAGCATTTGAACACTACAGGCCAGGGCACCAGAGCCTGTGCACCGTCGAACAGGCGGCGCGAAACCTTCGCTGGCGACCTCGAGTATCTGCGCCGAATCTAAACCCAAACCCTAAGCTGGTTGAAAGCTGTTTACCTATAGGCCCACACTCCAATTTTTTAGGGCCAGGACAGTCTCACAGCAGAGCACCATAAAGCTACGTACGGAATTTTGATGTGCACTTTGACTTTTGCACCCCTATTAGCCCCTATTCCCAAAAGCACCCCTAAACCCAGAGCTTACTGAACCATAAACCCTCAAGGCAATGATGTCTGAGAGGATCCTGCATCAAGACTTTTTTGGGGGGGCCCTCGTCTCCGGCAGAAGCATGATGGACTAAGTTCAACCCACGGTACAGGCACATGAAATGGTATCCAGCTTCGGGTCTAGAGTTCATCAGAGACTTTTTGCAAGCGTTGATGATTTCGGGTTTAGGGTATAGTCTCCGTGTTCGGGTCTTTGTGGTGAGCCAGTTTCATGTTTGATCCTGTCGGTTACAAATTAGCCATACAGTGTGCTAACCAGAAAAAGGAACTTCAATGGAGAGTGTAGGTGGAGGTTTAAGGCTTGAGCTTCGCATCCTGGAGGATCAAGACATGAACGTGTAACATCTAAGGTTGTAGGGTAGTCTTAGATAGCTCAACTCCCTGAACCCTCTACAAGCCAGAGACCCCTTCGGAACTTTATCCAAGCCCCGAAACATGTAAACCCGAAGCCTTACTTAAACGCCAACTCTAAAACCTGTGAGAAAACACACACGGAGACCTTTACCCTAGACCCTCAAATCCCAAAATCCGATCATGCCTTGATCCAGGTTTCACAGTGCCCCCAAGCGCTGTGCCTCCTTCGTTACTTCTGAGCGCCCGGCACCGCCCAGGAGCTCCCTGAGTGGCCCATGCCGCCGTTGGAGCTCCTTGCTAAGGCCGTATATCTTTAGTCTCCATTGCAGTGTTTGTCGGAGGTTAACCAACCTCGCAATTCCTACAGTCTCCATAGTACCCATTTTAGGCAGGAGCTTAAAATGACGTTGATCGGGGGTTCATGGGGTTTAGAAGGTTTTCATGGCTTGTTACACTGCCATTTTTCATTTGATCCTACAAGGCTCAATGCAGGTTTGGGGTGTCAGCCGGCTGAAGGTTTCGAGAGTTGAGGTTCGATTCGGGCCTTCCTCCTTCTGAAACCTCTCAGCTACGGGTCCCTTTTGAACCCCAAACCACCCGACTTAGAAGGTTCCATTAGACAAGCCCAAGCATCTGCTCTATCACCCGTCAAGAAACCTGGCTTCACAGGGCACAGTCTGCACCCTAAGGTGGGCTTGGCCGTACAGGATCGCAATCAGCATATGTTCATTGCCCAAGTAATTACAGGCTCAGCGACATTCACAAGATTAAAAACGGCTGCCAGAACTTACCACTTCTATACTACTACCACTGCTACTACTACTACTGCTACTACTACTGCCACTACTGAAAATCACAAGGCGAGGCATTAGAGTCATGCGAAGAGTGATGGTGCTTCTCCACCTGAAACGAACCCAGTGATAAGCCAAAGAAGTAGTCAGGGTGGGTGAGCGTTTGAAAATCTTTAAGCTTCCGCTTAGCCCAGCCCGTCCTGCAGCTCTCTTTTGAGAGCGTCGATTTTTGCTCGGTAGGCCGCCTCGACGTCTTCCTTCTCCTCGCTTGTGGATTTGGGACTTGCAGGAACCATCGACCTTAAACTTTGTGCTGGGCTACTCAAGCTAGAACCCTCATCTTGCTCCTTGAGCTGCTGGCGCAAGCTAGAGGCAACCTCATCCGGCACCGGCGCCGGCGCCGGTGTAGGCGGGGCCTGCGCTAGCTTCACCAGAAGGATTTCGTGTAGTTGTTTTTATCAGCTTGGCACCCGTCATGGTGGACTTTGTCGCGGGCATCGGCTACCTTTACGAGTGCGAGTACGAGTACAAGTGGTGGTGGTGGTGGTGGTGGTGGTGGTGGTGGTGGTGGTGGTGGTGGTGGTGGTGGTGGTGGTGGTGGTGGTGGTGGTGGTGGTGGTGGTGGTGGTGGTGGTGGGAGTAGAATTAGGAGTAGGAGTAGGAGTAGGAGTAGGAGTAGCAGTAGCAGAAGCGGTAGCCTTAGCAGTAGCAGTAGCAGTAGCAGTAGCAGTAGTAGTAGTAGTAGTAGTAGTAGTAGTAGTAGTAGTAGTAGTAGTAGTAGTAGTAGCAGTAGCAGCAGTAGCAGCAGCAGGAGTAGTAGTAGTAGTAGTAGTAGTAGTAGTAGTAGGAGTAGGAGTAGCAGTAGCAATAGCGGTAGCGGTAGCAGTAGCGGTAGCAGTAGCGGTGGCAGTAGCGGTGGCAGTAGCGGTGGCAGTAGCGGTGGCAGTAGCAGTAGGAGTAGCAGTAGCAGTAGCAGTAGCAGTAGCAGTAGCAGTAGCAGTAGTAGTAGAGTAGTAGCAGCAGTAGTGGTAGTAGTAGTAGTAGTAGTAGTAGTAGTAGTAGTAGGAGGAGGAGGAGCAGTAGTAGTAGTAGTAGTAGTAGTAGTAGTAGTAGTAGTAGTAGGAGTAGAAGTAGGAGTAGGAGTAGGAGTAGAAGTAGGAATAGGAGTAGGAGTAGGAGTAGGAGTAGGAGTAGGAGTAGGAGTAGGAGTAGGAGTAGGAGTAGGAGTAGGGGTAGGAGTAGGAGCAGGAGCAGTAGCAGCAGCAGATATTTACAATAGTAGCAACAACGACAATAACAATAACAAGAAGGGAGGGTAAAAAGACCTGCTGTAGCCTCCAGGTTCCTGTAGCATCATGGTTGAAGACTTTCTGGTGGCTAGGTTCATGGTCTAGGTTTTGGGGCTTAGCAGTTAACGTCTTCGGGTTCAAAGTCGGAGGCATTCAGGTCGAGGTGAGAATCTCGTGTTTTTCGGGTCCAGGGTTTACGGCTGCTTGTGGGTTGACATAGGGCTTTCTGCCGACGGCGAGATCGCAAGGCCTCTTTGCTCTTACCCAGAACCTGAAAGACCCACAGTCCTTGGAAGCCAAGCCCATAAGCCCGAGACTGTAAACGGCCTAGCGTGATCTGCCCCCCCCCCCCATGACCAAGACTCAAAGCCCCTGGGCCAAGATACAAACCTCGAAACTACACTCTGGTCCAAGACAATAGATACAAACCCCTGGCCCTTAACACTAACAGGAGATTGGTCCAAGAACCGAGTTACACAATCCTTGGCCTTAGCCTGAACAACTATGCCCTAAATCCAAGTTTGAGGCACCTAGGGATTTTGAAGACCAGATTTAAACGACCAAACCTGAAACTAGCCCCAAACCCAAAGCAGCAATATGAGACTTCATCGAACCTCAGTAATTCGTAAATCCTCGCTCCTGATTTCGATACAACCTCTTGTAGAAGCTCCTTGTAGGGACAAACCGGATCGAAGAAGAGGCCGCTGTAGAACCTCTCCTAGAAGAGGGGCTACTATGACCGTGTATGAGTTCGGCCTCCACCGACGCTGGTGGAGGAACTGCCAAGGACGGAACCACCCTTGGACAGGTTCAGGGGATGCGATGCTTGCAAATGCAAGGGCACGAACGAATAACAAAGTATGGCTTAAGGGGGTAAAATTCTGCGCCCCCTAGACCCTAAACCCTAAACCGCAAGTCCGAGAATTGCCCAGGGTTAATAGTGTACTTGTACCTGCCAGCTCGGCACACAATGCTCCTCAGCAGGTATGGAAGAGCTGTCCCCCTGAAAATTCAGGCTTCAGAGTGCATTTAGGAAATTTAGGGTTTAGGGGCTTCGGGTTTCGACGCCCTACAATTCGTGCTTTGGCATTGGGGGCGGATATGCCTGCGAGGTGGGAGTAACGCATCCAGGGTTTTGGAGTTTGAGGGTTGGGTTCGTACGTGAAGTCTATATGGTTTGACCGCACATGCCGTGAAGCTTCGCGATCTAAGGAGACAGAAAACACATCCCGGCAAGGCACTCGAATGTCGACTAAAGGTTTAACCGACAAGGTAGTTTGTATCCATGTGCTGCTCGGAGTGTCTGATTCGTGGTGTGTCCGTGGTAGGCCGATTTGAGTGTTTAGAGTGCAACGGGCTGGTCGGGATCTCTGGTTTGAGCTTCAAAGGGCTCCGGCTTGAGGTTTTACAACCTCGGTTTCGTACGGCCCCTGTAAATGCTAAACCGAGGTCTATCGCGGTACCGGACCCGAGGAAACAGCAGCTTATAACAGTCTGAGGATGCCCTACACCTCCTGTGCCTAAACTCTGCCCAAAACCTGTAGCCTTTGTCCCAAAACCACTGTAGCCGTTCCCCCCAAACCACAAGATCCTGCAACAGAGACTGGCAGCTTTGGGTACATCCTTCGGACTGGGCTGAAACTCCAAGGCTTTTAATTTGAACTGGAACTCTCCAGGGGTGGATTCCGAGAAAGGGCTTGTAGGATAAATCTACTTCATCGTTGGGCTATGATTTAAAAATATACTTTGTTACTCCTTCTTGGGTTTAAGCACCCATAAAAAATGTAAAATGTTACCCAACTATGACAGACAAAATTAGGGCTAGGAGCTTTAGGAACTTTAGGCTCTTTGAAACGTTTACGAAAATTCAAGGCTCGGGGCTTTGTGGCAAACCCCATAAAGTTGGAAACCGGATTAAGGCCAAATGGAGCTGGGAGTCCCTATACAGTACTCTTGAGGATTGAGGCTATGGGGTTTCCAAGTTTTGAGCTTCTACTGTATGGGTTTAGGGCTCCGAATGGGGTTCAGCGCCAAGCGGCGGCCGCGGCGGCACGGTGAGCCGAGGCACACCTCGTTTATTGTTTAGGGCTTCGAGTGCATAGGATTTAGGGTTTAAGGTCCATAGGATGTTTTTATTGTGCACTGACCCTTTCTCCACAGGAGCAGAGGTCGAAAGACTTGGTACACTTCTCGATTTGTGCGTAGTCCATGGGATTTAGGGTTTAAGGCTTATAGGATCTAGGATTTAGGTTTTACGATTTAGGGTATAGGGTGTATAGAATTTAGGGTTTGGGGTTCTGCAGCATTTAGGGTTTAGGGTTTAATAGGATTTAAGGCTTAGGGTTTAGGAGTTAAATCTAGGGCTAGGGTCCTGGAGACAGGAAGTTTTGGGGATGTGACGTTTGGCTTTGAGGGCCAAGGACTTGAGGTCAGGGCGTTGACCAGTTGGGGTGCAGAAAGCAAAGCTTTCGGCAACTGTCTTACACCATGCAGTGGTTTCCTGCTAAAACCACATTCAATTCTCTTCTTCGCACACTGCACCTGGATATCGCACCATAAGCGACACGTGATGCATACCTGAGACAGCATGATCTCTGAATTGGACCCCGATGTTCTGTCACCTAGGCGGATTGGCTGTTAGCATGGACACGACCGATCTTTAGACGCACCAGTACTTCACCGCCTTATATAAGCTCTAAACACCATAGGACCCGATTCCGTAAAACCACAACGCCCTGAACCAACTCGAAACCCTGAACTCGAAACCATACAAAGCCCACTGCCTCCGTTGGTGGAGGTTTTGCTGGAAGCCCTGGAGTGTCCTTCCTCGCCTAGCAACTCAGGGCCCATGAACGTTCTGGTTTAGGATTTGGGGCTCCTTTACGAGTTGCTATACAAGGGCACCAGGGGTTTATAGGGTTTGAGGTTGAGGGCGAAGTTTCGGGTTTAGGATTTGAGACTTCAGGACTTCAGGGTCTTGGGGTTTTAAGGGTTCAGGGCTTCAGGGTTGTAGGGTTTTCAAGCCTAAAGGCTTTGATGGCTTCTATAAGCTTATCGGAATCACAGTGGTATGCACAAGCGTTTTTGGCTCAGATGACATCGTGGAATCAAGCGATCATGCTGACCAGTTCGAGAACATCTTGCAGAAATTGTCGGGCGGACGTCTGCATGTCTTCGATTGGCAGCGCAAACAGCTCCAGGACATTACTGATGCTGGCTGCTTGAAATCTGCGTAGTTGTATGTATGAGGATTAGATGACGGATGAGTGATGGGTGTAGGACGAATGAAACTACATTGGTGCGGTGACGGGTCTTCACTGGCCTCTCTCTTGCTCTCAGCCTTGAGGCGAAAAAAACGAAAGACACGTTTTAATCGACATCACCGCTACTCCAACTACCACTAGCACTACTACCAATATACCAATATCCAAAGCACCACCACTGCTACTACCACTACACCACTATATTCGTAGCACCACCAACTCCACAACTACCACTATGGCAACTTCCGCCCTCACCAATCCCACCTGGTGGCCGCTTGCCCCGGGCGCTGTTCGGCGGGCCGGGCTCATCGCCTCATGGCGGAGAAATGAAGAAACACGGTTTGAGGTCTCGAGTTTCGAAGTCAGGGGCTTAAAATTAATGAGGACCTTCACAAGCTAGGAGTGTGGGGTAATTCTTCTACGATGTATGATCTACGGCCTGTAAGGAAGATTCGTACTAGTTGCTCAGACCTTGCCTGGCTTTTACCGTGGCCTGTGCCCAGGCCTTGGATGTCTTGCACGAGGGGACAGGTGCCCAGTCCAAATCTCGCACTCAGATGGGAGTTTCCGAAAATAGGAGACCCTAATATAGCACCCTAAATAGCAGGATCCTTGTTATAAGGACCCCAAAATATGGTACCCCTAATTTTCGGAAACTGCCAGATGGCCGCCCTGCAACAGCGTCATAAGCTTCAATGCGTCGATGGCAGCACATGTGTCGTTTTCGTGCGACGCGACAAACTCGAGTACCACTTGGGTTGCGCGGGAGACCGCATCCATTTGCACTCGGCCCCCTGGCGCCCGAAAAACCCAAAAATCAAGGGTTGACACTCGGGGCTTCGGGCAAGAGCTATGCCGCCCCAAAGTCTGAGCCTCCGGTGCCACATTGCGTCCTCGCAGTACCGGGCGCTCGTTCACTTGTCCCGCAGGACCCGCCGTCCAAGGCCACATATCGGTTGAAACCACGACGGCCTTCGAACCATGTGACGGGCGTAGGGGCATGATCTGCATCTCCAAATTTATGACTTGTGTGTTAAGGCTTACAAAGTACGCCACAACTTTTGGCGGTGTTGCTTGCTGCACAGCTACTTGGCGTTCCATGGTCTCTATCTTCTCCGTCAACCTCTGGACAGTACTGTATGGGATTGTAGATTTAGTAAGGGTGTAGAGGGTTCGGCTTTAGAGATTCTGTTGCGGCCACGATTCAAGTTGAGCCTGGTCCTACTCCAATATACTCGGAACCTCTCAAGTACCTGAGGCATCATGGAATTCAGCAAGTCGGGTGCATTTAGGGCTCGGGCCCCCTTAGCGGATGCTGTCTTGTTTGTAACCCTGCTTAAACCTGAGTGAGTCCATCGAAATGAAGTGTTGCTTATTTATCACAGGTGCTGGCCCATATCAACACCCCTCACAGCGTACTTGCCGATATTCTACGGATCCTTACGTACACTCACCAGCATGCCAAATTACACAAACCACACCCTAAACCCCCAAACCCCAGGCCAAGACCCTGAACCCATATACTCAAATCCTGAGAATCCCCAAGACCACCCTGTGCGATGAAGACTCAGACATGGGAGTTTGCGAAAATAGGGGACCCTAATACAGTACCCTGTATAGCAGGATCCTTATTATAAGGGCCCCAAAAAAAGGTATCCCCAATTTCCGGAAACCCCCACATTGTCAGATGGCAACTGAGCTGAATCATCCCTAAGATTTAGGGTTTATCGGCTTATGGTCTAGAGTCTAGAGTTGAGGGTGTGGAGTTTAGGATTCAGGGTTGGGTTTATGGTTTGGGGTTCAAGGTTTTGAGATTTGCTGTTGATAAACCTTCTCAAATTCAGTTGGTCTGCAATGGCCACACCACCTATCCGAATCGTTCAAGTGCTTGCACTGGGGGCAGAGCCAGTCTTAAGAACTTGGGCTTCAGGTGAGGTCCTTCTTAGGTCCGTGTCAGAGCGCCGATTTATAAGCCATGCTACCAGGGTTTAGGATTTAAGTTTTGAGTGCCGGTTTGAATTGCCAAGGATTATAAGCCTCCTCACACTTTCAGGCTCTAGAAGATGTTGATACATGATATGCCGTTCTAAAGAAGTTTGAAGGGATTCACCAAGTTAGACTGGGATTCTGCAGTACACTACCACCGCAAGGCTGTGTGAAGTGGTGAGGTTGTTAAAAGTGTGCCTATGGTGAGGCCCCAAAAACCCCCATATCATGTCGAGAAGATGCAAACCCTCTCCCTTCCCCAGTCATTCTCGCGCCTAGCTTACCCAACGCGCTGCCGCCTGAAATCAAGGGGAAGTTTCTGTTCTGTTCACTTCGAAAATCACCGATTTACGGCTAGGGTTTAATGGATTGAAATCTAAGAGCTTCATTCGCACATGTTTGTTCAACCTATCTAAATACAGACGAACCCTCTAGCACGATTTCGACTTTATGCAAGTAAGAATCCTCTGGTGTGCCTGGACTCTGAAACCTTAATAGTATTGATGCGTTTCAACAGAGTTTTGGGGTAGATTATACGATTATTACGACTACCATTAGACGACCCTGAGGGAATGCATTGATATTGAACACAGTTCTATACTATCGTGCTTCATAGCTTCCCGGCCATTGGCTCTACCCATACCACCGAAAAGCCTAGTCTTCTTGGCAGAATTGGCAAGGGAATCGTACGGCACAGGTCTACAATCATGTAGCTTTTTTTCTGAGCCATCACCTCTCAAAGTTAGGGCTGACTTCCAAGGGTCCGTCCGTCTTAACGCTCCTCATCACTCATACGGTTCAAAATCGGAGAGTCACTTCTTTCTGGCCCGGGGAAACAGGAAAAAGGTCCTGAATCCAAACTTGACCCTATGTATGGCCACTGGGAAGATGCAGCAAGCCTAGGCCCTGAATAATGGGTTCGGGATTCATCTGATAAGGGTGCTGAATAAACTGAATAAGGTGCTGGGGGCTAGCTCGTATTGTTCTACAAGCAAAATAAGGACACGCATTACCAGTACCAACTATTCCAACACCCTGTATCATAATACGTTAAATTTGAGCCTCATACAAGCCGTATTAAGGGACACTGTGACTGCTGCATATCCCGAACCCGAAACTACGTACCACCATATGCCTAGAAACATCCTACCTTGAACTATAGCCTTCGGGCTTATCATAAGTGGGAATTCATAGGAACCCGCCGAAAGTACGTTCTGTGCGCTGAGTGTGGCTCATAACAGCGGGGTCGGGGGATTTCGCAAGTAGGCTTCTAGTATGGGCGATTAAGAATATCCCTAAGCCGTAGACCCTGAAGCCTAACCCCTAGACACCTATAACAAAAAAGCTGCGATTCGGCCTTGCCCATGACCTAGTCGCGAGCTCCTCTGCGAGCTCCGCCCTGCACAGTGGGGTTTAGGGCTTCGTGTTCAGGCCTTGGGGTCTAGGGTCTAGCTTTACAGGTTTGTATCGGTGTCGTCGTCTTCTTTAGGGCTTCTTTCAGGGAGCTTTATATTCTTTAGGGGAGCTTTATGAGGGCTTCTGGCATCGCTTAGCTATGGGTTCAGGTCAGCAGCTAGTTGTAACTCAACATTCATGTGAGAAGTACAGCGAGCAGCTTGCTTCAACTCCTGCCGAGCTCGTCGTCTGTCATTCTTGCCCTTCCCATTGCAGATACGCCTGCTCCGGTGGGCTCTTCAACTCGCCAACTCGCCCAAAGCGAATCTGGCTCTGCTGGCGCCTTGCCCAGCTTCTCGTCTGAGTCTCCACCCGAGTGCATCTGCACCAGCCGGCGAAGCATGGGCTTGGGGGCAGATCCTGAAATGCTCCGAGGACTCATTTGGTAGTTTCCGAAAATTAGGCGTACCTTATTTTGGGCTCCTTATAATAAAGATCCTACTATTTAGGGTCCTATATTAGGGTCCCCTATTTTCGGAAACTCCCATTTGGTAAAAACAGCCTTGGAAGTGAGTCAGCGCCTTTTGGCGCACTTGGTGCAGCTCCCATATTATGCGGTTCATAGGGCTGCTGAGCATGTCCTTCACAGTTTCGTTCAAACGGCCTGAAAAAATCAGAATAGGGTTTGAGGTCTGAGATCTATGTTATACCGTAGTGATGATAGGGACTCTCAGGGAGAGTGTTCATCAGTTGAAGCTTGCAGATTGAAAGCTAGCTGGAAGCTAAGGTTTGGGATACTTTTATAGGATCCTTAAGGGAGGGTGGTTCAAGGGGGGAGGGTATAAGGAATCCTTAGGGGACTGTAAGGGAACCTTAGGGAGTACTAGGGAGGATTAGGGATCACTAGGCCATATACCCCCCTTGGACCCCCCTCCCTTAAGGATACTACAATAATACTTGGGGCAGTGGCCAGAGACATGTTGAAGGCTTTCTGGGCTTCAGGGCGTCACTTTTTTTCTTCTTGTGAAGGGAGGGTACGCTAAACTTGATCCCTCAACCCTAAACTCTCAACCCGAAGCTGCAATTAGGCCCTAAACCCGAAACCCCTCAACCCTAAACCCTAAACCCTAAGCCCTCAACCGAAACCCTTAGCCTGGGACGGGCGAGGTTGGATCCGGTGGTCGAAACAGAAACGGAGATCTGGTTTAAGGTTTATAGTCGTGCTTCTTGGGTTTAGGCTTTAGATTTGTTTAGGGAGTAGAGGGAGTATAAAAGTGCATTCGGGGTTTCTTAATACACCCTTAGTACTCACAAAAAGGCTGCCGGCCATTAGCAGGGGTCTGTTAATCAGGATGGTGTTCCATGTCAAGGCTTAAGACACCCAAGCCCTGGAACTCCGCACCCGCGCCAAGTTTGAAAGCTGAAGGGTCTCAGAGAATCCAACGGCCCCAAAGCCCATTCGCTGATGTCCCATGAACTCTACCCGCCAAACTTAACCCTTGATGCCAACCCCTAAACCTAAGCAACTCATGGCTTATAGGGTTTAGGCATCATCCTCGACCCGAAACCAGCCCCCTTTTGGGCTCCATGCTGTTGCAGTTATAGACAAAGGCTCTCATCTTCATTGAGGCCTGAGTATGGTTGGT
This sequence comes from Symbiodinium sp. CCMP2592, assembly GCA_905221615.1. Lineage (NCBI taxonomy): Eukaryota > Dinophyceae > Suessiales > Symbiodiniaceae > Symbiodinium > Symbiodinium sp. CCMP2592. Next base: position 955,254 of record CAJNDT010006025.1, on the reverse strand, counting down.
CTTGAAGCATCCCGAGTCTTAAACCTAAATCCTGAAGCTTGGGGCCCTGTACCCGGACTGAGCCCTAAAGCCCAAGCAAGCGATACTTTCTAACGGCACCTTATAGGAACCTGACACCCTAAACCCTAAACCCTAAGTACCCTCAAAGAACACCTCTAACCCGAAGGACCAGGTTGTGCCTGAGCTCACCGACTGGATCGAGCCCTGTCGCTTGCTGCTCTGCCGGGAGACGCTGGGAGTGGTCAAAGCACCTGCAGCGACTCGGGGGAGGCTTAGAGCCCGGGGTTTGTGGTGAAAGTTAGGCTTCTTTGGGAAAGCTACGTTCAACATTCCGGGATGAAGCTTCGAAAGATGGCTGGCGGATCATGACCGCCCTCGTCGTCGTTAACATTTTCAATATTAATATCACCTACTTCATCGTTGGGATAGGATTAAAAATGTACATGTTTATTTCTTTTTTGAGATACGTACCCATGGTTGTAATATGTGCTCCTTTTCCGACTCTCCGCACCTAGCGAAGTGACAGAAGGAGACTTTAGGGATTAGGGTCCGCCAAAGCAACTCAATACTCTAAGGAGCACTGGCCTGTTCCCAGGCGCCCGCTGCTCCGCCGCGAGATGTTCGGAGTCGTCGACTTTTCTGGCCGGGGATGCTTTGGGGGGCGAGGGAGGAGTCGAAGTGGATCTCTGCTTCTAAGGTTCAGGGCTGTAGGTTGACTTTTAGGGTTCATGGGGCTTGATTTAGGGTTTAGAGCCTTATTTAAGCCCCATTTAAGGTTTAGGGCTTTATTTTGAGTTTAAGGGGCTTGGGTTTCGGGTGTTAACATGTTAAGATCCGATCCGAAAGCTTATCCATAAAGCAGGCTCTCCATGGTACTACATTTTGTAGGCTGGGTGAACCCAAACTTAAGGCTTTAGGGAGTTGGGGCTGAGGGCTGTAGGACAGCTTGGGATGTCAGGTCGGTTCTTTCTCGCTCACACAGAACCCTTTTCTTGGGTGTAGTACGACTACGACTAAGTGTTACCGTAAACGCCAAGCCCTAACCTCCAAACAGCTTTAGGCTCAGACTATCTCCCTGGGACCTTACACCCGAACCGCAAGTGTCAAACGGAGGAAGACAGTGGAGATTGCTTGCATTTTTCTTACTCTAGAATGCAGTGCTGTTTTGGGGTTGCCTGGTTTTCTCTAACCGAAAGGTAAGTTCTCCACAGAAAGGTGCTACTGTCCAGATGAGGATATAGGTAGACCCCTGTATCGTGCCCAGGAGAATTACAGGAGCCCTTTCTTGAGGAGCGCTCCGCAACGTGTCTAGTACAATAGGGTTGTTCATGAGGGATGCGACACCAAGGGGGCTTGGGAGCTCCTGGGTCAAGTGATGCGGATGCGGCTTTCGGTTTTAGGGTCAGAGCTCGTTCTCATAGGAAGTACTTTGGTAACGTGCTCAAATTCCTGCACTACCTCGGTCCCCGAAAGTCCTCAAGGTTCTTAAAGCGATCCGAATTTGAACTCTCCCGCACCTGTTCCTGGGTTCGTCTGCGTCTCTAACTTCGCATCCAACAGGCTGCGGCGAATGTCCTGCCACGCTTAACTCGGGATGGATTGATAGCACCCTCAAATTAGGTTTACAGGCTGTAGGCTTTTCGTTTATGAGGTGACGAGGCACCATAGCAGCCATAGAAATCTGTCATGGGCTACGATATTTGATCCAAACATGAAACATTATGCTACTCTGTTAGGCTCTACAACATAATCCACAGGAATCACCTCCTAGACCGAAACTCCTTGATCAGAGATGGTTGGCCAGACGGCAGGATTCCCGGAAGCAATGGAGTTTCTGGATCTCTTATTCACACTCACAAAATTCATGGCGTTCCAGTCGCCGGCAGTGCCAGAACAATTGGAGTCGAACTCCGGCACCAGCATGACAGACGCAGCGCTGTGATCGCTCTGCCGCTCATAGGCGGTGGCAGCGTCTCTCTGACTCTGCTGCTCACAGGCGGTGGCAGCGTCGCCGTCGCTCTGCTGCTCATAGGCGGTGGCAGCGTTCTCGTCGTCCCGCTCAGCGCCCTGCGACCAGGACATGTCATCATCCCACTGGGCACTGTCGCCCTGCTCCCAGGACCTGTCCCACCACCCACCACGAGAGTTCTCCCACATCCTTGTGAGGTTTGGAGTTCGAGTTTGAACGTTTGGAAACGTCAAACCTTAAACCTTGAATTGAGGTTTTGGGAGTTGAGGGTTGGGGAGCTTAAGATTGACATCCCTAGATCCTAAACCCTAAACCGGGGAGCTGAAGGTGGGCAAAGCCTTGTCGGGATTCAAAGCTGCATCTTGGGGCTGTTGAGGCTTGAAGCTGTTGCCTGGACCGCTACGCGGCGTCGGGCGCCTGAAAAATTGACAGAACGAGACTTTCGGACTTGGGGCCTAAGAAAGTCGACCCTACTACAAACCCCAAACTCCAAAACCTTCAAAACTCTAAAACCCTTAATAAAACCCTTAGGCCCTTAGGCCCTCTAAACCCTCAAGGCCGAAAAGCCCCCAACCGCTTTGAGCGCAGAGCTTGGAACAGAAGGTGTAGCCTAGGCTTTAGAGTTTAGGGTTCGGGGGGTTTAGGGCTTCGGGCTAATACGGTGTAGTACGGTGTAGGGCTTAGGGCTTATAGGGTTTAGGGTTTTAGGCCTTAGAGGTATGTGGGTTTTGTCCTCCAGGTGCAGCTGCTCCTCTGCATTGGTATGTAGCCTTGTGGCCGGACGAGATTGGCCCCGAAAATTCTCGAAGCTTGGAGTTTAGGGCTTCAGGAGTCTAGGTCAGTCCATACCAGAGCTACTACGAGGGTCCTACTGTTTCTTTCACTGTGAATATAGTCTGTGACTGAGTGGGGGCAGTGCTCAAAGTCTAGGGCGTTGGATTGAGGCATCAGGACCCCTGGGTTTCTACGGCTCTCTACATTGGGGTCCCTGTCTGGGTCCTTATAGAAGAGGACCCTTAAGAGGGACACCAATTTAGAGAACTACCCATGTAGACTTCGGTCGTCGAGGCTCCGGGGGTAGCCAAGAGCCAAAATCCCCCAAGGGAGTACGGGGCTTCTTCTTCTCTGTAGTTAGCAACTAGGGTTTAGGGGTTTAACGTTTAGGGTCTAGGGCGTAGGAAAGGGACGGGTCCCGTGTAGGTACCCTCTCATGAACTCCGAGCCGGCTGGTTGCAGCCTCTCACTTCGACCCTCGGACGCGAAAGCCGAGCTACTGCAGCGTGAGCTCCACAGTCGACGCATCGATCCACGGATCCTCCGCAGGTTTTAGAGCTCAGGGTTTAGGCTTTGGGGTTTCCCTGAAAGGAGCCCGTAAAGGAAGTCGTGCAGCCACGCTTAGGAAGCCTTGTAGTAGCCCTTCAAGGAACTGTCAAAAGAAGCCTTGTAGCAACCCTTAGAGGCGTTTACTGTTGAGGTTCAGAACCTTTGTTGGCTTAGGGTTCGGGTTCAGGGTTAGCTGATGGTACTACTACGAATAGGGTTGCGGGGGTGGTGTATAGTGTATGATCATGCATGTGGCATTGTACAGAAAACTGAATGGATCATGGTGGCGTTGGGCTTCTAATGTGTTTTATACTCTATGGTCGCTGTTCGCAAGTCACTAACGTTTGCTAGCATTCTTTTGCAAGTGCGGTGGATGTGTTGATGACACATCGTGAGAGCCCGAGCTTGGAAAGATACTGGGTTCAACCGCTTCATCCCTTCTAGTGCAAACTGGAAGATTCCGTGAAAATCACTGAATTACAATATTGCGTCCTCCAGCGGATCGCCCTTTCCAGGCCAATGCCCTTGACAGCAAAACGCATCGTAGCCTCGGCGTAGGGTTGAGGATTTAGTGCTCAGGGAAACGAGCCGTAAACAATAGTATTACAACTTGCTTCGGCTTTACTTAAAGCTTTGGGCTTAGGCTTCAGAGCGCGGTTTTGGGGCCTTTCGGTGGGTCTTCTGGGAGTTGGGTCTTAGAGGCTCAAGGGCTGTAGAGCAAATAGTCTTCCGTGAATCATAGGGACCCTTACGGGGCTAAGGGGGAGGACCATACTTCCTTAAATAAGCCTTATTAGGTCCTTATTATGGGGATTAAGGCCCCCTACCCCCCTAAGCGTCCATATGTTTGAAGGTTTCACGGCTTTCAGTCTTTAGGCCTCTGAAGTAAGGCGGTTCGGATGTTTGTGGCCTTTGGGGCGTTTTAGGGTTAACGTTGTCTAGGGTCCGCCGCAGCTGTTCATCGTCCAACTACTACTAAAACTTGGTAAGCTTTCTGGTAGTTGCGGGGCATGTAGCATCTTAGCATAATTGATACAACATCTAACCTGCAAGCCGAAGCCCCATAGCTTCAATGCAGTCATATTCGGACATATCGAAGAGTATAGCTACAGTCAGAACCCCGAAGCCTACACCCTAAACCCTGAAACCTAAACCCCGTACATCCTAAATCCACATCATAACCCTAAACCCTGAAACCTGAACCCTATACACCCTAAACCCATATCATCCCTGTACCGCTTCTGCAAGAGCCAGGGCGCAGTCTCTCATCACCTCCAGGCGCTGGCGGAAGCTCGCCACCCTTGGAAGCTTTGGGCTGCTTTAGGTAAACTTTGGGGGCCTTTGGGGGCCTCTGTAATCTTAACGGCCCGGGTCAGAGTCCATAAATCCTCAACGCGCACACACACACACATACATACACGTACACACGCAGAGTCTCTCTCTCTCTCTCAACTCTCTCTCTCTCTCTCTCTCTCTCTCTCTCTCTCTCTCTCTCTCTCTCTCTCTATATATATATATATATACATATATATATATATATACATATTATATACATATGTCTATACATCTATATATATATATATATATATATATATATATATATGGGTACCCCCCTATATGGGGTCCCCTGGGTTTTTGCACACCTAAACTATTAAACCATTAAACCAATCCTTTCCCCCAATGGACCCAAACCAATAAACCATTAAACCATTAAACCAATCCTTTCCCCCAATGGACCCAGACCAATAAGCCATTAAACCATTAAACCAATCCTTTCCCCCAGTGGACCCAAACCAATAAACCATTAAACCAATCCTTTCCCCCAAAGGACCCAAACCAATAAACCATTAAACCATTAAACCAATCCTTTCCCCCAATGGACCCAAACCAATAAACCATTAAACCAATCCTTTTGCCCCATACCACTAAACCATTAAACCATTAAACCAATCATTTGCCCCTATAGAGAGAGACACAACCCTGTATGGGCCGCAAGCATTGGTTTAATGGTTTAATGGTTTAGTGGTTTAAGTGCATTGGGGGAAAGGATTGGTTTAATGGTTTAATGGTTTAGTGGTTTAGTGGTATGGGGTAAGGGGATTGGTTTAATGGTTTAATGGTTTAGTGGATGGGGCTGGATGGGGCAAAAGGATTGGTTTAATGGTTTAATGGTTTATTGGTTTGGGTCCGTTGGGGCAAAGGATTTGTTTAACGGTGTACTAATTTAACGGTTTGTTAATGGTTTAATGGTTTAGTGATGGGTCTAGGGCTGCCTACTACGCAGGTGTCCTGGTTATAACCGGGGACAGAGGTTATAACCAGGCCTGTGCCACCGCTACAGTACTTCATCAACACCTAAATCCAAACGTTCGAAAGTTTCGGTGTTTCAGGGTGAATGTAACCGCAATGAAATTACACAAGGACTAGAAGAATAGAGGGTCCGAGGTAATTGGCGTGTATTCGGTTGTTGAGGCATGATGCAGTGCTTTATAACAAACATAATTCCGGGGACCATATGCGCATTCCCCAACTTTAGCGGAAAGGCTATATGGCGACTTTACAGAATGGTCTGTCCGTTCCAGTACATCGGGTTTATGAGATCTATGTACACATTGAGAGAATAGCCGCTAACATGTCACTCACGCAGGAATCAAAATGCGGAATATGAAGGGGCTCTATCGGGATTACAGTAGGTCAGTAAGTGTTGTCAACATTGGAATATCACGGTACATAGAAAGTTGAGATACGGCTGATACGACGTCATTGTAGGGAGAGACAGCATTTCATTTTTTACAGCGTGGTCAGGTTTCATCACTTCGTACATAGGCGAACTGGTTGCAACGTTTTGTTCAAACATCGTTCCAAGGAAGCCGGATTTCGACGAGACAAAACTGAGAAGAATATGCATGGTGAGCGAAACAAAATTCGCGACTTAAACTGTTAGGTGGAAAACTTTTCGTTGCAAAATCTAGTTCGCGATAAGGAATGACTGAACCAGACTAATGACTACAGCGCGCTTGTTGGAAAAAACTGAAATACAGCGGTTTAGATACAGTCACACAAACATGAACTACGATGATATATCGACGGCTTCAAAGCAAGGATTTTAGCACATTGCAACAGGGTTTCGACGAAGGTGTCATAGAATTCTTAGCGTTGTGCGGGTTTCAGCATCCTGAAAACATGGTCTTCAAACCGGATATAATACTGTAGTCGATGACGTACACCTGATTATAACCTAGTCGGCTGGTTATAACCTAGTCTGGTGGTTATAACCGAGTCAGATGCCGAGTCAGATGGTATAGCGAAAAACGTAGGGGACCCCAAATAGGGGTGCGCCCATATATATATATATATATATATATACAAATATATGTCCATATATACACATACTTACCCAAACCCTTAGCATAAAAGGAACAAGCCTGGTTTCTGCGAGTGTGTCAGCGCGACAAACACTGGACCCTTATAATTTACAAAAACATGGAGACCCTACATAGAAACCCTATAGTAACCTTCTAGTAACTTACAAAAAATCACGGTCGAGTTGCGTCCAGTACGAAAGCACAGTCGGCTCCTGGCTTTGCGCCAGCCGAAGAGCACGGATGAGGATGATGTCTGAAACCTTGGAGCTGTCAGCTTTGGAGGTCAGGGTTTAGGGTTTAGGGTCTCGGGCTGAGGGTCTGAAATCAACCGTCACGCTTCAGGCTTTAGGCTTCAGCAAGCTTGCGCCAGTAATTCCATCAAAACTACTTACAAGCAATCAACACGGGCAAATGCACCTCTTTGACAGGTTTATGCACCTAAAGTAGCCTATAAATAACCTGTTGGCTCCGAAGCGTAAACACAGATTTGGAGCTGCTGGGCTCCCGGTTTCCATTGCTTCAAGCATCTACTGCTGCGCTGTCGGGCAGAAAACCCGAGTTCCGCTCGCCTCTACACCAAATCGTCCTTCGGTCCCGCAATCCAAGTTCCATCCGAAGAGTGACCGCCCCGCAGAGGAAAGCAATCCGAAGCTGCTTGCGAGTCAGACTCTCGTATTGAAAACACTTTGCAAACTTCAAACCTCCCCCCCCAAGAAGAACGAGAGAAGTACTAATATCAGACGCTTCGAACGAACCGCTCCAAACTGCACAAGACGGGCCCTCCCCTGAACCCCGGAAGCCCTAGCGGACAAAACACCCACCCTCTTGTAAACCTCTGCAGAAACATCACAGTCTTCTATAATCCCCACGAACTGAAGCCTTAAGAACTGAAGTCCGAAACCCTGGACCCCTCTTAGAGCTGTAGAACTCTGTGGCTCCCTATGCACCAAAACCCGATGCTCGGGCATCCACATGCCGGTGGATGTCCCAAACAAGCTCCACTTCGAACTTCAGACGATCCTGCTGCAAGCTTCAAGCATTCTTACCTTTCGGGATTACGCGGCGACGATTTTAAACATGCAGGTCTTCAAAGATCTAAATACCGCCATCCTGGCCGTCGGGGCCGGGTCGCCAAGTCTATTTACAATGATGACCCCTGTGGTTGTCAAAGGTGAAAAATGTTGGACACGACTTTTATACCACCTCCGCGGCCACGGCGGTGTGGCCGCCCTCCACTTGTTCAAAAAACGTCACCGCACACATTATAGAACCCCAGAAAGTTGGAACATGGATTTAGGATGATTACTGCTAGGATTCCCTCTTCGTTACCTTAAGGGAATAATGATAATAATGTTCCAACTTTCTGGCTACTGCTGTAGGGGTAAGGTAAAATGTTACGCAGCATCGCTGTTCTTTGTTATGATTTGCTTTTGGCAGGGAGACTCTCTACACCCTCTCTACAGGGCGATGTAGCCTTCTAGTGTGTCGACTACACTGTCTCTGGTGCAAGGTTGCTGACGTTTAAGGCTACTGTATCAGGGCCTGGCGGGGCAAGATTTAGATTGAGATCTTAGGATCTAAGGGTGTCTGGCCGAAGGGTCTCAGGAGAAAATTTAGTGCGAGCTTTTAGGTTGGGGTTTGGGGCTCCTGTGTCTCAAGTTTAGCCGGTTGGGGTCATTCTTTCGGGTCTACTATAAGGGCCTAATTAATTAATTACCAATACTATTTTGGGGGCTCCTTATTATTCCAATTATTCAGGCCCCTATATTAGGGTAAGTCATCAGCATCACCACCAGATGCGAAGTCAGTGTCGTGAATGCCAAACAGTTGCCGTTCATCAACCACCAGATTCCCAAACCACACCTACAATCTCGTTTGTAATTCGTTTTGCTTGTTTCCGGTCTGTTTTTCCGAGCCACATCCAGAGAATTGGCAGGCGCAAGAATGAATTACAGACATGCACGGGACGGAATGATCAGAATGGGCGCTTGACGCGGGTATATTATACCATAGTTATAGTAAGGAACCCTCAGGAATAGTCGTATATTATTACGAAATTTTCAGGCATCCATTCGTCCGATCAATGAACATCCTTGACTCTGAAAGCAAGCAGCCAAGAGCCGAAAAATAGGGGTGTTCCATTCAGGGTGACTCTAAGGACACTGTAAAGGTTTCGACAAGGGAACCCTTACTTTACCGTTGTACTACACCGTTGATTAGTAGGTTAGGGTTTGAGGCTGATAGGCTTTAGGGCTTGGCATGTAGGGCTACAGTAACCCACCGTAAATGAACACCTGATTCCCCTGTCCTCCGGCCGTATCTCCGTGGTGATCTCGTTGGCCTCGTCCACGAGGTGACTCGCCTTCACGGTTTCGGGAGGCTAGGGTCTTCACTAGGGTACTGGTACATTTTAGAGCTACTGACAGTTACTACTGACAGAATCTGCCTAGATCAAGTGCTGCAAGGGTCTTGAGCTGTTGCTTGCGACCCATCACACCGGCCTTAACCCCTAGAGCCCCTTATAGATCTCCTTATAGTAGCCCTTATAGTAGCCCTTATAGATCCCTTTCAAGGAATCCTAAGCCCTCTAAACCCCCGCGAGCCGGCCTTGCTCAGGTGGTAGAAGAACTCGTTGCCGCGCTCCTCGCCCAGGCGAGCCTGGAGATCGCCGAAGTAAAGGCGCAGCTCGCTCCTGCGGCTTCGGGGGGTGTGTTGGGGGTTTCGGGGTTTCGGTTTTTTTTGCACGGTCTTGCTTGTGCCAGCCGGCGCGCGCTCAATTTGGGGTTTCGGGCTTGAGGATTTAGGGTTTCGGGGCTTGGGTGTTGGGGTTTTGGGGTTTGGGGTTGGGGCTGAGTGTGCTGTTGAAGGACTTGTCGAAAGTGTTGACCTATATGGGAGTTTCCGAAATTTGGGGGGTACCTTATTCGGGGCTTCTTATAATAAGGATCCTACTCAATAGGGTACTACATTAGGGTCCCCTATTTTCGGAAACTCCCCTATTGTTCCAAGATGCTCCTCCGGGAGCCAAAACTCCAAACGCAACTGCCTGAGCCCTGGACTCTAGACTGTCGACACCCGAGACACCCAAAGCCCTAAACCATGCAAACCCTAGAAACCCCCTAAACCCTAAACCCTGAACCCTGAACCCTTGCCTAGAACCCCAAGAAGCTCTAGAGGCTCTACACGTACTTTGTGGACCATGATCAACACGGCTATGTAGTCCCAGCAGCCCTTCTAGTAGCCTTTGTAGGAATCCTGAAAATCCCAATCAACTGCGAATTACATCTTTGAGGAATAAACAACACTACAAACACAGATCCAAAAAACGAAATTTTCAATCCCTAAACCCTCAAACTCTGAAAACCGTGAAACCCTTCCAACCATGAACCCTAAACCCTGAAACCATAAACCCCTTGAAGAGCAACCCTTAAAGGAACCCTTTAAAGGAACCCTTCAAGGGAACCCTTAAAGGAATGCTTAAAGGAATGCTTATTAACGGAGCCCTTAAAGGAACCCTCTGGCGAAAGGCTCCAGGCTTCGCTGTCGTTGGGCAGCAGCAGCTTGAGGGTGTCGTGTTTCAGCATCGACCGACGACTTCTTACCTCGGCTTTTCACATGGGGCTTTAGGGGTTTAGCAGGATTTAGAAGGTTTAGTGTGCCTTTACGGGGGTTCATAATTCTACAGCCTCTTGAGGCATTCAGAGGAATCTCCGAGGAACTGGTGGCCCACTGTCGCCGTCATCGTCGTCGTTGTCGTCCGAGAGCGCCGTCTCATCAGTTTTGGTGGCTGCCAGGTCCTCGCAGAAGACTTCGGGTTAAAGGCCGTTCAGTCGTCGTTTAACGGCTTCTCTAAGGGTTGCTATAAGGTTTTTTTTTTGTCGCTCCTTTTCTCCTGCAACACGAGGTTACTGGGGAATGCCCATAGGGCTATAAGGGGTTTAGCGCTTAGGGTTTACGGCTTTGGGCTTATATGAAATCCCTTTTACGCCTCTTGAGCCCTCCACAGACTCATCCGAAAACCTTGACCTGATAGACTCAGGTCCTGCTGCTCCAGGGGAATCACCTCAGCTTTCGTCGACAGATCCGTGCACCCCCCGATGAGGGCTTGGGTTGGGTTGCTTGGGCTCAGAGATTAATGAGCAGTTTAGCACTTAGCCGGAGGATTGAGAGTCTGGAGGTAGGGATATGATATTTGGAAAACTCCTTAATTAATTACACCCTAAACCCTTGGCCGGAGTGTGCTTTGCAAGTCTGCGTACCCTGATCGTAGGGTTTGCCCCCTCATCATCCGGTCAAGATGTTGTATTCCTCAACAAAACATAAGCACCACCAGTTTGTCATGAATGGTCGCAGGACTTGACAACTCCATTAAGCTCGTTACCCAAATGGTGATTACCTCACTAGGACTCTGCTCATAGCCTACATACTTTTAAGGGCCTCAATAATTCGAATAGGGTTTCGGGACATATGAAACTATAACTGTAATAAGGAATCCCCATAGTAGTATAGATAATGTTATAGGCCCCGAATATTCCTTGCATCACCACGTCCCTCGAGGCTGCATTCTTTCAGCTCCGCCAAGGCCGGCTAAATCTCAACCGATAAACCCTTCGACCCTAAGCCGTAACCGTTACATCCGAACCACTGCGAACCCCGACGCCACCCTAAACCCTGAACCCGTCAATTCTGAAACCCTTTTAGCAAACCTCATGACAAACCTTGTAGGAGCCGTTGTAGTAACCATTAGAGTAACCCTTCACGGAACCCTTAAACATGAACCCTAAACCCTAAACCCTAAAACCTAAACCCTAAAACCATGAACCCGACAGTTCAGGCTTTGGCCATAAGTGGTTCGGGGATCCCAGATCCGAAGTCTGCTTTCTCTCCGCTTTCCGGGTTTCGGGTGAAAGACAAACATGTGAGATGCATCCAGTGTGTGTACTAGTGTGTACATATATATATATATATATATGTACATGTCTGTACATATATACAGCTTACATATAAACAGACATAACTTGTAGGGTTTGCGGCTATATGTCGGTTCAAGCTGCGGGTTTAAGCTGCAGGGGTTCGGGATATGGGGCTGACATTCTTCGCCGGCAAACGTGGAATAATAAGCTGATGCCGCCATCACGATTTCCGAAAAACTCCTCAGCCTTAAACCCCAAGTCTCAAAACCCCAAAACAAACCCTCAGACCCTAATGCATTTGCGGCTCTGGCGCCAGCTTCATCATCGAGGCTCTGCCAAAAATCAGCCGATCGAAATGCTGCAAAGTGACCCTGCAGGCTGTGGGGGCTCAAGGGCTACAGTAGAAGCCAGAAAGTTGGAATATGACTATCGTAACCCCTTTAAGGTAAATTATAGGGGATCCTACCCTGAAACCATATTCCAACTTTCTGGAGCTCCCTTTAATTATGGCTGTGACTGCGGATGGGGATGATTCGTTTTCACATGGTTAGTGCGTACTACCGCTGTGGCTTTCGTTGGTCACTGGGTCTCGCGCCGGTTGAAGTTGCGGGGCTCGGGTACGAATGTTTGCTTCAGGTGCTACTGTGCTACTTTTGGGTGGAGGTATGTATAGTGGCAGTTCTCTGTAAACTTCATCCTAGGAACCTAAAGGCCCAAAATGGAAAGGCTGAAAGCCCTAGAATAAAGCCTCCAAGCCCTAAAAGCCTTCAGACCCTAAACGCCCCAAAGAGAAGTTCTACAAACCATAACCGTAGCAACATGTCACACCAAAAAGAACAGCCAGATGAAATTCCATCCGAGCCTTTCGTCCCTGGCCAGGAGTTTACCATTCACCAAGACCTTGATCAGGTCTCCAACTCAATGTGTGTATGTATCTTGCAGAGTTTCTGGAAAGGCTCCCGAAAACCTGAACCCTAAACACTGTTTTATTACAGGGGTTGCAAGTGCTGCATGTCCTTATAGCAACTATCCTGCTAACGCATGGCCGCCTTACTGTTGGAAACGTAGCTTGCAGGGGTTATGGGCTTCGGGTTTAGAGCTTCAGAGTATTCGGGTTTGGGGTTTAATTTCACTTCTGGCACAGGGCTTGTGTGCAGAGTGTCTAGCGTTGACGATTTGGAGTTTCTGCAACAGTTGTGCGACTGCTCCATGACTAGGGGTTCCCACTAGCGGTCCTTCCACTGTTTCGAGCACCGGGACATCATTTTGCACGAACGCGGGAGCCACGTGCGAGACACACACCAGGTGTTCTTGGCATTTTTTAGGACTGACGGCTGTAAGGATTACGGCTAGGCAAAAACTGGGTATGGGAGTTTTGGGGGTGTCGAAGGATAGCCGGTCGGCCTTAGTGAGCTTCCTCTGGAGCGTGTGTAGTTTAGAATCCCTAAAAGTATTTAGACTGCACCGAACGCAACACCAGCAACTGACATCCTGCAGCTCACGCCCCTGAACCGCAAGCCGACAAATAATGTGTGTGCATGTGTTTTATGGTTCGGGGTTCTAAACCCTAAACCCTAAACCCAAAAGGTTAGTGCAGCTTTCAGGGTTCAAGGTGTCAGCTGTGGCTTCGGCTTCAGGACCCCTCGTTGCGGCCATAACGCACGTGCCCGGCTTGAGACATACTCCGAAGGCAGAGATATGACCACCTGAGCCACTCCAAACGTGGAGGCCGAGCCCTTTGGAATACGGGTCTGTGAAGCGGGGGGTGTTGTATATCATAATGTAGGAACCCGATTAACAAACCTCGGTCATTTCAGGACCAAAAGCCCTCCTGCCAGGGTATCGGCCTCTGGGCTTTTGGGTCTTCGTGTTACGGGTTAGGGTTCGGCATTTGGGGAGGGGCGCATTCCCTAAGCCTGAGGTTGCGGATGCGATGAGGTCAGGGCTTCAGGTTTTAGGCTTTAGTTTTTGTTTTTAGGGCTGCGAAGCCTTTTATGCCAATTTCCTTTGAAAGATATTCAGCAAGTAAGATCATTTCAGTCAAACAAGCGTACTGGCCGCATCAGTATATGTATTGGTACGCATGCATATACGCATCTACATAGAAAACCATATACATGTGTATCGATTTTTAAACATATTATAAGTAAACAAACAAACGACGATTATCAATGTATTATCAAGACGTAAAACATGTATGCATAAACACGTGTGTAAGCCCTCAGCCCTCACTAAGCCCCGGAAGTCTTACGTCCAAACCAAGCCCAAAAGCCATGAAACCTTACGCGCTACTGGGCCCCAAAAATGCCCTGCGCACCCAAAAAAAGCCCTGAAGCCCTGAGCTCAAAGCCTGAGCACATCCGGAACTAAAGCCCTAAAATCCTGAACCTACTGTAGGGGCCTTTCTAAGTCTTATGGGGTTTGGGGGTATACTGCACTATAACTATAATAAGGAACCCCCCAAAACCCGTTTCTAATTCTTAAGGCCGTTGTATTCCACCTGGTCTGAAGTTGCAGAGGCGCATTCCGCTGGTCTGGATTCTCAAACTGGCAGATGAAGTTCGAAATACCAAGGCCCTGGATGACCTCGGGGATACAGTTCTTAAGCATTTTTGCGGCCGGTGTTTCGATTTTCAACCAGAAAGGTGCATGAGTGCAGCATTACAGCGATAACGACGACTGAAACACCGCTGCTGTCGCGAATCATTACTCCTCCAACTACTCATCACAAAGGCATGAAGAAAGACATGCAAAAAGTCGGGAACGCGGATGCATGGAGGAAGCCTCAACTTAAACTACACTCTAGCCCGAAACAACCCCAACCTCTACAACCTCAGACACCACAAAAAGTCTGGCTGTCTTGAGCTCATTCCTGGCGGGGGGTGCCCACTACAGTCCTGACAGCGACAGATACGTACCACCGGACCAGTGCAGCTAGTGTACGGACATAGCATGTTCTTGATTTGTGGCGCTGTGACTTGAAGGGGGTCACTGACCCGAAGTACATTTCGTGTTGATGTCGGGCCGCGTAAGATCCTAAACCCTACACGTTTAACTGCTAAAACCTTCTTTTCTGCGGGGTCTTGTTACAAGCCCCTGTGTCCTGGCCGCTCAAAGGTAGAAACGGTTAAATGACAACCGCAAGGGTTCGCCAAGGTTGGCTAGGATCCGCAGTCGCTTGGGGCTTACCCCAAAAGTCCAAGTAAACACTGACTGCCTAGGGAGGCAGTCAAAAATGGTAAAGCCAGGTTCGCTCTCACATGCCTTAGGCCGTAAGGTCTCAAATTCAGTAGCACTAAGATGCTTGTTCAGAGCTGGGGACTCTAGGCTCGAATATAGGGGCCTGGGCAACTAGAAGAGGGTTCCGGGATGCATTCTGCATGATTGCTTTGACGAGTCCTATGGAATCACATTGGCAATTATTTTTCGACCCTACAATGTGACTCTTTGAGAGCAATGCTGTCCAGTTTGGAGCTATTGGAGATGGGTCTTCGGTGATTTAAGGCTTCTGGTTTTCCAGTTGAAAGTGCGAGGCTTCGCTGCTTGGGATCAGCGCTTCGGGTTTTGCCTCCCGAAAACCTCAAACTATGAATGTTCGGACTATGCAGGACCGGCGGCGATCTGGTTGTCCGGATGGCTGCCGACCTTCGTGATCTGCCCCTGCCGGCCGACAGTTTAAAACCGTTTCGGTCTATAAGCTTCTGCGAGGAGTTGGGTTGGGGGCTTTTTCGCCTTTTTGGGTTTAGGGTTCAGGCTCCCTGACTCATTAAGGGTAATCGCAGTTATGGCGCCACTTACATACTGAGTTTTCTGCGCTTCTTAGTAGTTTTGGGGTTAGTTTAGGCTTTGCAGCTTCCGGCTGTCATCGACTGTGCGGCATCCGGCATTTTAGATTTTAGTCCCGTAGGATTCGGGCCACGGTAGAAGTTACATACACTTCAAAGTTTACGGATATGGGTGTGAGAAGTAAGCTTACACGGAATTCAGAACTCCCTGGACACACACACACACACGCAATTTCGAGATTATGTCGACCCAAACCTTGGGCAGGAAGTAGACCAAGCAGCCAGACAGGACGGGGTCGTCGCCTCGACAAGGAGTAAGAAGCTTAGGGCATGAAATCTTCTGCAATCACCTACTACCAGGATAACTACTATCACTGCCATGCCTATATACAAAAAGGCTTTGACTAGAACAGAGGGATTGAGGCTTCGGGCTGTCGGGTTTAGCGGTGCCACAATGTCAGGCTTCCAGTGCATAACTCCTTTTCATAAGGGTTTCCCAAACCTCCGGGCTTGAACTGCGCCCTCTGAGCGAACCAAGCGGCTCATGTTGAGCAGGTGCGGGGTGTTCCTGGCAAAGCTTGCTGTGGTGAAGCCCACACCCAACACGCACAGTTGCTGCGTGGTGTAACAGCCCACTGCCCTCAAACCTACAACCCGAAACCATGAACCGTGAAACCAGAAAGCCCTAAAACCCTTCTAGTGAAACTGGTTTACAGAACCTTTATAGCAAGCCTTGTAACCCTTCTAGTTGCTCTTATAGAGCGTGTATAGCAACCCCGATGGTAGCCCGTGTGGACGCCTTGCGGTAACCCGCATATCAACCCTTATCAACACCCTCATGGCAACCCTCGTAAACCCCGTACACTTCATCTGAGGCTCTTTTCGAGTCCAAAGACTTCATCCACGTCCTGGCGGAGCGCACCAGTCAACAAAAGGTTCTACAGGGCCCTACAATTACAGGGGATCTGAAAAGGACAGACAAGGGCTGTAGACGAATACGTATTTGGACTGAAAAAGCGGGTTAGGCATTCAGATCATTGAGGCTTTGTGGCTTAGGGCTTAAAATGCGCGCAACACTGCTTGAGGGTTTCTGGCCGTTGAACTCTACGTACCCGGGGGAACTATCTGTGCTTGATTGGGTTTTCTAGGGTCTATGGTTGACAGCCTTAATACAAAAACTTTAAATATACTATAATCATAATAAGGAACCCCAAAATAGTATAGGTAATTATGTAGACCCCTATAGGTTTTTAAGCTCTAAAATTGAAACCCTGGACCCCGGCCCCGGCTTAGCTCTTGGGGCTTGGTTTTCCTAAGATATGTCAGCGAACTCTGTCGATAACACCCTAAACCCTAAACCGTTCTTGTTATGGAATGCACTTGAAGTTACCAAGAAAAGGAAAGCGTTAGTACGATTTACCATAGATGCCTACTGCAGGGCAATTTAAACTAAATTCTTTAACGGGAACCCAATATTGCAAAGCCCGGAACCCTCAACCCAAAGCACTAGTTGACCCCTTCAGCCCTGAAATATCCTTGAACCCTCTTCATCCCGGGAGGCCTTCGAAACTCTGTCAAACATCGCACACAGCACTTCTCTTGTAGGGCCGCAAGCCCTGAACAGTCATAGTTGTCATTGTAGTTCCTTTTTTGGGGTTACCTGATAATATGGGATTATAAGGTAAGTTAATGACAAGAATGCTTAAACTAAGAAAGGAACTACAATGGAGACTTTAGGCACATCCTGTCTAAGGGGGACCCTGGCTCCTCGCTGCTGAGGCCCTGCTGGTTCAGCGCCTCCTTGCGTGCTGTAGCCAGAAGCCGGGCCTTTGCGGGTGATGTTCGGAGGGCTTCAGGGCCGCGTCTAAGGGTTGCTTTAAGGGTTCTACAAAGATTGCGGGGTTTTAGGCTTTTAGGGTTCAGGGCTTTGGGTTTAGGCTTGTAGGGTTTTGGTGGCTCGTAGGTTCTAGCTTGAGTCTTAAACCGGCTAAGGTTGATGCAAATTCAATTTTTCGGGCTTAGGGGTACTAGTGACGTAATGATACTGATAATGCTGTGTGGGCTGTGTTGGGCTTCTTAATACACGCTAAGCCCTGCACCGTAAAGAAGCCCTAAACCTTAAACCCGGTCGGAGACCAGAAAGATCCAAGATCGTCCCTCCTCTGAGCCACCTTCCTAGAAGAGGTTAAGGAAGTTGTTTTAGCATGTAGGCTTCAGCGCACTTAGGAAACCGGTCAATAGATTCAGCGACGGAGGTTTGCTAAGGATTTTTTTGCATCATCGCAGGAATGTCCGCTTTCGCTCCATAGGGAGAGTAACGGAGGAATGTCCGTATTTGCTTCACAGGGAGAGTCTCCAGCAATCTAAGGAGTTCATCTGAATCGAGTTGGGCCCAGTCGCACGGAACCCTTTATCCATGTCTTGGGCCAGAGACACGTAGCAAGAAGGCATCAATGGCCTCAACTCTATGTATGTATGTAGGTATGTAGGTCTCATGCTCTAATTAAAAGGCATGGAAATCCCCCTTTCCTTGAGGCGCTAGCAAAATCCGGAAACTAGTAGCAGCGAAGAAGGCAAGAACACGTATCGTAGCATGGCACTCAGAATGCTGCTATGCAATGTGCACACAGTACAGATCGCAAGCACTGCACTAAGGATTAAGACAACTAATAATGTAGGAGCCTAAATAATTGCCAGTACTCTTTTGGGGGTTCCTTGTTGCAGTTGTAGTATACGTATCCCCAAACCCTATTCTAATTATTAAGGCTCCTATATTAGGTTGGACCCCTCTCGAGTCCCTGGCCTCCTCGACCTGTACCTGGTAGCTCCTGGGAGGTTGCTTGGGCTCATCTTTGTCGGCTGGGTGAGGATGTTGATAGGGATTTAGGGTTTGGGGTTTAGGGCTTGGGGTAAGGATCTAGGGTTTAGGGATTTAGGGTGAGGGTTTTTCTTTATGGGTGCTGCGAGGCCTAAAGGAACTGCGCCGGGGACATCGACAACGACCACGACAAACTACGACTCTTCGTGCTTCTGATGCACCTCTCTTAGTATACGTAGAACCCGAAAAAAGCCAGCCTACCAAGTCTGCACGGTCTGTCAAGCAGTGGCCCTGAAACTTGTGCTACAACTCCTCAAAGCCTGCAGACGTAAAGAAACCTTCAAAGTCCGGAGCCTTAGTCCAACATGAGGAGACGAGAGGAATAGCAGCGCTGAGATCTTCAGGCGTGAGGTTCGCCTAAACCTTGCCCTGAAGCTCGTATATGTGCACCCGAAACAAAGTGTAAGTCTTCAATTTTTCACGACGCACGTGCAGACACCCTGTGCCCGAAACCCAACAATCCCTCCACCCTCTAAACCCTACTGAACTCTAAAACCCGCAATCACCTTCCCCCCTAAAACCTTCCAAAATCCCGAACTTTTTGTAGGGCTCCCAAAAGAATTTTCTGTTCAAATAGAACCCTCAGCCCCTAAATCTGCGGTCTAAAAAGCCTAAGGCCTAAAGCCAGAATTCCCAAAGCCCTGGGCTCTAAACAAGCAGTTCAGGGTGTAGGGTTGACGAGCTAGGCTTTCCGGAAACCCCAAAACGCCCTGAACCCAAAAGAGGCGGCGTCGGAACCAGGCTCTGTCTCAGCTTGCTATCCCTGTAGCGCGATACTCAGTAGCCCAATATTTAAGTAACAAGAGGCCCAGGCAGCTGTCTAGGAAATATGGGGACATTAACAATGAGAACATCGTTTCCGGGCATATTCTAGCATAGTCATAGTACGGAACCCCAAGAAAAACCCTATATTAAGTGATTACTGGAGCCCTCAGAGACCCCAATATCCCTTAATTGAGGACTTTTCCTTAAATTGTAGTAGGATCGCTCATATGATTTCAGGAATATTCCTCAATTGAGGGATATTAGAGTCCCCTAAACCCTAAACCCCAACAAAAAACCCTAAAGGAACCCTAGGCAGATCCTTTAAAGGAACCCCAGGAGTCCCTCTAAATCCCTTAAAGGAGCCCTGGGTATCCCTAAACCCTAAACCCTAAACCCTAAACCCTAAACCCTGAACCCTAAACCCTAAACCCTAAACCCCCTTAACCCTAAACCCCCTTAACCCTAAACCCTAAACCCTAAACCCTAAACCCTTAACCCTTAACCCTAAACCCTAAACCCTAAACTTTAGGAGTCCCTGGAGCCCTCAGAGTCGCTGCCAAGGGACTGCTTCAGAGTCTTCAAGACACGCTCTCGATCGGCGATCTCCTTGGGCAGCCGTGGGGGCTCTGGGACTTTTCTCGGGTTTCATCCTTAATATGTGGGCCTAAATAATTACCTATACTATTTTTTTTTTGGGGGGGGGTTTAGTGTTATTATAGTTATGGTATAACGGGCTCCAAAACCCTATTCTACTTATTAAGGCCCCTATATTACATCGGTTTAGGGTTCAGAGTTTTTAGGGTTTCATTCGGGGCGTGGGGCTTGGGGTAAGTATGTTATTGCAATGGCCTCTTCGGGTTTGATATGGGGCTCGGGAGGTTAAGGTCTTTGGGGGTTTCGCGTGCCATACAGGGATCTGGGGCTTGAGGTGGGTGGTGGGGTGTTGCAAGGATTGTTCCTCCAAGGGTACATGTCAGGCTTATCTAGGTAACTTCATGCTTTGAAAATCCAAAATAGCTACATTGTGAGATAGAGGTACCAGCAAGAACATAGTTGCCCTGCTGGTCGCTCGACTTCGCAACTCCTATGACTTCAAACAGGGTTCTCACAAGGTCATGATAGGTTACCTAATGGGGGCCTATGAAGTTTCATGTGGTTCTTGCAAAATGCCTACAGCAGTTCTGATGTTGCTCAGAGTTCTCGAAGCACTGCAAACATCGCAGTTCGTTTGCTTGGGGGTGAGGTTCGACAAGTTCTGGCAAACGTGTTTGTAATAGGCTGTACGGCTTAGGGCACAAGGTTTCTTATTGAGTTTAAGGGCTGGAGACGACAGGGTTCAAAATCTCAACCTCCTCTGGCACACTCTTCAATATGGGCAACTTGTTCCTGAGCTGTTACAAGTCTGACCCTGAAAACCCTAAACAAGCTTCTAAGACGCCTGGCCACATTGAAGGCACTGAAGCCCCACGATGCTAAACCTAAACACACAATCACAACTGTACGGAAGTCTCGACCTCAAGCTGTGAACCGCCAAATATCAGATTTCCCGTAGAAAGTCTCATGGGAGTTTCCGAAATTGGATATAGTACCCTAAATAGTCGGATCCTTATATTATTATAAGGACCCCAAAATAAGGTACCCCTAATTTTCGGAAGCTTCCTTGTAACGGTTCATGAACTAAACTAACCGCCAAGTTCTGCTCTTGCGGCTCTTTGCAATACGAGGCCAAACTGAACCCCAGACCCATCGACAAGCTCAACAGAGGAGCGGGTACAACAACAACAAGGAGGCCCAAACTGAATCCTAAACCCGTTCACCCTGAACCCCAAGCCATAAACCCTAAACCCGAATCCTAAAGTCTAAACCCTGAACCCTGAACCCCAACCCCTCATATCCAAACCTCAACCCCCTAAACGCTGAGCCAAGCTGCCTCCTGCACTGAACCAGCTCCTAGAGCACCGACCTCCGATTCGGAGCCAAGGCAGGACTGGCTGAGGTTTTTTGGTAGAGAGTTTTGTGTTGTCAAGGCGCCCTTGCCCCTGTATTTGGGCGGGTCAATAAGCAAACCCGGCCGCGCTTCTGGTAAAAGAGTCCATCGTTCGGCTGGCATCGCTTTGCTCTGTTGCACCTACATGCGACGTGTCGTCAACCAGACCTGCCATGTCTCTGTTGGCTCGAGAGCCGGCTGACATCTCGTCTGCCCGAGGGTGGCGCACTGGCGCCTTGCGTGCATGGCTGTTCTTCATGCCGCGATGCTCCGGCGTGACGGCTCTGGCTCCTCCGACTTGTATGCCCCTCTGCACCCCCAAGTTGCCACGGTGCACCGCATGTTCTGCTGCGACCCCGGTTGTCACTTGCAAATGTACGATGGCTACCTGCTGGTGCAGGCCAGCTGCGGACCGGGGACACCCTACATGCCACCTATCATGCTTGGAGCTGGCGAGAAAGACGCTTCAAAGGCCACTGCAGGCGAAGAATGCGACAGAAGGCGCGGTGCCGCCGTTCAGCTTTGGCCGACATGCATCAGCTGCATAAACACAGCGACAACAATCTGCTGAGCAATCAGCGGTTGGCGACTGAAGGAGTGTCGTCTGCAGGGCTGTAGCTCTCACTTGCAATAACTTACCTTTGGTTAGGTTGGGGAATGGAAGAATGGTAATTATAGTGGTTATACTTGTACCCTATTCTTCCATTCCCTACTAACCAAAGGTACGATAAAGGACTGATACCGCACGTAGGCAGTGGGCCTTTGAGAATCTAGCAATGACTGCAATGATGATACTGATAATGGCGATGAGTAAGATTGGCACCAGTGGTGAAAGCCGGGGGCAAGTAGAACATGCCAACGAAGCAAACAACATGCAAACTGGCAAACACATATCTATCTATATATATATATATACACATACACATGTGTATGTGTGTATATATGCATATGATTGAAATCATAGGACGTGATGACCTGTACCGATGGTGATGGTGATGATGTTGCTGGCCCCATAGTGCTAATGAGACTGACAGAGTGACGCTGCTGGCTAGATCGATAGCTGTACCTAAACCCTAAACCCTAAACCCCAAACCCCTAAACCCTAAACCTCCCAAACCCCTAAACCCCTAAGCCCTAAACCCAAAAGTTCTATTGCTCTCGCCAATGGTGACCAGAGGCGCTTTCTGTTTCGGTGTCTGGCGGGCTTTTACCCAAGGCTTCTCGGAGCGGCAGGGGACTTAGCAAGTAGAGTTGTAAGTACCCTAAATGGAGTTACCACAATCAAAACCCAACGTATAAACGAGCGACCCACAAGATCAACACACTAAACCCCGAACTCTGAACCCTATACAACCCTGAACTTATAACGTCCCAGCCATGAACCAACCCTGAAACCCTTTCATCCCTAAGCCCCTGAACCCTAACCCCTAACCCCACATCCGCCTCGACCCCCCGCGCTGCAAGAAGCTTCTTGAGCCGGCGGATCTCTGCCTTCAGTCTGCTTCTTTAGGGCTTAGGGTTCCTTGAAAGGGATCTATAAAAGGTTACTATAAGGGTACTAGGAGTTTAGGGGTTTTAGGGTCTTGGGTTTATGCTGCAGGGGTTTAAGCCATTCGGTTTGAATTGGATCTTGGGATTCAGGGTTTCGGATTTGGGATCTCACGTTTCTGGCTCTTTTGGACTTGGAGCGATTACGGCTCGGAGTCGAAGATGTCAATGTCTATCAGCTCCAGACCTTGCCTTACTTCAAGGTTTAGGGTTTTTCGGGTTTAGGGTATGCCTGAAGTTACAGGCCTGAAGCCCTTTACTCTAAGCTTCGAACCTCGAGCCACGAACGCAAAACCCGGAACGACAATCCATTCAGCAACATCCCCCCTGTGCAGCAGTTTACTTTTTTGGGGTTGAGGGAAAACCGACATGACTCTAAACACGGCTAAGCACAGCAAAAACTTTTCGGCAACGTAGCAACCCCCAAACATAAAACCCACAAGCCCATAGCTCTAAAAACCCTGAACCCGAAGGCACGCCTGGAGGTGCTGAACCACACCCTTCTTCCGGTCCACGTTGACACATGCATTCGTCTTGACCTGCGAAAGCTTGTGTATTCATCTGTCTGTTGCTTAGTAGGGAATGGCGGAATGGATCCCTATAGTAGTCCCGATATATTCCCCAAGAGTGGTCTCCATAATCCATTTCCTCCTTTCCCTACTAAGAACCCGACAGTCATGGGCTTGAAGGTCACAGGATAGGCATTCGGGCTTCATGGCTACTGTAGGGGCCTTGGTAATTAGAATAGGGTTTGTGGGGCCTCAATTATACCATAAATATCATAAGGAACCCCGAAAACAGTGTAGGTAATTCATAAGGCCCCTATAGTACTTGAATAGACCTGGGGTTTGGGATTTATAGTTCTTAGGTTCACTTCAGGAGTAGGATTCGTTTTTGCTGCACTTTGGGTCCAGGGCAAGTAGCATAGCACTCAGGAAAAGCTTGAACTTTGAACAATCCTGAATACTGACCCCGACAGAAACTCGGCATCCAAGCAGACCACTCCCATTTCGCCATGAAACCTTACGTCCTGCTCTCCTAAACAGGTACATCCCAGCCCAACCCCAAACCTGAAGCCTTGAAACCCCAAGGCCCAAAAACTCAAACCCAGAACGCCGAAAACCTGCATGCCTGCGCCGCGGAATTTGACAGCTAAAGCCTGAACTCTCAATGCCGCAAACTGCTCCGACGCTCAGAACCTCCAAACTAAAAAAGAAACAAAAGCTGAGCATTCAAACCGACTAAGACTCAATAAACAATTGCTGGGACGAGACTGCAGGCCAGTGTTGAAACCCTAACATCCCACCTTTACAGATGCACAGCTAGGTCCAATCAAGAGAAGAGGATTGCCACGAAAGCATTCCGAAAGCATACACATACTCCAACACTAATCCTCGAAGCCAAACCTCTAAACCCAAACCTAAGACCCTAAACTTAGCTCCCAAAAAAAAGCAATCCTCTCTCCCTCTAATAGGGGCTCTTTAGAACCCTTTACAATGGAGCCCAAGAAGGTAGGGACATCTCTATAAAATGTTTATGATTATATCGGGAGTTTCCGGAAATTAGGGACCTTATAATAAGAATCCTACTATTTAGGGTACTACATTAGGGCCCCCTATCTTGGGGTGCCCGAATCAAAAGCGCCTTCTTCACCGAAGTGGCGAAGCGGCAGGTGCCTTGCAGACAGCTCTGACCCCACCCAGATGGCTACAGGTTGGCCTACTTGTCGGATATCATGGGGAACTAAAGGCCAACCTTTTTGGTTATATAGGATTATATAGGGACTATACTACCCAAAGAAGGTTAAAGGTTAGCTACTCGACTACTGGGTTGGGCACTGCGCCTATACAGTAACAGTCAATAACAGGGCGACTATTAAGGTCCTGCTTTTTATAGAATATGAATATAATTTCAACAGTCACTGAGTGGGGGCAGTACCCAAGCCACGGGGTTCACAAAAGGGCTGTATGGGGATTCATAAACAGGCTTTATGGGATTCAAAAAACAAGGGGCTTTATGGGGATGCATACTTCGTCATCATAAGTTCTTCAAATCAGTCTTGAGGACTTTTTGCAGACTTGTAGAAGGATCGCTGAAGGGTTGCATAAGGGGTTTGTGCGTAAACGCTATATACCCTAAACCCCTAAACCCCTAAACCCCTGACCCCTAAAACTCCTAAACCCCGAAACTCCTAAACCCCTAAAGCTCTAAACCCCTAAACCAGCGGTTGTAGGAGCTTAGAAGGGCTTTGCTTTCGGGTTTAAGGGCTGGTGCCGTCGTGGCAAGTACAATGGGAGGCTATAGACGAAATTCTTAGAAGCTTTCTCATACACGTGGAAGAGGTTTCAGGGGAAAGTTGTAGAAGGCATGTTGTTGGAAACTGATTTTTGATGGCCTTCCTGAGGACGTTTTGGAGAGTTTTTGCTGAGCTTCCTGGATTTTAGGGGGCGTTGGGGATTTCAGGGTAGTTGCAAGTATTGGCATAGTCTAAGTTTAAAGTTGGGACTGTAATCACTCATAGACTCATAGACCTAAATGCTTCACCCATAGCCCTGCTTGTAAGTACGTCCGTCCTTCAATTGCAAAGATTGATTGCTACACGGCCTCGGGTTTAGCGGGCTTGGCCTGGGGCTTCCGGTGCCTGGATTATCAGACTTCTCGTCGAGGGTGGGCTCCGGGTTTTAGGTTTCGGGCTTAGGAGTCGGCCTATAATGACGATATGCGAGTCACGCTAGTAGCACTTGTGGTGCTAGTTCTATCGCCATCATGATTCTCCTAGTTCCTGTCGTTATGGGCTTTCAAGTTCAGGCTCAAGGGCTGAAAACGTGGGCTTCAGTTCTAGGCTACAGGGTTCACGATCAGGCAATTTTTAAGTTCAGAAAGTTTGTCTCTTTTTTGTATTGGCCCTTTTCCGATCTGCCAGCAGCGTCCCGGAAGTTTTGGCGGTAGGGTGTACCATAAGCTTTCGGGATGTGGGTCCAAAAGTTTGAGATCGGCCCGACTCCGAGACAAAAACTGGAAGTGTTCGCGTGATGGAAATGAAAGCAAGCCTGAATCATGAAAGACTGACTGCAGATCGTAGGTGTGGTTGGTTGGTTCATGTGCATAAAACCTACGATTATGTTGTGACTTCCTAAGTCAAGAACAGGACTCGGGTCCGAAAGCATGGGGATCTAAGGTTTGCCTCTACTTCCGGATCATGGTTCGATTCCGTAGAGGACCAAGGAATGTGAGGATAAGAAGAGCAGAAGCAACGAACCCGCTTGTAAGCTCAGATCCCAAGGACCTCAAGGATGAGATATCCGAAACCCCTGCTGCATGTACTCGTAAGCCAGAGCCGAGTTGCTGATCGTCTCATCTGCATTTATGGCGGCGGGCGAGATACACGCTACCTGATTCGTCGTCTCCATGCTGGTAGGAGTGTCGTAGTAGTTACGAGTACTGCTGGAAGTAAACACGTCGTAGCAGCAACAGCAGCAGCAAGACTAGCAGCAGCAGTCGTAGTCGTAGTCGTAGTCGTAGTCGTAGTCGTAGTCGTAGGAGTAGGACTAGGAGTAGGAGTAGTCGTAGTCGTAGTCGTAGTCGTAGTCGTAGGAGTAGGAGTAGGAGTAGGGGTAGGGGTAGGAGTAGGAGTAGGAGTAGGAGTAGGAGTAGTAGTAGGAGGAGGACGAGGAGGAGGAGCAACAGTAGCCGTAGCAGTAGTAGAAGTAGCAATAGTAGCAGCAGCAGCAGTAGCAGCAGCAGCAGCAGGGGCAGGGGCAGGAGCAGGAGCAGGAGCAGGAGCAGGAGCAGGAGCAGGAGCAGGAGCAGGAGCGGCAGCGGCAGTGGCAGTGGCAGTGGCAGTGGCAGTAGGAGGAGCAGGAGCGGTAGCAGTAGCAGTAGTAGTTGTTGTTGGAGGAGGAGAAGCAGCCGCAGCTGCCAGCCAGCGGTAGCAGGACTTGGAAAGCTCGGTCGTCATCACCGTGTCTGTTGTCATAGCAGTCGCAGCAGTAGTGGCGGCACCGGCAGCAACAGTCACTAGCAGTCGCAACAGTCCCTCTTGATGCCTCGTCTTGAAAACTAACACCGAGCCAGGCTACCATTCGACTCCGTGTATTCCCGGCCAGGGAATCCCGAAGCAAAAACCTGGGTTGAAACAGGAAGCTTGGAGCAGCATCGAGTCATGCTCTCCAATGCAAACACACAATGAGGGAAGGCTCTCCGGACGGCTTGGAGGAGACCCCTCCCTGGAATTGAGCACCCTCAGAACCACGACGAACACGATCTATCCACATCGCTGGTTCTTTCGGCAAGGCCTCGATGATACTGAGAGCCAACTACTTCCTGATTTTCTGTCCCAAGACGGTTGATCGGATAGTTGTGCTAGGATTACACGCGCCACCCACAACAAAAAAGAACCACATGATCAAATCCCTACACAGCTGCAAAGATGTGCGGACACAACTAGCAGCGAGTGGCGTCCGAAGACTTTCGAAGCTTCCTAAAGACACACCACAAGCCCCTCGAAGCTTAAGCTTGACAACTCGAATGAGGCTTTGGCATGAATAATTTGTTACAAGGGGCTAGAGGGCAAAACTAAGTTGTTGAATCCTGATACCCCTCGCTTCACAACCACAACCCCCGAGCCCCAAAGACCAAGCAACGTGAGCTTGGAGGATCGGAAGGGAACGACTTCCTCTCGCGACTGGTGGGTTTGTAGCTTCGGGTTGCGGGCGAGCGTTAGGATACATCTCCATCCATCTGGCATGTGTATGTGTGTATATACACACACATGTACAGCATATACATCTCTATGTGTGTGCATACATGGATAGATAGAGGTACATGTATTTGATCTTCGCTGTGAGTGTGGTATAAACGTTCACGCGACAGCATTGTGGATGCCGCACTTTCTACTTGCGATTAGGACGATGCCATCCTAAAAGGAGGGGGTCCAAGGGGACTACTACTGTTGATGATAGAAATCCTGCATTACCTTAAGGACCCTAAACTATGGGAATTACGGCATATTCCTTATTATGGGTAATGCAGGATTTATATATCAACCGTAGTACTCCTAAGAATCCCTGGAATTGGACCCCAATACAAGCTCAAAGATGAAAGATCACCTGAGCCTCATGTGCATATGGGGACATTTATATCAACACTAAGGCTCACCAAGGCTTTGGGAGAAATAAGCAGGCTATGCTTCCCAAGCCAGAGCTACGTTAACCTACTTTTTCTTGGAGTCTTCCCTAAGGGCTCTCCATGTGGGTCCAGGCTCTCGGATGCCGTCAACCTTAGAATCTTGAACCGGGTAAGGGACCCTAGACCCTAAGCTCTGAAACCAAACCCAAAACGCTGAAAGGCTGTACAACCGTACATACACCCAACGCCCTAAACATGTAACATACCCAGCCGACTCCAGCCTAGATCAAACCTGTAGAGGCTAAACCCCATACCTGAAATCCGGACAAAACCTTTGATAAGCCCAGACACTTTTCTGAAACCGAAATGAATGAAGACCCGAGCAACTTCGAAAGACCTCTGAAACTCCTAATGTAGGAATCTGATTAAGAAACCCTGGGCCTGTAACCCTAGAATAGTAGGATTCATATAGGGAGCCCCAATAGAGGCCCAAGGTTTCTTAGTCAGATTCCTACATTATTATAGTACCCTTGCAGATCCCTTATGTAAAAGTAGCCCTTATAGACCCCTTTAAAGGCACCCTACATTCGACGTGTAAGGCACCAAACTGCTCACATCCCGGGTCTTCGGCATCCTGCTGGCCCGAAGCATATTATGGTAGTTTCCGAAAATTAGGGGTACCTTATTAGGGGGTCCGGGTTATAAGGATCCTAGTATAATTTAGGGTACTCTATTAGGGTCCCCTATTTTCGGGAACTCCCACATGGGTAGTTTTCGAACTTAGGGGCCCCTTTCTTTTCGGGGAATAAGGGTTTCTTTTAGCGCTTCCTATAAGGGTTTCTAGAAGAAGGGGTGTTAGGGTAGTTCCCTAAGCTAGGGTCCCTTTTAGGGTGCTTTTCATGAGGGTGCGGTAGTAATTTGGGGGCCTGAACAGGACGCTACTTTTAGAGAACCACCCACATCCGCAAAACCCCAGGGAAGCCCCATAAAGAGCCTGCATGCAGCCTCGGAAGAAACCCATTTATGAGAACTCCCGAAAAAAAAAACACACTGCTGACCCTGAACTCATAATCCCATGTGATAGATATCAATCAGATATCAATGATCGGAAACATTATCTTGATGTTGGCAACCCTTGCTTAGGCAGGTGTCTTAATGACACTCACACTGACTAAACGTACCCTTAAAAGGAAACCCTAAAACACCCAAACCAAAAACAATGAACTCTAGGCCCTAAAGCCCTAAAAGCCACAACAAAAACCCTAAATGCTCCAGACTGTCCCCGCCTTCACCTCCAACAGTCCCCCTGCTGGAGCAGGCACGGGCCCAAGGCCAGCGGTCTTATCGATGGACATGCTCCGTGAGCGCTGCCTTCACTTCTGGGCTCCAAGGCTTAGGGTTTAAGGCTTTAGGGTTTGGGGGTTTGTGGTTTCGGTCTGCATGCTCCGTGAACTCTGCCTTCTCGGCGTGTCGGTGCTGTCGCTTGTATTGCTGTCGTTGTCTGTTCGGAGGAGTTCATGCTTGTGGATTTACGATGCTGGCGTTCAGGGGATCGCTTATGACTTCACAGAACGCTTGAACCCGGGTGTGCTCTGGCATAACCCGACATAGGGTACTTAATTTAAGGGAGGTTGGAAAATGTTGGAAAGTGAGGACCCTACAAAGTAGGATCCTGACTTTAAAAGGACCCGAGATACGGTACTTCCAAATACGTACCCGCAATCAGACTGTCTGCTGTCTTCTTCGAAGATCTCTCTCTCTCAAGAATAAGTGCAATGCATGGGCCTGACTGATTCGAACAAGGTCTTGGGTCAACCCCGCAACCCAAAACCCCAAACCCTTGTAATAGGCAACGATGTGCAGGCAAAAAACGAGGACCCGCGAGCAACCAAACAGTTTCGGGGCCTGATTAGATGTAATCATCGGGATTTGAGGTGGATTATACAATTTAGGGTTTAGGGTTTCAACTAAACACAATCACATAAACCAACTATGTTGAAAACTGTAAGTCCAGCTTGTGATTCGAATGCTCCCCCCCTCAGGGCATGCTTTCGGCAGCGCAAGACTGGCTTCAAGGCTTGTGCTGGTTCAGGAAATAGGAGGACGAAGACAGCAACTACCACCACCAGGAGGAGCTACATGTAGCACAGTGAAAGCGGTCACGATGCAGAGCCCGTTGCATTCACACCATGTGAGGCTTCCTCCTCTTGAGCATTCTGCAGGCTGTGCTCGCATCTCGGCAGCCCCCCCCCCCCCACCCGCTGATTGTCGAATTCCTGCTCGCTCTGTCTCACTTCTTTGACTTCAAGGATCGACTCCCGGTTCTTGTCCCCAGTGCACTGCGTCCTTTTTCTTGGCAACCTTGGCATGAACTACGTAACACCAAACGAACCAGACGCGCGTAGCGAAAGGTTTCTCTAGTGGAAAGCCCGATTGCGACCGTGATCGCGAATCTGGACAGCTTGCTTTGAACCCTGAGGACACTACGCCTCGGGAGGCAATACACAACATCTCAAAATCCCCTTCATACGACCAGCGCCACAGAAGGAGCCTCATCACGCGACTCTGCTGCTGCTCCCCGAGTTCCTTGATGACCTGAAAAAGCTGTGGAGAGGGTACAAATGAATCTTTATAAGATCTCGAAACTTGTGCCGCAAAAACCGAAAGACCTGAAGTCTCAGCCTCTGCCCTTCAAGAACCCATGCAGAACCCAATTGAAGCCCTTCTGCCCTCAATAGATAGAACCCATGAAGAACTGGAAAATCCACATAGAAGCCATGTGAAAACCAGAACTCTGAACCCCAAACCATCCCGAACTGTACGCCCCTAAGCCCCTAAACTCTAAACCCCTATAGTACCCTGATAGCCACCCTTATTTATCCCTTAACAGGCCCATTTAGATCCGCAGGACCCATGTAAAAACCCAGCTTGCAGCTTGGCGTCCAAAGCCAAGGCCGACAGGCTCTGGTTGATGGCACAGCCTGCGTTCGATTTGTTGTTGATTTTTTGGGGGGGGGTTCCTTACTGTAGTTATAGTATCATATAGCTTTTGGGGGTTCCTTATTGTAACTTTAGTATCATATGATGATTGGGCTGAGGGTTTAGTAGAGTCTAGGGTTTAGCTTGATGTGTAGGGCTTAGGGTGTAAGTCACAGGGTTCCAGTTGTGAAACTTTCAAATCATTGACGGCAGGCCCTTCCACACCATAATAGGCTGCATACGCTTGAATGTTCAGGGTCCAGGGCTTCAGGTTTAAGGTATCAGGTGCTGCAGGGTAGAAACGGCATTCAAGCCGTACAAACACCTTGCCCAACACCTCGAACCCTACAAAAGGCCAGCAACCCGGAATCCAAGCCCCTAAGCATCCCTAAAGCCAAACTCGTGGACCCAGCCCCGACAACTAAGAGAAGCACGGGCGGGTTTTGTGGCGTGAGAAAGCGCCCCTTTATCTGAGTCGGGCAAGAAGTTTTGGCAGTTTCACGAACGAAGCGTTACATGTCTAACCTACTGTGCTAAAAAGCCTAACTGAGCCCTTAACACCCTAAACCCTCAAAGTCTATGCCCTAAACCCGAAACCTCAAACCCAATAGATTAACAAACGGAAGCCCGGGCTGCCGATAGATTCTAGAAGCCCTACACACCCTAAACCCTATAAACAAATTCCTAAACTCTATGCAGTCTATAAACCCTATAACTCCTTAAGATTCCAACCCTAAACGCTTTGAGAACCTTAAACGAAACGGAGGCCTGGGGCTGCCGACACCCTAAACCACAAACCCCAAACCCTAAACCCCAAATCCCTGAACCCTAAACCCGAAGCACAAACATCCGAAACCCTCAAACACCCGAAACACCCGCAAACCCCCAAACCCCTAAACCCCCAAACCCCCAAACCCCCCAAAACCCCCACCCCCCAAACTCCTCAAAAACCCAAACCCTAAACCCTGAACCCTAAACCCTAAACCCCAAAAACCCCAAAAAAAACCCAAACCCCACCCAAAACCCTGCCTTCTTTGAAGGTGTGGCCCTGAAAGTCGGAGGACTTGTGCCTCTCTGAACCTGGGGAGCAAATAGGTTAGAAGCTGCCCCCACCCTGTAATAGTGATTATAAGGATTATATTAGGGCCCTATTATATTCCTACTATACCACTATTACAGGGTGGGGGCCCCTTCTAAGAAATAGGGTTTTTTTGTGGTTTAAGGCTCCTTGAAAGGGATCTAAAAGGTTTCAAAAAGGGTAATATAATAGGGGTTACTATAAGGGTACTGTATTCCGGGATACTATCTGAACCTCGGGACAAAGGATGGAATACGTAGGGTTTAGGGTTTAAGGCTTGAGGGGGTTCAGGGTTGTAGGGTTTATGGGGTTTATAGGGCTTATGGGATTTATAGGGTTCTAGGGCTTATTGGGTTTATAGGATTTGGGGTTTAGGGTTTGGGAATGTGTATGGTTCAGGGTTTAAGGTTGATATCATAGGGATATTATAGGGTTGAGGGTTTAGCGTGAGGGTTCAGGGCATAGGGCATTTGGTACAGGATTAGGATTTAGGGGTTTGGGGTTTAGGGTTAGCATTTGAGGCTGAGGGGTTTGGGGTTTACGGGTTTAGGGTTTAACATTTGGGGTTTGGGGTTGAAGCCCCTTACAAAGCACAGCAAGATTTCAATAAGGATTCGTTGAAGGGTTCCTTTACGCGTAACTGTGAAGCTTCGATGATATGGGGCGGGTAAGTTTTAAGAACATCGCTCGGTGGTACATTATGGTTTAAGCTTATAGGCACGCGTATAGTACTTTAGGGCCATCTTGGGGCTTCTATAATATGCGTCTGTATGGGGTTCTTAAAGGAATCTTAGATACAATACGTGTTTGTAGCGTTCTGTATGGATTTAGGACGTGGGGCTCTC
This sequence comes from Symbiodinium sp. CCMP2592, assembly GCA_905221615.1. Lineage (NCBI taxonomy): Eukaryota > Dinophyceae > Suessiales > Symbiodiniaceae > Symbiodinium > Symbiodinium sp. CCMP2592. The sequence continues at coordinate 922,692 of CAJNDT010006025.1, read as the reverse complement.
TATGCTTGTGATTGCTTAGTAGTGCCCTTAAAAAGTAGACTAATTAAGGTGTTGAGGTACATTCTAGTACTGCTACAATAGCGCAGCCTCAGGAATACCCTAAACTCTTGTAGAACCCGTAAAGGAACCCTTAGGAGCCCTTAAGTCATTCCGGGAACCTTTGGGCTGCGGGGCGTGGTTTTAGGGTTGAGGGTTTGAGGTTCAGGGTTTAGGGCTTAGGGTTTAGGCTTTAGGATTTAGGGTTTAGGGTTTATAGGGTTTAGGGTTTAGGGTTTAGGGCTTAGGGTTTAGGCTTTGGGATTTAGGCCCTCAGAAAGCAATCTTTTGGGGGTTTTGGGGTTCTGGTCGTATGCTCTAGGTCGGCCTGCGGACATAGACAAAGCACGCTTATAAAGGGCGTTAAGTTGATATTGTATCAAAACGGAGAACGGTTGCGAAGGAACAAGTTTACCCTGAACCCTAAATCCTAAACCCTTAATGGGGCTTCCTAGAGGTTTACAAAAGCCCCAGGCCCTGCCGACGCGACCTTTTGAGCTTGGGGGCTTCTGCGAAGCCCTATGAGAATCCTAAATGGGAGTTTCCGAAAATTAGGGGTACCTTATTCTGGGGGCCCCACCATAAAATACCAGAACGACGATGGAAATCCTTATACCCACTTTTTGGCAACAAGGCCGTAAAGCCCCAACTAAGCCTTATAGCGACCTTTACCCTGGCCCCATCAGTAAGCTTCAGCCCTGAGCCCTAGGGTTCCTTTAAAGGGATCTATAAGGGTACCTTCAAGGGGTTCCTTTAAGGGATCTGTAGGGTTTAGGGATATAAATCCTGGACTCGAAAACTCCAAACTGCAAAACCCTATTCTAATGCTACCAAGGCCCCTATATGACTAAGATTCCTCAGGGTTCCTTATTATAAATACTGCTGATGATATAAATCCTGCATTACCTTAAGAACGCTAAACTATGGGAATTATGGAATACTCCTTCTTATGATTATGGGTGATGCAGGATTTATATCCCTAAACCCTATGTAAACCCTACAGATCCCTTAACGGAACCCCTTAAAGATACCCTTATAGATCCCTTTGAAGGAACCCTAGGATTTATTATAAATAGTACAATGCCCCCGGGACCTGCCAAGTCCACGAGGTTGATCTTGGCATTCGTGGACTCCCGAGAGCCGTCCTCTCAGGACTTCGTGGCGCCCGGGCGGTTGCGTTCAGGAATTGCTGCTGCGAGGGTGTAGGGTCTAGGGTGTGCTAACTTTACGAAATGCAGGCGGCTTCAGGATGTTTTAAACGGCTTTTCGTGTGCTTGTTTCGGTGTCCGTGGATCTTGATCAAGGTTTTCAGGCTTTGGTGCTTTTAGGGTCGCTAGGATTGAGAGCTTAAGGGCTTTGGGGTCTTCAGATTCAGGCTTTAGTGGCTTAGGGTTAGGGAGTTGGGTTTTAGGGTCGAGCCCCGAGGGTGCCCTCCAGTACGCAGAGTCCTGCTTCGGTTTGTGCTTACTGCTACTGCAGTGACTGACAACCCTACTACCTATCTATCTGTCTATCTGTCGGTCGACCCTACATCCCTATCTACCCATCTACCTACCGACCTACCTATCTATTTATCAATGACCTGTCTGTTTATCCATCCAACTATCTGGCTTTCTTTCTTTCTGATTATCTATTTTTCTGTCTGTCTCTCTATCTATCTATCTGTCTGGCGATCTATCTAACTATTGATCTATCGAACTATTTGTCTATCTATCTATCTATCTATCTATCCATCAACCTATCTATCTACCGAACGATCTATCTATCTAATTTGCGATCTATCTATGTGCTTGTTCATCTGATCCAAAACATCGTCTACTTCTGTTAGTCTCATTTAAGATATCGCTCAGACTCAGGGGACAAGGCTATGTAAGGATAGGGGGTTAAGGACTCACGGCTCTAGGGCTTCAGGCTTGGAGGTCTCTTCGTGGAAGTCATGACAAAGCTCTGCGTGGATGTCGTTCATGTGACTCATGAGGACTCTGGGCCCCAGGAATGGAAAGCCGATCTGATGCACGGCCACCATGTTATAGGTCAGCTGGGCCCAGTGGTGCGAAGCACTTGCTCGAGCCGTTCGATGTGAGTCCGGACCTCAGCCTAAATCCCTGCAGATTTCCACAACCAAAGCCCGAAACCACCCCCCACAGCCCCAAAGCAAGCACAAACAGTTTTCGCAAAAAGATGAGCAGAAACAAGTGATGCTTTCCATGCGCAGATACATTGTTGCAAATAAACTATCAGACAAATCAAAACGTGTGTGTGTATATACACATGCATACACGAGACAGAATGAGAGGGCGAGAGACAGGCAAGATTTACATCATAAGGGATCCTAATTCTCTGAAACTCCCATTTGTTTGCATGTCCGTGTGTATATACACCTATGTATGTGTATCTATGTATATAGACACCTATTCTATATAATATATACCTTTATATATACACACACACATCTACATCTGCATCTACATACAGATACACACAATACCACTAACCCCCTCAAAAGGCTGATACTGTCGAACCTTCAGGGCAAGCCTTCACGGAACTTTTCGCTTCGGGCTCAGAGCTTGGATGAAGCGCGCCTCGTTTCGCCCGAGGATTCGCTGCACCTGCGTTCCAGATACGATTCACAAGCATGCAGGTTTAGGGTTAAAGGCTCCAAGTTTCGGCTTAGGGCTTAGGCTCTACGGCTTTGGTTTCGAGTGTCAGGGTTAGGGTTTCGGGCTTCAGGGTGTTTGAGACCCCGCTGTCTACCTCAGATTTGTAAAACCAAGGGGTGTGCAACATCATCGGGGGTCAAGTAGGAACGCATACCTCGAACTAGAACCTTGCTCCCCCATACCAAGACAAATGTACACCAATGATGAGCAAAGATCCCCGCGAGTTGAATCCGCAGAAAACAAAACAAAACAAAAACGTGTAAGACCCTCATACAACCCGATTGTGGCAAGGCTGGTTTCTAGAACTCCCCTAACTCTAAACCCTAAACCCTAAAACCCCTAAGCGCCCCCTAAGGGCCCGGTCCTTAAGCACGAAGACCGCGTGGCTGCGGGAGGACGTGTTGTTCATGATCGTGGCGGAGGTGACCTGAGCTCCGCAACCAAACCGTACTTTTAGAGTTTACAGAAGGGTTTAGGGTTTGGGGCCTGCTCAGAGGATCATGGGACGCAGTAAGCAAGGTTATAAGTACCCTCATTGGAATTGAAAGTAATTCTAACTACAGTTTAACACGATTTAGTATTGCTAAGTCCCATGAACCGCTCAGTAAACTGTAATAGGGACCCGAACAAGCACCTAGACAACATCCATAAGGTTGGGGATATACCATCATGCCATCCTGAAGTAAGCCAACAAGATAGGGTTATCCCACCCAGCTTTGTTGGTTCCTGGTACAAATCCGAAGTCACTCCCGCAGTCGGGGCCTCTACCGTTTTGGGGGCTTTGGGCTTGGACTCTTGAGGTCCCTTGGGGGCTCGTTTGGGGTTGTGGGGCGTTTCGCTTCTCAGCCTGGCTTAATTGAAGGGACCATGGGGCTTAGTGTCTCGGCTATCTTTGCGAGGGCACGACCCTACCTAGAACCTTCCTGGCCCAAAAACTCCACAAACCTAAGAGTCACCTGAACCTCGCAGGTTAAAGGCGCAGATGATGCTCTGAGGACACGAGACGATAAGCCCACAACCACGAAGTCCCAAACTCTGGAGTAGGGATGAAAAAACTTTAGAGAAAAGCACCGGCATTAAAAGGGAATCGGTCTCTTTGGGCAATTGAACTACTGATTGAGGCAGATTAGATACATCCCAAAAGGCTATGGTTGCCTGCTTAGCCAGCCTCTCCGGGGGGTCTGACTCGCCTGCAACCCTGGGCCCTCAAACCCCAAAGCCCTAAAGCCCCTGGAACCCAACGCACAGAAGCTGATGTACTTAACCCTAAACCCTAAACTAGTATGGCTTGAAAAAGCCGATGCTACAGCCGAAGGCCGAAAGTTCAAGCCCTCACATGCAGGAACTGCGTTGTGCAGGGCCCGTGCCCGCTTCTTCAGGCCGAAACGGATGAGCTTCCTTACCTTGATGGCATTGCTATATGGGGGGGGCCTTAATCATCGCTCATAATATTTTGAAAGCTCCATACTAGAATTATAATAAAATGGCCCCCAAAATCCTATTCTAATTATTAAGGCCCCTACATGACTTGAAGGATCATGTGGTAGGGGCTGTTGCAAGCTGCCAACAAGGGCTTGACAAGTTCGTACGAGCGCTTTTGGGTGTGGGGATCATGCTACTAGTTTCCGCAAGCGGTTCGGCCGTGTAGACAGGTTGATTTATGGTTTTATCGGCATCTGCGGTTTGCAATATGGATCCTCCTGACAACGAGGCATCCCTTCTTCTCGTCTGTGTGCTGGGGCTCCAAGATTTTCGTTGATGGCCGGGTCCGAAACTCCCATAAACTAAACCCTACAGCCTCTGCGTCCGTACCGATAGCGTCCCTTCTTCCGACCCTCCTAACAGGCTTTGAGCGGCTTCATGAGCTTCTCATGCCCTTGCAGCCCTTGCAGGACTTACTCTCCAACTTCGTGGGGGCCCTTTGTTCACACTCTTCGTGTGTCTCAGACTCAGGACTCAAAGTCTTCAAGCGGCAACATAGGGGCCCTAATAATCAGAATAGGGTTTCGCGGCCCTCTAGACTAGAACTATACTAAGGCACCCCACAATAGTATAGGTAATTATTTAGGCCCCTGTATTGTCTTCTTCAAAAAGACATCATCTCATTCGCATCATCTCCATGCCAGCCGGTAGCATACCACGAGAAACCCCGAAACCCCAGAGCATTGACCCCAGACCACGAAACCCTAAATACTAAACCCCAAACCTAGCCACTCCCTAAACCCTAAACCCTAAACTTTTTGAACCCTAAACCCCAAACCCCGAACCCCTAAACCCGAAACCCAACCAGTCCCGCCTCTACGACCGTCTGGCAGGCAGCTTCCACCAATCCAGGGACGATGACCTGAGGCGACAGAGGAGGCATTGCCACGGTGCACGCATTCGGCAGCAAGACAAGCTGCTTTCACGTCATTATGACTGTACTCTAATGGCCCCCAAAACCAATTTCCAGTTCTGAAGGCCCCTGTAGTAAGAGGGAATGCTTTTGATTATGGCCTTTGCGGCTTCTGAGGTACAAAGCTTGGCATAGGCTCGGGCATCTGTTGGGATTCCAAACCACGAAACCTAGTTCCAACACCTGAACAAACCTGGTGGGTTGCCTCAGAAGCCCGAAGCGGAGTTTAGGGTATAGGGTCTGAAGCTACAGGCCTCACTTCAAAGAGTGAGCCGAACTCAGCTGGACACCTGATGAGGATCCCAGACCACCCCATAAGGGAAAGCGATTTTGGAGGGTTCCTTTGAAGTTGCCTGCAAGGGATCAGTTGTCAGTGTTCATGGTTTAGGCTTTCAGTTCCTGGGTAGATCATAAACGCAAAGGGAGGTTTGCATGGAGTTTATAACACTGCAGAGGCATGGAAAAGGAATCAAGGCTCATTGAACGATCAGTCTATGGGTTACACGCTTGTCTTAGCAGAAATCATCGGCATAATAACGACGATAACAAGAATACTGGTCGGTCATAAGAGTAATCATGATAGTAGCAACATTGAGATTCGAAGCACTGCGGAAACCGTGGAGCGACTGCTGTTAAGAGTTTCTTGGGCCATTTGTTGTTACACCAAGAGTGCGTCTTAGGGTTCAGGCGGATGCTCACCCGGTAGACAACCGTGAGTCGGATTCTTAAATTAATCTAGCGCGGCATCTGTATAGTAGCGTGGCATGCCAGCGAGAAACATCCCCGCACACCTGCAATCCTCTGAGTCACAAGAGTTCGCACCCTGAGCCCTGAACCCTGACTAAACCCCCTCAAGCCAAACCCCTTCAAACCCACTGAAGCCCTGTTACAATCTTCATATCGCATAGCACCCTGTGAAATTGTCAAAGCAAAAAACCTGGAACCTAAACATGCCATGAGCTAGAAGGGCGAACACGAAAATCCCAAGCCATGCTGCACCCAGCTCCGGGTGATCCATGATCCTGGCAGGTTAGGCTGTACTGAGCTGGGCTTGGGATGTAGGGTAGCGATGTAGGTGGTGTAGCAAAGACCATCGGAACCCCGAACAAACTGTTGCCCCAAACCCACAACGCTGAACCCCAAACCCCTGTACCTTTAAACCAACAACGATTTGGATTGAAAAGTTTATGTAGGGCTTCGAGCTACACTGTTGTTTGCCGCTGCCTGCCTTGTAAAACTCCTCGCATGAATGCTGCCTCTGCCAAAATGCAAAAATCGCGCTGGCTCGCTGGCTATTCCGGCCATGCTGGCAATCGTATGTTTGTGTGCGTCATCAACCCATGGCCTCAGCAGCTCTCTTGGCTCGTTACCCGAAACCTCCAAAACACTGAAACCCCTACTAACCCTTAAGGGAACCCAGAAGTGGCCTGAGATTCGCATGACCCTCCGCAGTGCGGAGGGACGTTGGGTCCAGGAGATCCCGCAACCTCGGCTTCACTGTCGCTACAAAGGCTCCGTAAGGGGTCTTGAAAGGTTCTATGGGGGGGTGCTCTGTATGGTCTCTATAGTACAAGGGAACAAGGAGGTCTTAAGGGAGCCGTCTTCAAGGCTCCTGTAAGGGTCTAGGCTTTGGGGGAATGGGATTTTGAAGTCCATCTTGAGTGCTCGGTATGTCTTCGGTGGTCTTCATGCTTGGGGCCCAATAAATGTAGGCGATTGATTACCCTAAAGCCTACATACGATTACCCCAAATACACCCGGTCTACACGCGATACAGCCTAAACCCTTAACCCCACAGCCTTACGCCCGGTGGGATACATAATGCGGATCCTGAATTCGACGCACCTCTGTCTGCAAAGCGAACTCTCCACCCGATCCGAGACCAAAACATCAAAAGCACGAGCTCCAGGTACTCATGAACCCCAAATCCGAAACCCGATAAATCCTAAACCCTGAATCCTTATGAACAAATGAACTCTACACAAGGATCCTTCAAGTTCTCAACCCTAAACCCAAGCCCAAATTCCCAAAAGCATGAAACCACGAAGTGTAGAGCACTTGTAAACCTTTATAGAAACTCCTGTAGACCTTTCAGAAGTTTCATAGAACCCATGCAGAACCCATATACTAGGCTCCTGACTAGCCCCTTTACAATGAAGGTACCCTTTTCGTGATATTCAGCTTTAATAAGGGGACCCTATAGACCCTTATAAAGCAAGGCACTGCTCGTTGTAGATTTCCACGAAGGAGGCCCAAACACCTCAAGGGCTTGGGAGTTTAGGGTTTAGGGTTTGGGGTTTAGGGTTTGGAGCTTAGGGTTCAGGGTTCAGGTTTTAGTGGCTCGGGTTTCGGGAGTTTCGTGTAGCGGCCTTAATGAGTAGAATCGGGTTTTTGGGGTTCCTTAATGTAATTATAGCATAATGCACCCCTAATCCCTAATTCGTCTAATTATTCAGGCCCCTATACTAGTGCTTCTTCGCAAGGGCCTTATCCAAACCTCATGAGGTCATTTGCTGAAGAGTTCATAGGAGTGTGTTAGATCTGAGCATTACGCAGGGGCAAATCGACCTAGTTGCCGAGATCCCCTGGACAGAAACTCCCTGGCCTTTCAGAGTTAAAGGCTCGCGGGGTTTGGGCGGGTTCAGTGTTTAAGGTAGTATCAGTATTGCAGGATGTTCGACAAGTTCGCAGCATGGACAGGTTTCCGATTCAGCTACACCCAAGGATAAAACATGAGAAACCAAGCTTGAATGGGCATGAAACGAAGCCCGACCTTGACTTATAAATGAGAGCACGCCAAAATTCTGACTCTAAGCCCTAAGCCATCCTAAACCCCTAGAGTCAGTCTCGTCACGAAGCTCGTCGCCACCGGAATCCGAAAGCAGCTGCTTCTGCCGGAAGACATCCTCCAACGGGGAGTCTTCAGGTGAGGGTCTTTTGGAGGGCGGTGCACTCGCCAAAGCCCTTTCTTAAACCCTCCCGCGGGTGTTGCGTTTCTTCTAAGCTTAAAGATATAATGAGAGGTCCCTATCGCAGTCTTCGCTTGCAGTGCCGAGACCTTGAGTTCGCACATCTGGGTTTCGGAGGGAGGGCGCAGCTTCAAGAGCCAGCTCTTTCAGATCAAGACATCTACTGTAGAAGCCTCACTAAATTTGACTAGGGTAATGCTGTAACAAGAAAGGGATGTTAAAATGACACGAGTACCAAATGTTCAGACCTCTACATTACTTTAGTTCCAAGACATTACGTTGTTCCCAGGTACCCTCTAAACAAGAAGATTTTCCTACTTGGCAACTTCAACGGGAGCCTAGGAAGTCAACTCCAAATAAGGCTCACCTCGAGGATTCTACAAGGTTCGGCTTTAGGGCTAACACTGTGGGGTTGTTTTCATGGGTTCACGGGACTTAGCAAGTAGGTTATAGGTAGAATTGTCAGACAACCCCATTTTGGGGTACCTATCCCCCCTGCTGATAAATCTTTCGTGCTAACTCCCACGATCCCAGAACCCTAAACCGCGAGTACGGCAATATTCAGCCAATATGGGAGCCTAAAAAACCAGACTAATGTAGGAACCTGATTAAGAACCCTTGGGCCTTTATCAAGGCTCCTTTTGTGAACCCTACTACTTCGGGGTTCCAGGCCCCGGGTTTCTTAATCAGGTTCCTACAGTAGGGTTTTGGGGCACTAGCTGTACTCAACACCCCCAGTGCGAGAGGGCAGCCTAGCCCCAGGCTGAAACATGGCACCCCGGCCTCAACGGCGCGGGGGATAACCCCAGGCTGGTCCGCGTACCCCATCCTCAACTCATGCTGCATGGCAGGGTTCAGGGATTCTTGCACGCAGGTTCGCGGCAACATGTGTGGAGCTTAAAATCCCGAAACAAGGGTGTAGTGTTGGGGTTGAGGGTTTATGGGGAGGTACGATTTACGGCCTCTCGGAAAAATTCTTAAGCGTTCGAAATGACTTGGTAGCATGCCTGCCCAAAACAGAGACCAAGTTGCATGGTGTGGCTCTTGCCAGCACCAGTCTGGCCATAGGCAAACAGGCAGCAGTTGTAGCCATCCAGGGCGCTGGTCACGAGGTCCGCGCCTTGGATGCGAGGCCCTCCAACAGCCCGGAAATCATGATAAGGATCCTTATAGAAGCCATGGCATCACAACAAAGAGCCCTGTGGAATTCCACACATCAGAATCAGACACCTAATATAGGGGCGGGGAAAAAGGAAGCCGCAAAACACTATGGGTAGTTATCAAGGCCCCTGCATTATAGAATCCCTGGGGCAGCCCTTGAGCCTTCAAGGGAGATTTCTAAACACGGTTTGGGGCTTAAGGGGGAGAGGAAAAGGTTCTATCAATCACATAAGCCTCCTTGTTTGAGGACTGTGCAAGTTTGGTGGGGTCTTGCAGAGCACGTCACAGGGTTGTTATAACTACCCGTGCCAAGGACAGTTACGAGGGATGGTTTACTGGGGCTATATAGGGTTGAGGTTTTTCATGTAGGCCCTGATGTTTATTGAACCCCATTTATCATTTCTTTGAGTGTTGGGACCGAACCCTTATCAAGGGCGAGGGGATTATTGATCAGGGGCCTGCATTAAGGAAGAGTTTCAGCTGCTGCCCTGAACCCCAAGGCGTTTGCCCTGAACTGAAATCCTAAACCCGAAGTCCTAAACCCTAAACCCTAAACCCGAAGCCCTAAACAGGGTGACGCTTCTGAGAGAGCCGTGGTGCCAAGCTCGGAGTAGACCTTCTCCTGGCTTCAGCATGGGCTATCACAACTCCAAAGAACATTAACATTACTAATATTAATAGTACTAAGTAATGATAAGAATTCCTGATAGATAGATAGACAGATGGATAGACAGATGGATACATAAAATAGCTTTGGACCTAGAAAAGCCTGGACCGCTAGGGCTTCTTACGCTGATGTCCTTGAAAAGGTAGGTCGTTTAAGGTTCATGTCGGGTGTCGTCTTCAGGGTTAAGGGTTAAAACTGTCGACCGAGAAACAAGTGCCAGATGATTAGGAGATTCAGGGTTTGAGGTTGAGGGTTTGGAATGATATTCAGAGGTCCAAGTTGGCACAAGGCTTGGGCCGTATGTATGTGCACATATAAACATACGCGCACACACACATACACAAGTGAACGCATAAGCCAAATACTTCAACACATGAACCTGGTAAATGCCGGGGCCACGACCCAAAATCCATATCAACATTTTTGGAATCTAAGCAATACCTCACCCCCTGCACTCCCGCGCAGTTTCGGTTTCAGGCTTGAGTGTGCAGATCTCATACAGCCGCTGGGTTACCAACTTCTACATGGAACGGAATCAGAAGCCCTTAGCCTGGGATTCTTGAACGGCAGGGTTTGGGGTTCAGTTCCCTGAATCCCGAGAGGACTTTGCAAGGCTTAGGCCTAGCGCTACAGCTCCGCTGAGCTTGTTAGGAAAAAACCCAAATCCCGAGCCACAAGCCTCTTCCTGAGTTTGTGTGACCTACTCAGGCCTGTCTTTGTGGGAGGCCATCGTACATGCCGTGCTCTGCATTCTATCGGAGTCCCTATAGAATGTAGTTGGACTTCTCGAAGAACCCTACAAACAGTAAGGCTCCCATATAGTACCCATCCCATCCAAAAAACTACCCCAAACTCGCAACCCTAAGTGAAAAAGCCTAAGTAAAAACACCAAGATCAAAACTGCTTTAAAAAGCTTAAACCTCACGCAACAAGCCTAAAACTCTAAGACCCGCTGTAACACGTCCCCGCGCCTGAGTTCCCGACAGGTCCTGTGGGTCGAGAGAAGTGAAACCTTGTCAGTCAGCTTGTCTAAAGGCTTCCTCACGGCTTAGGGTTTATATACGAGGATACTAGGGGGTTTGACAAACATTAGGGGTCCTCCTGAAAAATGCAAAGAACTTACTTTCAGGTCGGTAATAACTACTGTTGCGTTTATGCAGCTAAATGATGCACACCAGGGGTTCCACATACTCTAGGGTTAATGGCAGCTTGGGCTTGATAAACTTGTATACAGGTTGAAGGCTTGGGGTCTACATGTATGTCGGTTCTACCGGGCTCTGTTCAGGGCTACCATCAGGACTTCATAAAGGCTGTACTGAAGGGGCGGTTTAGGACTTTGGGTTTGGGGGTTCAGCACTTTCGATGCTGCTGGGGTTTAGGATTCAAAAATTAAGGTTGATTTTGTTTGGCTCTATTTCGGGTTTTCATGAGCTTTCCGCTGCTCCACTGAGACGGTAAGCAATCCATACAACCAACAAACATACATACACGATGAATTCAAAAGGTTATCTATAATAGAGTCATAGTGTGTTTGTGATGTGGGTGTGGTTTTGAAACCGTTTTAACACCCACATCATGTCCCCCATAGTGGGACGCCACTAACGCCTTGCACAGCGCAATACACCCGAACATAAACCCATAACGCCCTTACAGCGTCTCAAGCCAGCGCGAACCCTCTGTGCAATCCCAAACAGACCCGTTTCCAAAGTACGGGGTTGCTGCAGAAGCGTGTCCAACCCTGATGAAACCCTTGTAGATCGCTCTTCTACATCTTGAGCAAGCGTGTCCACACTTATGAAACTCCTGTGTATCCATCTTGAGAGACCATGACACAAATGTATACATAGAACGTAAAACATATATATATATACATGTACATACAGACATACAAAAAAAACCTTGTGAGTACCTTCAAGAACGCCCTTCGTCCAGGGAGCATTGGTCGAACCTGAAGTTCCTCAGCTGGCCGTCAGTCGCCTGCCGGACCAAGGAAGCGCCAACCCTCCCAGGGTTCCTCTAAACGGATCTACCTTGGGTTTCTGTAGAGTTTTATGATATAAGGGATCTATAGGGTGCAGGGTTTAAGTGGGCTCAACCCGACTTGGAGGTTCATGGGTAGTTATAAGTGCGGTTATAATTAGGATAACTATATTTATGACTCATGCTGGGGGACTTAAAACTCCACTTGTAAGTACCCATGAACCTCCAAGTAGCCTAGGGCTTCCAAGAGACTCCAATATCCCTTTCTTAGGGAATATACCTGAAATCATGTTAGGGATCCTACTATAGGTATAATCCTTAATTCCGGGATATTGGAGCCTCCGGGCTTCTACGGGTTGCACAGGGCCTTGTAGTGTGCTACGAGATTTTGTAGAGGTTTCTAGGGCCTTATGGGTTTTGGTACATGATTTAGGGGGCTTTGTCAAAAACTGTACAGGTTGTAAATTCGTGTGGGCGTAGGGCTTGGGGATTACCGGGCTTCGGGGCGCAAGGCTAGGCCCCCACCCGTCTTCATTCAATAAATGGCGATCCCCAAACCCCAAACCCCTAAACCCAAAACCCATAAACTCGACACCCTCAACCCCTGAACTCTTAACTCCTAAACCCCTAAAGCTCTAAAGCCCTGACCCCTCAACCCGAAACCACTAAACCCCGAAACCCCTAAACCCCTAAACCCTTAATCCCTAAACCCCTGATACCTATAATAAGAAACCCCGGATTCGATCTTGGATCACAGGATGAGCGCGGGGACAATAAGGGTTGCGGTAAAGGTTGTTGGTAGGGCTACTAGTACCATAAGTGCTGCCATAAGGGTTCTGCTAAGGGTTCAAGGATTAATCTGAAGTTGCTACGATACTAGAAAGTTGGTCAAGCACCGAATCTAGTTGCAGGAGGAAAATGAAACAAAGACTCTCTGCAGCGATATGGCCGTGCCTGGCAACAACTGGAAAGCCTACAGAAAAACAGCAGCAGGACTACATCATTGAGACACCTACTCCATATCACCCTGAATCTGACCTGTCGTCTAACCCCGGGGTATGGTTCACCGCCAAGGCCTCATCGATCATTGCTATGGCCACATCTCGAGGCACCATGGTGCCCCCGGCGCCCGGGAAGTACCCCAGCTGACGTGATGTGGAAGTAGCATTGCAAGCCTGGGCTGGCGCCCAAAATCGACATCTGGAATCCGCAACCGCGGCATCGGTGCCAGTACCGCTCAATGCCTCCTCTGAGTACCACCGCCAGTAGTACAGGCGGAACTCCTCCCAGCTGTACACCTAGCCATCCATAATCATAAGGGTTCTAGGGTTTAGGGTTTAAGCCCTATAGGTATACTTACAGTCTTCATAAACAGAATAAAGAATCACGCTAGCTCAAAGAACCCCTCAAATAACCCCTCTGGAACCCTTTTTTAACCGCTCATAGAGCCCGTGGGCCCCATGGCAACCCTGAAAGGAAACACTATAAAACCCCTAAAATACCCTACAAGAGACTACCGTTATAGTACCCTTATAGATCCCTTTATGGAACCCTACAGCCCCTGTCGCCCAACTTCCGAAGCAGTGCCTTGATCACGAGCGACGCCTGCTCGGAGGATTGGAAGCTCACGGCAGAACCTCCCTGCGACTCCTTCGGCCGCTGTAAGGGTTCAGCTCTGAGGATTAGTGGCAAGGTTTCTGGAAGGGCTGCGACAAGAGGTCCGGTCCCTAAATGTCAAAAGAGGGTCTTAAGTTAAGGCTTGGGCTTGAGGCTTGGGGTTTAGGGATTTCTGGCTTGAAGAACAATCATAACTTGGGGTTCAGGTTCGAGCACACATGTTGGACCCCAAACCCTGAACGATGTGCAGTCTTCTCATAGCTTAGCTCCTCGTTCTCGTTCATGGGCCGAACTCGGATCGCGACATGGATATTCTCGGCCGACATGGTTGTCACGACGGCCGCGCTGGCCACACGAATTCATGCACGAAAACGCCGCTTTCCAAGGTCTGGGACTGAGGAAGAAGCCAAAATCTTCACCCCTGACCCTTGAACTCGAACAGTCTGGAAAACGTCCGGTTGTGGGCTGGGAGTTAGGGTGTACGGTTCAGAGTGTCTGAGGGTAAGGCCAAGGGGCGCAGGCTTCCGGAGTCTTCAAGTGTGAAAAGCAGCTCAACATCAGATCGAACAGCCAAAAAACTTTGTGAAAGACGTCGAGATTGAGGCCTTAAAGTCAACATCTACCACACAGCTTTCGCACTAAGCCACAGCAGCTGCATTGCGAGGGTGCACATCAATGAAGTCATGCGATACTGAAAGGAAGTATGTGTAAACAGGAGTTTGGGCCCCTCGAGGAGAATCCGGGCAAAAAGTTCAGACATTCCAGTGTTGAGAGGCTTTCGGGCTTCTCGCTTTAGGCGCTTCGAATGCAGTTAGCTTCCAGACCCGAATAGGGAACCCTGAAACTTAAGCCCAGAACCTAACCCCAAAGCAAAACCCTTGAACCTTCCGGCTTCCTCGTAAACCTTGCGAGGTTTAGGGTTCCGGAGTGGTACAGACACCTGAACATTTATTAGGCTAGGCGTTCTGGGGGCGGGGGGGTCTGTATACTAGAAATATTTTCGAAGCTCTGAGGGGTACCATTGCCAACTATTCAGGCCCCATATGGGTACATATATACGTACATATATGTATATATAGAGAGATATGTATATATATATATATACACACACATGCTTGCATGCATGCATGCATGCATACATACGTAAAACATACCGTTGGTTGTGCATTGGTTCCCCTGAAACAAAGCAGAACAACGCTGCTGATATCTGTAATATGCAATAATGTCAGCAACAACAGCACAAATCGTTATGCAGCTCATCTTACGCTTGCGCCACAGATCGCCCAAGAAGTGAAGAATACCCGTGGGACTTTCTGTCTTCCGGCTTCGGGAATGGCTAGAATACCCCTGGCCCGCAAAACGACTTCTTCAGCAACTTCCACACAAACAGAAGGGTCTAACGTCTAGGTCGACCCCGGTAAAGTAAAACCCACGAAAGCCCAAACTTCAACCTCAACTCCTAAACACCTATACTATACCACCCTAGCAGCCTAGCAAGTCTCCTCCCAAAGAGACACGCTCCGCTGTGGAGAAAAGAGAGGACCCCAATGTCAACTCAGTGACTGATGCAAGTGCATTTTAAAACACTCAGAACCAGAATGCAATTGCCAAGGTACTTAACGATAATGAGACGGTGCTGACTATCCCAACATTCTTTACTCGCTACTATGATGATAGCGATATTCCCTAAAACCGAAAGCCCTAAACCCTCAGCCTGAAACCCTAAAGCCCTACAGCTCTGCACCATGAAAGTCCTGAGCAGGAAAGTCAACTTACCTCTACTGCTATGGGCCAGACACTTTAAACAAATCAAACTTGACTGTGGAGTATGACTTTATCAGCATTCTCATGCGCAGTAGTAGCAGTATAAACACACGATTATCCGTAACAAGACGAGCCTCTACTCAACTCCCCTAGGAAGGTGCGCAACAACTGGAGGTTGTTGCAGTTCCCTGTTGAACCCAAGTAGCCAAGAGCTGTATCGCAACCGTAAACCCCAAACCCTAAACCCCAACCCCAAAACTTCCTAAGCCCTGCAAACCGAACCCTCAACCCCAATCCTAAACCCGAAACTCCCTAAACCCTGTACCCTACACCCGCTTCGCCAGGGCCGATGCTGCTCCAGTCGCCGAGGATGCCTCGGTGCTCTCTTCGGGGATACAGAAGAAGGTGATACAGCAGGGGCTTGCTTTAATCATTAGAATGGGGTTTTGGGGCCCTTTATACTATAGTTATATTAAGGAACCACCAAAATAGTATTGGTAAGATCTTTAGGCGCCTATATTGCTCCTTCAAGGTTTTGGGGGGTAGGGCTACAGGGTTTTTTTCGGGATGCCGAAGAAGGTACCCCTCTTCCTTAAGAATTGTGGGGCTTAGGGTTTAAGGTTTGGGGCTTCTTTGGGGTTTAGGGGTTTAGGGGCATTTCGGGGTTTAAAGCAGGAGGTTCGAAGTTTGTGTGCATCTGTTCTGTTTTGCGTAGATTTGAGTGTTTTGTATGGGGAGGTTGTATGCGCGGCGCTGTGGAGTTGTACGAAGGCCTATAGGGTTTGGGACTTTCCCATCGCAGGGCGCCCGTGCGCTGATGGCAGAACTCATGTGCGTAATTCCGGTGCTCCTCTTCGGCAAGCACCTGCTGTGCAGCTGTTCGTGCCACCAGGTCGCTGCTTCGCGCGCCTTCCTCGGCCGAGGTCGGTGGCCCCCCAGTGTTCTTGGAACATCGACGAGTCAGGTAGCTTGGGCCCTCGAACCCGCATTCTTCCCCACCCCCCCTCGCATGCTGCCATGTAGGCTCTGCCAAAGACGCTTGATTCTCTCGGCTTCAGGGGCCTCTCTGCTCCTAAAACCCTTTAATTAAGTCCAAAACCCTACAACCCTCAGCCCTCAGTCCTAGAGACTCGAGTTCTACTACGAACCCTTCCAAACACTGTGCTGGACCCCCAATTAGAGCCCCGTAAGACCTTTCTCAAACGTCGATAAAACATCCTTCTAAACCTGTCTTGCGAGACCCTTCTTAGACCCACAAAGAGTCAATGGGAATTAGCATCCTCGAACATCCTCTGTAAAACATTTAGTAAAGCACCATGAGTCTTTTGCAAAGTCCGCTGCTATAACCCTATGAAACCCTTCCCGAAACCTACAACCCTAAACCTTAGTACGCAGAAGAACAACCTGAGAACTTCCCAATTCTACAAAGTCCCTATGGCACACAACAGGGACCCTATTAAATAACTAAAAATATACAGCCTATTCAAAAACACCAAACATGATTCTTGAGGAGGATGCAGTCGATAGGTTCGCCAGCGCACTCGTGGAAGGCGTGCTTGGTCTCGACCTGGGCTTAGCCGCGAGGCTTGGTTTGGTTTTTGCTCCGGGGGTGAAGGGCGTTTGGGGAGGTCTTGTCTAAGGTATTCATATGTGGAGTATTGCTTTAGACTTGGTAGGGATTCAAAAAGTTGCAACATTTGATGGGTAGCAATCCCTAAGCCCTTACCATGAGGGACCAAGGGGTTAAGAGGGGGTTAAAGTTCAGAGTTTAACGGGTTTTCGGATGAAGACTATACAGTTTCAGGGATAGTGCTGAGGCCTTCAGGACACTGAGAGTCTTGAGGGCTGCGTGTAGGGTGTAGGAACGTAATATGGGGGCGGTACTGTCTAACATAGGCTTTAGGAACTTCACTGGCCCTGAAACCGTGAACGCGGCGTACTTGTAGGAGCCTTATACCTACACTATTTGGCGGGCTCCTTGCTATCATTCTAGTATAATCGGGCCTAAAACCCTACTCTAATCGTTAAGGCCCCTAGAGTACACTCCGCCCGAACCGGATCCGTCCCTTCGGCCCAGTATTTCTCCGACCTTGCGGCATTATAGGCCTACCCAGGAATTCCAGGGTTTAGAAGCTCTGAGCCCTAGGAGCTGAATCTACAGAGGTTCTAGGATTTGGCGTTGGGTTGGATGGAGTGATGCTAGGCCCAGAAAGCCCAATATAAGGAATATGGCTTAAATTATATAGGGCTTCATATTATGATTTAAGCTATATTCCTTAATTAAGGGGTATTGGGCTCTCTGGAAGGTTCACGGTTTATGGTTTGGGCTCCAGGATACGTCAAACACCAGCCAGGCTGCTAGAATTCCTTCGCAGGGTTTGCCGCCACACCTGCCACGCGAAGACTCTTGGGGCGGTTGAGAGCGCTGCCCATGCAAGGCCCAGTATGTCAAAACTGTTGAAGTCGGTAATGTTGTCAACAGATACGCAGTATGACTTGAAAACCTTCAACACGAGCTAAAACTGTAGGCCGCATAGTGAAGACTCGAAGGGGTTGCCCTAGCCTGTGTGAACCACTTGCTGCCGGAACTAAAGGTTAACCTTGGGGACTATTTGTACAGCATATTGGGATTATAGTACCCAAAAAATTGAAAGAGCTTGCCTACTCTACTAATAAGGAACCTTTGCAGCCAACTCGACATCCTCAGACTCAAACTCGAAGTCTCTAACCCAACGCCCCGAAGCCTGAATAACCCCTGGACCCTTATAAAACCGCTATCCGTCCCCTGAGCCCTGAATAACCCTTACGGTGTCCCTTGCAGAACCCTCCCAAAAGAACAGCTATAAACCCTAAACCCTGAACCCTAAACCCTAAATCCTAAACCCTGAACCCTAAATCCTAAACCCTAAACCCTAAGCCCAGAGCCCAGAGCTCTGGCCTGGCTGTTTTGCTCACGCCGCGCTTGCGCTCGGCGAGCTGGTCGCAGCTCGGCACCGACCAATCTGGGTTTACGGGTTTAGGGGGTTTAGGGTTTAGGGTTAAGGGTTTAGGGTTAAGGGTTTAGGGTTTAGGGTTTAGGGTTGCAGGGATCAGCTTTCGGGTTCTATCACGGCTGTGTAGGCAATTTTGTGGCTTTATGCGGGCGGGAGGATTCAATGGATCTGCTGTGCTCAGAAAAGGCATCGATGCGTGTGTATGTGTGTGTGTGTGCGTCGAACATCAGCAAGTATCAGACTGTGGAGATTAGGTTTAGGGTTTAGGGTTAAGGGCAACCACAACTCTTTGGGTTGAAGATGATGAATTGTGAGCTTTCCATGCATTTTAGCTTTAGTGTACGAGGCAAATGAGGCGGTCAGAGCAGCTTAAGGCCAGCGGCCAGCAGTCTTTACGGAGCTTCAAGTGCCGGCAACAGAAGTTAGTGTTTGGAACTTAATGTGGAGCTCTTTTCCGTCTGGTAGCTTTAGCCCGGCGAAACAGTAGTGTGACAAGTAACCTCAACAAACAACAAGTAGAGCACAACAACCGAGTCACAAAAGCACAGGACAATTTCTGATCTCGACATCCTGAAATGCAAGCATGCATACATGGTAGCGGTTGAAAGTTTCGAAAAGACATAAGGCAAGTTTTTCTTGGTTCGGATCTACCTAGAAGGGAGTGGCCGCCCAACTCCCCCCCCTTTAGAAGGACCCTTCAAGCAGCAAACCCCTGCATGTACAAGGCCAGACAGCTGTAGCAGTCAAACTACCAGCGACCGAAAGCACCTAACGCCAACTCCTGAAGCCGAAACTCCCGATGCCCTGGAACCCCAATATAGGCCCCTCTAAGGAACCCTCAAATAGTATAGGTAATTATTAAGGCCCCTATAGTGGTACCGGAAACGGCCTCCCCACTCCGTGAAGACGCAATCGACTGGCTCGCAGTCGTCCTGTGATGCTGCCACGAAGACCAATATTTTGCGTTTAACATAGGGGCCTTAATAATCAGAATAGGGTTCCTGTAATAACAGGTGTCTATAAGAGTTACTATAAGGGTACTATATAGTATAGGGGCCTTTATAATTAGAATAGGGTTTCGGGGTATCTATAGTATAGTTTGGAACTTCGTCTCTTTGGCTTTGCACCTCCTGCAAAAGGCTCGCTTAAGGGCAAAATATTATGGGGGTCACTACTTACACGGGTTTGGGCTTTCGGGGTCCAGGGTTTGGCGTTCTGGGTTTGAGGATTAGGCTACTATTGCGTTTGGTGGTTCTGCGTGCCGGCGGTATCAAAGCCTGCTTGGAAACTACGGCAACACAGCCTTCAACAACGGAGCCAGCTGATGGAGTTTCAGACGATATCAGACCCTAATACGAGCCACTCAGACTGCAGCGACCCCTACAGAAGGAATCCGTGATTCTCTAGATTTTCCTTGCCATGCTGGGACGCGCAAACCGGATTTAGGCCAGCTCGCCTTCTTCGACGATCTCTTCAGGTTGATAGGACTCGGGGTTTAGGGTGTAATGGGTGCCAACACAACTCGCAAAAGCTAGTTGGGGACAAGTGGACCCGGCAAGTGTGATATTTTTCCTTGCTACTTCGAATCAGGTCTGGGATATGTCATACTATGAGCACGATAGTTTGTGTCTCCAGCTCCAGGTGCACTGAGTGATGGGCAGGTCCTGGATAAAGAATCATCCCCTTCAAAGACGCCTGCCCACCAACGCCTCTTGCCATCCATGCCGGTAACCCAGTGAGCCTTGGGGTTAAGTAACATCTCAGGGTTCTGTACTGTAGAGCACCCCCATATGGCAAAGTTGATCCACCAGTTCAGGCAGCTTGTGCCACGATGTCCAAATCGCCTGATGGCTCGCATATCAAAGACCATGCCCATACACTTGGCCTTGAAGACTAGTTTGAAGCGCTTGTCGCGGCCAATGGTATTGTGAGCAGTCATCCACTCAACCTGTTCGGCTATGTACTCGCCCAGTACGGAAGCAATGTGCTCTAATATCGGGTTCTCAACGAGATCCCTTAGCCACATGTAGTCTCCGCAACACAAACCCTCATCGTTCGGGTATAGGGTGAGTCAGACGCTTAAGGAGCTTAGGACATAGCTTGTGAGCACGGTGATAACCAGAATACATTATATAGGGTCCTCAACCGACTGACGAGGTACCATGACTGCTTAGGCCCCAACCCTGAACTCCCAAGCTCTAAAGCCCAAGTCCTGATGACCCTGAGCTCTTTTAGGGTTTAGGGTTACCAAACCTGTCATGCCAAATAGGGGCTATGCCTGCTTGCAAGAACCCAACCCACCCAAACCGAAACTCCAAACCCCCAAAGCCCCAAGCCTTGGGTGTGGGATCACGCAACCCTCCCCTGAACCCTCAAAGCCTAGAAAGAATCCCAAGAGCAACACGGCCGGAACTCTGAAAGGAATCACAGCAGGATTCGTGCGGAAAACCTCACCCTAGGTGTCCCTGCACAACTAGCCCGTTTCTCCGTCAAACATCAGTGTGCTGAGTTCTAACTTTACTTCCGCGGGGTTAAATCTAATACTTCCCTATACTTTAGATTGCTATGAACCTAACTTAGGCACCTGACTCTTGCGTCCCGTCTACTCCTGAGGTCAACCCTAAACCCTATACCCTAAAGACCCCTAAACCCTAACAGTTAGTAGGAACCCCCCCTCCGTAACATTCGTTCCACAGTTCCTTATTACAATCATAGTATCATATACACCAAAACCCTACTCTAAATTGAGGCCCCTATGCCACCACCACAGTTATTATAAACCCCAAAGCCCCCTAAACCCTAACAGCTAGTATAAACCCTAAAGCCTAACAGTTAGTAGGAACCCTCCCTCCCCCAACAACATCCGTTCCAGAGATCGGCTCCTTACAAGGCTCGTTGGGGCAAAGACCTCAGAGGAAACGCCGGGCAATCGACTCTCAGCCCCTGTGTTTTGCAATAGCTTGTTTTTTGTTTTAAGGGCTCCTTTTCGATCTGCATAGTGCGTAACGCAATAGTTTATGGTGTAGGGTTCAGGGGTTTAGGAGTTTAGGGTTGAGGGGGTTTATATAGGGGCTTAGGGGTTTAGGGTTTAGCTTTTAGGGCTTAGGGTTCAGGGGTTTGGGGTTTAGGGTTTAGGGGCTTAGGGTTTTAGGGTTTAAGAGTTTTAGGAGGGTTGTGTAGTTGCAATAGGGTCTCACATATGGGAAGGGTTCTTGAAAGGCCCCGTAGTCTTACAGGATCTTACAGGATCTTACAGGGTTTTACAGAGGTTGAAAACACTCTTACAAGGGCTTCAGTAAGGTTTAGGGCTCGGGTTTTCGGGTTCTGCTTAGGAGTTGACGGTTGCCCGGGGCTCTCAGTTAAGGGTTTCGGGCTAGTCAGGCTCTACTTGCAAGTGTAAGCATAGCTCAGTTCTACGGCTTCTACAGGACAGACTTTGACATGGTGGTGTGAGACTAGCCTCCAGTAGTGTTGTAAACTTACGGTTGTAGTTCATGTATGCCCCTGACTTATACACTGCTTTCCCTACGGGCCTTGTTATCAGGATCCCTACTAAGTAAATAGAAACATTATTCAGGAACGCGGGGCTTATTCATCACGGTGCGACGGATCTTGAAAGGGTTTACGCCGAATGGACGACCGGAGTGTAAACGGGGGCCTGAAAACTGCTAATATTGTTCTGGCCCTTCATCAACACTATAAAACCCAAAACCCTGCACCTTTATAGAACCTGACGTACAGGCACCCCAGTCTACCTAGCAAGGGCCGCTTTTTCGACATTATGCAACTAGTACATTGGGTTTGGCTAAGGAGATGAGGGCGTGGTTATAAGCAAGCATTAGCTATCCTTTCCTTTACCCTTAAACCAGAAACTCCGATCCCATCAGCCTGCTACCCCAAAGCCTTCAAGCCTACAACCTCCGCTGCCTGTTTACTAGCTACTCCGAACCTCCAAGTATCCCGAAATCCGAACACCCTTCCGGAGGAGCGATGAAGGAAGCCTCACTCAAAGAAGAGATCACGAAAATGGATAACACAACGCAGGATCCGGTTTGGTTGAAACACCCCACGAGTTTTAAGAAACCCTTGTGAAGGCCTTATCAAAACCTTAAAGACTCTCGGAAATAGATTTGGATGCGAAAACCTCACGACTTTTGTCCCTCGCGCCATCATTCGGGTCTTCGCAAGATCAGCGCGTAGTCCTCGCCTTCGCTTTCCATGAAGGTTACGCAAGCTCTTCCAAAACATTCATAGAGTAGTTGTAGGTTTGTCGACTTTCTCTACTTGTGGGGTATCATGGGGAACTACAGGTTAATCTTTGTGGTTATATAGGGAATATATAAGGACTATGCTACCCAAACACGGTTATAGAGGATACCTACTCTACTACTTGGTTTCTCTAGGGTTTTCAAATGGCTTCTTGCAATCAGGAGCTTCTCTCTTCTGGGGATCCCAGCATCTAAGAAGGGCAGCCAAGGCGTAGGTTTCAGGGCTTCTTATAGATCCATTTAAAGAACCCTTTAAAGGAACCCCATTCTAATTACTTGGGCCCCTATAGAAGTCGAGGCTGGGCGCCTTCGAGGCTAGGGGCTGGGGACTGTTTTGGGGTTCAGGGTTTGGGCTTTAGGGTTTAGGGCTTAGGGCTGCCGAAAAACGCCCCTGAGCTTTTCAGACAGGTCCTCCCAGCAGACAACGGAGAAGCCTTTGAGGCCCAAATCAAAACGATTGCCAAGGAACCCACAGTTAGGGTCATCCAGGAGAGTCACGGGACTCCGCATGTCGGAGATACCCAGGTTATCCAACTCAAAACGCTACTAATTAATCATTTAATATGTCCCCAGAGCGCTGTTGCGACGAATAAACACTCCGCGGACACTCCCGGAACCCTTTAAGAAAACGCAAATAAACACTACGACGAGGACCCTGTCACGAATCCCGCACTAAGTTCCGGATCCTCTCTGTGGACTTTACAGTACTGGGAACAAGTTGCCGAAGGCATGGCCGTCGCGGAGGGGCGAGCTTGCAGCAGCTCGTTGGCGGAGACGTGTCAGGTGCCTCCCACAGACATTACGCTTCGGGGCCGGGGCGGTGTGTCATAGGGTTTGGGGTCTATACTTACGAACTGGGGTTTTGCGTGGCTCGGAAAGTTGTCATGGGTTGTTTTGGGTTTCGCGGCCTTACAGCAGTATATACCTGACGCTAAAATGCTCATATCCCTGCTTGGACATTACGTCAGCGAAAAAGCACGAGGTGCGTATAGCTGGTACAGCGATTGTCTTGCACAGCTTCGAAAGAAGTGGTCCTCTCAAAGTCATAAGATCGTTACTACCATTGCACCTGTGATAGCCAGCATAAAGGCAGGCAACGATGAGCATGGCTCTTCCAAGGTACTTACACTGCAAAGTGTTGCATGCTGCAAATCAAGCAACGCTAAGCCCTAAACTTTAAATTGTAAGGCTTTGGGTTTAGGGTTTTGGGTTTAGGGTTTAGGGTTGTCTAATTCGGAGCCCCGACACTTCCAGTGCAGGGCCTCCTGAGGTCGTCTCGGAGGCTTTGCTCCGGGACGCACGCCAGCTCCTGCGGTTAGTAGCACGACCATTCTTATCATTACCATAACTCTGATACTGCTGGAGAAATTGCGGGCCATTACCGGCTATTTGCCTGGAGAAACTTAGCAAGGGTTAAGATGCAGGGTTGAGGGCATAGTTTGGGTTTAGGATTTAGGGTTCAAGGGCTAGGTTCAGGGTCCGTGAAAAATAGCGTGAACACAAAAACAAAAGGCAGAAAAAGCCCCCCACCCTTACCGCTAAACCCCTAAACCTCTAAACCCTAAACCCTAACCATCATGATCATAGGGACAATGATACGGTTGAACACGAGATCAGTGCTTCAAAGACCAGGTTTCAAGTTTAGGGCTTCTGGTTCTGCTATAGGATATAAAATTAGTGTTTAGGATATAGTGTTTTAGGAATTCCCGGGTGTAGGGTGATTTACGGCTTTGGTGTTTAGGGTTTACAAGGCTCTCAGCCAATAAGCGAAGCTCTGAATCGGCATCAACTGAATGCCTTACAAAAAGCCGTTGCGCTGTACAGCTTATAGAAGAAAGTTCGCATCCCAGCATAAAGGATCAGTCCTCTTCCGCCCATGCCAAATTCCGCTCCACCTCGACCAAAGTCTTAGCTTTAACCTTTCGGATTCCTTTAAAGGGCTCCTGTGACGGTTCCTTTCGGGGCATAAGGGTACTATACATTTGGGTTCTATAAGACTGTCCGAACATTGTTAAAAGAGTTTTCAGGGGTTGTATATGGCGAACATGGAGTTTGGTAGCGGTTTGTGAGGATCTTAGCCTTCAGCTTTAAGGTATGTTGTTTCTTTTAGGTTGCTACAAGGGTTAGTATGCAGGCTCTATGAGAGATCCCTCCCTTTTTACTGCTGGTTTAGGGTATACGAGGTTAGCGTTTCGGTTTTTGCTGGTCTTCGGAGCTGAGGTTGAGATTTACAGGTCAGTGCTTTAGGGATCTTTTCTTTTTAGGGGTCAGGGGAAAAAGGGACATTCCGTGAACATGCAAAAAAAGATTGCTCAAGGGTGCTATGACGTTACCAGTACTATGAGGTTCCATAACGGCTCTGTGCAAAAAAGCAACGGAAGGGTCACTACAATGAAGTCTGCTTTAACTTTTGCAGTTTGCAGGGTTGGTGGCTTACAAGCTTCAGGGGCGTAAAGAATCTGGACATGACCTGATAGGCTTTATAGGAGTTAATCAGTTTGCGGCTCATCCAAAAGTGTTAGACCCAAACATGTGTAACATTTCAACCAGCTCAAGACAAGGAATACTCCAAAGTACTGGGCTCTTAAGGTATTTGCGCGACTCTACTGGGCATGCAGTAAGTTTATAGGGTGTACAAGATGCACAGGCTCCTGCGGCCGTTGAGGGTAAAGGGGCTCTTTCATATTATGGCATGTTCCGACCCTGTGTGCAGTGTTACTTGGCTGCCTAGTCATTTTTCACCAGGGCCCTCCACACTGTGTTGATGAGTTTCCTTTTGTGTTAAACATGAACCTCGAATCCCTGTTCTATTGTCAAAGTCCGTCTTGTTCACACCTGAACAACCGCATTGAAGAAAAGACCTACAAGTCCGAAAACAAGCACAAACCCTAAACCCTTTTATATAAACCCTAGAAACCCTAATAAAACCCTGCAAGCCCTATAAACCCTATAAACCCTCTAAACCCTACAGACCCTTTAAACCCTACGCGCGATAACCCCGTAAGCCCTAGCTACCCTACAGTGGCCCTGCCTTCTCGAGGTCCAGGAGCCTTCGAAAGCGGCGCCCTTGCTCCAACTTCAGGCCCTGCCCACGCTCCGACGGAGGCTGGGGGTTTGGGATCCTCTAGTTCCGGGTTTCGGGTTTAGGGCTCCTTTTAAAGGGATCTCTAAGGGTTCCCATAAGAGACCTATAAGGGTTCTAGGATTTTAGGGTTCAGGGTTTAGGATTCAGGGTTTTAGGCTTGTATAAGGGTTTTTGGGTTATATAGGGGTTTAGGATCCTTGGGTAGGGTTCCTTTTAAAGGGATCACTAAGGGTTCCTATAAGAGACTTCGGGTTTTAGGGTTAAGGGTTTAGGATTCAGGGTTTAGGATCTTGGGTTTAGGGTTTAAGATTTAGGTTTTAGGGTTTGGGGGTTTAGGGCTCCTTAATGCACTCAATGGGTCTATGGCCTTTGTTGTAGTGCTTCATTCCTTCTACTCCACCTACTCCTCCTCGCTGCAGCTACCCGAAACTCCAAAACACCCCAAATCTTAAACCCAAGCCCTGAAGCTTGAGCCATAAACCCTAAGACCTCAACTTTAGTACAAAATAGTAGAAAAACTCTGAGCCCTGATCCTAGAGCCAGCAAACCCAGAACCCCATAATCCCTCATAGCAACCTGTATAGTAACCCTTACAACGCTTAGAAGAACTCTAAACCCTAAACACTAAATTAAATCCTAAACCGTCAACCCCTCAACCCTAAACCCTCAACCCTCAACCCTACACCCTCAACCCTCAACCCTACATCCTCAACCCTAAACCCTCAACCCTCCGTGTAGCAACGTTTCAAAGAGGAGCCCTCGAGGGACCCTCGGCAGCCTCCTGCCAGAGCTGCTCGGCAACCCACAGTCGGGGCATCTCCCTGTGAACGTAAGGGCTCCCTTAAAGGATCACTGGGTTTAGGGCTTAGGTAGGGTTTAGGGGCCGGTTCAGGGCTGCGGCGTGTCAATCCCTAACGCCCAAAAGACCCTAAGGGGTTGTTCTCATGCCAACGTGCCACTAGCTCCAAACCCTGTGCAAAGACGACTTTAGGGTAAGGTGTGTTCAGCCCCGCTTGAAGGAATACGTTGAGGATCATGCTTGTAGTCGTTATAGGGGTGCATTTGGGGATATACATACCCGAACAAGGGCCGTCCTAATTAATCATAGCCCTGCTCAACAAAAAACTGCCTAGCTTGGTTCAGGACTTTTTTTGGAGCTGCCGGGTGCTGGTTTCCGGGCAAAGGCCGGAGCGCATTCAAAGACCTGGCCCTCAACCCCAAATCAAAACCCCAAACCAAAAGGGCCTTTGCTCCCTAAACCAGTTTAGGCTTCAGGGGATTTAGGGGTTTTCGGGGTTTAGGGAAGTCTAGGGCTTAAACCCCATATCGGCTTAGGGCCTAGGCTTCAGGGGACGAGGGGACTTGGGCGACCTCACCGGAAGGCGCCTGTAGGGATGGTGGCGGCCGAGTCGGATCACGGCATCCCTGGCCAAGCACAGGAAGAGGAGTGTAGGAGAATTAGAATAAGGTTCCCTTTAAAGGGTTCCTTGGAGGTGGTCTCCAAGGGGTCTATAGTAGGATTCTAGAATATCGGGACCTTAACATAAAAAAAAGTAGGGTTCTGGGCGGCCCATTATACCATCCGTATAATAAGGAACCCCCAAAATAGTATAGGTCATCATGAAGGCCCCTATATTACCCGCCAGGGTCTTGGGCTTTAGTGGCTTTAGTGTTTAGGGGGTTACGTTACAGTTCAGTCTCTAAGGACCTAGGGTCAAATGATTAGGCTGCACATTTAAGTAGAAAGGACAACGAAGTGATGGTTTGAGGATGGAGGGTTTCTTGGCACTTGTAATAGAAACCGTCTTTGCATCAAATCACACGCCCGCAATGCGATGCTTGTATCGATTTTTTGAGCGGCGCATCTCGAGGTGGGCCTACCCTGAAAAACAGAAGGGCTCCAAAGGAAGGGCACCAAGATCGTGTTCCTTCACTTACCCAGCCCAACGATTGAATTGCTGGAGTCTGCTCAATTTGGTGTTTCGGTACTGACGAATGTAAAGTATGTCTGTGAATCCAGCAAGCCGCCCACCGTGGTAAGGGATCCATTTTAGGGGCCTCAATAATTACCTATACCATTCTGGGGGCTCCTTACTATAGTTACAGTATAGATAGTATAGTGGGCACCAAAACCCTATTCTAATTATTTAAGGCCTCTATACTATAGAATCCTAGTATAGATCCCGTACGGAACCCTTTAAAGGGAACCCTGTTCCAATCATTATGGCCCCTATGCTAGCAAGACGGCGCCTGAAGCATTGGATGTCTACCGCCAGCTGTGATGTCGCGTCCTTGACCTCCAGCTCCTGCGATTGCAGAGGGCACGCCCTGCTTCGGTCGGCAGGGCGGCCGTATACCATCGAGTCCTTTAAGGCTCAGGGTTTTGGTGCCCATTATACTCTAATTATAATAAGGACCCCCCGAAAAAAAAAATATATATAGTATTAGTAATCACTAAGGTCCCTATATTAGTTTTTGGTAGGTTCTGGGTGGACTTCAAGGGTTACATTTCAGGGCCAAGTGCAGAAGCCCGAACGGTTTGAAGAAGGAACCTTGGACAGACTTAGCATTGAAACCTGCTCCCTGGTTCTTAGTAGGGAATCGGTGAATGGATCCTTTGGAGGATTTAGGGTCTCTCTTTAAGGGATCCGTTAAGGGGATCTATAGGGTTTAGGGTTTAGGGGTTAGGGAATGGGGGAATGGATCCTTATAGTAGTCCCTATATAATCCTTAATAATCGTCTCCACAATCCATTCCCCCATTCCCTATTAAGAACCAGGCAGCCTGAGGCCTACCAGTGCATCTATGTGGGGATCCTACACACGCTTTCTGCGGCTGTATACTACCAAAGCTCTGAAGCATTGCAGAATGCTAGATAAGACTTACCCAACAGCCCGAACAACGAACGACGGGGCAGGAAGAGAGCAAAACAATATGTCTTGCATTACGGGGCCTCGACAACCGTGCGCTGTTCAAGAAACAACTCCTCCAAACCAATAGCCCTCTTGTTGATTTTGATGCACATTGCCAGGGAATAAGCAACCAGGGTCCAGATTTTACTTCGGGACTCTTCTCCCTTCAGACTTGTAAGCAGAAAACACTTGTGTAAAGGATCTTCAGGGAAGCAACTGCAGCCCTTAAGCCTTAAACCTTGAACCCCAAAAGCCACCTCGACACCCCAAAACCCTCCCCAGAACTATAGAACCCCTGTAGAACCCGTAGAGGCCCCTTCTGGAAGCCTCGAAGAACCCTTATAGAACCCTCATGGAAAAAGGGAACCCTTGTTAGGAATCCTTAGAGGAGCACTTAAAGGACTCCCCGCAGTACCGCTCCTCTGGCTCCCGCCCCAGCAGCACCAACAGCCCACCTGGCCTGCGGGGGTCTTCGACTTTTCGGGGTGTTTGAGTTTTAGGGTTTTAGGGTGAGGGTTTAGGGTTTCAGGGTTTAGGGTTTAGGGTTTTAGGGTTTACTTTAAGAGTTTAGGGTTCAGGGATTTGGGGTGGTATTCGACTTTAAGGATATTTGGGAGTTTGCGAAGATTAGGGGGTACCGTATTTGGGGGTCCTTGTAATAAGGATCCTACGACTTAGGGTTCTACACTAGGGTCCCCTATTTTCGGAAACTCGCATTTGAGTTTTAGGGCTCCTTTAAAGGTTCTTGTACGGGATGCATATTGGTTCCTGTGAGGGTATCCGAAGGGGTTTGGGGCTTCCAGGGCTTGGGGTTAAGGCCTAGGTGCGTTGGGATTTTGGGCCTGTGTTTTGGGAAGGCCTGGAGCCTTGAGGGCTGGAGTTGGGGGCTTTGGGTCTGGAATTTACGGTTTTCGGGCTTCGCGTCTCGCATGTTTAGGTTTCGATTCCGGGGTTTCATGGTTTATCCCATTTTCTGACATTTTGGGGCTACAACGCACCTGCCTGTGTCGTGGTGATATGGGGTCCAGAATTCTCTCAGACGGTAAACCTAAAACCCGTAACTCACAAAAATTTAAAAACCCAAACCCGAAACCACAAACTCCAAAACCATGTAAACCCTAAACCCCGGATTCTCTATACGAGTCGTAAACCTTCCCCGATGGAACCCTAAAGGCGACAGGCACGAAACCCTTACACCTGCACCCGGAACCCTACTGTTGATGATATAAACCCTGCATTACCCATAAAAAGGAGTATACCATAATTCCCATAGTTTATGGTCCTTAAGGTAATGCAGGATGTATATCATCAACCTAGACCCTAAACCCTAAAACCCCATAGATCCCTTTAAAGGAACCCCTTAAAGGTACCCTTATAGATCCCTTTAAAGGAACCCTAGGATTTATTATATCATGAACCCTAGTAAACTCTAAACCCCGCAATGCTTCAGCCCGAAGCGCCATCTCAAGCCTGGCCTGGTCAAGCGCGCCAGCCGCTTGAGCAAGCCCACCTGCATCACAGGGACTCTTAGGGGTGTACTTAAAGGACCATGGGACTTACTAACTAGGGTTATGATTAGGGTAACTAGACATATAACTACTTATAACCCCAATGAAGGTACTTATAAGCTTACTTACTAAGTCCCATGATCCTGGAGGGGGGTAGGGGACTATACCTACTTAAATAGGTCTTGTTAACTCCTTAATTATTACAGGTACCAAGGCCCCCGACCCCCCCTCAAGGGTCCTTTTTAGGCTCCCTTGTGCTTAGTAGGGAATGGAGGAATGGATGCCCATATAATCCCTAATCCCCAATAATAGCTCCCATAATCCATTCCCCCATTCTTTACTAAGCACCAGGGAGTCTAGGGTTTCGGGTTTAGGGTTTAGGGATTTAAGGTTCAGGGCTTGGGGTTTAGCGTTTAGGGTTTCAGGTTTAGGGGACGATCCAAGTGGGCTGCCAAGGACAACGGTTTAGACAACTCGGTATAGGGTTGACAGCTAAAAATTTAAGTTTCTGACCTCCTGGTTTGTGTTTGGGAATGAAGGAACTCATATAATTAGGTAGTTCTCTAAATTAGGGTCCCTTGGAGGTCCTAAAGATAGCACGGTGACCTTACAAAACGGACCCTAAAAGGGATCCTACGTACTAGTAGTTTAGAGAACTCCCATATCATTCGGCAACGCAAGCGCAGCGGAGGTAACAGGTAGTCGCCATGGCCCATTCGTGGAGTGACAGTGACACTTGATCTGCCAAGCCAAAGCATGTAGCATACCTTAGCCTCCGGCGTAATTAGTGCATTTTTGGTTGAGCCATCTATGTAGTTAGGATCGTATAAGTATAATGAAGGTAACCAGAACGGAACTGCAATGGAGACCATAGGGCACAGAAGAGTATCGGCTCAGCACCAGCTGCCTAAGCGAAAATTTCAATAGCCACACTTGCAGCTCCTACACGAAAGGCAGTGGGAGGAAGGGGTCAGCAAACAGTCCTTTCGATTCCTGCCCAATCTCGGGAACTTTCTTCATAATTAGACTGGGGTTTCGGGGCCCATGAAGTTATAATGAAAATAAGAACCCCCAACATAGTATAGGTAATTATTAAGGCCCCCTGTATTAAGGACCCTAATATATTGTACCCTAGATAGTAGGATCCTTATTATAAGTACCCCAAAATAAGGAACCCTTGGAGTGCCCTAACACAGTACCCTAAAAAGTAGGATCCTTGATATAAGGACTCAAAATAAGGCACCCCTAAGTTTCGAAAATTCGGGCTTCAGGACGGTGCTGCTTGGAACAGGGCAAATAAATATGTGAGCGTGCAAAAGACCTAGTTACCATCTTCTTGGAGTATCAAGTCGCTGCTGGATCTGCGCTGCGACCACGTGCAGGCATAAAGCGTCGTGCAGCCCCACACTGTTTTCGAAGTTTTCTACAAAGTTATTCCGTTAGATACCGAGAGTCGTGGCCACAATCGAACTGGGGGGCTATGTCTCCTCTCGCATTGTCGCCATCCGGCGGAGCTCTGACACGGAAGATCCATCCTGCAAATCACAATCCCATGCCCATACGCTGGGAGCTCAAATGCCCACGAAAACCTGTTCAAACCCCACGGACCCCTAAATTTCAAAGTCTGCCCCAAACTGTTTTGAACTGTGATTTACAGGGGCCCCCCAAAGGGGGTATGGCAAACACTGTTTACTAGCAAGGGCTGGCGAGAATCCGATGCGCATGCAACGCATCTGCGCACATCTGTTTCCATCCTCCCATGGCATCCACCCACCCCTGTCTGCCCGCGTATGATTTTCGTCGTCTTGTTCAGGGTTTCTCTGCTGTGTCCGCTCCTCCCAACCCGCTGGCCGTGGTGCAGGAATCAAATCGCTTGCGGCTCGAGAAGGCATGAAACCTTTTCTTGTCCCTTGGAGCGGAGGGGCGCAGAGTGGGCCGAGAATCACAGTGTCAGCCGGGAGAGGCAGGGGTTGCAGCGGGGCAGGCGGCAGCGCAAGGCAGGGATAGGAGTAGGGGCGGGGAGGAAGGCAGGTGAAGGGGCAGGGGCAGGAAGCGGCAGGGGCGGGGCCAGCAGCCAGGGCTATAGGGGGGCACTCCGCAGCACTCTGCAAGGCTTTGCAAGCCTTGCGGAGCGTTGCGGAGTGTTGCGGAGCGTTGCGGAGCGTTGCGGAGTGCTGTCCCCTCGTCGTCCGGCAGCACTCCACAACACTCGCAAAATCTCGCAAAGGTTGCAACACAGTCAAGGAGGGTGCCGCCACCGATGCCGCCGCCCACCCCGCCACTGCCCGCCGCTCTGCGCGAAGTGCGCCCGAGCCCGAGCCCGATTTCGAGTGAGCCGCTCCAGCTCGAGCCCACTCGACGCGAGCCCGAGGCGCCTTCACCGCCGTCGCTGCCCCCGCTCGGCGGGGCTTGGGACTTGGGACTACGCAAACTTTCCAAAGCCTTCCGCCCCACTGCGCACAGGTTGCTCACGCTGATGGAGGAGGAGATGAGGAGGAGGAGTGGGAGGAGTTGTAGTCCTACTGCTCACAACCTGACGGTGTGCCTCGATATCACCTTGCAGGCCCTATTAAGGCTTACTAAGGCCCGAAACTGCTCAATAACGAAACAAACTATAAAGGCCTACTAGCTTTTGCTAGGGCTTGCTAGTGCCTGCTAGGCCTTGCTATCTCAGCTGCTTGTCTCGTTTGAAACTCGATTTGGCATACCCCCTTAGGGGGGTCCCTTTAAATCACCTCCCAACTCCCCTAAACCCTAAACCATAAACCCCCAAACCCCTAAAAACCTAAAACCCCTAAACCCTTAAACTCCCCGCTCCGCCTGAAAGTAGGGCGCGAAGAAGTCAACTGACCCCAGCCTTGAGGCTTCTAGCGCTCCAGTGGGCGGGGTTATGATTGGGGAGGTTTTGGTTTAGGGTTTAGGGGTTTACGGGTTTAGGGGTTTAGGGGTTTAGGGTTTAGGGGTTTACGGGCTTAGGGTTTAGGGTTTAAGGGTTTAGGGCTTAGGGTTTAGGGGTTTAGGGTTTAGGGTTTTGGGGGCTGCGTTTTGTGGAATCTCTTTGGGGCAGATCTAATCAAGGGTCACCAAAGTCGTGTTACTAGAAGGGTTACGGGTTGCTGTAAGGATTACAATTTAAAGGTTAGTTTCAGGGTTGCTATACGTTTAAGGGTACAACGAGGGTTTACGGTTGATGATTTATGGTTTGAGGTTTGGGGCCTCCGGTCCTTCGGTCAAGGGCTTAAGGCTTAGGGTTTAGGGTTTAGGGGCTCAGGGCTTGGTCCGCAGTATTCACGGATCCAGGGTCTCAGGTTCAGGGTCTAAGGTGTGGTTGGTCTTGGGGGTTTTGGATTTCCTGTAGGAAAAATTATGCCGACGATAAGGGCGGCAGGTAATCGGAACACCAAAGCAAAAAGTGATGGACGGCGACATTGTGCTAAGTTCTCAAAAATTAATAGAACCCCCAAACCCCTAATGTAACGATTGTAAGCACCGTATTACAACCTGGGATATAATAAGAAGACCTCTGATTTTCTGAAGCCCTAAACCCTAAACCCTACACCCTAAACTCCTAAAACCTAAACTCCCACACCCCTAAACTCCACACCCCTAAACTACACTCCTAAACCCTACACCCCGAAACTCCTACACCCCGAAACTCCCACACCCCTAAACTCTTAAACCCTGAGCGCAGGAGTAGTGCCCGAGCCTCAGACAAGTAGTCGGCCAGGACGATATCGTAGACCGCCCCTTTCAGGAACTCCTCGCGTTGAGGGTTTAGGGTTTAGGATTTAGGATTTAGGGTTTAGGATTTCAGGGCTTGCAGCTGGGAGTTGCAGGGTTCAGCGTGCTGGGCTTGCGGTATTTGGGGAGTGAATGTTTTCTGAAATTCCCTGCAAACTCGGCCTCGTGCTTGGACCTTCGGGATGTTAGGAGATGGGATCTTCTTGGCATAATGCTGCGCCTTATCAGTTTACAATTCCTAAATATGATGATGGTGATAAGAAGGATTATGCTACTTTCTTCTTATGTTCTAGATGGTCCGCCATTTCCGAGTTGCGCCCCAAATCCTGAATGCTTCACGCTAAACCCTGAAACCGCGCCACCACAACCCCCCCCCCCCCTTCGAAAGCAGACGGACGTTGGATTTCGGGTTTCGGTGCCACCCCCATGTCTGAACCGTCCTTATCCTTCCAGTTCCCGAGCAAGACCTCCGAGGACAACAGAAGCTTTGGGGTTCAAGGGTTTCCAGGGTTTGGGTTTAAAGGTTTAGGAATCGAAGTTGAAGGCTTTAGGCCTTCCATGAAGAGTTTCGGGTATGAGGCTATAGGGTTCATGGCTCTGGGACTCTGGAGTTTTAGGCAGTTGTTGGGGATTGGGGCTTTGGGGCATTTCTGGGCTTGGGGTTCACGTGTTTGGCAGTTTGGGCTTTGGGGTTGTAGGGGTCTAGGGGCTTGCGGTTCCAGCAGCGACACCAGAAAGCACATCAACGGCACGTCAACGAAGGACATGTCATAAAACTTAGCTGCAAGATCCTTGCGTTGTACAACTTTTTGCAAACCCTGCCTGACTGAAAATCGTTGCAATCCTGAAGCTTAGGCAGTCTTCCGGGCA
Organism: Symbiodinium sp. CCMP2592; assembly: GCA_905221615.1. NCBI lineage: Eukaryota > Dinophyceae > Suessiales > Symbiodiniaceae > Symbiodinium > Symbiodinium sp. CCMP2592. The sequence goes on along the minus strand of CAJNDT010006025.1, from coordinate 888,066 downwards.
AGAAAAACACGACCCACCATAGTTCTGTCACCCTCAACTCTGTGTCTTGAGATCCTGTCTCGAACTACTGTATTTGGTTGGCGGCGGATCATCGGCTTTATAACAAGTTTTAGGGTTTATGCATATACATATACATATATATATATACACACTAATATATGTGTGTATATATATATATGGTATCCCCCAAAAAATAGGGTTTCAAGATTCAGGGTGCAAGGGGCTGTACAAACAGCGGTTTTCGGTCCTAGGGTTCCAGATTTCTGCCAGAGCTTGCTTTCATACACCAACGGTGAAATCCCACCCCTTGCACTTCCACAATATGTTGCATACTCTTTTTCTCATGGTAAGAAATCATATAGTTATCATCCAAGACAGCTACGCAGACCCTAAACCACACGAGCATAAGGAATTCGCACTTCGGGCTGTCCGGAATCCATACCAAAGAGATCATTACAACCCAGATACAGGATCATGATTGAAATCCTGCACCTAAACCCTAACCGTTATATCCTAACCTTAAGCACTTTACCTTTACCGTCAGCCTAAAACCCCATGTTCAACCTCAGACTCACCCTTCCTGGAAACCTCCAGACCCCTAGATGAATCCTAAGTTTATGCTCGAACACCCTAAAACCCCAAACCCTAAACCTCTACCGTGACATTCTGAGACAATCCCTTCATTTCCCCTTTTTAACACGTCTGGGAACCGGCACCCGATCGCGCGAGGGATCCAAGAGGTCGGCGACGTCCTCCTGGTTTGGGTTTTTGGTGGTGCCGAGCTTGTGGGTTGTGGTGCTGTAAGCATATAGCGTCGATTTCGCTGGGTTTCTGGGTTCTAGCGTTTAGGACTTGAGGTCGTGTGTGTTTTGGCGCGTTTGTTTGGCAGGAGTTTAGGAGTGTGGGGGCAAGGGTGGGGTGTTCGAGTTTGGCCACTTACGACTTTGGGTTCCGTTCTTATGCTTAATCTGGCTCAGTAACCAGAAGCAACAGCAGCACTGTCGTCGTCATCCTTGCAGGAACAAGCCGTAGCCGCCGAGACCCTCAGCTCTCTTGCGGCCGAAGTCCCGACCTCGAGTCTTTTGGAATCTGGGTCTCCGCAAGTTTCACGTGTTTCTGGCAGCTTCCGGAGCTTGTGCGCGGTATGGCTTCAAAGGTGTCAGCTCCGTCGCCACGGTGCCGGGTACCGCCTCCAGGAAAGCTAGATTCATATTGTACAGTCCACCACATGGGCCACCGTTTGTCCTTGGACAGACGGTCCAGCACTTGGGGACACGCACTGTGGCCGTCCTCCGGCAGCTGCACTCCCCAAGTACTGGCGCTTCACCGTTTGTGGGAGGGCAAAAAGTGGACCGTGTTGTGAACTTTACAATGCATCTAACTTTTCGGAGAAGGTGCGGCAGTCTTCCGTGACTTCACGGGCCTCGCTAGGACATCGGCTTGCATGTCCCAGTCATAGCGACCCCGTCCGCGGCTTCCAGCAGTCTTGTCAACACAAATGCAGGATGCGTATGCTGTGGTACCCGGACTTAGGTCAACCCAAAGTCCATCTGTAGCAAGTTGAAGTTGTACAAGAAGTTTCCGCTCTTGTTTTCTGGCAGGAAGAAACCTGGGCTTAATTTCCTGATTTCCTGATTATTGTTCTTTCGATTACTGATTCATCTATCAATGTATTGTTCTTCTTGTGTACAGGGTTGTTAATGCATGTTATGTATGTACCGACATTATTGCTCCAGACACACTGTACTTGCATATAACAGCGACAGTTAACAGTACGCGGCAGACATGTTATTTTTGGAAATCCAGAATACTGGAATATTGCATGAATGGTCTGTGCAAATATGATCTCTGAAAACGGGTATCTGCGCGGCTACCAACAAGAGTATGCAATATGCAAAGACGGACTTTAGGGCTGCTGATGGGGTTGCGAAACCCGCCTTGGGTTCAGGCCGCTTCTTGGGACGTGGCTTCAGCACCATGAGCTGTCACTTTGCTGTAGTCGAGCATTGAAGACCGCGTGCGTGGACTCACTGATGAGGTAGCGCTCCATCTCGGCCGGTCCCGCCAGCCACTGACTTGCTCTTTTCCGCCTTCTGGACGAATCTGCTTTCGGCAGCATACTCTCGCTCTACACAAGCACACCCACCCACACTCACGCACGCAGGCATGCACGCACACGCACTCTGAGTGCATCACGTACGCATAACGGCCAAGAAGCCGCGGCACGCTTGAACGCTTCCCGCACAGTGTTCATCACGGGCGATATCCCGGTACCGATGTCGGTCGGTCAGCACTTACGCCCAGTAGCGATGCGACAGTGTGTAGTCTGACCACTGCGCGGAAAGCTTTCGATGTTCACGCACGAATTTGCCTTTGGGGCAGTAGATTGCTACGGCAGATATTCTTGCTTTTGTCTTCAAGATGATCTGTACCGAAACATATAGGCATTATCAACAACTTTTTCTGCAGCTTCTAGAGCTTATCAACGTCCAGGTTTCCCGTTGTCGGCGCATCTGCACAAAATGCGGTGCTAGTTTTGTTCTGCGAACACTCCTGACATGTGAGGTTCCCACGATTAACATGATGCTGCTGATAAGGCCACAAAACGTTGCCATGGTTTTGTTCCTCGAGATGCGCTCCAAAGCCATGTTTAAACGTTGCGAAGAGCTGTATGCAAGCATTGCAAGTTCTAAAATGTTGCGTTTCCTGCTGTCAGCACAGCTGCCAAAAGAGAGTGTCTGTTTTGTTCTATGGACACCTCGACGCTCAGCTTCGCACCATTGGCCTACTGCAGTCGATGGAGCGGCGGCAAAAATATCGCTGATTTTATTCCTCAACATGCTCTCGACATAAACATATGAGCTTGAGGCTCACGCCACTACCCGCCTCCCCTGACCCGCGAGGAGAAGAACAGCATAAGACAAAGTCAAGTTCGCACAAGCATGAAACGAGGAAAGGCCCTCCTAATGAGGCCCATGGGCCAGCATTTAAATAGCAAGGCATGCTCAACGGGCCCCATACCCAAGCCCCAGTCCCCCGCGCCGTCCCACCTGGCCCTTGGAGCATACAATCAAAAGGAGCAGCATACGCGCAAAAGTCAGGCTGTTCATTCCGGCCAGCAGAAAAAAGTCAGGCCTGGCTAGACGGGGCAGGTGCCCCAGCTCAACGGGGCCCTGTCCCCGGCCCCCCTTACCGTCCCACCTGGCCCATGAAATAGAGCATAAGCAGGAGACGGGGCAGTGCAGGACCCAAGCGGTTGGGTGATTAGAGCTTTGGATTGTAGAGCTTCTCGACATAAACCATGGCTGGTCTGCTTCGTTTGTTAAATGTCACCACGAGAACAGCACTGCCTGTGAGAAAAACGGTGACAACAACAATGGAACAAGGTGGGACTAGTAGTTGTCTTTCAGGTATTGGAGTCAAAGTTGGAAAAGGTCTAAACCTGAAAAAGAAAATCAGCAAGTGGAAAACCCGCGAAGCCGCGATCGGGAGACTCCGTTCAACCGAAGCTATTACCAACAATATTCGTGACGGTTCCTTCTTGGAACTGCACTACAATCAACCATACGTCAAGCCATTATTCCATAATCGAAGTATTCAGGCCCGTGTATTAAACCCTCAAACGAAACCCTACGCTGTTAAAGGACTGTTTTGAAGCTCCGGGACTTTTTCGTCTCCCGTCGTTCACCTTGAACCCCGGAGCCTCATGTAGGAACCCTAGAATGATAATACCAACTGCCAGGCTTCTACGTTAGAAACCTGAATCTGTGAGTCTTCCATCACTCATGACACGAAAGCTGACTTGGGGGTCTCTAGATTTACCTGCCCAGCTTTGGGGTTTCATCACATTCGCAAACCCTTCAGGAAGAGCGCTATGTTCTAGCCATTCAGCCCCTGCAATGCAGCCTCCACCGTCGTCTGCATGCCTTCCTTAGCGCAGCAAATGTGTTTAACGCTGCAGCCCGAGCTCTCAGCTCGTTTGCCCTTAGCCAGAAGGTGCCAACCAATGACATCACTTAAACCGCCCGCAACCCTAAACCCTAAACGCACAAATACCAAACCCAACACTTCTCACTGTGCCAGAGCTGAGGCCCTGTGACTCAACGCAGGGTCTTGGGGCGAGCTAGGTTTCGGGCTTTGGGGCCGATAGAGTTCAGGGGTGAGCTCAGGATGCAGGGCTCAGGCTCGTTACCATAAGAGTCTGAATCATCAGAATGGGGCTTGGGGTGATATTATATGACTACAAGAAGGAACCCTACGAAACCGGATTACCAATGATTGAGGCACGGGCTGAGAATGAACAGGTTTCAGCTGCAAGAATGGGATTACGGCGTCGATCTATGCCCCAGCCGCACTGAATGCCTGGATATGTTGTTAACCAGCATCCACACACACACACAGTCGCACATGTTAGGCGGCTGTACGTGTATATACACATACATATATATATATATATATATAGATAGAATGATATAGATATAGATATAGATATAGATGAAGATGTATGTATATATATATACACATATACGCATACATATAAGCATGTGCATACTCATGTACCGTATGTATACACATACATACATACATGTCACGTTGCCATACCTACATAAGCACGTAGGCCCGGAAGCGAGTCCTGCGTTGCGCAGATTTCGATTTGTTGGGATTCCAAAAATGAGAACTTCGACTACTTGCTCAGGCCCTCGTAAACCCTCAACCCCGCACCTTCAACCCTAGACAAACCCTAAACCTGGAACCTTCAACTTTAGTGCAACTTTGAACCCGTACGGCATAAACCATCGACCGTCAAATCTGAAACCCTGAAGCAGAAGTCGAAAAAGGACCTATCTAGAACTCGAAGCTTCTGCCGGAGATTGTTCCTCCAGATCAGGTTTAGCCCTAGGGTGTCGGGCAACTAAAGCCTGAACTCTAGAAGCTCGAAACCCTCAAGACTCGAGATTTCGAAACCCGTACAAGAAAAGGACCCTGCAAATTGAAAGGGTCCGACCTTGACCCTATCCAAACCGAACTCACACCTGAACTCTTTGACAATCCTCTGTGAAGGCACTATGAACCCCTACCAAAACCCTGAACCCCTGCACCAAAACAGCATGAACCCTGAACCGACAAAGAAGAAGCCCTTCGCTCCCAAACTTCACTGAGGAACGCAGGCTGTGACAGCGGTGATCGACCTCGCGGGGCGTTGGGCTTAGGTCTTTGGGCTTTATCGTAAGAACTCGCGAGAATTAAAGCGTGGCTGAACGGCTTGGCACAGGAAGCCTTAGTAGTTCGAGTCAGAGTGGAGTTTTTCTTTGGACATTGCTACAAAACCCTGAACTCTAAACTCTCTATGCCCCGAAGCCCCATCCCAAACAACCCGAAGCTCTAGTAAGGTCTTTGGTTGATACCATCCGCAGTGACGACACTCTACACCCCTAAGGCCCCCAAAGCCCCGAAACACTAACCCCCATGTACCAACCCTTGCAATAAGGTAAAAGCCAGAAAGTTGGAATATGATTATCCTAACCCTTCTATGGTAAATTATAGGCTATCCTACCATGAAACCATATTCCAACTTTCTGGAGTTCCCTTTAATCCCCTAAACCCTAAACCCTAAACCCTGCTAAAGCCCACGCATCCCGAAATGCGGGGCCTCAGAGGCTGGGCGGCGAGAAACTCCAAAGAACTCGGACCCGTGCCAGCATCAAGGACCTGGGACAAGGAAAGGCTTAGGGTTTAGGGTTTCTACATATATATATATATATATATGTATATATATATATATATATATATATGGATGGACCTGGCATTTTGGGGGGTTCCTTATTATAGTTGTAGTATAATGGACCTGGGGCAAGGAACGGTTAGGGTTTAGGGCTTATAGGTTGAATCAAAGAAAGGGTTGGGGTTTAGGGTTGAATCAAGGATCTGGGACCAGGAAAAGGGTTACGGTTTAGGGTTGGGATCATTTTTCGGTTGATCAGGCTTTGTTGTTTTTGTGTAGTGAGCTTCGTCACACTGATGAAAGGCTTCGACATAAGGGCCTTCATCGGTAGAATCGGGCTCTCGAGTCTATAAATGTCTACTTCCGCAGGGACAGGAACGGGATACTGTAATAGGACTCTATCTCGTACCTGAACAGGGGGCTGGAATTTCTACAGCTCCAAAAGGCCATTCTTGTTCACTAAGGTGTTGAAACCGTGTTGTAACGCTTTTCTTGGGTTTGTATAAACCGTCTATTCGGGTGTTGTATGAAAGCCTTGACGGTACGGATCTGACCTTCTCGCTTGAACTCACATCCCCCCGAAATCTTGATCAGAAACCCATTATAACTCCGATACTTACTTAGTTCCACGATCCTGATTAAGGATTGGAGAGAGTATTTCGTGGAGTTCGGGTCCAGAGTTTCAAGGCGTGGGGCCTTTAGGGGGAAGTACTGGATGTTACTCACAAATCCAACCCTAGCCCTAGCCCTCAAGCCTAAGCCCCAAGCCCTAAACCCGAAAACAACGGCCGCACATCTTTCAGCTGTGTCAACGGACCCCAAGCAACAGCTTAAGGTTTAGGGCTTCGTATTCGGGTCTATAGGGTGCAGGGATTTGGGGAAACACGCCTCAGCCCATCTCCGGGTTCCCATTGTGACACACGGTAGAAGCCCACAAAAGGAAGGAAGGCTCTCTGGAATCCGCCTTCTAAAGCCCCCAGACCGTAAGGGACTCGGATCCGTATGTGTTTGGTGCAGTTTTTTGGGCCCCGGGAAGCAGTGGACCAGAGTCCGGAACTATGTCGTGTTCGAAGAAGCCGAGGAGTTGGTAGGGTTGTCCACGCAACCCTGAGCCGTAAACCCTGGACCCTAGCCCCGAAACGCTGAACCCGAAGCCCCGCACAGATCCATCACCTCTACTTCAGCCAAGAAAGGAAAGTCCCTGGCCTCGGCCTCCGCCCAGGAGTTCTTCAAGGTCTGGCGCAAAGCTTGAGGGTTTTAGGAGGGTTCTGGGATTTAGGGTTTCTAAAGGGCCACGGCGACCCGCGAAAGACCACCTGGTAGTGACACTAAGACCCTCTCTTCTTCAACAACCGGGCCCCAAAAGGTTCAAACTTTCTGAGATAAGGCTAAATTATAAGGTCAAAAAGTTTAAAGTTCCCCCGTTCGCTATCTAAGGAACAGAAGCCAACCCTTTGAAGGTAAGATCCCTAGACCGAAGCCCTCAATTTAGATCGCCGAACCATTCGAAGCTGTCGCCCCCTCTATCTGGGGGGTGCCTGACTAAAGTTAGGACATAAATTCCTTTAGTTAGTTTCCCATGTGAGGGGCCATAATAACTTGTTTACTGGATCTCTCTATCCGGGCTTACGGTTTGGTCTTTTCGCTTTTGGCTCAGGGTTTTGTGGGCCTCAGGCTTCAGGCTTGGAGTGTGGGGCCGACAGTCGAAACCCCAGCCGGGATAACGGGAATAATATTCCTGAGGCCCCTTGATGTATTCTAGGATACCCAGTAACCTAAGAACAAAAAGGCCTCTCTTTTTGGTATTGGGTAACTTTATAAGGAACCTAGCACTACAAAAAGGGAATAAGGGTACTAGGCCCCTATGATCACTCTACAACCCCACCCCTAAACTCAAAACCCACGGAAATCTAACCCCTGTGGTAACCTTTGCAGCAACCTTTTAGGCATCCTTTTAAGGAGCCCTTAGTAAAACGGAACCCTCAGAGGAACGAACCCTTTGAGGAGCCCGGAAAGGACTTTAAAGGAACCACCGACCGGATCGCCTTGGAGAGCCAACGGAACACAGGGTCCTGCCCAGAGTTTGAGGCTTAGTTTTGCGTTGAGGGTTGGGGTTTAGGGTTTAGGGGTTTAGTGGTTCAGGGTTAGGGGTCAGGGTTTAGGGGTGGATTTCGGGTTTAGGGTTTAACAGGTCTGGGTTTTGCATTTGGGTTTAAAAGGGCACAACGGGTGCATCATTGGTTTATGGAGGGCACTATATGTTCTGTTAACGAGGCTTACGATGTTCGGGGTTCTAGAAGGCTTCAAAAGGCTTGTAGGGGTTCAGCGGTTACTCTGGGTTAGGGTTTCGGGATTGGGTGGGTGCTTTGGGCTCGAGGTGCTTTGCTTTCGGCTTGAGGGTTTCGGTAACCCAGGGAACCCGTTCTTCTGTGGCTCCGCCCCAGAACCAAAGGCGATGGATAAGACACCAAGAACGCAAAACGTGCCCTGGACCGACCTCAACCCCCCGTAACCACCCTGAAACCTGAATACCCTCAAACCCTAAAAAGCCCTTGAAATCCTTTCAAGCTTTCAGCCATGGAGCCCCGCAAACCTTACAGGGGTTGGTGCCTAAGGTTTGAGCTTTGAGGGAATAGGGTTGGCTTGATTCAGAGCTCTTTCCGTTTCAGGGTTCGGGTTTTAAGGGTTTTTCGGATTCGGGATTAGGGCCTATAGGCTTCACGGGGTTTTCAGCGCCTGCGATTAAACATTTCGACATGGCAGTGGTACGTTTAAGGCTTTTCATGGTAATTCACCGGTCCTTCGCCTTCGGCGGCGCCCGGCGGCCGCGCCTTTCAGTTCGTGGTCAGCAACTGAATGGGGCAGTTCTCGAAGTCGGGCATAGGTCCCTTAGGGTACGACACTCTTCCAATACGGACCCGAAGAGCGATCGAATTGAGAAGAGGCTTCGTGGCACTACAGCTTCGGGTTCGGGCATCAAGAGCCCTGTTGAGATTTTCAGGTCAGGCCTATATTCGGGATCATGTTCTGACAGCTCCTAGGAAGGATGCTTATCATGAGGACAGGTTCTCGGAATTCAGCACGCCAGAACTAGCTATATCTTGTCCACCTATATATCCATGTAGCCGTAAATATGTGTGTGTATATATCCACCCACACGCACACACACACACACACACACATGCGCATACATGCACGGTGATGGGACGTTCAAGAAACCATGCTCAACACATGAAACGCCGTTTTCAGAAAGCATGCACACATTTTCAGAAACGGGAAACTGACTTTTCAGATATCTACACCGGATCTTTAACAAACAAGCACGGGTTTCGTCAGACATATAAAACGCAGAAACTCGTCGGCAGCGGCCCTAAATCCTAAACCCCGAACCCCATGCATTTATACAAAGCCTGGAAATGCATATGGCCCAAAACCCTACACCCTGATTCCTAAACCCTAAACCCCATGCATATATACAAAGCCTGGAAATGCATACGGCCATAAACCTTAAACCCCATAGACCCTAAACCCTAATTCCTAAACCCCATGCAGTTACACCAAACCTGGAAATGCGTATGTACGCCTTGTCCTATATGGTGCAGCCAAATTCTGAAAAAATCCAATATGTGTACCTATACATCTGAGGCATAGTATTTCTGAAATATCTGTGCTCTATTTCTGCAAAATCTGCGCCAGATTTTCCAAAAATATGTTCCATGTTTCAGAGCCATGGTGTCGCGAACATCCCGCAGGTTTTCCGAGAAAGGCAGCGCTCTGTATGTATGTATATATGTATATATATATATATGTATGTACATGTATGTATATGTGTGTGTGTATGTAGAGTTATGGGTGGCATCTGTTGGTTAAGAACACTTGTTAAAGCACATGCGACCCGCTCCCCAGGGCCTGGCGTCACGACACAAGCACATTTCAGTAAGCCTTTTGACTCTGTTCAGACAACAGCATACAATGCTAAGAAACAATGGTTCAAGCTGGAATGTCGACAGATTCTCTGCTTTCCTGCAAGCAGCAGAACCCCGAATTCCAACAGTCTCAAGGTAACTAGGCTAGAGTGATAACATTAATTAAACAACACCAGTCCTATCATATACAGCACTAGTAACGGTGCTAATAACAGGTCATATTGAAAACAAGGCGAGCAGTAATACAAGTAATGACACTAAAACTATCAGCAAGAATTACCTTATATACATATATATATATATATATGTATAACATATTATGTATTATCATAAATATATACATAAATAAATAAGTAAATAAGTAAATAAATAAATAAATATATATATATATATATACACCTACATATTACAACAACCAAAAGACCCCCGCATTCATCCGACACCTCGGTGACAGCGCTGCTGCGGCTGCCGCGGCAAAGCTCTGGGCCGGGCGTGGCAGACCTGCGCCTTCGGGCAGAAGCCCGTTAGGGCTCATGCTTTAGGGTACGGGGTTTCGGGGTTTGGGGTTTAGGGTTTAAGGATTTTAAGGGTTTAGGGGTTTAGGGGTTAGGGTTCATGGCTTTAGGGTTTAAGGCTTTGGGCGTTGGGGTTTAGGGGTTTGGGGGTTTAAGGCCTTGGGGTTTAGGATAGAAGGTAGGGTTTAGAGGTTAGGGTCGAGGGTTTTGTTAGTTGCAGCCTTATAGGGACCCAAGGTCTCCTTGGCCTATAAGGCTTAGAGCCTGGAGTGCAGTGTTTGGGTCATGTAGAAGGTACAGTAAAGGTTGCGAGCTATATGGGTGGTTGTCAAAATGAGGGTTCCTTTTTGGGTACCCTACTGTAAATATTAGGTGCCGTACTACAATAGGGACCCAAAAGGGAGCATAATTGTGACAACCACCCATAGAGGGCTTCGGAGCTCCTTATACTATAATTGTAACAAGGTACCCCCAAAATAGTATAGGTAATCTTCGGGATCGCCTTCTGGAGCCTCGCTCGCCGCAACTTCTTCAGGAAGCCCCGGCCCAGCCACTAGCTCCACGATCCTCTCGCTCGCCCATTCGCGTCGGAGCTCGCCTGCTAGCTTGTCGGCATCCTGCTCAGTAGCCTGCCAGTCCTAAACAGCCAGCCACCGAGGTCGCCCGCGATCTCCCGCTCGTCTAGCTGCTCCTCGCGTCAGGTGCCCTAGCCGCCTCCGCGTAGATGGCCTGAGGCTCTTTGACGGATTCCGCCACTTCTGGCAGAGCGACCTCCTTGTGCAGCCAGGTGCCTCTGCGAGCCCAAGGCTCCGGGCTCGCATCCCGTTGCGGTGATCGGGCAGCTGATCTTGCTCTTTCAGGCCGATGGAGGCTGGGGTCTGCCATAATTCGGTGGATCTGCTGGGCCACAGCCACCCTGCCTGACTCCCGAGGCTGCGGATTCCGATCCTTACTCGCGTATTTTCAGCCTCAGAAATTTTCGAGAAGTCCTTCCTTCGTGGCCCAAAGGAGCCCTTATAGATCCCCTTAAAGGAATCCTTATAGATCCCTTCGAAGGAGCCCTTTAACGCTGGGTTCATGCACTGTGGCGCTTACTCTGCGGATAGGGGTTTAAGGTCTAGAGCCGCCGTGGAATACCCATACTCCCGAACGCCGCAAGTCAGGAAGAATCCTCAAGTTAGAACCCTACACCCTGGAACAATTGAACCCGGCACGTGTCTTGACCAGGTGATCAAGAAACCGAATAAAAAAGTGGGATGTGGGCAGTATATAAGAGTTAGAATAAGAGAGCGGGCTGTCATGGGGCCTGGGTTTTGCATTTTATGTTTTTGGGCGTCTTTGGCGTTTTAGCATTATACGAAGCACCTATGCATGTGCATATATGTACGTACGTATGTATATATATATATGTATTTATACATGTGTGTGTGTGTGTGTGGTTGCAATTGCTTGTAAAAGGCCATGAGGGCCTATGAACATATAAAATGCATACACTCGAATACACGTGCACATGTATATATTCCACAGCTAAACTTCCATGAGCACATGCACTGTTTATGTGCTTGCATGGTCATGGTACGAATAATAATCGCTGATTATGGCACCCTGTACGCAGTGGACACCCGGCCACATCCGAGCGAAACGAAAGAAGACAAAGTATTTCACGCACCGTGCATTTGTTTCCACAACTTGGACTCTCGAAAATCTTTGGAGCCGTGTCGCCCGCCGTGTTCTGATTTCCTTGTGTGTTGAGTTGGCACATGTCCGTGAGTTTCCACTTTCTTCCCAGTTTGAAGATTGCAGTATTACCTACCTATGCGGGGCTTCACAACAGTATACAACAATGCTGACAATCGCAGGAATTTACTGCTGCAAACTGGGAGCATGTACATACATAGTATGTTTTATGCAGTGCTACAACACACATTGTGTCAGGGGTGCACACTGCCTGTATGTACACAAATCAGTGAGTAGTGTGTTTTAGATTTAGTTTCTATTGTAACGCAGTGCTACGTATTTGGAGCCTAGGGCCTTCCAGTTTCACAGCAATACATAGCTTTCTGTTCGGTTCATGTGATTTAGGTTGCGATGACCCTTGAACAGTTGTTTTCCCAGTTGCCACCCCACCACTTTCACATTAACACGGTCCTCAACTCGCATACACTCTGCATCATGGTTTTCCCAGTCGAAGATGCGTTTTTGTCGAGATCCACAATTTTTCAAAATATGGATGTATCACCACGTTCGTCGAAATCAACAGCACAAGGCAAGCGAATAGCGGAAATCAGCGAAACACAACAGCACACACAGTGTATATCGTCATATCCAGGAAGCAAAGGCTCGGAAGCCTTGCATTATGACATACATACAATACATCAGTGTCACATAAGTCACATAAGCTGATCTCGAAGTAAAGAACGCAATTTCCCCAAAAAACTGCTGTAGTGCTGGCAGTAGCAATGTCGGATATTGCCAGAATTTAGCTTCTATTGAAGAGTGAAACTATGATGGAATGTCAAAATAAGGCTTTGAGGGTTCTTTCTGGTCCCTAAACCCTAAACCGCCTTCCATCCTTACGACTGTCCTTGACGTGTACATCGCGACGGTCTGTGTACAGCCGAGACCCTGTGAACCGTGAGAAGATACAGCACTTCTGTAAGCAGCTCACGTGCCCTGAACAAACCATTTGTTCATAGACAGGGAAGGGTGATGCTATACAACTTGTTCACAAAGCATAAACTCATACACTTCAGACGCAAAAAGACATTGTAATTACCAGCGTTTTCACAACATCGGCGAACGAAGTTGTGTTGTGTGCGAGAAATACAGCAACTCGACGTGTTCTTCCAAGGAGGATAGACAAAGTGGTAAAGTTTGTGGAAATGGTGCCAGCGCGCGCTTGGTTTTTGGGTGTGTTATGTGCATGGTGAGTGGGATTGGGGTTGGGGGTGGGGACGGGACGCAGTAGAGAGAGGGGAGGGGGGAGGGGGGGGGGGGGGGGGAGGGGGTAGCAGGTAACATCTCAACATGTCAGCCCCAAACCCTCAGCCCCCCCCCCCCCCCCCCCCCTCTTTCATCTTAGTTTGTAAACGCCAGCCCTGGTTATAAACACAAGCCATGCTTATAAACACAGACACTGTTTATAAACACAGGCCCTGCTTATAAACAACAACATTATTGATAAGCGACATAAATGTCTACAAGTACGAACAATACAGTAAATAACCCAGAACTGTTTATACAAGCATAGGATAGCAAGATGATGTGAAACAAATCGCTGCGAAACCGCGAAACGTGATGTGTCCCAAACGCAGGCCCCATGGTAGCCCTTTCTGTAGAATAAGGACTGTAAGGGAATAATTAATAACCATAATTAGGTTCGGGGTACGGTTTAATAATTTAGGGCTTAAGTGTGGTGGTTTGGTTTTGCACCTGAAACTTTTAACTAAGGTATACGGCCCCCAGTTTCGGAACAAGCCCACTACTATTTATGCACTCATCAGAAACCCCTATTCGCACCCTGCTTCACAGCAGATTCTACACCCTAACTCAGCTGTACCCCCTAAACCCTCAACCCTAAACCCTAAACCCTAAACATCCTAAACCCTAAACCCTATAGCCCAGTCTCTGAAACGTGGTACCTTGCCTACACAGAAGGGGCATCTGGGTGTAAAGTCCGCGGCAGCAGCAGGTAATTTTTCGGCACAGGTGCGAATTAAATCCTCCAGCCCTAAATGCATAAGTGGCGAAAATAAAACCCAAGACAAAATAACCTCAAGATTCTGGAACCGAATCTAACGTACCCCAAAAGTCAATTTAGGGCTAAGACTTTAGGGTCTGATTACCCTCTAGCCCCTACTAAACCGCGACAAAGCTTGTGCCTTCCCCCCTGGCGCTGCGCGGACATCGTGCCGCCGGCGCAGGCACGGCAGGAGCCGAGCATGGGTGGAGAGATCGGATCATGGTCAACAGGGGAAAATAGTAGGATTCTTATTATAAGGACCCCAAAATAAGGTACCCCTAATTTTCGGAAACTCCCACAGTATGATGTAATGTAATGTTGCTGAACGTAACGTGGCTTGCTGTTTTCTTGAGAAGAACCCACAAGAAACCGTATGAAACCCTACAACACCCGTGTAAGGCCCTTTTCGGGGTTTGGCCAAAGGGTTTAGGTTTGCAGGTTTGGGGTTTGCGGCTTATGGGATTTAATGGCGAGCAACACAATAACCCTCATCCATGCGAGGCATCCTTGGCCCCAAGCCTTAACACCCTATATCGCCCGAAAACCGTAAACCAAAACCAACAAAGCGTCCTTTCCGGCTTTGGGCTTTGAGGACTCGTCTTGGAGTCATTTTTGGGGCTTTGGGATTATGGGGTCTAGGAGTTTAGGCGTCGCCCTGGCTGGGGCTGTCGGACTACAGGCTTTCCGGCTCGAGCCCTTCAAGCTGAATGAAGCAAGCGCACTTGGAGGTTCATGGGTAGCTATAAGTAGGGTAACTATAAGTATAACCCATATTAGGGGACTTATAACTCCACTTATAACTGCCCACGAACCTCCAAGCATGGCCAGAGTGAGTGAACATGAGGGTTCCTGGAACCCCGTAAGCCCGATGTAAGCGCATGCTGGGGATCTTTCACACTTTCAACAAACTACAAGCATGCCGGTGTCCAGCGAAATTCTATCCCAACAATATCGAGGAGGCAGCCGCCGAAAGCGTTGCCCCGAACCGGCATCACCTTGAATGTAATCGTGCTCAATGACCAGCCGTCAGAGCCCCACAAGCCCTGAAGCCCAACAGCCCTAAGCCCTCAACCTTACGGAAAGCCTGACGCCACTGAACTCGGTATGGTCCAGACCCCTGACTAGTGAACTGACGTGGCCTCATAGGGGATTAAAGGGAACTCCAGAAAGTTGGAATATGGTTTCAGGGTAGGATACTCTATAACTTACCATAACGGGTTTAGGATAATCATAGCTTTTACTGTAACAGCAGGCATTCTCATATCCAGGACCCGGTGAAGGCGATCTACTCTCCGTTAAACCTCCTCTGAGCTCCAAGCTTAAACCCTTTCGATCCCGGGCCCGTTGCCCCAAAGTCCGAAACCCCACAGCCCAAAGCCACAAAGCCACGACCCCGTAAACTTAAACTCCAAACAACAACACTCAAACACCCCACACAGAATCGGGAAAACTTAAGGCTTGAAACCCCGTAAACCCTGAAGAGTTCGAAAAGCCCTGAGTAACTCCTCAACGCCCCAACTCCTTAGAAACCCTAAAAGCCCCAAGTCGTCCGAGGCGGCTGCTGATGTTCACCTGGTTTCCCTGGCAAGGAGCCTTGGAACGTGTCTAGGGTTCGAAACTGGTCTTCAGACTGGTTGTTGGAGATCCTTGGGATCTGGCCTTCAGCTGCTTTATGGATTTCTTTGGATTTTTAAAGGTTCTGGTTGATGGTGCTGATAGGAGTTCAGGGCTGCTAGCCTTATAGGGCCTCAGGGATGATCCAGCAACTTGTTCGGGCTATTGGGCTGAGCCGTTGGGGTTACAGTAAAGGATTAGGAATGGTTAGGAGCCTTCAACAAAGCAGCGGTTGGAGCGAACGAAAAATTTCATTTGGGCTTACAAGTTCGTGATGGAATGTTGACAATGAGGAGGCCGTTTGGGATCGTTCAAGGTTTCCACTAGAAGTAGTTTAAAAGAGTCTTTAGCATTTAGGAATAGATTTTAGGGCACGGCTCTTTCGCAGCATCGCTCAGTCTCTCAAACTCACATGTATGAGGTTCTGAAGTTGCCTGAGTGCAGCGGGCTTGTAACAGAAACGCTTGCACAAGTCCGAAAACAACCTTGAAGTCAACCCTTGCTAAGACCTGCCATAGGGCCTTTGTGGCAGCCTATGCATAACCTTTGCAGAACCCTCCCATTGAGTTTCTCAGGACCCGGACAAAACTATCCCTGCCCCGACAACACTCTAAAGCCAAAGCTCCAGCACACTTAGTACTCTTCTATGGGAAATAAAAGGTGCATCTGCAACCTGTCTTTTCAATCGCGTGGTTGGCTTTCTCTCCTTCTGGGACATCATGTACA
Source organism: Symbiodinium sp. CCMP2592 (assembly GCA_905221615.1). Lineage (NCBI taxonomy): Eukaryota > Dinophyceae > Suessiales > Symbiodiniaceae > Symbiodinium > Symbiodinium sp. CCMP2592. Next base: position 871,821 of record CAJNDT010006025.1, on the reverse strand, counting down.
TTTAGTGGCAGTAAGTCCCGACAACCGCACAACACGAAAGCCTCTGGCTTGAGGGTCGCACAAACAAGCACACACATACCTACCTACCTACTTACCTGCATACGTATGTACATACATACATACATACATACATACATACATACATACATACATACATGCATACATACATACATACATATATACATAAATACAGATATACATATATACATATATACATATATACATATATACATATACATATACATATACATATACATATACATATACATATACATATACATATACACATACATACACATACACATACACATACACATATACATATACATATACATATACATATACATATACATATACATATACATATACCTGTACATATACATATACATATACATATACATATGCATATACATAAACATATCCATATACATGTAAATAGACAGGTAGATCTGGATGTAGCTCAATCTATGCATATATCTGTGCGTATGTATACAAATGTGTATGTAATTATATGTACTTGTGTGTGTGGACATGTATATATATATATATACATGCGTGAAATCTGAGGAGACCGCGTCCTCATCGCCCTTGAACATGAAGTCGCCTTTGCGCGTAAAGGCTCGGTTCTTTCGCTGGGATTTTGGGTCTTTAGGGTGTGACTTTGGCTTTGGGTCTTGGATCTTGGGGTTGAAGACTTTACGGCTTCGGACTTCAAGGATGGAGGGTTTATCCGCGGCTATATGTTGCTATAGCGTGCTTAGGGGCTGCATTGCATAGACATTCGGTGTCTTCGGCGTCCTTGAGGCTTCAGGACGCGGGTTTGGAATTCAAGGCTTGCAGATTAGCGCTAACGTAAAGATTGAACCCAAAAACTACACCCTGAAATCTCAACCCTAAACCTACACCCTAAACCCACTAAGGCCTAAACTTTCCTTTGTTTTCGTATTGTCGTCCGAGAACGTAGAAACCTCCGGGCCCCAATCAGAGGCATCGGACTCCGCGTCGAGACCGGAGCTGAGGGTTGAGGTTTTAGTGACACGAAACCCGCAGCCTTCTACTTACCGATGGTTAGTAAGGAATAGGGCTCCTTTAAAGGGATCTATAGAGGTTTAGGGTTCCTTTAAAGGGATGTTTACCTTTGGTTAGTAGGGAATGGAGGAATGGAATGGGGTAGAATGATAACTACTATTACTACCATCCTTCCACTCCCTCTTTACCAAAGGTAAGTCTAACATAAGGGCCTTCATGATTGGTCTTCTACACGAGATGGTTTATAACCCTAGTCCCCAAACCCTGGTCCCCTAAACCCCTAAACCCGGAGCCGCTAAACGCTGAGCCCGAAACCGCCAAACCCTAAACGTTGAACCCTCCTTTACAAAGCGTCAACCCTAAACCCCGAACCCCTGAGAAAACGACTGGCAAAGCCCCGACGTGGCCTCCCGCGTCGTCGGAGAGGACGAGTTGCCGCTGGCGCATGGTCGTGTAGAGGCCTCAGATTGTGTTTGATGTACACAATTATAATAGGGTTTAGATCCAAACCAGCAAGTTGCGAAGAGCCTAACCCTAAACCATCAATTTCGAAGCTACACACCGAAATCTCAGAACCCGGGACCCGGAAACCAAGGTGAAATCATGGTTTTGATCCAATGGCACCCTAGGCGGTGGGAGATTGTGCATCACATAGAAGATGCAGGGTGTCAGCAGGCATGGGGACCTTCAGCAATATAGAGGCCTTAATAATGGGGTTTTTGGGGCCCATTATACTATAGTTGTAGCACGGAGCCCCCAAAATCATGCTGGTAATTACTTAGGCCCCTGCATCCCTATAGTACCCTCATAGATCCCTTTTAGGAACCCGTTAAAGGAACCCTACTCTATAATCTAGGCCCCTATAATCTCAGTTCTGACTGTGCCCGCCAAACCCCACTCGCGGGATCCTTCCAAGTATGGGGCCCGGTGCCAAAGGGGGAGGGTCGACATGGTTTCCTTAAGATCCTCCCGGTTCAGGGTATAGGGTTTAGGGTAGGGTCTTCTCAGGCCATGAATCCATCCTAAACCCTGAACCCCAAATCCGGCATGTTGCATGCAGACTGCACTCGCACCGCCCAAAAAAAGGAATCTCAGAGTCCCGAAAGCCAGAACTTGAACCCTGAACTCTCCAAGTATTCCCAAAACCCTTACAATTAAACCCTGAAAACCTCTCATAAAACTCTGGAGAATGCAAAAACCACGTCCCCAACACCCTAGATCCTAAACTTTTCACTCCAACACGAAAGCGCTGAAGCATCGAGTGCAAGAGCCTTCCGTTGGTGGCAAAGGAAATTTAATAGGTCTTACCACATGTGTCGTCATGCTCAGAAAGGCAAACATGGCTATATCAGGGACATGTAGTATGGGGCTTAAAGCTAAGAGACCCTATCTGACCCGGGCATATCAAGAGCACTTCCTGGGTTGCCCGTGCCGCAACCCTCTGGGCAAGCGCCGAGGCCTGCCACCAGAGTTCGGGGATGAGGCTTTCGGTGGGTGCCTTACCTGTATCATCCGAATAAGGATTGTGCTTGACCGGGGGTGCATAAAACAAAAAACTACATTAAAAACAAGGAAGCTCCTGGTGTAGTATTGTAATTATTCTTGCAACTAGAGTAGACCCCAAACTTCTTTCAAAGACTGACCTCTCAGAAAGGAAATCCTCCTCGACGATACCAAACTCCGCAAATTTGGAGGGCGCTGATACTCGTATGAGGATGCATTTCCTTCGAGGGTTGACGAAGTTCAATGCATCTTCATTGAAGAGGTAGCGGTTTATGGTCTCCAGTGTCTACCAGACAGAGGGGTCTTGCTAAGTCCCGAAATACTTTACTCTGGGAACTTGGACGCGCCAAGGGACTCAAGCCCTCAAACCCAAAACCGGATCGATAGTGCTTCACAAACGTTGACATCCCCTGAGCCGAATAGGCCATGACTATGACGTAGTCACGAGCAGAGACGCTTCTGGGCTGGACACCCCAACTAGACCCTGCGCTCGAAATTCGCTTCCGCGCACCTTGCCACGCTGACCACGAGCAGTACTGCACCTTGACCACTTTGCCTCAGGGAGGGGCTGTAGTCTGTCGGGACCAGAAGCCCCAACTCCTATGATCCAAATCTCAAACCCTGAACCGCCGACTCCGAAACCCTCCGCCCTACAACCAACTCGTGATACACCAAAACCCACAACCTCAAATTCTCAGAAAGCTAAACCTCACCTCCCTCAAACCCATAAAACCCAAACCCACAAATCCGAAGCTGACTTGTCCAGTGCCCAGAGGGATTATGTAGGGATTGTAGTACAAGGGCTACAGCCCTTATTACCAAGAAAGACGCATCCACGGGCTATGTTCCTCGGGCGCCGGGCTCAATCAGTCCCAGGGTCGGAGCACCATAGGGTTTAGACAATCGGGTGTGGGGCACACACCAAACATCCCCAACCCCTAAAGCCTGAAACCCTTAAGCATACGGGGCCCTTAAACCCATCAAGCCCTCTGTAGGCCTGAACTCTGAACCCAAGGCCCTGTAAAAAATATACACCGCCCGGGGCCCCCAGCCTCGAAGCCCGAAACTCAGGAACAGTAACACCAAAGCCTAAACCCGATACAACCCTGCAAAACCTTGCACACCCCAATGCCTTGGAAGCCTCCAGAGCCAAATCAGAGGCTCCGGCTAATACTTTCTCCGCAGGGTTCTACCTCGCGCGTGGACTCTGTAGGGCACCTCAGCAGAGACTCAGGCCAAGGTGTACTAAGAGAGTTTACCGTAATGGTTCTCTGGTGCAAGGACTCTGTCTCCTTGGGGGTTTTCTAAAAGGTCATACAAGAACCTCACACTATGAAGAGGTTCAGAGTTTAGGGGTTTAGAGGTCTCTGTTATTAGCGTGGTACGCCCCCCCCCCCCTTTGTGTTCAAGTTGGGCATAAGGGTTTGCCAAGAAGGGCGCGGGCTTGGGCTTTGCGGAGTTTGCGGCTTGCGGTTTCGGGCTTTGGGATTGAGGGCTCTTTTAGGATTCTTAGGGTTCCTTACAGGGGTCTAGGGGTTCCTTTAAAGGGGTCTGGGGGGTTCCTTTTAAGGGGTCTAGGGGTTACTATAAGGGAGCTATAAGGGTTCAGGGAGTCGCGGGCTTCACCTCAGAAGGACTCGGGGAGTCGAAGACCCAGAGACTCCAAAACCCCTTAATTAAGGAATATACCTTAAATTATAATAGGATCCCCAATTTGCTTTAAGGAGTATTCCTTAATTAAGGGGTTTTGGAGTCTCTGGGGAGTTGAAACTAGGTTTAGGGTTCAGGGATTTTAGAGTTCAGGGTTTAGGGGGTGTGTAGTATAGGGGCCTTCAATAATTCGAAGAGGGTTTTGGGAGCCGATGATACTATAGTCAGGATCAGGAGCCCCTGCCATAGTATAGGTAGTTATTTAGCCCCTCTAGTAGGATGGTGTAGGGGCCTAAATAGTTACCAACACCCTTTTGGGGGTTCCTTCGCATACTTCTAGTACAATGCGCCCTATGTTATAGTATTATTTAGGCCCCTATAGTAATTTGCCAATATTGTTTTGGGGGTTCCATGGCAATCTTATGCGCTCTAGACTATAGTATGGTGTGAAGATCTGGGGGGTTGGAATGTGATGCTCCTACGCGAGGTATTCCGACTTACATCTTCGGAGTGCAGGTCTGGGGCTTCAGTAACTTAGGAGCCCAGGGTTTACGAGTTAGGGTTTAAGGTTTAGGGTTTAGAATTTAGGGTTTAGGATTTAGGATTTAGGGTTTAGGGTTTAGGAGTCCCGGAAATTGAGGTTTGGGGGTTTTGGGTTCAGGCTCAAGGGCAGCAGGAGCATCTCAACTCAAGAAGAACAGCTGGGACCCTATAAACCCTAACATCCCATTACAGTCCTTCGATAATTAAATACACTAAGTCTATGATTCTTAAGGCCCCTGTACTAAACCCTTAACGAGGTCTTAGAGAAGCCCTAAAAGAACCCTAAGCCACGACGGTTTTTGAAAAGGCACGGCTTGCCGCAGTAGTTGCTGTGCTGCCGAAGGATGCGGGTGCGAAATCGTTGATTCGCCTGTTGGGAGTTGTGGAGATGGCGGACCGTACGGTTTAGGGTTTGGGGTTTAGGGGGATTGGGGTTTCGGGTTTAGGGTGCAGGGGATCGCGGTTTCGGGTTTATAGGATCTGAAGTCTCGGGGGAGGATCGGGGCGTAGGGTTTAGGGTTCAGGGTCTAGAGTTCAAGGGATTGGGTCCTACGGGGGATCGGGTCTTAGCTTTGGGCTCCTGAGCACTACCTCCTTTTATCGGTCAGAAAAAGCTGAAAGGCTCTCCCAGTGGGAGGTTAAGCTAGGAGTTCGGGTTTCTGTTTTTAGGGCTTTAGGGTTTCATGGTGCGGGCGAGGGTTTGGATTACAGTTTGCCGTTGCGGTTCAGGGTTTACGCATTTATGCTCGGAGCTCAGGATTTTGGAGTTTAATTCTATACCCCAAATGTCCACTATTAAGGACCATGAGATCTCTCCTTGTAGTGGCAGGTTGGCCGGTTTAGGGGCTTCGAGGGTTGGGCCTTGTGGCCGCCTACCCCCTGCCACCTCCGGCTTCCTCAACCCTGAACACTTCAGCCCTCACTGTAACCCTGAAACCAGCCCACGCACAGAATCAAGATGAACTTGAACATGAACCGCCTTAGGTACATGATAGCAGTCTACAAAACCCTGTGAAAACCTTCAAGCCTAACAAAAACCTTCTATAGTCAATATAGGCTCTAGGTCAGTGTGCCAGATGCCTTGCACGCGCTCCAAGCTGTCCACGGACCCAATGCGCAGTCCTGCCCAGATGAAGAATCAAACAAACCCTGGAGCCCGTAACTTTCAACCCGTTGGCAGCAGATTTTACTGGTTGTTACTTGTTCATGCCCATAAGGCACACCTGGAGAACCCCAAACCGCGATGCCAAATCTGATCGCCCTAGGCCTTAAACCCTCAGGCCAGTATCAAGGCAAATTTCCCCGACCCTCCATTCCTGAATCCGTACAGGAGCTTTGATTCAAAAAGAACCACACCCAAAAAAAGCGTGCACACACAGACACACACGCACACGCACACGCACACGCACACACACACACACACACACACATTCACATCCTACGCACTAACCCCTGCACCTCGCACCCTGAACACCAGGCCCCGAACGGGAGGACCAACAAGCCCCGTCTGCCCAGCCCCGCACAAAAAAAAAAAGAGGCACGCTAATCCAGAGACGCTGGATCCTAGACACCACAGTCCCGTCTGAACCGTCATAAACACCTGACACAAGGTCTATAGGATTTGCATTGGGGGCCCTTGAGGCACAAGAAGGGCCCTATTCAAACCAACCCTATATAAGTCTTGGCCCTAAGTCAAAGCAACAGCAGTAAAAAACCCTGCACAATCCAAGACTCTTAAGTCTCAGAATCCTCAAGCAAGAAAGGCCCACACTGCACACCGACCCCCTTTTTTTTGCGATTCGTAAAACCCAACTTACTTCAAACTTGCGTGGATCCTATCCTCGCATACCACGCAAAGCCCGATTGCTGCTCTTAATGGCTCACTTACACTCACACCCTTCCCTCCCAAACCCTCAGCCGGTCCACGCAATCTTGCGGCACGGTGCAGTCTTCCTTGTTACCTGGTGTTACAACGGGTTTTGGGCTTCGAGTGTTTGGTCTAACAAAGGGCTTTCGAAATTTCAGGTCAAGCCTTCCAGGTGTGTAGACAGTCCCCAAATGCTAAGCAATCTCAAAGCCCTCGGCAATGCTGTGTAAAGCATCATAAGAACCCTTACTTTTTGGGGTGTAACCTTAGACCATAAACCAGGAGTGCAGGCTGCAGTCCACGGGTTGACAGATCTGGGATTCGATATGGTCCTATGCTTGTATCAGCCCTGTGCATGGCGTTGAGGTCATGTGACTGAAACGATCGGGGAAGTGCCCCGAGGCCCTACACCCTATAGAATCTAACCCGAAACCCTAAACCCTAAGCCCTATAACCCTAAAACCCTAAACCCTGTAGTATAGGGTCCAGACCCCTGAACCCTAAGCCCCCCGAGTCGAGGCCAAACCCCGAAGAGATGCAATCCGCCACGAGCACTCTGGCATTAGAAGGGCAACGGAAAACGGCCCTCATACAGGAGCCGTGGTCATAAGAATAGGGCTCCTTTGGATTCCTCATTCGACCCATGGTTTAGTGTATACGCCGGATACCCCGCAACACTACTCTAATGATTTAAGGCGCCCCAAATTCAGGCGAATGCCAGCCAGATTGGGTTGGACCGAACCTATAAGATCCGAAGGCCCGACATCCTAATCCGCAAGCCGTCTTGATCCCTAAGCCCCACGCTGAACAATCCCTAGAGCCTGATACTGACAAACCGTACACGAACCCTGCAAATGAGGGCCCCCTATAAATCAACGATGAAGCCGAAAAAGCCACAAGGAAACCGCCGCAACATCAAGCCCCTGGCAGGAGGTGAGCTCCGTCAGCGCACCATCGAGGAGACGCCCGCCGTTCCTGTCTTTAGGGTGAAGAAGGGGGTAAATTTTATGAGGGATCTTGATGGGTCTGGGGCTGATATGGGAGTCTCCGAAAATGCCGCCTGCCCCGATCCTCTTGATATTGGGTTTAGGGTTCAGGCTTACAGGGTTTAGGGTTCTTAGAACGTTTAAGGTTTAGGGCTTGCGGCAGCGGATCATGGCAGGGATTCTTGATGCCTTACTTCTCCATGTTTCTACGTGTGGGAGGAAAGGGTTAACCTTTGGGGTTATAACCAGATGCCAGGACAAGTTCCGGATTTGCGGTTTGAAATGAGGTCTGGGGCTGAGGGCTTAGGTAAAGTTTAGGGTTTAGGGGTTGTAAGATTCGATATACCCCACGTGGATCCCACAAAAGTTCTGCGAAATTTAACCGTAAACGAAACCTGCTCAACCTTTAAGAACCTCTGTGACGTAAAACCCGATATCCAAATGAAGAGCGCTCGACCCCAAAATTCAAATCTCATCCTGAAATCCTGAAACGAAACCCTAAAGGCCCTAAAGCTACGACCCCCAGTCGCCTCGAATCCAAAAACCGACAGCGACCCAGACACTAATCAGACTTGGCAAGCAGTCTTCCAGCATAGGGTTTAGGGTTTAGGAGTTTAGGGCTAGTAGGGTATATCCAACCGAAATACATATAAATCCAAATACCATCGACCTGCTACGCTCCATGATTCAAAACCCCGAAAAACCGTACAAAAGCCTGCAAGCCCATGCAGCAAACCCCATCACAGAAGCCACTAGGCCTTCAAGCCCTTATAAACCCTTGCGGGGTCCTTCACGGGCCCTTAAAGGTCCCCGGTCATATGGAGCCTTGAAGGAACCTTAACCCTAAATCCCTAAACTCTAAAACCCAAAACCCTAAACCCCGAAACCCATCCCGATATATAAGTATGCGGTAGAAACTACTATTGGCTTGTAAAGTTCGCGGCGTAGTCTAAATTAGGACCGCTGAAAGAACCCCCCACTTGTCTGACTGGGAAGTGGGCTGGGCTTCGGCCACCACGATGCGCGAGCGCTCCTTCGGGATGTAAGGGTTCAGGATTCTATAATTCTTAGGGCTTATGTGGGTTTTTCGGGGGGGGTTCCTTTAAAGGGATCTACAAGGGCTACTATGAGGAGATCTATAAGGGGATTTATAGGGCTTATGCGTTAGGGTTTGCCAAATTAAAGACCATAACCGGCAAACTTACGGTGGAAATCCTCATTTTGCTCAAGGTTCAATTCCTTGGGGGGCTGGGAGGCTCTGGTAGCATGCTTGATTCTCTAATTTGGTACGTCACAGATACAACGAGGATCCCGTAAGAGGCACGAACTTGGAGAACCCCGCATATTCTCATATACATACATACCTACCTACCTAAACTTATTCATTCGACCCTAGCAGCGACACAAAAACAAAAGAACTCTCTGATTACCCAGAAGCCCTTCACGCGCCGGCCCTTCACCCAAGGAAAAAGCAGACCGGTCCGTGTAGCCACCACCGCAGCTAACGGAGCATCGGCCCCACTCGTCCCAGTTCCTGGGTTTGAAGAAAAATTCTAGGGTTTAGGGTTTAAGGCGTATGGCTTTTGGGCTTTAGGTGGTTTGAGGCTCGTAGGTCATGTTAGGGTTCAGGGTTCGAAGCACTGAGTCCGGATTCATGCGTGCGCCGGCTGCCCTCACCCATACATTGTTTAGGTGCTTCTTTGTTCTGAGCCCGTGCATGCGTCGTGCTTTTGAGCAAGGGCAGTGCTGCTGGACAAGCTGAGGCTGGGAACTAACATCGATTCTATCACTGTGATGATAGCCTGCGGTACACGATGACGTTGAAGATGCTGTGATATCGTCAATCAGATCACATACCGGAGACTGTAGAATATACTTAACTTGCAAGAATAGCATTCACCCTACAGTGCGCAGTACTGTATAGCATGATACTAGCTGAAACAGCTTATGTGAGCCTACACCATGCCATGCCAGGACTCTACACCACACCCTAAGTGCTTCATATTAGTTAGTTTAGGGGTCAGGGTTTAGAGTTTCTGGTTTATATGGGGTTTAGGGTCTACCATCCAAAACTGAGCCCGAAAAGAAGCCCCATGCCCCAAAACCCAAGACGACACTACCGTATGAAACCTGCCCTATACCCCTATCACCCTACAGAACTCTATCAAGACAATACCAATCAAAACTCGATGAAACCCTCTCAAACCGTGCGAAATCCTCCTGGGATCCAGCAACCCCCTGAGCTCCCGGCGAGAAGTTGGCGGCGCGTGGGTTGTGCGGGTGCGGGCCGCAGAGACTGGGAGGCTTAAGGGTCGAGGGTCAAGGTTGGTGGAGAGGGGATATTGTAGAAACCTGATTAAGAAACCTTGGGCCTTTTTCAGGGTTCCTTATATGAATCCTACTGTTTTGGGGGGCCAGGGTTTCTTAATCAGGTTCCTACATTAGGGCTTTGGGATTCAGAACCCCTAGTTTTTGGGGGCTGCAGGGTCTCGGGCGCAGGATCTTGAGGCGCTTCTTCAGTGGCAGCGTCTTAAGGTTTTGGATTTGGGACTGAGGGGGTCGTTGATTCAGGAGATCAGTTGAACGATTAGAATCTACACTCCCGGGTCTACAGAGCCTGAAACCCCGAAAGCTTCACCATACGGTTTGCAACTTTCGGGCCTCTACACACTTAGGGCACCAACAGCTCATGTGAACACAAGCAGCACTAGAGCCTGAAAACCCAAAAGACTAAAATACAAAATCCTACGAACAAGACTGCTCGTTCCCTGAACCCTAAACCCTCAACCAATCAGCCCCCTTCTGACACAACCAGGCCCCCCCCCCCCCCCCGAACCCTCCACTGTCTGAGCACACGAAACCACCTCCTAAACCTAAGACCCAAGCCCTTAATATAGGGGCCTTAATAATTACAATAGGGTTTGGGGGGTTCGTTGTTAAAGTATGGTTTTATACACCCCAAAGCCCTGCTCTAATTATGAAGGCCCCTACATTAAAGTTTGTCGTTGATGAGTTTGCCCACGGCGATGTGCTGGAGAAGTTGAGCTCTGCAGCTCCAGAGTGTCAAGTCTCGGGGGCCTTCTGTGGTCATGCTGCCGTTGTCGCAGTTTCTCTTTCTCCTGCAGTACTTGCTGCATCGTGCATATCTGCCACTTCCGGCTGCGCAGCTCCCTTTCTCAGGGTCCGGATAATAAAGCTAGCAAGTAACGACTCTTGCCGGGTTCGAAAGACTTCTAGCACGACCGGCCGGCCGGCCGCTATCAGCCGCACAATCCAGGCTTGTGAGCTCCTCTCCCTCTCGCTTCTTCGTCGGGGCATACACTCTCTCTGTCTCACTCTCTGCTCGCATCGCCGTTCCCGTCCGTCCCCTGTCTCTTTTGTGAAGTGGGTGTGAGAGCGACGATTGGGACTCGTCTCGAGAACGCGTATCCACCACGTAGCGCGGCAATGGGAAGCCCGGGAGTTCTGGCTATCGACATACCGTTCATCTGGATAGACCCTCAACCCTAAACCGAAGCGGGGCCCTTCAAAGCCTACGAGATGCGTTCCTCAAGACTTCAATACCCCTCAGGTAGGGAATGGACAACAGGTCGCTAGACCCTAAACCCTAAACTCTAAACTCCAAAAGGGATTCTGTACATTATGCAACCCTAAACCCCAAACATTCAACTCTACTGAAACTCACAACGCAACCCTAAACCCTAAACCTTAAACTCTACAGAGGTTCATAAAGTGAGGAAAAACCACAATTGCGGGAGTCTCCTTCAAGCTTTCCAGCCTCGGCAACTGCTCTCCAGGAGCTGGGTTGCAAGGCCTGCGCCGGTTTTTTGGGTTAGGGCTGAGGGTTTCGGGTTTAGGGTCTGGGGTTTGGGGTTTAGGATTTGCAGTTTCGGGTTTCGGACTTAGGGTTTCGGGTCTTATAGAGAATACGAATGCCTTACACCCTCAACCCTAAACCCCAAGCTTACAGCGATTTCGATCACCCTTTCGGGAGTCTGGGGTTTTGCGGGTCAAAGGTTGTAGCTGGGCTTAAGGCTGATACGGTTGATGATATAAATCCTGCATTACCCATAATAAGGAACATATACCATAATTCCCATTTTTTAGGACCCTCAAGGTAATGCTGGATTTATACCATCAACAGTAGTGTATAGGGCTTTGGGGCCTGTGGGCTTAGGGTTCTCTAAGGGATGCTGGGGCTGGCTATAGGGCTTTATGAATTTGGGGTCTGTATGTTTTGGGAGTTTAGGGTTCATTGATTAGGGTTTAGGATGTTTGCATCGGGGCTTGTTACCCGAGATCTGGATTACGAGCTTAACCCGTTTTTGGATGAATGTTCTACTAGGCCCCACAACGGAACAGGTCTTGCCTACGAGTCACTCAAGACATGCTACACCCTCCGTCCCACAGTTGCCAAGCTTCATTCTTTTACGAACCTGAAGCCAACTGACATAGGGGCCTAATACTTACGACAGGGTTTCGGGGTCTAGCATGGCGTAACTTCCCAGGATGAGGGATTATAGAGGAATACTAAACTAACTTTCTTGGCATCTAGACTACTTGCATCAAAGTGGCTGCACTTCCGTCAGCGGTGTCTCCACCAGCTGCTCTCCGCGGCCTGTCAAAGGCCGGGGGGAAAGAAGACTCCAAAGGCACATCTCGCAAAAGTCAGGATTAGGGTTGTGGGATTTAGGGACTAGGGTACGGTTCTCGTGACTTGGGTCTGAACCCTAATCGCTACGAGTGCAACCTCGACGTGTCCGGTCGTTTGAAAAAATTCAACTGCACGGTATAGGTGGGAAAGAAGATGCGGACAGCACCCTAAACCCTCAACCCCAAACAACTGCTAAACCCAAAACGGGCAGCCCTCAAGGGACGTAGCTGCAAACTTGGACATTCCAACGCCCAGAGGGCGACAATCCCTCACAGGTATCGAGCACCCCTAAAACCCCCTGACCCCGGATGCCCGAAACCCTCAACTCTGAATGGAGACTGGTTGCCTTCCGCATACTGGCTGACCTGACGATTGCGCCTCAGATTTCGAGGCTTCAAGATATCGAAGATGTATGGCTTTAGGATGCTAGCGCTTTGGGTCGCTTTGAAAGCTTGGGGATTCGAGGGTTCACAGCCGAGGGTTTACAGCTTCAGAATTCTACAGTTCTGAATGCTAGAGTTTGGAGTTTCGGATCCAGGGTTCAGGGTTTAGGGTTCAGGGTTTAGGGCTTGGGGTTTAGGAGGGTTTGGAGTAGCTGCGCTGTATGCCAGGATCAGTTGACATAAGCAGTCGGAATGGTAGCTGAAAATTCATTGTGCTTGTGACTTCTACTTGCATATTATAAAAGGGACCTGAATAATGGGAACACAGGGGCCTCGACGGTTCCGGCAGGGTTTTGGGGCAAATGAAACTTGAGAAGTCGCTCATACCATAGAGCCCTGAACTCTAACTTTGATGATAGCGACGCTGCACTCAGGCCCCTATATTTAGTGACAACTGGAACCCCAAAAGGAACGCCTCGAAACTGGGCAGCAGAAACCTTAGGAATGAGATCCTATGTTTATGCGGTCTTGTCTTTAGGGTGGAGATGGTAACAATAAACCCTGAGAAGTTACGGGTTTGTATACTGGTATCCTCACAAGAGCAGCCAAAAGATAGAGTACCTACTGTTCCCAAGCAGAACTATATGACTAAACAAAACTCCAACATAAACCTGAGCAGAAACCTTCGCAGCCTTCCGAACAGCAAGCACTAGTCTTAGATACTGCCTCATAGCCTCAGGCCCTAAACCCCAACCCCTCCCTCCACAACATCCAAACAAAGACTAAGCGGACAAAAAGACAAACAAAGACACACACACACACACACACACACACCCACACGCACACGCACACGCAGAGCACACACAGCACATAATGTAGGAGCCTTAATGATAATGAAGAACCCCCTAGACCCGGTTCGAATTCTTCAGGCTCCTATGTTACAGGAAATTGCGGCCGTGGGTGCATGCGGACGCCGTTGCAGGAGGCGCTGCAGTCGCTCCACTGGCTCCAGCTTGCCCTAGGTGGGGTTTGGGCGGGGCCACTCAGATGCTCGAGGGTTTGGGGTTTAGAGCTTAGGGTTCAGGGTTTGGGGTTTGGGGTTTAGGGTTCAGGGTATGGGGTTGAGGGTTCAGGGTTTAGGTTTGAGGGTTCATGGTTTAGGGTAGGGTTTAAGGTTCAGGGTTTAGTTAGGGTTTAGGGTTCAAGGGTTTGGGTTCAGGGTTGATCTACATCTCGTGTGAAAGACCTTGATGGGCACAGCGTGGACTTGGTCTTCAGGTTGGCATATTCAAAATTTCACCGTGCTCCATTTAACAACGACTCCTTAGTTAAATGACGTCGGTACAGCGCATGATACCTGCTAGTCAAAAAGCTATGAGTACCTAAACCCTCAACCCCAAACAAACCAAACTAAAACAAAACAACACGAGCATCTCACGGTGCTTTGCCTGCCGTTCAGGGCACTAATACTAAACCCTAAACCCTAAACTACCCTAAACGCTAAACAGGGCTTGGGCTATCCCAAATCTTGCCAAGCCGCAGAATGGCATCCTGATCAGGATGACAGTCGCCTTGGGCAAAGCTTTGGGGTTAGGGTTGAGGGTTTCGGTGTTTAAGGTTTCGGGGTTAGGGGTCATAGGGGTTGGGGTTTAGGGTTTAGGGTTTCGGGGTTTCGGGGTTTAAGGTTTAGGGTTTAGGGGTTTAGTGTTTCGGGGTCTAGGGTTTAGGGGGTTTGTACCTGAGGGTTTCGGGATTCAGGATTAAACCCTGCTACCCAAACGGCGACTACTGCTGCCAAATCGAGTTGGACTGCTTGCGCTGAAGTACGTCACACTAAGATTTGTACTAAACGACGAATAAGACGGTCACCCTTAGTTGCTTTTGTGCTAGCAGGAGTAGCTGTGCTTGAGAGTTGTATTCTCGCATCAAACATTATGAAACACTGATCATACGACGTATACTCGGTAATGACTGATCTATCCCACGCCTGTGCAAAGCCCCGAAGCCCGAAACACAGAAGCTCGAATTTACCAACCCCAGATACAGACCCTGAGTAATAAAGGCGCCTTAAGCATTGTAATAGGTTTTTTAGAGCCCCAAAATAGTATGGGTAAATATTCAGGCCCCTATAATACCCGTGAGTTCAATCCCACCAGACTGCCAGAGCTCTCAGCCCTTGACCCATCCCGGAGTTGTCCGCATCGCAGACTTCAAACTCGTCCTGCTCAGGGCTTACCACATAATACTGGGTGCGAATTAATTGTTAGGGTTGGGGTATCATAGTATAGGGTATACTAAAGCCAAGGAACCCGTGAACAGCAATTATTATAATTAGACGCTATCTTTTAGGAACCTTACGGCAACCCTTACAGCAACCTTTGTAACAACCCTTAAAGCCACCCGTCTAGTAACCCTTATTACATTAATCAAGGAGCCGTAATAGTAGCCTTTAAAGAAACCCTTAATGGCTTCCACATTAGAAGGCTTTGGGTCTCTACGGCTTGCGGGTGTAAGGCTTTCAACTCAGGAGGCGGGTGGGTTTTAGGGATTTTAGGGCTTCCGAGGCTTGGAACTTAAGCCTTCTCAGAGATCGTGTAAGGGCTTAGGGTTAATGGCATGGTTCCGAAGGCCCTAGCCCTAACCCCTAAAACCCTAAACCCTAAACCCTAAACCCCTAAACCCTAACCCCTAACCCCCTAACCCCCTAAACCCTAAACCCCTAAACCCTCAACCCTAAAACCTAAACCCCTAAAGCCTCAACTCTAAAACCTAAACCCCTAAACCCTCAACCCTAAAACCTAAATCTGAGGGCTGGGCGGCAGCACCTTATGTAGCAGGACCCCCCACGACCAGGCTACGAAGGCCCCAGACCCTTCCATCGCAAACCCGAGTCATCTCTACGCATGTAGGGGCCTTCATAATTTGCATAGGGGTCCTTATATAGAAGGGGTCTATAAGGGATCTTTACTAGGGTTCTATGATATAGGGGCCTTAATAATTAGAATGGGTTTTTGGTGCACATTACAATAAGGAGCTGTATATTTAAGGGTTCTGTTTGTGTTGGGGGCGCGGGAGTTTAGGATTCGGGGTATAAGTTTTACGGTTTAGGGCTTGGGATTTAGGGTTTGAGGGGGTACATGATAAAGAGCTTGGAAGTTGGGGGTTGGGACCTGAAACGGTCAGGATTGAAATGTAGGAATAAGGGCTGGGGTGTAGGCTTTGCAATTCAATGGCTTGGGGTTTCGGATCTCCTCAAGGGTATTTCTCAATCAGGTCTGTCGAATGTTGAAAACAGTCTTCACACGTTCTTGGAAGGATTCGGTAGTCCGGGTCAGGGCCGAAAATCGGGGACCCTAATATGGTACCCTAAATAATAGGACCCTTATGAAAAGGACCCCAAAATAGTTCATTGAACAAGTACGGAATTCAGATTGTAAGGTTTCGGGACTACGAAGGACCTGAGGTTGAATACCCTTACAATACAGTATGGAGCCCTCAGCATGTGAGACATTATAGTCTCAGACAACTAGTATAATGACGTACGAAGGGCCTGTGTTAGAACAGGGCTTTTAGGCAAAAACACAAGTGAATGAGTCTAGTTGTATTGGGACTAGAAGGGAAATTAATGCTGATTCTTCAGATCTCCATATTCGGGGTCCTCGGATCGAAAGGCAAGGAGGGGTTTGTTGCTCAGACGGACGTGGGGGTTTCGGGGCTGTTCCAGTCCATGGCGGTTACGGCCTTAGATTGTAGGATTTGTACTTTAGACCGCCGATCGAGAAAATGCGCGTCAAGCCTCTTTGTGATGCAGCACTGGGTCGGATCCTACTTGCTTGTCTGGGTTGCCATTGAGGAACTTGAACTAGGGCCACTTCCACTAATATCGGTATATTGCAAATAAGATGGCTTCCTTGAACGCGTAGCACCTATGTTCAAGGCCTTTGGCAACCCAATCCCAACAGCTTTGAAGTGCTCATGGCGGCAGCTGCCTTCTCTTTGCACGTCTGCTCCAAGGAGCTGAAGTCTGAAGTGGCTCCCAGACGCTGCAGATGACTCCAAGGAGGTTGGGCAACAAGCAGAAACCAATTCACTGCTTGGGTTGATACCTTGTCCCGGGCACGGACTGGCATGAAGTTGGAGAAATAGTTGACGAATGACTCACATAATGGAAGGTGAGGCTCCTGAAAAAATGCATAATTAGTGCAGAACCACAAAGCCACAGATCTGCGAATTAGTGCCGAAGCATAGGCTGCGTCCTCCGCAGTATCGAGTCCACACCCAGGGATCGTGGCAAGGCTTGGCAACAGCCTGGCGGCTGCTCTTTGGTCCGCTACCGTCGGCCCGTCCTGCATTGACGACGATGCAGACGATGAAGCTTGCTTTGTCTCATCGTAGTGGTAAAAGTACATCCACGGCAAATCCGGATGGAAGCAGATAGAAATCGTCCCTCCATCAATTTTCTGGAACGACCTCACAAACGACTTATATGCCATGTCACAGAACTCACATGCCAGCAGTGTGTCGCTGGCCTGTTCAAAAAACTTCTCATGAACTTGAAGGCGTACAACATACATCCAATACTCGTCCTCACTTAATGGGACAGTTGCACCCTTCCTTTCTTCCTGGGATAAGCCACCCTTTATCTGCACCACTCCCTTTCGGAGTCCGTCCTCAATGTCCTCTACTGAAGAAGGACGGATTCCATCCGGGCGCGTTGCAAACCATGGGAAGACCACAGATTGTACTGATGACTCGGCATCAAAACCTCCAGCCTCATGAGCGCAAGCCTCTATGCGCTGTGGATCCCAAAAATCGTCGTCATCAGAAAACACGACCCAGCAGGGTGTGCTTGCAGACTGGGTGGCTACGAGCCGCTCTGTCAGAATTCGATAGTGCTGAAACTGCGACAACCGTCGGGGCTGCTCTAGACAGATCTTGCAGCACGCAGGCCTCGCAACTTCCAACAGGGCACGAACTTTGCTTGCAATCTCCTCACTTGTGGCACTCCATGATATTCCTAGAGTTGGGGCAACGGTCTGATCCTCAATCGATTTGAGGCAGGACCGGAAATGCTCATACCGAGCAGTGCTGCTCATGTGAACAGCCATCAGCGCCAAAATGGGCACTGGGGCCGTCTGCTCATTCGGCTCGATGCTGCGCACACTGTCCAGGAGTTGCTCAATTGCTTTGTCCGTCGGCTCAAGATGGCGAGCCTTCTCGATGTGGCCCAAAGCGTCGAGCTTCCGTCCCAGCTTGGCCAGCGCCAGGCCCATCCGATACTGCACCTTGGCGATGTCCCCGCAGCCCTGGGAGATCAGCGTCGTGCAAATGTCCACGCACTCCTGCCAAGCTCCTCGCTTGATTTTACAAAGCGCCAAGTTCTGCTGAATCTGCCTTCGAAGCATAGAGTCCTCGGTCACGTGTTCCGCCCCCAAAGCAAGGAGGTAATATTTTTCCGCGTCATCAATCTGCCCATTCTTGAGAGCGGTATTGCCCTTTCCTTTGAGCACACTTAGCTGGTCAGCCATTGCTCCTTAAAACTGGGCTGGCTCTGCGCATGCTTCGTCCGTGCCAAACATTCCGTAAGACCAGCGATTGTTTATTCCCTCGTTCCTAGCTCCACCTCATACCAGACAATGTGCCTCTAGCCGCTCATCCACTAATTAATGTCCAGATGTGATCAAGCATGGCAGAATGAAGCTGCAGCTGAGTGGGTTCGCAAACACACGTGTCAGCTTCAAAGCAGAGAACTGCATGCTGCGAGCGCGACAGAGAGCTCAGACAGAGAGAGAGGGAGAGAGAGTGAGACAGAGAGAGAGGGAGAGAGAGAGAGAGAGAGAAAGAAAGAGAGAGAAAGAGAGAGACAGCGAGAGAAAGCGAGAGAGAGTTAGAGCGAGCTTACAGAGATTGAAATCGGGGTCCTCATACTGGGCCCACAAACAGGTTGGCTACTTGACATCTGGAGCACGAGCCTAGCCTTATTTTGGATGAATGTTCTACGACGTTACACCACAAAATAGGTCTTGCTTACTAGTCACTGAAGCAACAAATCCGAAGCCAACTGACAGAGGAGTCTTAGTACTTACAATAGGGTTTCACGGTCTAGTATAGCATAACTTTGTAGGATGAGTGAGTATACAAGGACACCAACACTAGTTTTCTCGGCATCTAGACTACTTGCATCAAAGTTGCTGCACTTCCGTCATTTTTAAGGCCCCTATATTATGCTGCTCAGCTTTGCCAGCATCATGGCAATCATGTTTTGGAAGACAACCGTCACTATCGCTATCAGCCTCCTAACCATGAGCGTCGCGATAATCATCGCCATGTTCATCACCGCGTCATTCAGCATGACGGCCACCCACCAACATGTTGCAGCAACAAGCATCAACATCGTTTTTTCCGGAATGAGCCGAACAACCAAGACGCCAGCAACAACAGCATCAACAGTAGAAGGAAGAATAGGGATGCTTACCCAGTGTAACCGGCTTAACGTAACGGTTATGACAGTCACCTCACTAACATAAGTGCAATGGCAATACAGTGGACTTTAGAATCAAAGCCTGAATCTGCGGACCCGTACCCCGAAAACCCTAACACACCGGTTAACCCCCCTTCATGCCTAGCAACCCTCAATGCCTACAGTAATACCGTTCGACCGGAGTCGGGTTCCCCATGCTCGTGCTACTGTTGGCTGTCACATTGTCTGAGCCTCCGTTCCTATTGCCATGCTTGGCTTCTTTCTCAATGTTTTTGAGAACTCATATTCCCTATTCCATAGACATCCAAATCTCATTCCGCAATTGACCCCAGTGTGGTACGCCCTTATAGCCTCGTAGACGTCCTCAGTTTCTGAAGTAACCAACTTGGAGAATCCGTAAGAAATCAAGACTCGAAGATGGCTAATGCAAACAACCTACCTTCTTAAGGACTTATGCTAAACCCCATAAAGTGGGAAACCGGATTAAGACTAAATAGTGTTGGGATTGTCTATACGTTATTCTTCAGGATTGAGGCTGTTGGGTTTCCAACTTTTGGGCGTCTACTGTATGTAAGGACTTCGTACAGAAGGGGCCACAGAAAAAGGTAGGTGTCACAGGGCATCAGGCAGCCCCCAAGCCCCCAAAATCTGAAGCCTATATAACCACGCCCCAAACCGTAAACCCTAAAGCCCCAAAACCTGAACCCTAAAACCCCCTGAACTCTGAAGCGACCTGAAGTCCCAGCGCAGGTTTGCCACAGTGGTTCCTCAGGACGCGACTTTAGAATTAGAATCAGGCTCAGGGTTTAGGGTTTTGGTGTTTAGGGTTTCGAGGTTTAGGGGTTTGGGGTTTAGGGGCTTTTAGGCTTTAGGGTTTAGGGGTGTGGTGGTTTAGGGCTTAGGGGTCTAGGGCTTCTTTAACGGCTCGTTGGCTCTTTGAGGGCTTCTTGTCACTACCGGGGTTTAACATCGTGGCCTGGATACTTAGAATGGGCTCCTACCTGTTGGTAATAACTCAGGCTTCTACATTACAGGCTCTTCGGCGTGCAAGGCTTTACGGGAGATCTATGAGGGACGCATCGGGGATTGTCAATGGATCGACAAGGGCTCTGTGAGGCTTTTCAATGCAAGTTGTTCACGAGGTATGGCTGGCCGGGGCGTTAGGAATGCAGTGTTGAGGGTTTACGGTTGAATCTAGGGGCCTTAATAATTAGATTAGGGTTTTTTGGGGGTTCCTTTTTCAATAATAGTATAGTGTACTCTCAAACCCTATTCGAATACTCATCTCTTGACTTCTCTCAAAACCCTTCACTCTGAAATGAGGGCATCCGCATCTCATCCACCTGAAGGCCCCGTCTTACACGACAGACCTATGGCTTACGGCCTAGAATTGTGAGAAATCGGCGGATCTTCGTTGCAAGGATCCTGAGACAGCCCGCTCCGGTCAAGGTCTGTCGGATTAGGAAGATGTAGGAAAGCAGGATTCAGGTTGCAGGGCTTATTGAGTTTAGGGTCTGTTGACCATTTGGTTTGGGGTTTATCCAAGGCCCCTTGCTCTGTTAAGCGGAGGCTACAGGCGGCAAAGGCTTTGCAAGCATGCCGGTGCTTCACAAGGCTTGCACGTTTGAAGCAGCTCATACGGGAGTTACCGAAAATTGGGGACCCTAATATAGTACCCTAAATAGCAGGATCTCATTATAAGGACCCCAGAATACAGTACCCCTAATTTTCGGAAACTCTCCTACGGCACTCTTGAGCCTCAACGAGCCATCGGCCTGTCTGGCGAAAAGCCGGCTTATGATAGCCGTCCTGTAGCTTCGGGCACGGACTTCTGTCGGTGGGTCGTCCTACGCCTCGGTGATGTGCGACAGAACCTGACCGGAAGCTCGCATCTTTGCCCATTTCTCGCCCTTCCCCTTGTCCCTCTTGTCGGAATCAGCGACATCTGACTGTTCAGCCCAGTCCCCTCGTTCCCGGCATCCGTCTCGGTCGGGGCGGCGGCTTCGGCTTTTCTTCGACTTCTTTGCACCCTTGTCGTCTCCCCGGATTGCCGCTGGTCGCTTCACCTCGTCGCTAGGTTAGGGACTAGACTCAGTAACTAGACCTTAAGCTCCAAAGCCCTCAACTTAGAGGCGCTAGTAGACGGGTGTAAACGATTAGTAATCACATCCTTTGGCCGTCTCCATGTTGGTTTTGAGCTATGGTATACCTACCCCGAAAATCGACTCTCGTTGTTAAGGCCCCTATATTCAACCCATCCCCTTGCAGCCGCGTTTCGGACTCTGCACCTGATCACGATGGCGTGTCCTCGCCGATGCTCTGGTTTAGGTTGCGGGGTTCAGGGTTTGTTCGGGGCTCCCTGAAGGGAGCTACAGGGGTGACCAAAGAGAGTACTTTGAGGGTTTGGGGTTCCGGGTGCGGGGTTTACTTACAGGCTCAAACTAAGCAGAGTGTAAGCACAAATTTGATGAATACAGCTAGGCACTAGTTGGAGATGGCTTGAGGCTGAGATAGCCTGAACTCGTATTAATGGTACAGGTGCTACACAAGTGACACAAAAAGAGCACTCTCCCACAGGTCTCGCCGTGCACACAAGGCACTTGCTAAAAATGGTAACGATAATGATACAAATAATCCATGATAATTATGAATACTAAAAATGAGAGGAATCAGGAAGAAGAAGAAGAAGGACAAAACCCCAAAAGCAGGCTGACCAAGTCCCAGGACATGAGGATCCAAAGACCTGAACCATTCACTGACTCACTTTCAGGGCCTCTGCACCCAGACTCCAAATCCCTACCAGGAATGTGTAATGATTTAACGTTTCTTCCGTACAAGAAAAATCCAAAGATCCCAAAACTCTAAGATATCCCTAAACCCTAAACCCCTAAAACTCTAAACCCTAAACCCCTAAGCCTCTGAGCCCCTGAACCCCTAAACCCCTAAACCCCTAAACCCTTAAACCCCTAAACCCCTAAACCCCTAAACCCTTAAACCCTTAAACCCCTAAACCCGAAACCCTGAATCGCTAAGTTGAGGACTACTGGCGCCAACTACGGGCCTGAAGGCCGGTGCGCAGGTTGCGGAGCATCTGCTCCACTCCTACTTCGGAGCTGGGGTTTAGGGTTTGGGGTTTAGGGTTTGGGGTTTAGGGTTTGGGGTTTGGGGTTTAGGGTTCGGGGTTTGGGGTTTAGGGTTCGGGGTTTAGGGTCTAGGGCAGGGTTTAGGGTTTAGGGTTTGGGGTTTAGGGTTTGGTTTGGGGCTTAGGGTTTAGGGCTTTAGGGTTGGTTCCTCTATGGGTTGTTTTTAGGGATCTATGATAGGGTTCCTTTGAGGATTCGTTTGGGATCTAGTATAGGGCTGATTCTGAGGGTGCTGTAGGTGTTGAGGGTGGTTTAAAGTTTCGGTATTTATGGTTTGGGGGATGTTCTGACTGGGTTTCAGCATTTGGGAAGTCAGGCTTGGGCTAAGGGTGAAGTTGCCGGAGTTTGAAGAGGTCAGGTCGTTTGGGTTTGAAGTTGCGGAGTTTGGGGTTTGCGTTTGTTGAGAGATGGGATCGGGCGACTTTGCCGGAGAAACGGAGGCCTCATGTATTTGCGATTGTATTTGCTCTCAGATGTTGACAGGGAAACGGTTCCCAAACCCGAAAACCTCACACCAAACACAAAAACAGCCCCGAAGCCCTGTGGCCCCGAGCCCGCCCTCAACCCCTTAACAGAAACACTAAGACCCTATATCCTAAACCCGAACCCCGAAAAGAAAAGCCCTAGAGCCCCGAAAGCCTTGAACACCCGACGACCCCTGACCCTTTAAACCCTGGTGAAGCAGACCTTGCCTCCCAGGTGCCCCAGGCACCGTCAATGCAGCCCACGCGGCAGCCTGAAGAATTCGGTGATTGCGGAGCTTCGGTTTAGGGTTTAGGGTTTAGGGTTTAGGGTTTAGGGTTAGGGGCCGTGGTGGTTCGGGGTTGGGAGTGTATTCGGTGGGTTTGAGGGCTCGAGGGTACTTTAGCTTCGTCCCAGAATTACAGGCCTTAGGGTTTGCCGCTTATGAGGATCCGAAGAAAAAACCAAGGAACGAAAAGAGCCCTGTTATTGGTATAGGGTAGTTCGATCCTCGCTTGAAAGGAATCTGAGACTGCAAATCCTAAACCCTAAGCCCCCTAAACCCTCGGACCCTCCAACCCTAAAACCCTAAAACCCTGAAACACTGAAACCCTAAACCCTAAATCCCCAAACCCCTAAGCCCTAAACCCTAAGACCTAAAGAAAGGGTTATATAGGGCTCTAGGGTTTTAGAGTTCAGCGTGAAGAGAAACCATTGGTGCTCCTCTTGCGGCCACGCTGTCTTGTCTACAAATCTGCGCCACTCTCTGTGCGACATGCAAGACCCCCTACTGCAGGAATGTGCCTCGAATCAAACCAGGGATCCCTTACGGTAGATTCCACCTAAAAACCATAAACCCCTTCCAGGACCCTATTGATTTTCGATTAAAGTGTACATGGCTCTTCGGGTTGCTTTCGGCCAGTTCCTCGGACGACATCATGCCAGTAATCCTGTCGTACACCCGAAGTCAAATCCTGTAAAACACCACTCAAACGTACTGCAGCGACCTCAGGCAATCCTGAAGCGTACCTTCAAGCCCAAAACCGGAGAAGCATGTTTGCTAAGGTTTTTTTAAGGGCTCCTTCTCGAACTGAGTTTAAGGTCTCTGCACCAATCAGCAACTGGCTAGGCAGCGGACTCTGGTTGTTGCACACGTCCAGCTCCGACATGTCCTGCAGACGATGGTCGGGCAGGGACCAACCGTCAAATGGGAGTTTTCAAAAATTAGGGGTACCTTATTTTGGGATCCTTATAGTAAGGATCCTATGATTTTGGGTACCATATTAGGGTCCCCTATTTTTGGAAAATCCCAAATATCCGAAGCCCGAAGGTATGGGTGCGGGGTGTACCGCTGCAAGTTGCAAATGGCAAAAATAGTTAGTAGCTTTACATTCCCAGACCCCCGCGAGTATCTAGAAAGTAGATCCCCTATTTTGGGGCCCTATGCTACTAAGGGTACTTTACAGGAACCCCCATTACGGGATCTACTTTTTGGATCCTCCCCGGGGGGTCTGGGTTGAGGTGACCAACAAGGAGCTCATGTCCGGATCTTGAGACACCTGGCTCGGAGCCTTTTGCAGCTTAAGGAATCCTTTAAGTGTATCTACCGGGGTTTCTATTAGGGTTTAGGGTTTAGGGGATGGTTTCTATATAAGGTTTAGGAGTTTAAGCTGTAGGGTTGAGTCTAAACCCGAAACCCTAAACATCTCAACCCTGACCACTCATAGCGCGGCCACGAGGACGAGGGTTCAGGGTTCAGGGTTCAGGGCTTCGGTATGTCTGGCTTGTGCACTTTCGGATTTATTCAGGATGCCACACGGACGATCCAGAAGCACCCTGACTGATTTGTCCACTACCAATGAAACTTACGAAGTAAATAAGCCGAAGTAACTGCACATCAGAGACGACAGAATTGACATTCACCGAGAACTGTGTTCTCATACTGCTTGCAAAAGGCTGAGAAGCTACCATAAGGCGGATCTTCTCTAAGGCCTTCCCATTCAGAGAACTGTTTCGGGTTCGGGAGCTAAGTCTGTCGGCCTTCAGATCCTGGGAGTTTCCGAAAATAGGGGACCCTAATGCAGTACCCTACATAGCAGGAACCTTTACAAATAAGGACCCCTAAATAGGGTATCCCTAAGTTTCGAAAACTCCGGTGAAAAACGACTCGTATCATCTACGAAGTCAGCCCCTGTATGCTCGAAGTCTGTCTCTCCACAGGAATCTCTCGAAAACTCTGAACCCTAAAACTCCTAAAAACCCTAAACCCTATAAACCCTTAACCCTTAAACCCCTAACCCCAAGGTTCTCTTGATTGGTCTACCCAAAACCCATGATGGGTGTAGGATTTAGGATTTAAGCCTTTTTGACCACCAAGTTGTCGGCGTGGGGTACATTAACCCTGAAGTACATATTGAGTCAGAAGCCACGCTTTTTCTGTCCTGCGGTAGTTGCTGCACCCCTCCGTTTCAGGCGCGCTAAGCTGCAACTCTTGTCTGGGAACCGGCCAACGAAACCCTGAGGAACGCGGCGCAAGATCTTGAAGCATCGGCTTTGGTGTTATGGAGGCTGAAGTAGGGTTTGGGGACTGAGCTAGACGAAATTCAGCCCCAAGATTCTTTCGAAACCCCCAGGAGCCCTAAACCCACACAGAAAGTCCGAACTACGGAAACGGCGGCTGGCGCAGAACGCCAACTGACACCGCATCACCGCCGAGAGGGGCATGGAAGCTGTTCAGGGGCGGATGATGCCTTGCCACAGAAAGGGATTCCTTCTGGGCATCCTATTATCGGGGCTCCATTTAGACTTATATTAATGGTGTTGAGGGTTCAAGGGCTTTTCTATGGGTTCCTTTAAGGCTTTTTGTAAGGGCTCCTCTAAGGGCCTTAACAGCTGGAACAAGGCTTTCGAGGGTTGGTTTTTTTGTGAACAGCGCTTTCTGAAGGTCTTGACGAGCCTAGGCTTTCTCTCAAATAGGGTCTGTTTTCGGTCGCTTTAAATCAGGGTTTGTCTAGGGTCTTTCTGGGTCTTTGAAGGGCTTTTTCCAGGATTTTGCATGCCTCTGACTGCAGGGCTCGACGGTTGCTCGATGCATCGGGAACTCTGGGATCCACAGATCCTTCTGGAAGGATCCTAGTTCAGGGTTCGGGATTTAGGGTGTAGGCTTTCTAGTTTAGGGTTTAGCCTCAAGCACTTGAATATGGCTTTGGGGTATATTCTAGCACATCTCTCATGAGGAACTTTTTTTGAAGGATCCTACTACGTGGGTTCGGTATTGAGGTTACGTGTGTTGTGACAGTTGCTCAACAAGGACAGGCTTAGCGCTTCTGGTCCAAGCTTTGGGGCTTTCTGGTAGAGGGTTTAGGACAAAGGCTTTTTAGGGTTTATCCCCGCTCCTCCAAGCAGGGTTGGGGCGTAGCTTGTTCATCCCTTGCGGTGTGGGTTTCACACTGCTTCAGACTTCTCTCGAAGTTGTATGCGGGCCTGTTGGACCCCGGTGCAGAGGAGACGCTTGAAGGTTCGGGTTCAGGGCTTAACTAGGCTGGAGATGACGGCAACAGCGAGGAAAGGACGTCCAACATGAAGCATAATTCTACTTGAAGGTGCGTGAACTGTACTAGGTAGTGAATACAAATAGGTGTCTATCGCTACAGATATACCCCAAGCAACGATGCGAACACTACCAACGGCCACAACACCAAAACTAAATTTCGAACCCAAACCAACCCGAAAACCCAAAAAGGCAATCCAGGGGGCCCGATGAAAGTCTCATGGCACCTAGGACCTAGACCCAAAGCAGTGCGAGCCCTAGGCAGCCTACGAGCCCCATGGACCCCATCAGCCATCTCCATAAGCCCTATAGACCCAATACAGACCCTATGAACCCTACAAGCCCTGTAAACCCTACAGACCCTGTCAACCGCAGGAGTACAAGCCCTATCGACCCTAATATAGAAGGACTTCAACAATTTCAAAAGCTTTTTGGGGGGTTGCTTATTATAGTTATTATATAATGTATCCCAATACCCTATTCTAATCATTAATGCCCCTACATTACAGAACCCTTTTGTAGATCCCCTACAGAAACCTTTGAAGGAACCCTTAATGGAACCCTATTCTAATTATTAAGGCCCCTATAGTCTCAGCCCCACCATGGCCTCCCCTCCACGCGGCTGGGGCTCGGCGGACGTCCCAGACCCGGCGGTAGACCCGGCGGTGGGGCGAAGTTCATGGAGGGCATTGGCTCCTGGGATGTTGCGGTTTAGGATGGTTTAGGGTTTAAGGTTGAATGTCGTGGAAGCGTATCTTCTTCAGGGGCCGGGATGCCGCTATTCAGGGTTTTGTGGCTGAAGCTCGTTTCAAGTGCTGCGAGATGCGATTAGAAACCCATATCTTCTGCCCTAATCCCCAAGCCCCAAACCCCATACACTAAACCCCAAAATTACGGTTCGAAGGGTGTTCCATATTCAAATTTCACAAGAGGCTATCCTGGGCTTCAGACTCCGAGCCTAGGGAACCAAGCTTAACAAACTCTGTCTAGGGGCTTCTTGGTGTACTGTTGGTGATAACGCGAGTATTACTATCACCATGACTAGTTTATATACATATATGCATACATACATTTTGTTCACGCACATATACGGTTGTCATCGGGTGTTTTCAGATATTGCATGAGGGCTCTGTACGGCTTCTAGTTGGGTTTTTGGGATTAGGGTTTCAGGTTAAGAGCTTAGTTTAGGAACAGACGCTGTGCGAAACCCACACACTCCGCCTTTTTCAAAATCCGCTCCAAAAGTAAAGCTTCCAACATGCGGTCCCTTCCCATCCCATACCCCTATACCCTCAACGCAACAGATAATAATCTAGGAAGCCCGAAGCCCTAAACCCCTAAACCCCTAAACCCTAAACCCCCGAAACCCTAAACCCTAAACCCCCTAAACCCCCAAACCCTAAACCCCTGATCCGAAACCCACTATCCCCCAGGTAACACTCAGGAGTTTTGAAACCCCGAGCTGCTTCAAACACAGGAAAACCTGATTCCCTAGAATCCCGAAGAGCTGAAGACCTTAAACCCTACGCCGTCATCCCAAAGATCCTAAGCCAACGCATCCCAGAGACGTTAACCCTAGCGCCCTAGAATACACACCAACTCTGGGTGAGGTGCCTCAGAACACAAAATAATGAAGATCCCACACGTTCCTCGTGTTCACGCCTCAAGAAGGAGACCTGAAAAGTACACAGTATACGGCAAATCCATCGTGGAATCCCGCAAAGAAATTCCCTACAGCAGCCCTTCTAGAAGCCCCTACACTTAGGCAATGTAGAGCCTTAACAATTGGAATAGGATATGGTGTTGGTATTAGCAAAACATAATCTAGTCTGGAATACTGTTGGCAATTGTTCCATGTTCGATATGGGTAGTTGTCAACATTAGGGTCCCTTTTTGGGTCCCTATTATAATACGGCACCTCTTATTTAGGGTACCCAAAAAGGGACCATAACTTTGACAACCACCCATATCACTTCAGGGAGCCATCTCTATATCACTTCAGCGTATAGTATAGTATATCATAGTATAGTCTAGTATAGTATAGTATAGTATAGTAATACATTATACTTCAGGGAGGCCATAAACATCAACTTGGCCAGAGCTCCGATGGAGGGACGTCATCCTCAGACGGCGTCCTCACACCCTCCTCCTCCTACGGGGTAAGAGTCTACAATATGGCTACTATTAAGGTCCTAAGATATCTGCATTATGAATGATATTCAACTATTACTGAGTGGGGGGCTTGATGCGGGAAGTTCTGCGAAGGGTTAACTCAAAGGCCTACGGGCTTAAAGGTTTGTGTGTTAGTGGACTTGATCTTGGAGGTTGTGAATGGTAGGCTTGTAAAAGGGGTTCCAGAATGGCTTCTTCTTACAGGTACTATAAATGCTTTGGGGCTTTGGGGGTTGATTTGTGGTTTAGGTTCGGGGTATGAGGCTTAAGGTTCAGGGCTTAAGCTCAGAGTTTGGGGTTCATGACTTTTCAATGCCCATGTAAGGGCTTTACTTCATGGCCGAGGATGTAGATATAAATATGGTTTCTGCCACGCGTTCTACGAGATGTACATACGAAGTACAAGCACTGACGGGCTTGCATGTCCAGCTTCCTTGCGGCCACGGCAGTTAAGCGTGCGGAGTCTGATAATGAAGAGCTGGGGACTGAGAGGCTCCATGATTGCAAGTCTGCAAGTAGTATCCCGGCCATGACTAAAGATTTCTGCTGGTACGACTCACGACTCAGTCTGATGCAGTGTAGGTTGAGGGCATTTGGTTTAGGGCTGAAGGTCTGTAGGTGGCCTTTAGGGTTTAAAGCTCGGGCACACGAAGTTTTCAGACTTGGATGCGGGGAAAGCTAATCTTGACAACGGCCTTGACGTTGATTGACGGAGAGAACCATGAGTTGATGGTGATGATGGGAGGAAAAAGAACATGATGATGGAGATGAGCGTAAAGGTGACTGCGACGAGGGCACCCGGTATGATGGAGATGATTATAACCGCAGCGACGACGACGATGATGATGGTGATGAGCGTAGTGCAGGTTATGGTGATAATGTCGGTGATGGTGATGTGATGAGGAGGAGGAGGAGGAGGAGGAGGAGGAGGAGGAGGAGGAGGAGGAGCATGGTTGATAATGATGACGATGAGGACGATGATGGCGATGAAGACGATGAAGACGACGATGATGATGATGATGATGATGATGATGACAATGATGGCGATAATGGCTATAATGACGATGACGGTGATGATGTTGATGATGATGGTGATAGCAAAATGCCATGACCGGAACTTCATAAAATTCTGTGGCCGTGGGATTGGAGGCTCCGGGTATACAGTACTAGTATCGCTAGCCCAAAGCCGAAAACCTGAAAAAAATTAAAAAAACCCTAAGACCCTAACCCCTGCCCCCTAAACCACTAAGAAGCCATACACAACTGCATGAGGCCCTAAACAGCCTTTACAACGCCCTGAACCCCAAGCTCACCGTCCCAAGGCCTGGTGGGAGTCAACATCGTACACTGGCATGCCTTCAAGGTTTAGGGTTCAGGGGTTTGGGGTTTGGGGTTTAGGGCTCAGGGGCTTAGGGTTTAGGGTTTAGGGATTGCTTGCAAGCATGGGGCGCAGAAGGAACACTTGTCTTCTGCTTCTGGTGGCATCTTATATGCATACTCCAAGTGGTTACAAACTGCCTTCTCGGCCGCCAACTGAAATAGAAAGCATGCTTCCTGCGTCCTTGAAAGTTGAGGCTGAAGAAGCCCGGAACATAGACTCGTGCTTTCAGGCTTCCAGCCAGCCATCAGGGGCGTTCAAGATAGTTGGGTCGAACCCTCATATAAAGCCTGACCACTAAGATGCTTTTAAAGTACACTTAAGCCATGTGCCCCCTGGTCTTAGCGAACCAAAAACAAAGGAACCATACTAATCCCTTATAACAACCCCTTATGGGAACCCCAATAGTACTCGTATGGTAATGAAACCTAGAGCACAAAAACTCCGGGGTGACGGCTACCCTAGAAAATGGCATCCGTCTACGAAATCTTTCTACGACAGCATATTCAACGACTGTGCCTCAAAACATTGCAGCTCTGAGGACTTTCCACGAATCCGAAACCCTGCATGCTCAACCCACACCATGAAGATGTGTGTGTGTGTGTGTGTATCTATATACACATAGCAATATGCACTCACAGGTACTAGTACATATATACATCTATATATGTATGTATATATATATATATACATTATGTATTAATAGATACTAGTATGTGGATATATATATATATATGTGTGTATGTATATATATATATATATATATAGATATAGATACATACACATGAAGCCCATGGTGCCTGTTGCACGGCCCGGCACGAATTCGGGGGCATTGGTGCGCCATGCGAAGGATGGACCTCCGAGGGCAAGCCCTGGGTTGGATCTGCATTCAGGGTTTTTTGTTTTTTTAAGCGCCCCTTTTTCGACCAGCAGATCCGTTTGCTCATCGGAAATACCCATGGGGAGGGCAGGCGTGGTTGATTCACCACTCATTGCGTTCACAGGGTTTAGGATTTAGGGTTTGGGTTTAAGGTTAAGGGTTTGGGTTTAGGGTCCCACAGAGATTTATAGTGTATACGGTTTTGGACCTTGCAAATCCGGATACAACCACATACACTCTGATAAAAAACCTTCAAAGATCCTCAAAACAACTATCCCATGGCCCCAAGACCCAAAACCGACACCAATAAAACCAAACAACAACAATAACTAAGAACAGTCCTCAGCATCAGATTCGCCAAGAGGCCGTCTTGTGGTAGGCCCAAGTTCACACCTGTGGACTTGTCAAAATAGGGTCCCTTATGACGGGTGCTTATCGCGGTTGATAGAGCTTGAGAAGCTTTGTAATTAGGTGGTCGTTTCTATTTCTAAGTCTTCTGAGGATTGTACAGGATGTTGCGGGGTTTGTAGGGATCCACATCCATAGGTTTTTCCCGTTGTGCCACTTTAACAGAGAGACCCCGAAATGAAGATGGTAAATAAACTGCAGTGAAGGCCCTATTCAACAAGCCATACAGTTGTATGAAGGCTGTATTCGACTTTAAACCATCCCACAAAATCCCCTCAACACAAAACTTCCGATATACTCCATTGTAGAACCCCTGACAGTAGCTAACCCTTGAAGAGGACCTTTGTAGAAACCACTCGGATTCTCTGCATCAACTCTTTTCTAGAATCATTAGCGAAACCATTATAAAAAAAAAACGCAAAGGCATCCTGAGAGGAGCCCTTACTTAGAGGATCATGGGACTTAGTAAGTAAGGTTATAAGTAGGTTATAATTAGGATAACCCCACTTAGGGGACTTATAACCCTAATTATAACCTACTTACTAAGTCCCATGTATGCTCTAGTAACCCCTTGTGGCAGCCCTTAGAGAGACCCTTCTCACAAGCCTTAGATTTATGGAAACTCTCTAAACCCCAAACACACCAACACCTCAAACACCCTAACACCCCAAACCCTAAACCCTCAACCCCAAAGCCAAAACCCTTACTCGCGCCTCCCTGCTGCAAGTTTGTCGGCGAAGCCGACGGCGGCGGCGGCGGCGCTCTCACTATCGGAGCCGCGGAACGCACCATCGGAGCGGGATCCTGGGGTTCAGGTTATAGGGTTTAGGCTACGGCTTTAGGATGAAAGTGTGAGGGCTTTGAGAGTTTAAGGTTCAGGGTTTCGACCGGTTTCGACCCCGACCTGGGCAGCTGCACACCTAAAATATAAGAGCGACTAACCAAACGCCCCGGATCGTTCAAGTGAGGATCTCTGTGGAGTGCCGTTTTGAGCTCGGGGTTCTGTCAAAATGGGAAGCAGCTTAACTTAGACCCTAAAGAAAGGGACTTCCTCGTTGGCCCTAAAGCAATGATCGCGCCAATCAGCCCGTGTCACAAGACAGGGGTCTTTTGCAACCCCGATTGGGAGAAACTAGAAGCCTCAGAACTTGACAGAACCTACTGACTTTGTCTGCGGCTCCAACGAAAACGTCCCACTGTGCTCTTGAACACCATCCTGGCAGCTCTGGTCTTTACTCCTTCGGTGTAAAGTTTAGAGCTTACTGGAGGTGGTAAGAGGGCAGTCCATGAACCCCAAACACAAAGCCCCAACGTAAACCCTCAACCACAAGCCTAAACCCTGGAACCCATGAACGTTAAGGGCCTATACCCGGAGCGCCCAAACACCTGAACACTAAACCCTAAGCCTGGCAGTTTCGCACCTCGCTGGACCACGGCGGCGGAGGAAGATGGGCAGTCGGCCTCAACAGTACTCTCAACTTTTGCGTTCACATGTTTAGAGTTTAGGGTTACTACAAGGGTTTCTTTGATAAGAGCTGCGAGAAGGGTTACTCGGAAGGTTGCTACAAGGGTCGCTACAAGGGTTCTGTGAGGGGTTTTGCCTTATGATTGTGGTTTAGGGCTTTTGGGCGTCAAGGCTTACTTGGAGCAGGGGGCGACATTCGGAGTCAGAATGGATAATCATCGCTGTAGTTGCCATCTGTGAAAACCCACAAAACCCTTGAACCTCAGATAGCATGGGCTCTAAAGAAAACCTTCCAAACCCCGACAGAAACTCCGAAAGCCTGAATCCTAAAACCCTAAACCCTAAAGCCTAAACCCTGAACCCCGTTTACACCGCGATGGAAACTCCGGAAAGCCGGCCTGACGTCCTCCTGCCGCATCTCTAAGCCAAGGGCAGACCTGTTGCATTTAGAAAGTTACTTCTGGGGGGAGGGGGGCTTTACAATTCAAATACCGTTCTACGGCATTTTTATACTACTTGTAATAGGGAACCCCCAACATAGTGGTATCTTTTAAATTACCCGTCTCGTACTTGAGTTAAGGCTTACTAGGTTGAGGGGCTGAGTGCTTTGGAGTTTAAGGCTTTGCATTAGAGCTTCCGGGTCTAGGATCATTTTCGTGCCTCAGCTTCACTTGGGAGTTTCCGAAAATAGGGGACCCTAATAAAGTACCCCAAATAATAGGATCCTTGTTATAAGGACTTCTGGTTCTTAAAGCTACTATCTTATTCTGTAGTAGGGTTCCCTGTAAGGGTACTATTCTTAGTGCTCAAACCTCTCCACACCAGCTTTGCTCCGAGCTGCGCCACAGCCACACCCCCGGACATACGCAGGGGCTTACCGCTGGTTAGTAGGGACTGGAAGAATGGTAGTAATAGTAGTTATAATTGTACCCCATTCCTCCATTCCCTACTAACCAAAGGTAGGCTATAGGATTATTAAGGCCCTTATATTATAGATCCCTTATACTAACCCTTATAGACCGCTTTAGAAGGGCCCCTTTCATTCCCTTCTAACCAAAGATAAGGGGGGCAGGGGCCGACGCTCCAAACGGCACGGACCCCAGCCCTCCCCCCGGCAGCCCCCCCCCCCCACCCCCGCACAGGGTCAATACCCAGCACGGCCAGCTGGCATCGGTTTAGGGTTTGTTGTTTTTAAGTGCAATGGCTTCTTCCCGCTGTAGGGTTTAGGGTTTGCAGCTGAAAGTAGCCGGCTCAAGTACTTCTTTCCAAGAAACGCGTCTGCACACCCGAAAAGGTCGACTATGCATCCTCCTTTTCCCCAAAGATGTAAAGTTTTAAGGTTCCTCCAGATCAAAATCGCAGTCATCACCTCGGAATCGCAACGAAGAGATATCATAAGAGAAGTACTATTTATTAGTTGTCTGTTACTATATTCTAGTCTTATTACTATGGCTACTACATGCTACGGTATAACCCTTATAACTCACTATTATACCACTGACTGCTTACTACAGTTGCTGCGGATATTTTTTTAAGACAGTTAGTGACTATTCCTAGCCCGATATATCAAGAATAACAACTTTACAGCGCGTTACAGCGTGTTGCAGTAGACCCCAAAGCCCTAAACCTTGAAACGCCAAGGCCTCAACGCCCTGAAGCCAATAGTTAAGCGCTGGGCCGCAAAATCGTATATGGCTTCAGGATCAAGCCTTTTGTTATGGTAACATTATGCAACATTCCTTAGCAAGAACCCAGTACATCCTCAACCCCAGGCAGCGGCTGAGTGTGTCTAGCTTCTAGGGCTTGGACTACCCGAGCCTGAACCCCAGCCCCGTACCAGGCCCCAACATCCCAAGAATTGATACCATCATTTCCGAAGAGTGACCGCCAACGCGAACCCCAAATCCAGCACCGCTTCAAAAAAACCGCCAAAGCCACAAACCCTACAAGACTTGCGGCCAAGTGGTACCGTACGGTTCAAGCATCATGTTGCCCAGACTCAGATCTATTCCCGAAGATCTGGAGAATCAAGACCGAAACTCCACATCCCCCAAGCATAAGACGGAGAGACACCAACATAATCCCTATAGGCCCTGAAGCCTCTATAATCCCACAACCCCCAAACCCTCATAGACCGGGAACAAACCCAAGAACGCCGCAAAGCTGAACCGCCCAAATAGTGCCATCTGTGTATATGTTAAACCGCAAACTGGACCTAACAACCCACGAAACCTGAATATCAAAACAGAAAACACTGGCCCTAACGCCCTAACGCCCGGTAGATCCTGAACACCAAAGCCCAAACAAAGCCTGTCACTGTCCACGCTTCTAAACACAACAAGTCAATCCCTGAAGAGCCCGTTCCACAGCAGACATCCCCGAGCTGGAAACCCGAAGCTCTAAACTAAACCCCACACGGTTCTGGGTTTTGGGTTTAGGGTTTACTTATATGGAGAGACTCAGAAGCTAAAACCCTAAACCTTAAACACTAAACCCTCACTTACTACCCCAATAAGCCGCAAAAGTAAAAGGCTAAACTTTCCGATTCCTACTAAACTATAAGAACACAAAACGTTTAAATGTTATAGTAGACGCCAGAAAGTTGGAACATTGGACTCCTCATGCCCTTAAGGTAAAGCACAAGGGATCCTAGCCCTAATCCTCCTAAAGCCATGTTCCAACTTTCTCGCTTTTGCTGTATGTATAGGTATTGGGGATCTGAGCTCAGAACCCTTTACAGAGGAACCCTATTCCAATTATTAATGCCCCTATATCATAGTACCCTTCTAGTAACCCCTATTGGGGATCTAAGCTCAAAACCCTTTACAAAGGAACCCTCAAACCGGCCTGCCGTCTTCGGGCCACCTTTCCGGTGGTGGGTTACCCGGTGGTGGACCGGGCCTTCCGCTGGGAAGGGAGATGGAGAAGGTTTAGGGCTTTCGGTCTTTTTAGGGCGTTTAGGGCTTTTAGGGATTTAGGGATTTAGGACTTTCGGCCTGCTTTTTCGGCTTTTGGTGTTGTTCAGGGTTTTGGAGTTTAGGGCATTAGGGCTTTCGGGATTATTACTGGTTCAGGGCTTTTTAGGTCCACCAGCCACTACTGAATGATGAACACCCAACATGATGTCTAAAAGTCTTGAAACAGGATCCGTGCACATCAGAACACCCAAAACCCAAAACCCTTAAACTTCGCCATCCAAAGCCTTTATGAACCCAAAGCCTAGACCCTGAGCAGGAGACCGCTAAGCTGAACGAAACTCCAAAGCGGCGTGAAACCGCTAAAACAGGCCCTTAGTTTGGGGAGTTTGAGCCTCAGGGTTGGAGGTGAAGGCTCTTGGAGTTCATGGTTTAGGCTGTGCGCCTCTTTGAGCTTGAGAATTCGGAGGTTTCTGGGTTTGGGTTTTACGATTGAGGCTTCCTAGGACAACAACAAGCCGAAGCCAGCGATGCTTGGGGCTTAGGGCCAACCCAGAATCACTTCTGATTATGAGTATTACTATGATTATGGCTAATAGTACTATTTATTGTTTAATATTTATTGCTATTCTTATCTTTATTACTAAGCCCGAAACCGCAAAGCCGAAGAACTAAGCTTTTGGTTCGATCAGGATGTTCTGCACCTTGGTATGGGGCTCTCGGTGCTGAAACAACGCTTCGAGTGACGGACGAAAAGGAAGAGGCAGGGGTTAGAATTGAAGAAACGCTTAACTGACCCTATTATCCCGGCTGCTCGCATAAGCACAAAAACATGCATAAGGAGAAAAAATAGAAAAAACATACCCAGCCCTCACATCTCATGCTAGCTTCAAAGTCGGGTTTGGGAGGTTAGACTATAACCACAAGAAGAGCCGCTTCGAGATTCAGATCCAAGAATCGGGTCATTGTGCCATCTGGTGCTGTCCAGATCGTTTGGCGGCGGCCCTTGCTGTAACCTGGGGGGGTCCTCTACTTGGAGGATCATGGGACTTCGTAAGTATGGTTATAAGTACCTTAATTGGGGTAATAAGTAACTGTAAGAATTATAACCCGAATTACTAAGTCCCATGATCCTCTAAGTAAGGGTTCCTTTCAGGGTTGCCTTCAGGGTTCCTTTGATGCTTACTGCAAGGATTCCTTTACGAGCTACGGTAAAGGGGGTTCATACGTTTTTGCTGTAAGGGTTCCTCGTAGGGTGTGTATTACTCGAGGCGGTTTCTGTATCTCCTTAGCTGCTTAGGATTCACGGTTTCCTGGGGTTTAGGGCTTCGGGTCCTGAGTTTAAGGCGTAGGATTACCCCAAGAAGGCGGCTTCAAACTGAAGAAGCAGGTTCTGCAGAGTAGAGCTAGATAGGAATTCGGAGGCTGGCATGCTACCGGCTACTTGTTTCAAAGCTCTCATGGGTATCAAGAACTCAAGGTTGTCGGGTTCTCGGAAGATCAAACGCGGTTACAGGGTCCCACGTCGAGGGTTTAGGGTCAGGGGAGTCTGGTTGCCAAACTCTTGGAGCAGCTCCGGGGCTCGCTTAGTACCTTTGAATAGTATAAGTAATCATTAAGGAACCCTAAGGAATAAGATTGGTAGTTATTTAGTGCTCCTATGATTAAGGACAACACGATGCAAGGCTCCTCTGTTTACACTTGAGCACGTCACAAGACATCCTAAACCTTTCAAAAACCGACGCCTAAATGCCAGCCCCTGAACTCCTAAACGATAAACCCCAGGCCGGTAAACCCTCACGAAACCCGACACCCCCAAATTCCTCCAAGAAGCCTCAACCTGAAAGAACCCTAAATGTCACCCTTTTAGAACTCTTTCCTAGAACCACTTGTAGGAAGCCTGGTAGAAAGAACCCCTGTGCAACATCCCGCCAAGACACCTTAACCTCCGGACCTCCTGGCAACGGTCCGCCGACAGGGCTTTACAATTAGGGGCCCGAAGAATTAGAATGAGATTTTGTAAGGTTTTGAACGCACCCTAAACCAAACCCTAAACCCCTGAACTCCTGAACGCTAAATGCTGAATGCTTGCAGTGTTTTTGAACAGTTGTTTATGTAGGGGGCGGGGCTTGGTTGCACAGCACTTCCCAGCAGTATTCAGGGCTTATGGGGAACCCTGAACCCAAACCCCTAAACCGCCTAAACTCCTAAACCACTTGCTCCCCTGAACCCGTTAATGCCCTAAACCCCTTACTCCCACGAACCCCCGCCCCAAACCCCTTACTCCCCTAACCCCGTAATGCCCTAAACCACTTGATCACCTAAACCCCTTATTGCCCTAAACCAGTTGATCCCCTAAACCCCTTCATGCCCTTAAGCCCTTACTCCACTAAACCCATTAACGCCCTTAGCCCCTTACTCCCCTAAACCCTAAACCCCCTACTCCCTTAAACCCTAAACCCCTTAAACCCTAAACCCCTTACTCCCTCAAACCCTAAACCCCTTACTCCCTTAAACCCCTTACTCCCTTAAACCCTAACCCTAAACCCCTTACTCCCTTAAACCCTAAGCCCCTTACTCCCTTGAACCCTAAGCCCCTTACTCCCTTAAACCCTAACCCTAAACCCCTTACTCCCTTAAACCCTAAGCCCCTTACTCCCTTAAACCCTAAACCCCTTACTCCCTTAAACCCTAAGCCCCTTACTCCCTTAAACCCTAAACCCCTTACTTCCTTAAACCCTAAACCCCTTACTCCCTGAAGCCCTAACCCTAAACCCTTACTCCCTTAAACCCTAAGCCCCTTACTCCCTTAAACCCTAAACCCCTTACCCCCTCAAACCCTGAACCCCTTACTCCCTTAAACCCTAAACCTAAACCCCTTACTCCCCCCACCCGAGGGTTCTTTGGGCCGTCCTCCTGCAGCTGCCTGTTCTCTTCGTGGAGGCGGAGCATCGCTGAACGGCCCTCCTGGTGCCCAAAAGGTATGATTCTCTAAGGGATTCCCTATGGGCTCCCGCAAGGGGGTTTCCCAAAATTAGGGGTACCCGTATTCTGGGGTCCCCTAATTATAGGGATTCCATCTGTGCTCCTATAAGGGTTAGCAGAACGGGTGCATAAGAGGAGATAAGCTTGAGAGCTTTGTGAAGTATGACATCTTCTAGCATTCGCAGCTCACTTTTCACTGGCATGCGCACGATGGGCTTCACGAACCCGCATGAATGGGGGCCTACGGTTTACACAGCATTTCGGGGTGTTCTGGCTTGGACGTTTAGCAGCGGTTTCAGGAGTTTAGGAAGTATGGGCGTTTTGGAGTCTGGGGTTTCGGGGTTTAGCGGGTCAGGGTTTAGGATGGCGCGATTGGTTGTCCCATACTCTGAGTCGCGACTCCCTCGAGGTATAGACCCCCAAATAGCAGAGATGTTCTTTTCATGGAAATTAAAGGAGGCCCTATACCTTGGGCTCTCGCGTAAAGAAAGTACGGCTTACCTCAACCGATCAGCCCATTCAGTTCTTTATCGTGGAAATCAAAACAAGGCGACCCTGCCAAGTAGCCTCCTCTACGAAACAGGGCAACAGCTGTAACGGGGGGGCGCTCTCCTCGTGTAGCCGCCTGTTCTCTGTGCGGAGGTGGTGTGTTTCTCGGCCATCCTGTGGCCGAAAGGGTTAATATAAGGGCCTTAATTCGAATAGAGTACTGTATTCATAATAAGGAACCCCCGCAAACAACGTAGGTTAGAAGTGTTCTACAATTCTACAAAGAATACCGTAAGGATTCCTCAAAACGTGCCCACACACGTCCTATGAGGGTACAGGGGTTTGGGGCTGGAAGGGCTTTTAGGGTTAATTACCTGGCTGTATATTGCTTAGAGGATAAGCATGTGCCAAGGACCTTTACGCATGGTGTAATTGCGACTTTGGTTGGAGGCGATTTCCGTTTTGTGTAACATCTCCTCGTCTTTGGGTTTTTGCAACTTGAGGAAAAGAATGAAACAGGGTCCTCTAACCCTAAACCCCAAACCCCAAACCCAACCCTAAACCCCAAACCCCTTAACTTTAAACACCAAACCCCTCAACCCTAAGCCCCAAAACCCCAAACCGCTCAAACCCTGAACCCTAAACCCCAAACCCCTCAAACCCTGAACCCTAAACCCCAAACCCTGAACCCTAAACCCCCTAAACCCCCTAAACCCAAACCGTCCCAAACCCCTCAACCCCAAACCCTAAACCCCAAACCCCTGAAACCCTGAACCCTCTGCCTCCCGAAATCGACGGAGAATCTGTTCCAAGAGCAAGTCGGGAGCCCGGTCCTCAGCAGTCAGAAAGCCCAGTACCCTTTAACTCAAGGGGGTTTAGGGGTTTGTGGCTTTTTTTAAGGGCCCCTTTTCGAGCCTGCATGAAGCGTCACGAAAGCCTGTGTTGGGCGGGCGACCACCTTTACGGCGATCAACCTGGAAAGAAGGTTAGGAATACACGTCACTCCCCAGTCTCA
The DNA here is from genome assembly GCA_905221615.1 of Symbiodinium sp. CCMP2592. Classification (NCBI taxonomy): domain Eukaryota; class Dinophyceae; order Suessiales; family Symbiodiniaceae; genus Symbiodinium; species Symbiodinium sp. CCMP2592. Next base: position 831,863 of record CAJNDT010006025.1, on the reverse strand, counting down.
GAACGCACATCCTCCGGTAGAAGACGACGTCGCTTTGCCCCGGCTTGTAGCTCGATTTGCTGTTTTTCCTCAAGATCCAATGCCGTGATGGTGCAGCTGAAGATCCAAAGGGCAAGGCAAGCGAAGGCAAATGCATAGGATCAAGAGCAACCCCTCCCAAAGTTGGTGCAGACGTCGATCCCACAGCGGCAGAATCCCGAGGACACGAACTGGTAGTTATAGTCGCCGGCGGAGGCATATGCAAAGTAGGGTCACCAGGCAGAGCCCCCTCACCACGATCAGCATGACAGAGATCAGCTAATGTGTCGCCTTGGGGTTCGTTCTCCCCCCAAAGACTTCAAGATCTTCAGGGTCAGACCAAAACCCTTGCTTCCGCACTTGGCGTGCTTGATCCAAATCAGGGCAACGAGCAAACGATCATTGAAGCCCTGAGCTCCTCCCGTAGTTCCCACACTCAAGGGTCGCTCCCTTCCAGCATCGGCATTCACTGTCAAGTGGCACACGGTCAATGACAAGCCGAACCTCCAGAGGAAGGCCACCCCCAGCCACCAGGCAACTCGACGAGGAAGCTGGTCCATAGAATCAAGTGGCCGGCCGCGAGCTGAATCCAGGAAGAGGAGAAGCAACGGAGGGGCGGTTGTGTGCTTCCTACCGCCCGCATCATTGGCAGCCTGAAGCGTCTCACATCTCTCCACTTCAGCCTCATAGTCCGCTTTTTGTTGGTTCAAGGCGTCTTGTTAAGAGTCGGGGCCTCCATGGCTTGGGAGCACAAGTCGACCTGCGGGACCACACTCAAAGTAGGCACCGGAGGCCGCGTCCCAGGGCGTCCCTGAAGCATTGCCACTGCATCCCTGACCCAACCATCAAGTAGGGAGGCAGGAGGAACCGAACCAGGAGGGCTGCCAGTCGCTGCAAGATTCACATTCAGAAGAGACCACTGTAGTGTTGGCATTCGTGCAGTGTAGTACTGGATGATTCCACGAAGTACACAAGCTCGACGAGCACGTAAGGCGGTTTCCCGCTCCCGCGGAGCCCAGCATTGAGGAACTCAGCCGCGTCCATCCACCGTCGAAGTGCAACATCATGTGGAGTAACCCCTGTCTGTATCCACAGCGTTTCTTCATTGTCTTCCTCTCATCAACAACATGAACTTTGGTGGACGTGTCTGTAGCCTCCACGCCATCAGACACATGTCGGTTCGCCTGCATGAGCTGACAAGTCTCCACAAACGGCATTGCCATCATACGCAGCAACCCCAATTGCATGATGGACGCTTCCATAGCCCCGAAGCCCTGGAACATGCGAAGTCTGTCCTCATGCTGTGGCCCCAAAGACATCATCCGTGATGCCTAGGACATGTAACCACACCATCGTCGCATCTTCACACGTCATAGTAGCCCTTGCTGCGGTAGCACTGGGGCACTTGGGCCTAAGCAGAAAACGCTGATGGAGCACGGCGGCCGTGAAACAACCTGTCTGTGAACCATGCCTGCCCAACCACGCTGCAGCCAATGTAGGGAGAGCGGTCCGTTTCCTGAGGGACAAGCTGTCTCGTTTGCTCTGTGACATGAACAGCTGGCATGTAAGTTGTCCGAATAGCATAATGTCAAAGTCCGAACACATCAAGGCGCAAAGCTGTTTTGTGACAAATCTGGACAGGCTGAATTTAAATTCCCCTGTGGCGGCGACAGTAATTCCCTTTTGGCTCTGCTGCCCACATGCATCTTAAAGAGCCTGCAAGCGTCAATGAAAGCATCACTGGCCTCCCGTTTGTCTCATTTGTGTTGATATTTTCGGCCTTCAACGCCGAGCACGGAAAGCAACCAGCCAACTTGAGAAGACCGTCTGATCTCAACCCAGGAAGCATCGACGAGATCACTCACTGTTCGGGAGGTCATTCAGTAGCTGAGGGTCGGACGTGCAAACTGCTGCACAGTAAAGACAGGCGGTGGCCAACATGCCTGTCGGATCAACGTCTCTCAGGCTTTTGTTGGTTTCTGTTTGTTCCAAGCCTCTGAACCGCTCCTGCATGGGAGCATCGCTGCCACTCTCAGTTTGAAGATGTTGCACGGACAGGAGGCTGTAGAAGTACATTGCCGTGGGAGCCAAGCGGCACATCAAGGACTCCCATGCAGCTGGTGCCCTTGGCCGGTCATTAGTCTGCGTCCGCCCTATGACTTCATGCCCCGTCAAGGTTCGGCCATGAATCAACGCACGACACAACACATCGCTGCTCCCTCGATGTCCAGCTGTCCGGCTGGACAGCCCAAGGGCTGATGGGTCCAATAGAAACGAAGTAGCCAGTTCAGCCACGTCTTGGCCGTACCACAGCTTGGCAACAGAAGCCTTCCACACAACATACCCTTCGGCGCCAACTGCCTGCTCGCATGGTTCCATGGTCTCAACGAGTTGAACCCAGCAAAGTTGCCCAAACGGTGTTGCTGCCTCCTCTCACAAAGGTCAGCCCAACAACCTGGTCAGTGGGAATGGGACTCTCACTTGAGCCTTCCACAGTGACAATGGAGCCCCCGGACGTGCCCCTTATGACCAGACCTATGACATCAGCAGCAAAGTCGACTCTGCCGGGAGGCTGAATCTCGAAGACGTTCGTCCGCATGACGCTGTCTCCATAGCCGACGGCACAGGCAGACACCTTGGACAAGAACCTTGCTGAAAGCCGTACTGGGTCAAGGGAAAGCGCAGACAGGACATTCGCAGGAGCCACAAAGGAAGCAACATCGTGCTCAGAATCATGAACCACCATCGACAAAGAGGACTTGATTTTGACGCCCTCTCTCTCTCTCTCTCTCTCTCGAAAATGAGCGAATCGCAACCCTCGTCTACAACATGGGCGTTGGTGAAACAAAGCACAATGTTCGCCTGAATGTGCTTGTTGCCAGAAAGCCCAAGTCGCCTGTTGAGGGAATTTCAGGTGGCGAGTATGAACACGCATGACCCTTGAGACAAAGTGGTCTGTGAAATCAGTTTGCAGATGAAAGGCAGCCGGCGGTGACCCACTCTCAGCTACTGTGTGACTGAAAAGCAAATCGTGCGTGCTGGTGGGCATGGCCGCCTGAACCAGGAAGGAGAGCTTGCAACTCAGAAAAGCTTCGACGTCATGGGAACAACTAGAAGCTGTCTCAGACTCAAGGCTGATGACGTTCGGCACACCCTTTGTCGACAGCTTCGTGAAGATTATGCCGTAGATCTCATCGTCGTCTTAGTCCAAACCTTCCTCGTCAGGATGTACCAACTTCTCTTCCTCGCCTTCGCTGGAAAGCCCTGAACAGGTCTTTTTGCTGTTCAGAAACCTGGCCAGTTGCACCCTGCTCTTGTTCACTGCTTGCCTGGCTTGCCTCCCGGCATCAATGATCCGTCTGTACCAATCAATGAGCTCTTCCACATGAGCCTCGGTCAAAGGCCCCTCAAAAAAGTGATGCTCACTACATAGCCGGCCAAGCTTGTGCACAACCAGCTATCGGCTGCGAAGCTTATGAGCATTTGGCGATAGAAGGCAGCGCTGGTGAGCACGCAGGGCAGAAACAAAGGAGAATTAGTTTTAATACATGTTTTGTAGGCGGCCTCTGAAGGCAGCGTGGGGGTTCCTTGGCGTTTTGCGAGCTTGGTTGTCTTTCGATACCCGGTCCAACGTGGGTGCTACGGTCCCGACGGCTGTAAGGAGGCGAGCTGGCGTACTGATCGGACGTTCGCCATCGACTGCGACTGACTTAGCTCGAGTTTAAGGTTGAAGGTCTATGCGTTAATAACTATACTGCGGACTCTAAGGGAATACATAACAGTATTACTAAGGGTGTCTTATTGCGATTGCTAGCAGCAGCTGGAACCCCGAACCATCGCGAGAAATGGTGTTCCTCCTGTAGCTCATGTCTTGTGTTTAGAGTTTAAGGGTTCAGGGGCACGGGTTTGGGCGGATTGGCAGCTTTGGGTATAGGGTTTGGGTATCTTCGTCTTACTGCCTCAGCCGGTGTTGTGCGCATATCCGTTACTGTTGTCACTCTTCAAACCTGCGTTGTGTTTCCTGCAGTATGATTACTTTTGCTGGTTCTGCTACCAACATAGTACTTTGCTCGTCATAACGACAAATGTCGGTACTCTTGCCTGTGTAAGTAGTACTTTTCCTGTTCTTGACATGTGCTAGCGTTGACACCACTTCTCTTGTTGCTGTTGGTCTTCCACGGCTACTGGCCGACAGCCAGCTGTTCCACGGCATGGCTTGTCTGGGTTCCGGTTCCGGTTGCCTCAAGAGTGATTGATCGATAACGCAAGCACAACTTCCGTTGGTGGTTAAGAAAGTACCATGACCTTACACCTCAATGCACGCACCAAACCAATAACACTAGATAGCTGAACCCTGGACCCCTATACCCTAAAGCCCTACACTACCCTTACACTAACTAGCCCCGACCTGAGCAGAATCTTTTAGACAGAACCCATTAAAGAACCCGAAATCAAACATCTATCAGGCGAGCATCTGAACCTTCGGTTTGCGACATCCGGTCCAGCTCGAGAGCGAACTCCCGGTCCCAATTACCCAGCCTCCGGCACAAAATCAAAATCACACCAAACCCTGAACCCCTAAATTTGCGGGTGGGCTTACGGTCTAGAGAACCCTAAACTCTAAACCCTAAACCCCTAAACCCCTAAACCCTAAACTCTACACCTGAAAGGCAAAACCCCTAAGCCAGCCTCGAACGCAAAAATTCAAGCCAGAGGCGCCTTGGATTGCAAGGCTCGGGCTGCATTTAAAGTTCTTAGAGGGCCTACATGGTTAGAGCATACCTTAGGATTCCTTTAAAGGGCTACTATAGGACACCGGCTCCTTTTGGGCTATTATACGAGTGTAGCACACGGGCCTTAATATTTAGAACAGGGCTCCTTTAACAGGTCCCTCATAGGCCTGAATAATTGGAATAAGGGAAGTTTGATACCACTTGTTCAGACCCCTGTGTTAGAGTTTGGGTTTAGTATCCGGCAAGGGTTTCAGGTTTCGGGATTAGGGTTTTGATATTTAAAAGTTTGGCTTCTGTGGGTTTCAAGTTTTGGGCTTTCAGTACGTTGAGAGCAGCAGATTCTGTCCGGCTGTTGGTGGTTGTTTGGAGGTGCTGAGCAGCGGAAGACTTCGCAGTAGACATAGCAGCATGGCAGTGACACCGACCGATGTTATTCGTCTAGCCTGTTCGTCAACATTATCGAACTCGGGCTTCATGATTTAGGGTTCATGGTTCGTGTGCAGCTTAAGGTCCGCTTGGGGGGTCTATGCATGCAAAGATCCCCCTACTACTCCCACTACTCCTGCTACTCCTCCCACAACTCCTCCAACCCCTACTCCTACTCCTACCCCTACCTTTGCTATTCCTACTCCTACTCCTACCCCTTCTCCCACTCCTACTACTCCTACTACTCCTACTCATCCTACTCATCCTACTCCTACTACTCCTACTACTCCTACGACTCGTACTACTCCGACTACTCCTACTACTCCTACTACTCCTACTACTCCTACTACTCCTACTACTACTACTACTGCTGCTGCTACTACTACTACTAACACTACTACTGCTGCTGCTAGTACTACTACCACCACCATCAGCACCAGAAAATTATTGGAGACGTCGTAATTCATAAAGCAGGCGAATCACAACAAGAAGAAGGCGGCGAATAATGAGTATAGCGACAACATCGACGAGACTGCATCCAACAAGGACCATGCAACAACGACCAAAACTGTGGCAGTAACGACAGAAAGAAGAACGATGGCAAGGCGTTAGTTGGCCGGACGGTTCAAAAGAATCAACGGCTTAGGGTTTAGGGTTAAGAAAGCCAAGTGCAATCGCGGGCCCGTGAATGCATAAGTCTTAGAGTCTCAAAACTCAACCTGAACCCTAAACACAGCGCCCGACAACCAAAACCACAACGGCCCTAGAGAATCCTTATAGGACCCTTATAGTACCCTAATGCAGTACCCTAAATAGTCGGATCCTTGTTAAAAGGACCCCCAAAACAAGGAACCCCTAATATAGCACCCTAAATGGGAGGATCCATATTACAAGGATCCCAAAATATGGAACCCTTAACAGACCCTAGTATAGTACCCTAAATAGTGTAGGATCCAAATTATAAGGATCCCAAAAAAAAAGGTACCCCTAATCTTCGGAAACTCCCATAATGATCCCCATTATAGCACCCTGATAGATCCCTTTAAGGACCCCTTAAAGGTACCCCTAGTACCCTTTGGCCCTTCCTCCAAAAATCAAGAATTCTTAAAGTAACCCCCGCTGTAGCAGCTGCAAAGGACTCCGAAGCTGGGCTTCGCGAGAACTTAGGCTTCGTGTAAAGTCTAAACCTTCAGGAGGGTGTTTTTTTTGAACTCCTTTTCTCCAGAGACAGCAGTCTGCACTCTAGAAAGGTGAAGGGTTTAGGATTCAGGGTTCAGGGTTTGGATTTAGGGCTGAGGGTTTGGGATTCGGTCGGTTTAACAAGCCAAAGGGCCTCGACAGTTCGTCGAAACTTGGACAGTTTCGGAAGCAGACGTTGGTTCCACTCTCTTCCAGTCGCCTCCGAGGGTTAGCGGTGTAGTGAAATTAAGGGTCGGCTTCAAGGTTATGGGTTTAGGATTTAGGATTTAGGGTTAGGGGCTTTAGGGGTTTAGGATTTGGGATCTCCGGGAAGAAATTTCGGCGCAAGGCTGCCTATGACTGTTTAGCAAAGACTCGAGATACTCATATGGGAGTTTCCGAAAATTAGGGGTACCTTGTTTTGGGGTCCCTATAATAAGGATCCTACTATTCATGGTACTATATTAAGGTCCCCTGTTTTCGGAAACTTCCATATTGACCCCATTCTAAGGCGACTTAGGGATTGAGTGCCAGAGGGCATCAGTTTAGAGGCTATGGACTTGAGGCTCTGGCTCGACCTTTTAGTCCTACTCTTGCTGTTCTGCAGTGTCTTTGGAAGTTCTGGTGCTGCTGTTGTGCTTGCAGTTCTATTGGCCATCTTGTAACGCACCACCTGGGACCCTGAACCACCCTATCCTTCTGCCCTTTTCCCTGGACGCACCACGCCCTCAGCCCTAAGCAACGCACGGCCTTTACCAATGCACCAAAATCCGACACACCGAAGCAGCCCGCATGGCAGCCATTATAAAACTGCAACCAAGCCTTACAGAACTCTTGTAATACAGCGGCCTTGATCATTACCAATGCTATTGTGGGGGGTTCCTTATTATGGTTACAGTATAGTACCCTCCCCCAAACCCTATTCTAATGATTCAGGCCCCTATATTACAGAACCCTATTATAGATTCCTTGTAGAACCCTATAAAGGAACCCTCTGAAACCCTCTTCTAGTGAACCAGGCTCCTATATTAGACCCGCTCCTGAGCAGCTCCCGTGCGGGCTCTCTGCTTTGTTGCACAAGACGAATCAGGGTTTCTTCTGCAGTCCTCGGCTTCAGAGTCTACGGTTCGGGGTTTAGGGTTTAGCGTTTAGGGTTGAGGGTTGAGGGGTTTTGGGTTTAGGGTTTAGGGTTCAGGGTTTAGGGCTCAGGGTTTAGGGTTTAGGGTCGAGGGTTGAGGGTTGAGGGGTTAGGGTTTAGGGTTTAGGGTTTAGGGTTGAGGGTTGATGGTTTAGGGCTTGGGGTTCAAGCTGGTATCGGGTCTCGTCCAATCCTTGGCTTCACGGTGTACGGTCAGTTGTTTAGCGCTATTTTGGGGTGTGGGGTTCAGAGCTTCGGTTTAGGGCGTTCGTCATGCTTGTCCGTGTTAACGTTTTGTTTTGAACACAGCGACCGAAACCCACAAAGCAGTGGTAGTGGTGGTAGTAGTAGTCGTTGTCGTCGCCGTCGTCGTCGTAATGGTAGTAGTAGTAGTAGTAGTAGTAGTAGTAGTAGTAGTAGTAGTAGTAGTAGTAGTGGTAGTAGTAGTAGTAGTAGTAGTAGTAGTGCCATACGAATGTCTGCAGAGCCCACTGTCCAACACTCCAGACCCTGGGCTGTTGCAATGCGGGTGCTTCAGGAAATAAGAGAACATGACACCGCCCTAAACCCTAACCCCTAAAGCCCTAAACCCTAAACCGAGTCAGGAACCTCTACTTGACTTATTAAACCCGATCTGGCATCGAAGGTTTCTTGAGATGGTAGATCGGATGCTTTCCAGCGGGAAATCAAGCGAGGATCATGCGCAGGCCTAGGATTCCCTAAACCCTAGGCCCTGCACTGTTAAAATCTGACTCACCTACCTCATCGTTAAACCGTCGACTAACCCTTGTAGCAGCTCGTAACGAAGCTAACCACAGCTGGCAAGCTCCTGCCCCTTTCAGAAAGCCTATTTCTCTGTGAACGTGAGGCAAAAGCCAATGCGATCTCACATGGACGGCTCTGAAGCGAGGGTTTAGGGTTCCAGGTCACATAAGCCAGAAAGCCTCAAAGGGTTTCGGGCTTAGGGTCCAGGGTTTAGGATGGTATAGGGTTTATGAAAACTTAGAGTTGATCTCCGACACACAAAGTTTACCACTGGGTGCAGTACCCCTCCTCCCACACCACCGGTAGACCCCGTCGTCCCGCCTCATGCCCTGCAGCCCTACGTCATGCTGAAAGGATCCGTGTACCTAAAAGGTCGGGTTAAGCGTTTAGGGTGCAGGGATAGTGGTAGATGTGGCTTCTCCCAGGAATAACTCCCAACAAGGTATGTGCAACCCGAAACATATCCTGAATCCTTGGAATCTTCCGCAGGACCAGCAAAGGTCATGATGACCCCTAGCCTCCTATTAGGTATTGTGGCTATGTGTTGTAGATTCTTCACTGCCCGTTTTGATTGTGTCTGTTCCTTCCCCCCCCACCGTCCCCCCTAAAAAGCGCATAATGGTCAAACACGGGATTCGCCATGTCAAACCCAGGACTTCTATGTCAGGGTTTCGGGGCTCCGGGCTTTGCATTCTCTGGCTTTAAGGTCTGTTGGGGTTTTGGGCGAGAGGTCTGATCAAGCCTCAAAAGCTGGAAAACCGAAACACATCGAGGCACCAAATGGGGCCTTGCATTCTTTGACCCGTAGATTCTTTTTGAGGCCCTCTCCCGCAGGGGCTAGATTAACTTCAAAGAACGTAAACCTGGTCAACCATGCAGCCGAGATGCCGCCCATGTTCGCGTGCCTGATGCCGGTGCAGATAGCGTTCCAGCGATCTCTCGGGGAAATGCCAGGATAATCTGTCCTCGACGATTTCCAGCATCTGCTCAAACGTGACAGGTGGGGAGTTCGGCGCCGACAAAAGCGCGTGAGCTCTCGCCTGAAGCTTTTCTTACGTACCCGACACACGGAATCTCCCTAAGCCCTAAACCATAAACCCTAACCCCTGAACCCGAAATCCTCGATCCTGAAACCCCATCGACGCCAAAGGATGAGACCTGAGAAGAGTTCTTAGAAGCCGAAGCCACGGCAATGTGGCCAGACCAAACCCTAAACCCTAAACCCTTGCAGGGGATACTGCTTTTTTTACTTGGAGGTTCATGGGTAATTATAAATAGAGTTCAAAGTCCCCTAATATGGGTTATAATTACAGTTGCCCCACTTATTACCCCACTTATAACTACCCATGAACCTCTCGGGGCTCTCAAGAAAGGCCGAGCTTTCATTATGGGAAAACGTTATTACAGGTACCCTTCTTGGGTCCCTATTATAATACGGCACCTAATATGTAGGGTACCCAAAAAAGGGACCATAATTTTGACAATAGAGCTTGGTTCTACACTTTCAATTCAAGCGAACATGCTCTGAGTTTTGTTTGCTGAATTTCCAGAGCTTATGCCTCGGCGAAGAAATACCTAGCGGAAATCGTCAATGCCTGCGAAAGCACACCGGTTTTCTGCCGGAAAACCAGTAACCCTTCGCGGGCAATAACGACTTTACTTAAATTCGTCATTGCCCGCGCAGAAAGACTGGTCTTCTGCCAGAAAACTAGTAAGAGCAGTGACGATTTTACCTGAAATCGCCGTTGCCCGCGAAGAAATACCTCAAATCGTCATTGCCCGCTAAGGAATACCGGTGTTCTTGCAGAACAACGGTATTTCTTCGCGGGCATTGCCGTACGCTGACACGGAAATCGTCATTGCCCGCGACGGTTTTCAGGTTTAAATACATATGAAAGAGAGGTTCAGGGTTTAGGGGTTTAATGGTTAGGGTTTAGGCTACAGGGTTTAGGGGTTTAGGGGTTAGGGTTTAGGGTCATGGGGTTTAGGGGGTTTAGGGGCTTAAGGGTTTTTGGGGTTTGGGGGTTTAGGGGTCTTTAAGCGTTTAAGGGTCTAGTGTGAGTTGCTTTTTCTATGGGTCGCCGATGTGAGACATGCAAAGTATCCCTGCAGATCTATGTGGCTTCCTGATGTGTACTCTGATACGGGCGACATACACCTACATGTGTTGTTTGCACTGTACTCTGCCGCAAGATAATGCAATCTTCTACATATGTGCTGCAACAGATAGAGTTTGATTGAATCAGGAATCTCGTATTCAGCATCCAAGATACACAAGGTTGCGTAACCTGAAATATTCTACACATTGGCTCATCGTTGCAATGCAGCACAATGTCTTGAATCTACAAAGAAGAGCTATACCCGACACAGGTAGGTTTCATTCAGGCTGGTTGCAGGGCGAACCTGTTCAAGCTTTACTCGGGTAGTTCTCTAAATTAGGGTCCCTTTTGGTGCCGTAATCTCTTGGGGACTTGAGAAGGGACCCTAATTTGGAGAACATTTAGTTTCCCGGATGCAGTGTGGCCAGACTACGCGCCTCCCCGGCAAAGAGGACTTGGTTGCTGTGACTGCGAGACCCGGCGACACGACCGGGGTTCCGTGCGCCGTGGCGAACTCTGTCTGGAGAACCATTTTGGGATGCTGATCTTCATGGCTTTGGCAGGATCAGATTATTCGCCTTCGGGACTCCCTTCTGTGGTCTTCGACGCACGCGGTTCTAAAAGGTTTTGGAATGTTGCCGGAACTCGAAATTGCGCTCCTGTTTGCTCTTCCAAAAAGCGTGCTCCCGCCACTCTTCCGGTCATACTCTTTTTGCCACCACGGCTCGGTGCGCTCGCAGGCTCTTTGTTTGGTATGTAGGACTCGGACTGCAAGGTCAGGTGCTCTGTCACTGTTCCGGACCTACACCGGTTCTAGGGTGCTTGGGGCTGGGGGCGTCTAGTAGACCTAAGTCTTAAGTCGTATACACCCGGAGCCTTTAGCCCCTATACCCTCAAGCCGACACCCTAAACACCTAAACCCCTAAAGCCCTAAAACCCCTAAAAGCCCTAAAAGCCCCTAAAAGGCCCCCTCAACTTCTCAACCCTTCAAAATGCCGAGGCACGGTGAGCGCACACATCTTCCTGAGCAGAGATTCAGGGCTCCCCTGGTGCTCCAGGAGGGTCTGAACCGTCGGTCGATGAGGAGGCTCGGCACCTAGGCTCTTTCGTGGGTCCCTTTAAAGGGGTTCCTTTTAAAGGGGGATCTACAGTAGGGTTCTAGAAACCCTGGGCCTACAACCCCAAAATACTAGGATTCATTTAAGGAACCCGAATAAAGGCCCACGGTTTCTTATTCAGGTTCCTACATTCGAAGGGTTCCAATGAGAGCTCTTTCCTTAAGGCTTGAAAAAAGGCATATAAGGGCTTTCTGTAAGAACTCTCTACGAGCTTTGTTCGGGCTCAGGGGTTTGGGGGTTCATCCCTGAACCCAAAACCCTAAAAACCCTAAGCCCCTAAAACCACCCTAAACCCTAAACCCTAAAACCTAAACCCCAAACCCTAAACCCTCCTGGGGTCTCGCTTTAACGGGTCCTTTAGGACTTAGGGACGCCGATTCCCGCAGGTGCCGCAAACCCTGAACCCCCGAACCCTAAAGCTGTCATTGCTTTTTTGCTGTCGTCCCCGGGGTGTGTTTTTTGTTCTGCTGTCGTTGCGGGGTTTCTTTTGCTGTCGTCCCCGGGGCGCGTTGTTTTTTGCTGTCGTTCCGGGAACGGGGTTCACTGACTTGCTGGCTTCCTGGGTCCGCACAACGACGGCAACAACACAACATGAAGCAACGACAGCAAAAAAAAAAACACAGGCTTACCCTAAACCCCTACACTCGCATCCTCTAAATCCTACGCCCAATGTGCCGAAAGCCCTACGCCCTGGACCCTCGAGCCCGTGGTGGAAGAATCCTCAATGAACAGCACGGAAACAGTTCACATAAACCATGAACCACGAAGCTTTGGAGCACTGCACCGTACTTACAAGCCATGAAAGACAGCGAACAAGACAGTGAACACAAAACCCAAAAAACACACGCCACACAACCACAAACATCACAATACTACTGCAAATGCATCGAATGGCGCTGTATATATCTTCATATAGGCTTACAAAGCAAATGCATATGTATGTGTGTATGTATATATATATATATATATATATATATATATGTATGTGCGTGTGTGTTTATACATATATATATATATATGTACTAAATATATATGTACATATGTAGTTACTCCACCTCTCTGTATAATCCTCTATCTGAGCCGAGCTTCAGCTCATCAGCTCCCTGTAGATGCCATGGCTGCGGATCGACTGCTGTAGCCGCGACAGGTTCCGATCGTTCAGCTCCTGCGCCTGGCGGGGGGGGCCGAGGGCTTTGGATCCTCTGAAGGCCCCCATGTAAGGGTTCTATCAGGGTTACTAGAAGGGTCTTTCTTCAGTGGCCGAATAGATATGTTCTGTCATACTTATCGTTCAAGGAACCCCAAGGAAGAATGTGGGCAAGTACTTCGGCCTCTACATTGCCAGGGCTATTGAGTTTAGGCTTTTAGGGATGTTACATTTGAGGGGTGTTACATTTGAGGGCTGAGCCTGGAAAGGGCTAACATGGGGGCCTTAATAATCAGAATAGGGTTTTGGGGCCCTATTTTATCATTATAATAAGGAACCCCCTATTACCATGGGTAGTAGGTCTGCTTGGAGGTTCATGGGTATAAGTCTCCGTATATAAGCTATAAATATAGTTTTCCCTACTTATAACCGCACTTATAACTACCCATGAACCTCCAAGTAGACCAATCTTAGGGCTCCTTGCGCCGAACCTTGATGCGGATAAGGGGAAACAAGCTACAACAGCCCCAGCTATCAAGGAGGGAGCCCCCGCTGAAACCCTAACCCCTACAACCGTAGCAAAGTCCTCGCCAATGTATGCCCTGACCAGCGTGTCCAGCGTCTGCGTGCAACGCGACACAAAAGACAGCCGCGCTTCCAATGCATCCATGTCTTCCTCCGAGCATGTGGGGCAGTGTCGGGCTTATTGCTCAGGGTATCAAGGCTAATGTTGAGGGTTGATGTACATGCCTGTTCAGTACATCCCACTTCTTTACTGGCTGTAACATTAGCATTAATCCCTCAACCCCGCAACCCTCAACCCTTAATCCCTCGACCCAGCAACCCTCAACCCCAAACCATCCCAAACCCTCCTAGCGTGGCTGGCCTCACCCCCCAAGAATCCATGGCGCTGCAGCTGCTCCACCAGAGTTTTAAGTCTGTCCTGTCTCGGATTGCCAGGCTAGCTTGTGCTGCTAAGACAGGGACCTCAATAGTTAGAGTGGCGGTTTAGATTTCAGGGTTCAGGGCTTAGCGAGGTTTTGGAGCGTTTGAGGACTGTTGTAGCAAAACTACATGGCGGAAGCACGGGGATCCTCATCGTTGTGACTATCATCAGCATGGCGACGAATGCTTCAGGGATTCCGGGGTCTGAGGAAGCTTCAGACTATCCATGAAGCCTCGGAGTCAAGATGGGGATGATGAGGAGAAGGAACAAGAAGATGATGATGGCCGTTATCTTCTTCGTCTTCATCATCATCTTCATCATCATTATCAGATCTGCTCCTCCTCATCATCACTTTCATCATCAACATGGCCCTCATCATCACTTTCATCATCAACATGGCTATCGTCATGCTCATTGTCATGGCTCTTGGTCATAGTGGTGATCACAACGAAGTTCAACATCGTGAGAATGGTCCTGGTGACGAGCAAGACAGTGATGATGAACAATTGGAAAGAGGAAGCTCCTGGTAATGAGCTCGCGGGATGGTCATCGTCATGCTGAAAGGTGGTGTTCGCCAATATGATGACGAGCATAGCTATGGCAATGATAAGGAGGGCCAAGAGCATGGTTATGACGAATATCATCAGTATCATCACGATAATGATGAACATGATGATGACGAAGAAGGTCCTGAACATATCATCGTCAACAACAACGCATCATCTGAACCATACCACTATAAATATGATCGTCGACATGGCCACGAACATGAACACAACCGTTGTCATGATGATGAACTTGCTGCATGTTCGCAACGCGGGAGCACGCCCTAGCTGTTAGCTGCTCTGGGACCGTCTTCAGAGTTCAGGGCCGTTTAGGGTGTAGGGCGTAAGTTTGAGGGTTTGCCTGTTCAGCTTCTGATTGAGTTTAGACCTATGCAATCGAATGCAAAAAACCGTCAAGCCCTCCAAAGTCGGAAGGATGTGGGCCTGCTGAGTTTCGGAGTATTGCTTTAGGGATCCATAAGCTCCTCGAAGGCTACTGTATATATGGGTTCCTGTGCGGGATCCGAAATGGGTTCTATAAGCTGTATAGGATTTGGGATTTTGGGCTTACGGTCCGGCCATGATGTCAGACAGCTAGTTCGAGTTTAGGGTTTTGCTGATGAAGCATCAGGCATCACAAAAAGAAGACCATCATACGCCAAACCTCTGAACCCCATAAACCCAAAACACCCTAAAGCCCTTTTCAGACCCGTGTGAAGCTTGACCCGAACACCTTCTGTCGCAATAGCTCAACGCATAGAGCCCGGCATAGATCGGTTAAGGAATAGTCCACATCATAGAGGGACCGATGATTAAATGAACCCTACCTCTATCCCCATGACCTGGTAGAGCCACGGCCCAACACCCACAAAAGGCGATTATGCTACATACTTTTGGGCTCCAGGTAGGCACGAAAGCCGCACTGTTGAATTGAGGGCATCGGGCTCCCCGGTACACGGAGTCTCGAAATCATGACTCTGGCATCTGACCCACCTGACTTGTTCAGCGCTCTTAAAGATACCAAAGGGTAACCTTTGGCAGTAGATCGGTGTTATAGTATCCCTCAAAAAATTGAAAAGATTGCGTCAGTACTCTACTACTAGGCCACAATCGGCGATAGATTTCGGTTCGGGGTTAGATTGGGACAAACCCTTCGAACCTAAAACCGAAAACCTCTCAAACCTGAAACCCTTTTAGTAAAGCCTTACAGCAACGGGCTATCCGAACCCCTAGACCATTTAGCATCCTAAATGTGCTAAACCCTGAACTACGCCCTGAACCCTTCACCATAAGCCCTACAGCTAAGCTAAAACCCTGAGCGCTAATATAGGGGCCTTAATAATTATAAGATTGTTTGGGGCCCAATATGATATAAGCTGCTATAATTGTAATGAGGAACCCTCAAGATAGTATTGGTAATTATTAAGGCCCCTGTATTAAACCCTAAAAACCCTGAGCGCTAGTCCCCGACCCCCAATTCCCAGCCATGTCCTCGGCAGCCTCCTCCGCGGGTGCCATTATGCACCTCAGGGCTTAGAGGGCATGGGGGTTGGGCTTACGGTTTCGGGCTCTGGGCTGTTTTTGGGTTCCTGTAGAGGCTTGTTGGGTTTTGTATGGTTTTGTTGCGTGCCATAGGCGTTCTATAGACAGTTTTGCGGAAGCTTTTAGGATGTTTTGAGTCTCGGGATTGCGCACCCCTTAACCCACAAAATCCAAAGCCTCACGTGAGCGTTGGAATCCTTCTCGTGGTCGTGGTAAGCCAAGTAGTGCTTTTCTCCCTTAAAACCTAAACCCTGATCCACTTTAGAACCCCCATGGAACCATTAACACTTACGGTACCCCTTAAAGTGCCCCTTGTGGTACTCCTATAGCAGACTCTGAAAAAGCTCGGGGCTTAACAAGTTGGCTCTATGCTGGCGCACAAGACACGACGATAACTCCAAGCAGGGATTAGGGCTTATTTGAGATTTAGCGTCTTGGGCTATATAAGTTGCTTGGGATTTGTGTTTTGGGCTTATGGCTTTTGGCGCGTTTCGGGTTGCCCGCTTTGTGTTAATTCTTGGGTTTAGTGCTTTGGGCTTAGGGCTTAGCAGTGCAGTGAAAGTGTAATGCCAGGCATATTATAGGGGCCCAAATAATTGGAATAGGCTTTTGGTGCATACTACAGTAAGATATCTAAGGAAACCCCCACAACAGTATTGAAAATTATTTAAGCCCCTTTGGTACAGTACCCTTATAGATCCCTTCTAGGAACCCTGAAGGTCCCCCTAAAAAGGAACCTATAGGAGGAGGATAATTATACTGTTGATGATATAAATCCTGCATGACCCATAATAAGGAATATACCATAATTCCCATAGTTTAGGGTCCTTAAGGTCATGCAGGATTTATATCATCAACCGTATTAACCTGCCTGATTTCTTCCTGAGCCCCAGGATGAATAGCAGGGCCCTAGGACCCCCCCATGGGAAACTCGGAACAGGGCAGACGCCCTGACCTTAATAGTAGTAGTAATAGTAATAATAATAATAGTGATAGTAATAATAATAGTAATAATAATAATAATACTAATAATAGTAATAGTAATAATAATAGTAATAGTAATAATAATAGTAATAGTAATAATAATAGTAATAGTAATAGTAATAATAATAGTAATAGTAATAGTAACATAACCCTAATCGTAAGCCTGAACAGCCTGCTGTTCCCAGGCACCCATCGGTGGCTGATGCCGGACCAGAGGACGAAGTCACTTCCTGGTGTTGTCTAGGGTTCCGCGCTTAGGGTGATGAGGGGGTTTATGTCTTAGGCCCTCGGGCTTCGAGTTTAGGTGTAGGGGTTTAGGGTATGCGTTTTTAAAGTGGCTTCGTCTTTAGGGTCTTCGGTTTCGGGCTTGGGGCCTAGACATGTAAACCCAAAAGTACAAGTACAAGTACGACGACTACTGCTGCTACTACTACTGCTGATGCTACACTAGTGCTGTGGCTGCTGCTACTGCTACTGCGATTGCTACTGCTAGCGACCACTTATGCTACTGCTACTGCAGCTGCTGCTGCTGCTGCTACTACGCAGGGAGCCAAGAACGAAATAGTAGCGTTTGCGGTTCAGAGATCACCGGCGTTGACAGACCGTTAGAATGAGCCGCGTTCTGCCAAGGACATGCACGAGCGGCAGACAAGCGAGAGTTATGTTCAGCAAATCCGCACATCAGACTCAGACTCAACTACCACATTGTCTTCGAGCGCCTAAGTTTCATCTGCTGCGCGTTTTATCATACCTGCAGCGCCGAGAAGTCAAGCTGCGAATCAAACCAACCTTTCAGCGAGACCGACTACCCTGAAGCAAACATCCTATCTACTCCAGCGCCTCCTCCTCCTCCTCCTCCTCGCCGTCTCCGTCGTGGCCTTCGTTGCTGGGATCCTCGTCCTTCACGAGTTCTGACAAGTTCTAGGCCTTGGAAGCCTGATGAATTCTCAGTCGCAGGTATAGGGCTCCCTAAACCACCTTATATAAACCTTAAACCCCAGAATCTTATGTAAATCCAACCTGAACCCAAGCACCAAGACCCTCACACCAAACCCTTGCCATAGCCTAAACCCAAAAATCTTGAACCCACGGATTACACTAGCATCGTGTCCATGCGTGGCAAGACGAGTGCGGGCATCTGCTGCCGGCCGGAAAATGCTGGAATCGTGTTTTTTCTTTCGCTGTGTGTGTGCACGGGGGGGGGTAGTTCTCTAAGTCCTCTTTAGGGCCCTTTGTATAAGGGCCCTAATTTAGACAGCTACGAGTGTGCTTGCCAAAATGTAACAAACATTCCTACCCCACATTGCGCCTCGAAGCCAATATCTAGCTCCCCAGCCTTCCAATCCTTACCCCAAGCCCTCGTGGTTCTACCATAGCCCCAAACTACTCTGTGAGTTTGACGGTTTGAGCCTGCTTTGGAGAAGTTTCGTCCATGCAGGAATCTTTCTCCCAATGGTTCCACAAACATGTATGCTTTCTCTTGTGATGTCGAAAACGCAACACCACACATCAACTCTGAAAAAAAGGGAGCAAGCTAGCTGGCAGATAAGCCAAAAACAGCGATGCTCGGTGGCACTGTTCTACAGGATTGTAATTTTTAATGCGAGGTTTCTGATTCGGAGACGCTGCGCAGCGCACTTCGCCACACTTATACGATGCTTTCCTATTCAGATTTATGCGGCAGCACGTCACAACTCTTCAGTTTGGTCGGTTAGCCGGATAGAACGACTTGCTGCCGTCAGTAGTAGGAGGAGGCGGAGATGGAGGAGAACGAAGGCGTCATGTGTGCAATTCGTCTTGCAGGGGCTTAAATGCGGCTGTGTAAGTCTGATGCGGCTTAAATTTCGCAGGGCTCAAAACCCGGCACTTCCGACCTGGGCTTTACGAGTCGGAAAGTACAACCTCAGGGGATTTAGGGTTATAACAAAAGAGCCCTGGTCTGTGTCGTCGCTGTCGCCGCATAGTTCCGAAAATGACGACAAGAACAATACGTGTAGTTGTAGTTGTACATGTAATTTCAGCTGTAGTAGTAGTCGTCGTCCTTGCACTAGTGATAGGAGTGGGAGCAAGAAGAGTAGCAGCAGTAGCAAGCCGCAGCCGCGGCCGTAGTAGTCGTAGTCGTAGTCGCAGTAGCAGTAGCAGTAGCAGTAGCAGCAGCAGCAGCAGCAGCAGGAGGAGGAGGAGGAGTAGTAGTAGTAGTAGTAAGCAGGAAGCAGTAAGCAGTAAGCAGTAGGCAGTAGGCAGTAGGCAGTAGGCAGTAGGCAGTAGGCGGTACGCAGAAGTAGTAGCAGCAGCAGCAGGAGTAGTAGTAGTAGTAGTAGTAGTAGTAGTAGCAGCTGTAGTAGGAGTAGGAGTAGGAGTAAGGGTAGGAGTAGCATGAGCAACGGTAAAGGGAAGCAGAGACAACAGCACGGTGCAACCTGAAAAGAACCACAGTAACACCCTGCTAGCATGTAAAGCCATGCACTCCTCGGGTACTGGCAGGGGCACCATACCCAAACCCTGAAGCCTAAAAGTCCAAAACCTACAGCCTGGGTGCAGGGTCACTTGCGGGGTCTACGCCTGAGGCCTTAATCGAAAGGCGCATTCTTGATTCCTAACCTTAACCCTCTGAAACCTCGCGAGAGAAGCTCGGAACAGGGGAAATCCCTGAAATACACAGAGCAACCCTCCCAAAAGCCTAAACCTCAAAAACCTAACCCCAAACCGAAGCCGCCTCCAACTCCGGTGTCTCTTCCCCCAGCGGCAGCTGACCCCGTGTCTCGGTGAGCCGCGGATCAGCGTGTGGCGGGCGTTCGCAGGAGAAGCGAATATCTCTTTGCAGCAGTCCAGTCCGGAGGGGCTGCCTGGACGGTCAGGGTTTAGAGCTTTTAGGGTTTAGGGTTTACCGGTTACGGTTCGCTGTCATCGGCTCCCTGTAAGGACAACCACTTTGGGATGTCTCATGGGAGCCTTACCAAGTAGAATAGAGTCTTTGCCGTATAGTGTAGCTTATGCTGGGACGAGCAGGGGATGCCATTACTAATTACTCGGACCCCCTTTTCAGCTCTACAGAATCGGTTAAACCAGAAAGGACCTAATCGGATGTTGCTCCTCCTCGCATCCAGTTAGACCCCCAAACCTGCCATACAGGCGGCACCCTAGACCTCTGAAAGTCGTAAAACTGGCGTTTCTGTTGTGTTTCTTGCTAAGGCAAGGAAACCCTGAACCCTGGACCTTCAAGTATGACTCCAGAAACTTGCGACTCTCGTCTCCTGAGGACCACAAGGAAAGGTAGTGTAGGGGGCTTAATAATTAGCATAGGGTTTCCGGGCCCATTACACTATAGTTATAATGAGGAACCCCGAAAATAGTATAAGTACATAATTATTAAGGCCCCTGTTTTAGCCATGCAAACCTCGTAAGGTTTAGGGTTTACGGCTCTTTCTTTCAAAAGGGGTTACAATAGGGATTTAATTAAGGCTAGGGCATTTAAGGAAAGTGTGCTGAAAACCCGCTTGGCGCTGTAAGCCGCACAAGAACTCTCTTAGCGAGAGTCTGAAACAGGGCTGGCATCCATTAAGAAGACAAGGCCTCTATACATCAGACTTTCAATAGGAATCAGAATCACTTCGCGGTGCCTGAACCGATCGATCCATTCGTTGTGCAACTCCTGTACAGTCAAGGATCTACAAACAGTCCAACCCTGGTCTGAAACGGAAAAGTTTAAAAGTTTCATCCGGTTGCGAACCAGTTCCAGTTCGTAAAACCCGACCGAGTTGCCAGTTTCGTACCTCTGGCCGACTCCTGCCCACCTCTCGCGGACACAGCTTCGTTCTTCCAATCCGCAAATGCTCTGCATCGAGGTCCAGTGGCGCCTGTGGGGCTTTTGGGTTTTGGGGTTCAGGGTTTAGGGCTTCGGGATAGGATGCAAGAGTGTTTCCTATGGGAGTGTGCAGGATTCTGATCGCTTCTGTACCATAAACCCATTGGGGAACCATATTATCTGAAGGGACTGTAAGGGAATGGTACTGGAATATTGATAATCTGGATCACTGTCCCAAAACGAAATGACTTGAGGGAGTTTAGGGCTAGAGTGTCACATTGTTGCATTAGTACTTTCTGAGATGTATTGCATTACCGTATCATTATACTTACTGCTTTGATTCAATTGATATATATATATATATATATATATATATATGTATATATATATATATATATGTATATGTATATTACTGTAGTGTTATCATGTTATGCTATTGCATTTGTATACTATATTATGTTACCATATTGTTGTATCATTGCCATATTGTTTTAAAACTATTGTATTGTTCTACTGTTATACTCTTACCACATCATCATCATATTACGCTGTTTGTAATTATTACTTACTTATCTGTTACCATATGTTATACTATTCCCCACATCACTGTGGGCTCTTGGTTTTCTTTGTCGATATCCGCTCCTCCTCTCCTCTCCTCCTCTCCTCTCCTCTCCTCCTCTCCTTCTCCCGCCACGTGACGCGCCGCACCGCAGCATACACAACACAGCGCGCCAGGCCGCCAATCACAACACAGCACAGCATACACGGCACCACCACACACAGGACACACACCACGGCACCCACAGCATACAACAACACAGAACGCGATGCGCAACACAGCACAGCACGCACGCAACCACAACACACAAGGACACACACACGCACACGCATACACACACATATATATATATATATATGCATAGCGCACAGCACGCACAACACAGCATGCACAACACAGCTGTGTTGGGAATACCGTAGAAGGCTCTGGGGGATGCGGCACGCGGTTGGGACCCCCTTGGAAGACTCTAAACCGGAAGGAGTCTAGAAGGCTCTGGCAGACGCGCGCCTTCCCTTCCTGGAAGACTCTAAACGCCACTAGTGGAGGAGTCTGGCATGCGGAGCGCGTTTGTGAACCCCCCTCGGACGACTCTAAACGCCACTAAATGCTACGTTATTATGTTACTATGATCTTATGTTATTCTGTTCTTATGTTATTACATCACTATATTTTTATGATGTTATATTAACTACTATCATACTGTAACACTATTGTATTGTTATATCATTGCTTCATTACCTTGTTATTATGTGACCATGTTTTGTTGCCATGTTATGTTTGTATATTGCATCACTGCATCGCTGTATCATTGTCTCATTGTATCATTGCATCATTGTATCCGTGTGAAATTGTATTATTATCATATTGTCTTATTTCATGTATTTTGTACTGTTGCATTATACTCCAGCCATAGTTTCACATTATTACATTGTTACATAAGTTTCTGCTATCTGTTACTGTCCAATATATTGCTATAATACTATACAACTGTATGCTCATGTTACCATACTATCATCGTGCCCCATTTAGTTAAGCTTTGGAACTACTATTACTGATGGTTGTTATTGTTGTTATTATTATTATTGTTATTATTATTATTATTAGTCGTAGTAGTAGTAGTAGTAGTATTAGTATTATTATTATTAGTAGTAGTAGTAGTAGTAGTAGTAGTAGTCGCAGTCGTCGTCGCCGCCGCCGTCGTCATCGTGGTCCTCGTCGTGGTCGTCGTTATTGTCGCAGCATTTTTCGCAGTGTGTTATTACTACCACTGTTTTTACTATCATCTATCACTATCCCTGGTTCCATTATTTTATTATTATCATTAGTAGTAGTATTTAGAATAGCTGCGGGTCTATCCCGGCCTCTTCTCAGGCCCTTCTTCTCGTCGGCCGTTTCTAGTATTGGAGCTAGGCTGTTAAGCAGATCAACCTAGAATTTAGCTTCAGGTCCCGAAAAGCACTTCCCTAAACCCCTAAATGCCCGACTTCCTATACCCCTGGATCCTCTGCTCGAAGACTTATACGTATGCCCCTAAATTTTACTTGCGAATCCCAAAAATCTCAAACCCGAGCCCTGCGAAACGACCACGGTCTGGGTCTCGTGCCTGCGCAGTGCGTACCTGACAAGATCACATCGGCGGGCGCGCTGTCTCTAAATTAAACGACATTTATAGGGTTGCTTAGGGTGTTGTAGGTGTTGTAAAGGTCGCTTCGGTTTTTCAACGGTCTCGGCACCCCTAGGGTGTTTAGCTTGTAGGTTCTGGGGTTTAGCGATTAGGGCTCAACTGATTGGGCGCAGGTGCCCTAACGTAGAAGTTAGTAGCAATCCCAACTGCATTTCTCTGCACAGCTTCTGATTCAACCCACAAACCCTACACAGACAGCAACAAACCCCCGATGAAAGCCCGCATAAAAAACCTAATAGCCGGTTTTAAATGTTCATAAATTATGCACGATGGTAACCCTAAAACTCTCAAGCCGGGCACTGAGGTTCTGGAGTTTAGGGCGGGAGGGTCCTGGATGATGTCAGAACCTTACGAAGTAGAAAGGGCTTTGGGACGCAGTGTCGTTTGTACAGGGACTGTCAGGGGAGAGTCTTACTAATTAGTCAAGCCTCCGTCCTGGGTTTCTGAGAATTTCTGTGCAGCTCGCTCGGGGCCATCCTCTATCGAGAATTGGGGGTGCTCTCATTTTGGGGTCCTTATAGTAAGGATCCTTCTATTTAGGGTACCAGATGAGGGTCCCTTATTTTCGGAAACTCCCAATTAGGGTTCCCTCATGAGAAGAGGCTGCGGCCCTATCCAGGTCCCCATCAGGATTTTCAGCGAGTCCAAGTCCAGGGGCTTCCCATTCTGCTATATGAACAATAAGGAGCCCTGGGGAATAGCAATGGTCACTACTCACTTCTACATTCAGTCCAAGCACGAAACCCCTGAGCCAACAAAGAAAACCCATTTACTCGTCGCCGTGCCTGCCGCGGCGGTGGCTCCTGGCACTTTGCGTAGACCCTAATTACCTAGGCCCTCGACCGCAAACTAGAAAGCCCGAAGCCTTACGCCCTGACCCCTTCGCGCTGAGCTGCACTCCTGAAACCCAAGGAGTTCTATGAAACCTTTACAATGCCCTTATATAACCCTAAACCCTAAACTCTAACCCCGAACCTTGATGAAGAACCCTTAGTGCCCGCACAGACAGCAGTTCTGTGCATCCGAGCCTTGACAGGACGTCCCGAGCTCGATGCCCGAACCATTTTGGATTTAGGGCTGTAGGGGTTTAGAGTTTAGGGTTTAGGGCATATAGGGGTTTAGGGTTTAGGGCCCAAAGGGTTGTGACCCGACGTAAACCTGCTATTTCCGGGTTTGGGGGTTTAGTTTAGGTTGCGGATCCTTAAACTCAATAATGGAAGTACCTTATTTAGGGGTCCTTGGAACAAATACCGTGCAAATGTTTGCTTCTGTACTGGGTTTAGGGTCTGGCTGGAAACATCGTCAACTATAGAATCCAAAAAACCTAGTACCTACAACCCCCAAAAACCTAAACCCCAACCGACCCCTAGAATCCTTTAGGACCTAAACCCCCGTGGTCTAACACCGTAACCGCTCTGCTCTTCGAAATGGGAAGTCTTGGAAAGGTTTCGTATAAGGCTGTCCACAGTTCCACAAGGGTACTATCAAGGACCCTACAAACGGTTCTACTTGAGAAGAGGGCCACGAAAGCTAGGGGAGAGGAAGCGCAGCTGCGAGCAATTGGCGCTGAGTAAGGCGGGGGACGCATGTGACATGAGAGTACTGTCGAACACGAGGCCGAGGCGACAAGGTATGTTCGGTGCAGTCTCGCAGTTGGACGACACTGCGAAGGACCAAAAAAAACTGGAGCCAAGACGCAGCGCAAACGACAAACTTCAAACACAAGCAAACTCAGGGACCTTGTGGAAGGGGGGGGGGGGACCTGTGGGTAGGGGGGGGGGGCCCCCCCCCCACCTTGTCCCACGCGCCGCAACCTTAAAGGTGGGGCGGGGGCGGGGGGGGGGGGAAACCACACCTTGTCTCTTCAAAATGCTTCATGAGCGAGGTGAGGGGGGGGGGCGGCCCCCCCTCCCCCCCTCCCCCCCACCTCAACTCTTGGACGTCCCACCTGATAAGGTGTAAGCCCTGGTTTTGCCCTAGTGCCTTAATACAAGGTAGACCAAGTGAAAATTGCTAAAGGGCAACTCCCGCCAGCTCAACAGAGCTAGCTTTCGTGACAGGGTTTTGGCGGTGCAGGATGTGGGGGTTGAGGCCTTTTTGTTGGTAATGTGTTCCGGGTTTTGGGCTAGTGGGTTTAGGACGAAGCTTTCTAACACAATTAAACGCCTTGATGATTATAATTGGGTGTTGGGATGTTTTGAGGCATATGCTATCATTATTCAGACTCTTCAAGCGGGGCCCTCAACATCATAAGCCCGAACTGCGGCCGAGAGTGCTAGTGTGTGTGTGTGTGACCAACACGAAAGCTGGAAGTAGATCGCAAAGGGAAAGAACCTAACGCAAACCCCAAAACCCCAGTAACGCATCCGAAACGCCCTGCCTTTGCAGCGACCGGGAGCGCTTTCGGTGCCATTTTGCCCTGTGCTGCCCCGGGCGCACCCCTGTCAGTTAGGGTCTTTAGGAGCTTGGTGTGTGTTGCACTTTTCGGGTTGGTTGGGGTCCCACCCACCAACCCTAAAACCTAAAACCAGAAAGACTCAACCCAAGCTGGTCCCTAAATTCACACCCCTCGACTGAACGCTACACGAAGGATGTAAGCCCAAGTGACAGTAAGCGTGCTAGCGTGCTATAAAGACCCATATGGAAAGCACTTCCTAGCACCGGCTTACAGTTCAGACCTCGATTTGACGCAAGTCTTGAGAACTGCCGTCCCGAAATTGTGACCCCATCCAAACCGGAATCAACAGCTATGCAAAGCCCATCCGAAAGCCATTAGTCCCCACAACGAATGTACAAACTCTATACCCAAAGAACCAAGCCCATGACCCCAAACCCCAACCCCCAAACAAAAACCCGAAGCGAACCCAGGCCTTTGTCGAATCCACTTTAACACATCCTTTTCAAAAGCCTTATTGGACCCTCCAGAGGACCTTTATTGAACCCCGCGTTTGAAGCCCTGGCATCCCCCCGATTAGGGCTCGGGCTTCGGCAGAGACTTCGGCGGCACAGGGTTCTGGGCCCAGCGTGTGTTGCTACCCAACTTGCCAGTTCTGGGGCTTGGAGCTTAGGGATTTAAGGTGTTTTTTGCGGCTTTGGGGGTCTAGGAGTTGTGGGTTTAGGGTGCGAACTTATTGAGTTTAAGTTCTAGGCAGCAGCAGCCAACCAAGGCCCTGAATCCCTTCACCCCTAGCCCCAAACCTTTAAAAACCCCAAGTCTCAGACTGAAGGATTGAAATGGCTTCCTGGATGCAAAGCTACGGACTTCCAGACCAGCAACCGTAGGTTACGGGTTTAGAGTTCAAGTTTCCTTTTAATAAACAAGTGCGATGCGCTTTGGTTTGGGGTATGGAATCTAGGGCCTTGGGATGAAATGGTTACCATGCCACCATGCAGTCTGGCTGGAAACTCAACTTGGAGCGTTCGTGTTCCCCTGTTGAGAACCTCATCGACATCACCACTGTTCGTGATCCGTGCCTTTTTGAGGGGCTGCAGGTTGACATAAAGTCCCTCCAACTTTTAAAAACCCGAAACCTTCAAACCCTGCGGCACCTGCGGCGGCGGGCTGTTGGGTTGAGGCGGCAGCCCATGTATGGGCAGCTGTGGCGGTCCCTTGAGAGGAAGGTTCGTTGAGAAGGGTGATAGGGCTGAGGAGATAGGATTGGGTCAAAGGGCTTAGTTGCTGCGGGAACAGTAGAAGTAGTAGTAATCCTGATGATAGTAGTAGTAGGCGTACCAATAATAAGAATAGCAATGTAGTACTAGCAGGACTAGTAGTACTAGTCGTGGTAGAAATACTAGCAGCAGCAGCAGCAGTAGGAGTAGGAGTAGGAGTAGGAGTAGGAGTAGGAGTAGGAGTAGGAGTAGGAGTAGGAGTAGGAGTAGGAGTAGGAGTAGGAGTAGGAGTAGGAGTAGGAGTAGTGGTAGTAGTAGGAGTAGTAGTATAGTAGTAGTAGTAGTAGTAGTAGTAGTAGTAGTAGTAGTAGTAGTAGTAGTAGTAGTAGCAGTAGCAGTAGCAGTACTAGTAGTAGTAGTTGTTGTTGCTGGTGTTGTCGTTGTTGTAGTGGTAGTGGTAGTGGTAGTGGTAGTGGTAGTGGTAGTGGTAGTGGTAGTGGTAGTGGTAGTGGTAGTGGTAGTGGTAATGGTAGTGGTAGTGGCAGTGGCAGCGGTAGTGGTAGTAGTAGTTGTAGTAGTAGCAGTAGCAGTAGCAGTAGCAGTAGCAGTAGCAGTAGTAGTAGTAGTAGTAGAACTAGAAGTAGAAGTAGTGGTAGTAGTAGTGGTAGTAGTAGTAGTAGAAATAGTAGTGCTGCATCAGTAGGAGGAGGAGGAGGAAGGAGGAGGAGCAGCAGTAGCAGCCGCAACAGCAGCAGGAGTACCAGCTGCCATAACCGTGACGGCTCGAACTACCGCATTCCTAACTGTCACAATAAGCGTTTCTGTTGACAATAACAGCAACACTGGCAACGCACAACTGTCGGTGGATGGATCGTAAGCACTGCAGGTGAAAACGGATGTGTGGTGAAACAGACAGCACAACCAACATGAGCAGTAAATAAACAGATGCAGGTAACATGACAGTGCTTTTTGCAGTTGCTTCAACAGCGAGTATTTGGCGCAACAACAACCGCGAGCAGGATAATAGGAAGATTGAAGATGTTCGGAGACCACACAGCGACTAATGACCAACACACCAAGTACTGTAAGAAATGCTAGGCAGACAAACAGACAGATAGACACACAGCCACACAGACAGACACACAGACCCGCAGGCAAGAGGAATGGTGGTCGTCAGAACGAATGAAGTAACAACAAAGACATAGGGGTACATCCGCGCATATTAATCTACACCTACATTTACATGTACAGCTACATCTGTGTCGATATCTACGTCTACGCCTATAGGCCATGTCTATGTCGATAACTTTATTTGTAAAATATGTGAACTACATGTATACCTATGTCTATATATATGTATCCATATGTACATGTGTATCCAAGTTGTCAGTACATAAAACAGCACAGATACAGATCTACACAGCCCAGGCAGATGGGCCTTTGCAAGCATCGCTGGCATCGAGGGAGGTGCCTTTGAATGCACCGCGGAGGCGGCGACAGCCGAGGTCCTGGTACTACAAGCTACTGCTACCACCACTCTTACTCCTACTCCTACTCCTACTCCTACTCCTACTCCTACTCCTACTCCTACTCCTACTACTACTACTACTACTACTACTACTCCTGCTACTATTTTTTTCAATTGAACGCTACGCGAGCGTGCTCTGCGCTTTGCGGGCGATTACCGCTTTGGCACTCACTAATGGGTTAAAACCGACTTCGGCTCGATTCTGAATGGCAAGCGCAAAAAAAGAACCCATAAACCCACAGCATAAACCAAAACAAGGAAAGGAGCAAAGCCAATCCGAAATGAGCCTGAGCCTAAAAAGCCTGTGGAGGGCCTGCGAGTGCTCAAGACACTCTTGGCCTTGACGCGGGGCGGGCCATGCCCACCTGTTGTGGGGTCCGGCCTTCCCGCGCACAGGCACCCATGTTCTGAATTCTTGCCCCGCTGATTTTGGGCCAGCACCCACCCCTAAGGCAGATGTCGGCACCGGCGTTCCAGAAAAAGTGAAAAGCTGCTCCTCAGCACGCTTTTGAGGCTGTGCTTGCGGCCGGGCAGCCGGCCTTCAACAGAGGCTAAGCGGCCTGAAATCCGATACGATCATGAACACAGGCTGTGGCAGGCGGCACGAGGGGACTGCCCATGCGAATATCGCAGGTACCTCCTTCATCCGTTTTTGGAGCAAGGCCAGTGGCACGTTTTGCTCCGAGGCCTCGTGCTAGCCACCAACCGTGAAGTAAAACGAAACACAGAAACCGCTAAAAGCAAGGATAAAGGAGAACGAATCCTGATTTCCAAGGCCAATCAGCCCCTATGGAAAAGAGCTGCCTATGGCTTGAGCAGTTGCTTCACTGGACAGTTCACTTGACTGTCTTTGCAACTTCCGTCACCCTCAGTGTGAGTCATTGCGTCCAATACTCACGAATTGGCAGCCGGTGGGTCGTACTCAGAAGAGCCGTCTCCCAAAGTTCCCGTCTAGTGGCGTCCCACACTAGGTAACTCCGGACTGCCAGCGATGGGCCGCAAGGAAGGCTGCTCGTTGACCAAAGCACATAAGCCGTCACTCCTAGCACTGCCTGACCTCGTCAGTAACAGGACAGTAACGAACACAACTGGGAGGGCCGTAGCCGAAGCCCGCCACCCTTGGCACAGCAAGCGCGACCGCTTTGCGACTGTACCCAGATGTGACGTGGAGCCGTACCAGGGTGCTGGGTCAAACTGACTCTCCGCGACTGCGTCGCTTCCTCCTGCCGTGTAGGTCGGCGCAAAGCACCTAGCTCCAGGCTTGGGCTCAGGCGAAACTCGAGTGTCACACGTAGAGCCGTGCCAGAGGGGAAGCCACTGAAGGGTTGAGAACTCCAACGCTGACCAGCAAGTCGTGCTTTGGTACCTGTTTAGCCACCCACTGTTCCACGAAAGGAGCCCGACATTGCGTCTTTGCTGTCCAGCGCGGCGAGAGGCTGTGCCATATGCCGAGTTGTGAAGCTGTGCCTTGAACTGTCTTTCCGCGACTGCGTCGCTTCTTTCCGGCTTCGCTGTAGAGCTCCCAGTCGGCAGACAAGTGTCATGTCGTTCTTTCTGATATAGGAAAAATTGTGTGAGTGCGCTGTAAGCATCAGCGCCGTCCGCTGCTTTCATCAAGAGACCGAAGCCTAATGACTCCCTCCACTGCGCGGAAGTGGAAACCCTACCGCCTACCCAGTGATGCAATGTTTGAATGAAACACAGTCTGGGCCCAGGAATTGGGACCTGGCGGATCAAAGCGGCACCTGTAGCAAAACGGAGAGGCACATGGCTCGGAGTAGGCACAAACCCTTACTGTTCGGAAAAGGAGCCTGGTCGGGACCTCTAGTACAGAAGTTGCGCCCCAAGCCTGTTCGAAAGCCTCTCAACTGCGCGGCCGCTTGATCACTCGTGGCGGCTACTCCTGCTACTACTACTACTACTACTACTGCCACTACTCCTGCTACTACTACTACTACTACTACTACTGCTACTACTGCTACTACTACTACCACTACCACTACGGAAATCAGGATCAGGCTTTGAGTGTTGACGGTGTTACGGTTGAAGCGAGGGCCAAATCCCTCAGAGCAAGGCGTAACTGTGGCACCAGAAATCCTGCACTCAACATCCTAAGCACTCTAGCACTACCTCCCGAATCCCACATCGCTGTAAATTCTTGGTAAACACGAAACAGTGTCAAAGAGACACTGCACATGCTTATAAAGCCTTATCAAACCATGAACTCCACCGGGACCCCGGCTTTGGTGGCGAGCTCGGCAGAGACCGAGCTGGCGCCGCCTGGCCCCATTCCAACCCCTACAGGACCCTAAACCCAGCACCCAAAACCAGCGCAACTTCGGCAGTAACAGCACCAAAAAATCGAGAAAGTCGCAAAGCCCCACAATCTTTCACGTAAACCTGTAAGCCCAAACCCACGAACCACGCCTGGCTATCCGTTGATGTAGAGGTAATGCCTGAAGAGGGGAAGTGTTTGAAAGGGATTTACTCAAGGTTTCGGCTGGCTTCTTGATCTTCAATCGCACCAGCACGAGAAGCACAACACAATCGTCTCAAGTTGTTGCTACTATCCATGCTGCTACGGCTTCTTGCTGTGACCATTACTGTTGCTGTTTCTACTGCAATTACTAGTATCAGAACGGATCGTAATGTCATTAATGTCATTCTGCAACCAGCTCTGCGTACCAGCGGCTTAGGTTCGGCGCGACCGCAGGCGGCGGCTGCGGTGGCATCGCTGCACCTCAGCGAGCTAGTGGGATGAACCCCCAGGACCAATGAATGCAAAAAGGAAGGCGAAGAGTGTACCTATATCCGAGCCCGTAAACCCTAGATCATAATCATGAACCCTTAAACCTGAACCCTACAGTTTACAGTATAGGGTTGTAGGATTCGAGTTCTCTTGGCTTTGCATGCGGGTGTCGGGCTCGGATGTATGGTGGCGTGCACTGCACAAAGCGTTTAGGGAAAAAAAAGGATTTAGAGCTTAGGGTTTAGGGTTTAGGGTCCTACGGTAGAGGGGCTGCAATGATACGAACAGGGCTTGTTCAAGGATTGCTTTAACCGTTGCTTTAAGGGAAACTATAAGACTTACTAAGAAACGGCTGTAGACTATAGGGGGCTTAATACTTGGAGTAGGGTTTGGGGATCCATTTTGCCACGGGCCACAATGGTATAGAGACTTCACTGGAAGATTATTGATAACTATTTCGATCCCCATAGTAAGTCTCAAGGCTTTAAGAGTTCAGAGACTGTGCTCTCATCGTACCAGGCCCTTTTTCGTCTTCAGGGGTTGAGGTATAGTCTTGAGACATAATCACAAAAAGGTCCCGAAGGAGGCCTTGACCCTCTCACCAAACCCTACCTGAAAGCCTTACCTCAGTTTCTAGCCCTGTGATCCAAAAAAAACGTCCAGCTCAGTTGCAAATCCCCGAGTGTCACCCCAGTTTTGCTGCAAGTTACCGGCATCGAGGCTTCAGGGATTCTCGAAGTTTCGGGCATAGATCAGGCGTCGGGTATACCCCTAGACAAACAACATCCCAACAGCCCAGACCTTCGAAACTCTGAGGCCCAAGGCTCAGAAGAATTGGGGTTTTGTAGCGAAAATGCGCAGAACCAGAAAAGCCCGGAAATTGCTTGAACACAACCCCGGCTTGAAAACCCCATAAGTCCCTTATAAACCAAGGCAAACACCCTCCTGACTACTGAATCTTGCTGCTTCTGAGTACATTCGCTTTGATTTACTGAACATTTTCGGGTTAACGGAGCGACTGAGTTCCAGTTCGTGAGGATGCAACAGCTTGGGATTCACGGCTTCGCGGCCGAACAATAAACCCTAAACCCTACGCGCACTAGCTTTCACTGGCTCCGAGGCACTTGGCGTCTTTTCAAACCCAGGCGGGACTGCCTGTCCGGTTTGTTGGCTGTCAAGCCCTACAATATTGCTTCAACTTGAAACCCTAAGCTAAAAACCCTGAAACCGCTGAATACCTCGAAACCGTGAGCCCGGTTTAGGTGTTTACAAGGATTTCGGGTTCCGGGTTTCCGGACAAGGAATGGTTTACGGTTTAGCGCTGAGGGTTTAGAGTGTAGATGCCTCGGCTTGGAGACCTGCGGCACATGGAACTCACGGAAAAAAAGGATTCAGGATCTGGCATCGACGGCCGGAATGTACGCTGCTGGAGGAAAAATTCCAATTGCATGAACGTCTTCCTGTGCATATATCGACAGGCCCCCTGCTACCTGCTCCATTATTCAAGATACTGCTGACTGCCATGGGAATGTTATTTTTCCCCTCTTTTCCGTCGGCTGGGCGTTTGCTAAGGCTTAGGGCTGAGGGTTCCTAGGGGTGGCCTCGAATCCCCTGAACCCAAAGCAAGACCTGATATGGGTGGTTGTCAAAATAATGGTCCCTTTTTGGGTCGCTTATATTGTACGGCACCGAATATTTAGGATACCCAAAAAAGGACCATCATTTTGACATCCACCCATATGGTGGCCTGAGGAGTAGGGACATTGTTTTGGAAGAGATGGGAATCCATGCCCTCACACCCCCCCCCGCCCGTAAACAAGAACCCTACTGAAAAACCTGACGTCATCAAAAAAGTCCGTAACACCGCTACAAACCCTTATATCAAACTCATAGAACCCTGAAAAACATTTGAACCGTCCCAGAAGACAAACACCTTTAAAACATCCCTGATTTCAACCCGTGTGAAGCCAAGAGGCTTTGACGCTGGGTTTCCCTTGGTGTGGAGTCGAGGGATTCGAACACAATTCAAAAGGTTTGTGTGAAGGCTTCTAAAGACTTCTTAAGGAGTTCTATACAGGTTCTACAGTGTTGTATCAAGGGTTCACGGCTTTGGCCCGCTGAGGCTTTGAGATATTAGGGATTGGGGGCGCCGTTGCAGCGTGGCGGGAAATGGGGCATGCTCTCAGCATGCGCGATGAACCTCACCTTACTGTCATTCTTTCCTCTTCGGTATGAAAGCATCTCTATTCTTCTGCATTAACCCTAAACCCACCTGAAAACCCCCAAAAACAAACCAACGCACCCGAAACCCTAAACCCTTGACCGCCACTCAAACCCTAAACACCACAGTCTGTGCCCCTTACTTTCTGAAACTCCGAAACCCTGAAACTCAGATCCCGCCATGTACCGAAACCAGACAACGGAACAAGAAAGCTCCAGCCCCTTGTCTTGAACACCTACGCTCTTCTATCACGTCTTGTTACAGCGAGCCTAAAGCCCAAAACTCTCCCTGATCATTCAACAGTAATGGTGACAACACTGATAATAGTCAACAAAAATCATAACAGTACCCATGACAACACGGATAATAACAATAAAAATTCTAACATTCACGGTAGCAATGCTGCAACATTAGCCTCAGTCTTACTCATGGGAACCATTCTGAATATTGCTGATTCTTGCTATGTCTGCTCTTTGTTACTTTACGACCGAACTAGGAGTAACGTTAGCAGTACAAACAGGAAGTAGTAGTAGTAGTAGTAGTAGTAGTAGTAGTAGTAGTAGTAGTAGTAGTAGTAGTAGTAGCAGTAGCAGCAGCAGTAGTAGCAGTACTGTAGTAGTAGCAGCAGCAGGAGCAGCAGGAGGGGCAGCAGCAGCAGCAGTAGTAGCCGCAACAGCTGTACTAGAAGTGTCAGCAATGGTAGCAGTAATAGTAGCAGTGGTCGTGGTAGTAATGTTCTTGAATATTACTGATTACTGGTGATAATAGCCCTTTCCGCTACCCCGTCAACGAACCCTGTAATACAGTACCCTTAACGTCTGCGAGATGCCGATCGGGGGTGCCTTCATCAACGGCTCACCCCGAGACTCCTTCCGCTTCGTTCGGGTTTTCGCAAGTAGAGTAGGGCTTTTTGCGAGAGCGCTATATGGTTCTTATAAATTTTTCCAGGGCTTAGTAGTGTTTCAAAGAATTTTGCTGAGGTTCTGAAGGGCCCTGATAACACAATTGTCTTACTCCCTGCAGCCCTACCCGTATGTCTCCTGCATCGCTGGTGGCATTGCACCTGGGCTTTGGTATTGGGTAACTTTATATGGAACCTAGGACTACAAAAAGGGAATAAGGGTACTACTGGAGATCCTAGCCAGCATGGCGGAACATTGTAAGCAAACCTTCGAGGTGCAATGCATCGAACATATGCCACCCGAAACTCTACATCCTCGGCCCTAAACCCTCAAAAGGAAACCCTCTGTAGAACCGGGTCGTGCTGAGCCAGGGCAGTGAACTCCAAAAGCCTACAGCACATCGACGCTCGCGGGAGGAAGGCTATGAGCCAAGGGGAGAATCAAACTTAACCCCAAACCCTATAAGTACCAGCTCTATATGTTTTTTGATATAAAGGACAATGTAGATACATATATATATATATATATATATACGGCTAAAAAGGAAAACTATAACTATACAAAAAACAAACATATTTATTTATAGAGCCGTGGATTCTCGACTTGAAGCCCTTCGACAGGGCATTGGATGCATGCTCTAAGTCTTTAACTCTACTTGTAGAGTGTGGGGTTTAAGCACGGAATCTACACTCCCAAGGCCCTAAAACCCAAGAATCCAAAAACCCTGAACACTGAAACCGGTGGAAGCAACCCCAAACCCTAAACCCTAACATCCCAGTAAAACTTTTACAACAGGGCTTACATACTGGCGGACCATGGAGAAACAGAGAACTACTTCGAGGTTGCAACCCATGCCTCGAAAGACTCTCCCTTGCTCTCCAGTTACCCAGAGAGCCCAATGCCCCTTAAATAAGGAATATAGCTTAAATCATAATATGAACCCCCCTTATAGTTTAAGGTATATTCCTTAATTAAGGGGTAGTGGGGCTGTCTGGGTACCTAAATTTTCGGCTACTGGCCTACATACTATACGGGCGGTTGTCAAAACTAGGGTCCCTTTTTGGGGTCCTTAATGTAATACGGCACCTCACATTAAGTCTACCCAAAATGAAAACTACCCATACGGTTAGAAACCTACTATTTAGGTAACTGGAGCCCTAGGGTGTACTTGGTGTTGCTATCGCGGCGCCCCGACCCACACCCCTATACACACGCTCAGCCTCTCCCTCTCTCTCTGTCTCTCTCTGTCCCACTGTCTCTCCCAGAGCACCTGGGCCCAAACCCTAAACCCAACACCGAGGCACCAATGGGGCAGTCCTGCTTGGGCGGTGGCACCTTGCCTCGCTCAAGGTTTCGGGTAAAGCTTTCAGGTGCGGACTTGGAGCTTCAGGGTTTAGCGTTGAGGGCTTACGGTTGTTACGTTTCCCAGAGTGTAGGGCTCAGTCTGGGGTTGGATCAGGTCGTCTGAGGATTACGAGTTTACGGTTGTGCGCAACGCTCAAACACCATTTAGGCACGTAATCGAAATTATGTCCCCGTATAGCATAGTTCCTACTTTGTCATTACAGGCTACAGTGTAGTAGAACATACCCGGAAACAGTATCAATAGCCAGGCTGCTTTCAGAAACCCGAGTACAAAAACAGTTTAAACCCCTTACGAAACCCTACAACACCCCTCAAGTACCCGTACCAACCCCTATTTCAATTGTAAACCCCCAGAAAACCCTAGAGAACCTGCAAAGCCCAAGATTGGGGCTTCTCCGGAGGCAGGCTCAGGCTGTAAGGCGATGTCTGAATTCAGAAGCAGGCTTTTGGGGGGTTTAGGGTTTAGTTTAGGGCAACGGGAACAAGTGTCTGAACCAGGTTTTCGAGCTTCTTGGGTTTAGAGTTTCGGGAACGGGAACAAGTTTCAGGGTGTACTTAGAGGCCCATGAACCCTAAACCCCAAAACCATAAACCCTATCAGCAAACGAACGCTGGCCTGGAACTCCTGCCGGGCCCATCGCGGGCCCCGGGGCCGTGGGCCGGGGCACAGACGAGGGCGGAGGCTCGCCGATGCACCAGTACCGCTCCTGCTTGTAGTTGCAAGTGGAGTTATAAGTCCCCTACTTTGGGTTACAGATTTAATTTTGTAATCTCATTTATCGCTACCCGTGAACCGCTCCTAGGTTCGCTAGATGCCACGGTTTTTGTTTAACAGTTTTTTAGGGCTTAGGTTTTCAGGTTTAGGATTTGGGGACTAGGGTTTGGGGTTTAGGGTGTAGGATTTTAGGGTTTAGGGTGTGAGTCACAAGAAGCTGCTTCACAAGGGTTCTAGAGTTGCAGAGGCCTCAGGGTTTCGGATTCGGGATCAGCGCAATGCCTCAACCCTAAACCCTTCTAGGGTGCACCTTTTTGCGGGTTGAGGATGTTTGGGGTTCACTGCTTGAGGGTTTTTAGGGTTGAGGGCTTAGGGGTTCTAGGGTGTAGGGTTGAACCCCAAACCCTAAACACTAAACCCTAAACCCTGAAGGGATCTGAGTTTTCCGGTTTGAGGTTGTGAGGTTGCTCCCGCGAGTTAGAGGCTGCAAGGGCTTTCGTGCTTTATGAAGACCGAGGGGTTTCAGCTTCATAGCTCTTTAGATTCCTTCTGATTTTGGTCCATGATATGCACTTGATTTTGGATCATCATCTATGTTAACTAACTGCTTGAATAGGTTTTTGACCACCAAGCGTGCGGTTTAGAGTTCGGACTTGAAGGGTGTTTTGAATTCTGGTCTATCAGGGTTTGTGAAGGCCTTTTACCTGCCAAATGGCAGCGCTACAACTCTAGGGCTGCGTCCTGCGCACTGCCGATGGGGAGACGATGGTGCTTGTGCATTTTTGGGGGGGGTTCCCAGACACTCCAGAATCCCGTCATATTAGGGATCCTACTCTAATTTTAAGGTAAACTCCCTAATGAAGAGATATTGGAGTCTCTGGGTTCCCGTACTGGGGTCATGGGGTACATCAGAGTACCGTTATATGATTTGGGGACGAAGGAAAGGCTGTTGAGACACAAACCCTGGAACAACTCCACCGACCCCCACAACTACTCCAGCTCCTTGACCCGACCCGACACCTGTGACCGACGCCAAGCCAGGACCTTTAAAGACTTCACACATCAAACACAACAGCATTCTGAAATCCCTACTTTCCGAGTTTGTGAAAAACTACGTACGGAAGAGTCTCAGAATACCAAACGAAGCTGGACGCGAACCCTGGATCCTGAACCCTAACCCCCAAACCCTAAACCCTAGTATAGGGGCCTGAATGGGTACCAATACTTCTTTGGGTGTTTTATGAGAACAAAGAAGTATATGGGGCCCCCCATAACCCTATTCTAAAGAATAAGGCCCCCTATGTTAGTAAGCCCCTCATAGATCCCTTATAGTATGCCTTTAAGGATCCCTTTAAAGGGAACCCCTACTCTTCCCTTTAAAGGGAACCCCTACTCTAAAGTAGCAAGGCCCCACCCGAAAGCCACCGTGGCCTCCCCCTGCCGGCTGCCCCACCCCGATGCTTCGTTCGGGATGTTCCGACCAGTTTGCCCCTGGTTCTTGATGTACCTTGCTCTGCTTCTTTTTTTTTAGGGGGCTTAAGGGATCTCTGCAAGGGTTCCTATAAGATGTACCTTGCTCTGCTTTTTTGGGGGGCTCTTAAGGGTTCCTATAAGGGGCTTTCATGGGCTCGGGATGTTGGGTTCGGGGCTAAGGGTGTGGGATTCAGGGAGGCTTAGGAATCCGGCTTGTGCTGGTGAGGTCATAATACACGGTTTAAGGTTGAGGGTTTAGGCAAGGGAACCTCAGCTCCAGAGCTACATTGCTGAGAAAGAGAAGGCAATGGCAATGGTCTCTGTAGAGGATAAGGGGTTTTTGTTAGAGATCCTACCGGGTCTTGATGTCTCATTCTGGACATTGCGGGATTTCGCCCATCAATCGTACGCTGGTGTTGTGCTTTCGAAGCTTTGGGACTTCTGGCTGGGCCCTGGCAGGGCAAACTACCTACTTGCACCGACGCTCCAAAGAAACTCCTCACTGAGAGCCCCAAGACATGTTAATGGCATCAGGGCGCAGAGCTTAGGCTTAGGGCTCTAAGCTAAGAGCTTCACGGCATTGAGCTGCGGGGCAGCATCCCTAAACCCCAAACCACAAAAATCCTAAACCCCTCATCCCTAAACCCCAAACCCTGAAACCCTAAACCTTAGGAAAGCTGAGGCACGTGAGGTGAAGTATGGGGCACCAACCCGGCCTTCCGAGTTTGGAGTTTAGGGCTTCGGGCCTTTAGGGAAAGCTTTCGTTGGCCGGCGCAGCGTGGCTTCGAAGCCCAAACTCTCGGGTGTTCGGGCGCTGGGGGTTCTTGTGATAACGGTTTAGGGTTTGGGGTTCAGGAAGGTTCAGTGTTTCAGAATTTCGCGTCCAGGGTTTCAGGGCCGGGCGTGTGTCCGAGTGCTCCCGCAACTGCCCTCCTGAAGCCGAACCCAAAACCGGAAACGCAAACCCCGAACTCTGACACAGGGGCCGTAACAGCTAGACTTGGGTTTGGGGGAAATTTTGTAAGGAACCCCCAAACTGGTATAGGTAATTACTAAGGCCCCCAACTCTAAAGGGTTTTTCAAGTGTTCGGCTTCAAGGCCCTTCGGTTCGGCACAACTACCGCGCCCCGAATCGAAAAGGAAGAAGCGGGAGCACCAGATTTAAGGTTTTAGGGTCTAAGGCTTCGGGTTTAGGGTTCAGGGGTTTAGGGTTTAGGATTTCGGGCTTAAGGTTTACTGTCGAGGGCTTAGGGTTTAGGGTGTCTTCTTGCGCAGTGGCTGGCAATCCATGCTAGGATGGCGCCACCTCACACCAGGGTTTGTGGGTGGCGGCATATTACGCGTCAAGCGACGTTCCTTGCTTGTGTCCTAGAACTCGGTGAAACCGGAAGTTCTCTAAAACCCGCCCGCTGTGATGATACCACTGGCAACCACCCAAACCATTTCCTGTTAGGGTTCAGGGATTACGCCCTCAATTCCCACTCCGCGAAGAAAGGGACAGGGCCAGGCAGGGCAAGGGCCGGGCCGAGGCCGGGGCCAGGGCCGGGGGGGGGGGGGGTCAGGGGCCCAGAAAGCACCACTTTGCTGATTTGCTTCTAGGACTGAGGGCCCGGGACCTTGTGGGGGCAAGGTAATGAATATTAGGCCCAGCTGTGGCTGGCCGGCGGCGAGGCGGAGCGCTTGACAGCCCAGATGCCAGCATCTTCAGTGTCTGGGCACCCAGTTATGGGTAGGAACGGCCCAAGGGGGCCGGGTGGGAATGTAGGGGTTTAGGGTTTAGGATTTCGGGTTTAAGGTTTAGGGGTAAGGGCTTGGGGTTTAGGGTTTAGGATTTCGGGTTTAAGGTTTTAGGGTTAAGGGCTTATAAAAGGACTACGACGCTTTTTCGTGGGGTGTTACAGGATTGTAACGGCTGTAAATAGGATGTTGTAAATTTTTGCAGGGTTTGACTTTCGCGTTACTAAGGCTTTTACGTGGGCCTGACTTTTCACATATGAACTGATCGTCTGCGCCGCTACATTAATCTCCAAAAACTGACTTGTCAGTTCCAAACTCCTGCAACTCATAAGTCCAAGACCCGCACTAGCAAACCCAGGTTCCATTTGGGGGCTTTGAGTTAGGCTTTAGGGGTTTTCAGAGCATTAGGGTTTGGGGTTTAGGGCGTAGGGGTTGAAAGTTTAAGGGCTTTGGGTTTAGGGTTTGGAGGTTTAGGGCTTTATGCTGAAATACTATGCCCGGCCCCCATATTGTGTATGTACATAAAGCCTCATTCTGGTAGGGTTGGTCGTCCACTTAAGCTAGAATGCATGTTGCAGTTCGGGGTTCAGCGCTTTAGATATTTGTTTAATAAGCTTAGTGTTCAAGACGGTTTGGGGCTAGGGTTTGGGGAATATACTAGGCTTTAATAGGCTTTAACATCCGTGGTACTGTCTTCGGTTTGACTATTCAGGGACAAGGTGTACTGAGTTGCGGTCTATGTTGACAGGGCTCCTGTTGTCGGGTTTTGCATCAGGCGTCTTACCAGATACAAAAGTAGAATAGGTTTTCGGTTCCATTATAGGTTGAATAAGGAACCTCCAACATAGGCTTGTTAATAGTTAACTATTGAGGCCCCTCTAGTAGGAAGGCCCCCGCTAATTAGGAACCCTGAGGAGCAGCAGTGTAAACCCTAAACCCTACACCGCAAACCCCCAAACCCTAAACCCTGAAGTGAGTTATGCCGACCTCGAGTTTCAGTGCATGGAGTCGGAGGCCGAAACACCCCTTCAGGTTCAGGATTTGGGGTTTAGGGTTTAGGGTTTAAAAGTTTGGGGTTTAGAGTTTTGGTTTAGGGTTTAGGGATTTGGGGTTTAGGGGTTGAGGGGTTTGGGGTTTGGGGTGAGGATTTAGGCGTCGGGGCTAGGGCTTAGAGCTTAGGTGGCTTGGGCCCGTAGGCTCCGAGCTCTCCCGCCCCCTCAAGCTTCAAAGCCCTGCTCTAAACTCTAAACCCTACTACACCTTAAACCTGAACGTCAGGGAAAAGCATGCCGACTCTCAACCCATGGCGTCCTGCAGTTGACGCAGTGTCCAGCACCACAGCCGTTCTCCTCACGATAGACCTGCGCGCAATATTTAGGGTTTAGGGTCTAGGGTTATAGGTGTAGGGCTTCGTGTCCAGGGCGTCATGTTTGTGTTGAGACAGTGGGGTTTGGGTTTATTGCTTCGTTGTTCATGATAAAGAAGAAAGCAGCTGTGAAAGACATGAGAGCATTGTCATGGCAATCTGCCACCGCCATAATTCCCTACAGACAGACCGAATCACATAGGATCGCCAAAGTCTCCATACGACCACCGCCGCCGCCACCACCACCAGCAGCAGCAGAAGCAGCAGCACCAGCAGTCAACACCGTCGACAACACATCAAAAATCGACATCATCATCTGCAGCATCAGCCCAAGCTCGCAACCTCAAACGATGGCAATGGGGTGCGGACTAAGAGCGGCATTGCTGCTATCTGCGAAACCGGGTGCTTTGACAAGCTCTCGCACGCCTACTGACATTGCCCGTGACAGGACCGACCCCAACGTCGTGCCAGCCATAGCGCGAACCAGGAGCACGAACAAAGGAGTCTGTTTGCTGTGAGCCTTGGGCTGTATGGAAGAGGCCAGAAGAATCACCCAAAACCCTAAACCTTGAAATCTCAAAATCAAACATGACACACCCCATTCAGCGAGGCTCACTTGAAGCTTGAATGGTGTCCCACAGCGCCTCGCAAATCAGCACGGCGCCCTGGGGCGGCCTGCACAACAGAGTCTTTCAATGTGTATATATATATATATATACTGGTTTCTGGCGATTGAAGTTTCAGCAATCCGGGGGGCACTCTCTAAGGATCTGTTGCCACATGCGCTGCCCCGATGCCAAGCCGTCCAATGGGTCAATGCCTTTCATGCCGAAATCAGGCTACCGCGAGAAGACTCGTCACTGACCTACTTGTCGGTTCGAGGGACTTGGCTAGCCGGATTGTTTCGGATTTGGGGTTGGTGCAGGGCCTTTCATAGTTAGAGTAGGACTTGGCGATCTACGACGTTTTTGTTATCATTAAGCAACCTCATCAAGCTTTCTGTTGTATAGGTACCCTGATTGGGTTTCCTTCCTAGTCATGACTCTACGTCTTACCCTATCCCCAAACCCTAGTCTACTTTTCTATCTGGATACGAAGTCCCCGAGGCCCAGAGACTCCAGGCGCTTGAAACACATTGCCTGAACCCCAACGGAAGGGGCCTAGATAATCCGCAAGCACCCTTTTTCCTCAGGCTCCCCAAGTTGTTTTTTTACCATTTTCATCCCAGCAAAACCCTCGCGCCCATGAGGACGGCAGTCCTATCATCAATACGCTTTAGGTCACGAGCCCTTCCAAATGCCAACCCGACCTTCACCGCACAAGCTGGGGGTGTGAGGTCTTGTGGCCTCCTCCTGCTCTTCATCTTTTCCTTTAACTCATTGAAGAGCTCCTGCAGGCAGTTTTGGCTTTCGGCTGAAAAGTTTGGGGGGAGTCACGGTAAACCCGAAGGCCAAAACCGTTCGCTCTAGGCGGAATACTGCGTCCAAGGCGTATGCAAAAGTTCTTCTGATAGGCTTGATGGGTGCGGGCCTAGTGCATGTTTGTCAGGGTTGGCTTAAGCTCTGAAGGTGTTTCTGTTAATGCAGTGGCTGCAGAGGGTTCTGGGTTCACGGTTTAGGTCGGCATTCAACCCTTTACCATGTTGAACTAACCAAGAGAGCCATGCGCCAGTCTTCGGTGTTCTTGAACTTGCCGTTCTCGACATTTCGGGAAGTTACAGCAGAGCCTTATGTAAGCTCCTAGGGCTACACTCTACACCTTCGATTTCCTTACATCGCAGAGAAACAAACCCTGCCTTAAGGTTCTAAAATTCGTACAAAACGAAATCTGAATTCCCATAGAGGAGCTTACATCTAAATCCCTATGAACCGCGGAGAGTTCTGCTGGCTTTGTCGCACACCGTAAAACCCCGCCTTCATCAAACAGACTCCGAACATGGGTGCAAGATGTCTCCATGTGTATAAGGGTTTGTGATTCGGTTGAGTGAGGGTCTCTGTAGAACTTTGCTGCAAGTTTGCATCGCGGTTGACTCCATAGGCCGCTAGAATAGGACTCTAGCACATCTCCCTGATTCTTTATTTCGTTCACAAAGTCATAGAGTACAACCCTTATATCTACCGGAGCACCTCAATCGTCACGTCTCAAGCCATCAACCCTTAATTGGACCCTCCTGGGCCGAAAAACATCGGAGCCTGCGGGGTTTCGGGGCCTACTTGGAGGATCATGGCACTTAGTAAGTATGGTTATAAGTACCCCAAGAGGGGCCAAGTTACGAAGTCCCGTGATCCTCTAAGTAGGGTGAAGGATGCAGGAGCAGACCATGAACTCAGAAAGCTCCTTTGAAGAGGGTCATGGGGATTCTAGAGGGTGTCGACAAGGCTGGCGAATCCTTTCTTAACCCAAGCCCTTAAACTTTGAGCCCAAACCCTCAACCCCAAAACCCCAAACCCTCACTCTTGAACCCTAAACCCTTAGCCCAAAGCCCCATAAAAAGCCCCCAAAAATCAAGGCTCCTCGGGCTTCTCGATGATGTTGTTCTCCAGCCGCAACCACAAAGGCACCTCGGGGTGTAGGGGCTCAGGGGGCTTTTACGGTTTTTTTGGGCTCCCAAAAAGCCCGTTGCTTGGGGAGTTCTTATCCTTTCGACCACGTCGCCAAGACCGGCTTTACTTCGCAATAAACCTGGCTTGGTTCAGAGCTTCGCTGGAAGGGGCCTTGTTAGAGCCCCTATGAAACCATGCCGCATCATCCCACGAAGGCCAGCTTAAAACAAATACCAAAAGCCACCGCCGTAAGTCAAGGTTCTTCACACCTTCGAGGGGTCCCACGTTTGGTGTAATTCCCTTAAGAGTACCTAGGGTTACTATAAGGGTTGCCACAAGGTCTGGGGTTCAAAGTTTAGAGAACCCTGATCAATAAATCCGTCTCCACACAAAAAAAGCCGAAGCACTGGAACAGGTGTTGATAAGAATCTGCAGTCTACAGAGGTTTGGCAGGCCCGCCGAAAAGCTTGATGAGCAGTATACTAGAGATGCCTGAAACGGCCTGAGACGACGGTCAACATGGAAGGGTGAGCCTTAATCAGCAGCCAACGCTTCTTGGAACCCATCGACTTTGAGTTTAGGGTACCCTAGACCCTAAACCCCAACATTGTCGAAACATCTAGACCAGCCGTACTCCCACACAAAATTCCTATACAACCAGTGAAAGCATCCAAAAAAGCAATAACTACCCTCAACTCGAAAAGAATACGAGCTGAACTTCCGAGTTTCGTTCGTCGTCCTCTAGACCCTAGAGGCCCCAGTCCCGGAATCAACACGACCACAGCGAGGGAACCCCAAATCTTGAACAGCCCTAAACAAGATGAAGAACTCCGATACCACCTCGACATAGATCCCCGCAAAGAGGAGCCTCTAATATTCCCCAAACTCTACCATTCAGGGTTGAGGGTTAAAGGTTGAGCGCTTAGGGCGCACTACACCTGACCCTACCCTTAGGGCGGCGCAGGGCGATCTTTGAGGACAGGCGGATACCGATCATCTTTCCCGAGGACGCTGATCAAGCCTTGCGTTCGTTTTCTTGGTGGGGAGGTTTTCCTGAAGGTTTCGTAGAGTCTACACCTGTGCATTAAAGATGTTCAGGAACTCCCTGGTGCAGCTTCCGGACTCTGGATTCTGGATGGGCCGGTTGCTGGCTTGTTTCTAAGTCGACCTTGCTTTGCACAACTGGAGCTGCATGAGCAGCGAGTTTGCTGAGGAACAGTCCCAGCGAAATCAGGTGCACGATGGAATGCCCATTAACCCTCAAACCCCGAAACTACAAACCCTGAACCCCTAAACCTTGTCGTTCCAGGACAGCCAC
Source organism: Symbiodinium sp. CCMP2592 (assembly GCA_905221615.1). Classification (NCBI taxonomy): domain Eukaryota; class Dinophyceae; order Suessiales; family Symbiodiniaceae; genus Symbiodinium; species Symbiodinium sp. CCMP2592. The sequence goes on along the minus strand of CAJNDT010006025.1, from coordinate 787,646 downwards.
GGGCTTACTCTCGCACTTTCTTGGCTCCCTCACAGAAGCTACACGAGTTTAGATTGGGCTGATACTCTAAGGCCTATATTGAACCTTTAAAATTCTAATTTTAGCTGTTTCTGAAGGAGTGTAGGAACCAAAAATGTAAAATGTTTCAGATATTACAGTGCCCTTATAGATCCTCATACTAACCCTTAAAGTCCCCTTTTAAAGGAACCCTAGGGCCCTAGGATTTAGAGCCGAAGTCGATCCTAACGAATCCGCTACGGGCTGAAACGTTGCTGTCTCGGGCCCCGGCCGTCGACCCCCTGACGCCTGAAGTAGTTGTGCCTCAGCTCATCTTGTGCTTCTACTACTACGACCATAGGGGCCTAAATGATTACCTACGCTATTTTGCAGGATCCTTATAATTGCTGTATAATGGGCCCCAAAACCCTGTTGTAATGATTAAGGCTCTTCTATTACTACTACCACTACCGACACTACTGCTACCTACCTCGGTACTACTACGACGACGACTCGCTGGTTGCTCATGGTCGCCTCCGCCAATGTCAATCGCGGTCGTAGTCGTCGTTTTCGTCATACTGCAACCCACCATCATCACCGTCGTCGAAAGTAGGCATGGTCTACTGCCTGAATGCCCTCATCACTGGCATGTTCATACGCAGCAGCACCACTGTCATTATCGTAGTCTTCATCACAATCATCACTGCGACTGACATCATCAACATCATCGCTGCTAACTGACATCATCAACGTCATTGCTGCTGATGCTAGCCTCGGGAAACCGACGGTCAGAGTCTTTTTGAACCTCCGCCTTCGACCCAATCCTTATTTGGAGTAGCGTTCCTTGAAGCGTTCATTTGAGGATTGTTCTGAGGGTTCTACAAGGGCTGTAAAGGATAAGCCTTCATATTTAGACAGGGTTTTCGGGTATACGATTGCTAATTGTATGGGTTGTATGTAAACACTGTTAATGATGCTCCCACAGACCCCCAACCCTTCGATGCTAGCCCGAACCTTTCATGGAACCCCTGCAGGAAGCCCTATCTATAAAACCCATACGGAACTCCCGACAAAAGCCTCAACCCTAAAAAACCCCAAACTCCTCAAAACATAGAACCAAACTCCGAAGCCGTCTTTCAAAAAGAAGTCCGTCGGAACCCTAGGGCCCCTAAATCCTATCAAACTCTCAGCGCTAAGCCCCAAAAAAGGGCCCCACAAGCCGGCCGGAAGACGAGAGGTGGAGCTCGAGGAGCGGGACGGGCTGGTTCCTGATGTACCCTTCCGACAAGGCGGCTGAAGGTTTAGGGTTTAGGGTTTAGGGTTGAAGGACTGGGAGTTCTAGGGTTTTTCTTCAGGGTCGTACAATGATGTTGTAAGGGCTTCGGTTGTCGAGGGCTTTGAGGTTTCGCGGTTGAGCGATGCGTCTTGTTTTCATGCTTCTGAGTTTAGGATTGTGCGCTTGACTTCCGTTTGGTTCATGTACCCTGTTGGGGAACCAAATTAAATGAACACCCCAATCTACGGAACCCTTTATAGGCCGGAACCAGCGCTTGTACTCTCCTTGGGCAAACCCTGTCTCCTCTGTACTGCGACAACTGGGCCGAGATATTGCCGTAGCCGTAGTTACCCTAGTCAGCTTGTTTAGTTTAGATCAATTGAGGTTCTTGATGCCTTGAACCCCAGGACCCTGCCTGAAAGAGCGAACGCCGACGCGCGGCCGAGCTTGTTGTGATCGAAGCGCATCTTCCTGAGGTGAAACCCTGTTTCGGGCCTTCAGGGGAATCGACTTAGGGCTGCCTGCACACGAAGCCCAAGCCGAGAGCCCCAGATAGCCCCACGTCCCAAAACAAGAGGCAGAATGCTCTCAGCATCCGAGATCCCGAGGAGCTGCCCAAGCCCCCGAAGGGTAGAAGGGCTGTTTCTTGCTTCATGCAGCCATTCGGCGTGGTTAGCTTCATTTTGTGGTGTTGGACGTTCCGGGGCCTGCAGAATTCTTCAGGGGATTCGGGTTAGGGCTCCTTTAAGAAACTTTAAGGGATCTATAGGGTTTAGGGTTTGGGGCTTCGATTGGGGTTTAGTTCAATGCTCCACAACGAGCTAGCCTAAAGTCCTGAGCGCAAGGACCTAGATCGAAATGACCAAAATCAAACCCAACGCCCGGAAACCCGAAGCACAAACCTAATCCCCAAAGCCTTAAAACTTAAAACTTAAGACCCTTCAAAGAAACCCTTGTAGAGAGCTTCATAGAAACTGAAACCCTTCAAGCACCCAAAGTCCTGACCCCGAAGTCCTCTAAGATTCTGGTAAAACCTTACAAAGACACCATTATGCCCGAGCAGACACCACGACGACCACGAGGAGATCACCACAGTGAGACCACCAAGAGACGACAGGAGAAAACCACCAGAGCACCACTGGGGAGATCACCAGCACACAACAAGGAGACCACCGACCACCAGGTCGCCAAGGAGACTTCCGGAGCCCACCGCCTCTGCCTCCCCCCATATACTGGTGGGATTCAGGAGGACGGCCACCTGCTTTGCCACCAGATTTACAACGAATTCCGGGGGACGATCCTGCGCAAACAACGGGACGTGAGCGCAAAATATGCACCGTGCCACAGCGGGATCCGCGTCTGGGGGAAAGTTTTCCACGGCTCGCCACGCGACCACATTAACCAGCGGTCTTTACACGAACCGCATAGACTACACTGCTTGGGGAAAAAACCCTGTCAAATGCTAAGGAACCTATAAAACCCTCCAGAACCTTCTATGCAATCTTACAACAACTCGCTATATAGATAGCTCTGCTACGATATACTGCTATTGAAATAAGGCTGCGGGATGCACTATTGTACTCAGCTACATTACCGGAGGGACTAGCATTCCTAATTCTTCAAGCCCCTGCAAAAGCATTCTCTACCCTTACAAAACCCTTGTCCTACAACACAGTAAACCCTAAACCCCAAGCCCACAATGAGGCCTATTAAGCCCTCTCAATCTCTAAACCCACCGCACTAAACCCCATCGAACCACTTGTATAAAACCTGTGACAAACCCTCTTACAAACCCTGTAAAACCCTCCAACAAACCCAAACCCTAAAACCCTACAACCCTAAAACCCCTCAATCCTGCAACCCCAAAACACTGAAACACTCAATCCTACAACCCCAAAACCGTAAAATCCTAAAAAAAAAAACACCAAAACCCCCAAACCTAAACCCCAGACTTTGTTTTGCCGAGCGGCTCCGCACCGATCTTCAGGTCGAAGAGCTGCTTTAGGATGGCGTAAAATCCTCGTCCAAAGGCCCCAAAGCTGTAGGGTTTTAATGGTGTTTGGGGTTTATAGGGTTTAGGGTTGAGGGTTTTGGGTTAAGGGTAATCGTTGCAAGTGTCTTCTATTGGCTTTATAAGGGTGCTGTGGGTTTGTATGTGTTTTTTTTATAAGGCCTTTGTTAATGTTTAGGTTCGTTGGATTCAAGAAGGTTTTGTAAGACTTTATAAGCGCTGGCGCTGGATATAGGGTTAGTGCCTTACGGTTTTTTGGTGTAATCTACAGGGTTTCGGGGGAGGGTTTCGAAAGGGTTCCGCTGGGCCTTGAAGTGCCTTACAGGGAGTTTGTCAAGATTCTACAAGGGTCTTGTGAGCTGAACGTGTAGGCTTTCAGAACTGCCTCAGGACCAATATAAGGGCCTTAATCAGTAGCACAAGGTCCCGGTGTGTGTTATACAATAGAGTTCTTGTAAGGCGCTGTAAGGATTAGTATTGCAAAGTGTTGCGGGGTGCAGGGGTTGAGGGCTTGGTTTGTTCGTGTCAAAGCTCAGGTTTAGGGCTCAGGGCCCAGGGTCTAGGATTGATTGCTGTTCTTGTTGGGGAATACGAGAAAAAAACCTCTAACCCTAAATCTTAATCTAAACCCTGGCGCCTAGATCGTCAAACCTTGACCCTAAAGTGCCAATCGTAAACCCGAAAACCTTGACCCTAAACCTTAAGCCCTGAACAGACAACAGGATTTTAACTGCGTTCGCTTCCGTGTGACATCGTACATGTGATGGACACCTCTCGCTGCATCGCCGTTTGATCTTTTGGCTTTGGGACTTTACGGTGTTATGATTTCGGGTTTGGGGCTTAGGATGATTTAGTTTTTGTTCGTTTAGGCTTGAGGGCCTTCTCCATCTTGCTTTGGAATGAGAGGAACGTCCGGAGCAGGTGAGTCGACACCGCCCTTTTAAAGGGCTCCATTCAGGGTTCTAGTCATTAAAGGGTCACTATAGGGGCTCCTTTCAAATTGTCACTAGAAGGGCTCCTTCTAAAGGATTCCGGTAAGCGTGCCTTCTTATGGGTTATTATACGGACCTCCATGAACGCTTGAGGCGGCGGATCAGAGAGCTTATAGAGGTTGAAGGGCTTGGTCCCTTTGAAGCTTACGGAGACTGGTGAATGAGCATTTTCGCAGGCGCTGGGCAACTCGTCTAAGCTCCTAACCTCCGCATACAAGCCTGCTTGCAACCCTTACAGTAACCCTCGTAGCAACCCTTATGGAAACCCTTCCAGCAACTGAGCAAGCCTTACTCTGGCCCTTGTGGTCGCCCCTGTTTGTGGCCCTGTTATAAGGGAAGCCCATGGGAGTCCTATATCTCCCAGCTGGTTTGAAGAGAAGTCGATCTGCGAGGCGATGTGGAAGCCCTCAGACGGGATGCCGAGGAGTTGGGGTGTAGGTCTACGGGCCTAAGGGTTGAGGGTAGGGCTGAGGGTTTGGGGGCTTCTAAGGCTTTGCAGGGTGTAATCAGGCTTATAATAGCCCTACACCCTCAACCTGACTAAAGAAAACAGGCCTCTGAGGGCTACTTGAAGGATCATGGGACTTAGTAAGTATGGTGATGAGTACCTTAAGTGGGGTTATGCTGGGCGTCTTAGAGTGGAGGTTGAGGGTTGAAGATGTTTCGGCCAGCAACTCCTGAACTCTCGGGACCCATCTTTGCGCCCTTATTACCACCTGAACCTGCAGAAGCTTTTGCGCCAAATCAGCAGCAGAAAAATGAACCAACATAAACAAATCAACCAGGTAAGGACGTGTATCAGATATACACATATATCATATATATATATATATAATGCATTTATATATATATATATATATATATATATGTATAGAGATAGAGAGAAAGTGATAAAATTAACATTCAATAGCAATGCGACGGGTGGCATCCTGGCTTCTTATTTGCAGGCCCTTTCTCCGGATGAATTCCTCGGCTTGTCGAGAAAGGGTTACGGTTAGGGGTTTACATATAGGGTTTAGGGTTTAGGTTGCACGGCTCTTAATGCTCGGCATTGATACGCGTAAGGGGGCCCTGAAAATCAGGGCTGTCTTGTGGGCTTGTAAGATTTCATGAGGGCTTGTACGGTCTTGTAGAGGGTTGACGTGGACTGGGGCGTAGGGGTCCTGAAAGTACAGAATCTTTTGTCTTCGCAAACCTACCAAAAGACTATTCTCCCATCACTTGTTGTCAATTTCCACAACGTGAACATCAGGTGCCAAGCCTCTAAGCCCCGCACCTCTGAACCCCCAAGCCTTCTGGTTTTGTGCCAGGAACAAACAACAAGATGCCGGCTTTGAGCTGACTTCCCTTGTAAGACCTGTACACGGCTGCAATCGGCTTCACGAAGATGCCGGCAAGGAGTTGGAAGGTTCTGCAGGTTTAGGATCAATTCCGGGATGAAATTGCGGATAGTGCAACATTCCCCGTTTAGTGTGTACGGCTTGAGGACGGGGATGATTAGGTTACATCATCATCAAGATCATTTAGTGGCAACCGTATTGAGCCGAATGCTCCTAGATTAAATGTGTGGCATAAATGTTTGGGCGTATGGTTTGGGCCGTTCGATTTGAGCGTCGCGCTACCTTGACGTGCCCAGCTGATAGGTTAAAACCAAGGCACAATCTTCTTTGACCAACCCGAACAGCCCTCATCGAGAGCCTACACCCGCAATCCCAAACCCCTTGCAGAACCCATGTAGCAACCCATCTGGCAACTTTCGTGATCACCCTTGCAGGAACCCCTGTAGACAACCGGTCTCAACCCCGAACCCTCAGTCCCCATCAGCGAATTACAAAGCCTGATCCGAATCCCAGCTTCCAGCCACCTTTCCTGAACCCAGAGCAGTTCAGGAGTTTATGGATAGGACGAGAAAATCCCATTGTAGTCCTCTAGATACAAAAAGCTGCACAATGTACCCCGGATGCTTCGGACGAGAGTCTGGCAGGTACTTGCCCAGCCACTGGACCCACAGCTGCGCACCATTGTTGTCCAGCTGTTGCTTCGCCCTTAGCTTCGGTGCATACGAAGCCGTAAGCTTCCAGTCTCGGTGGTTGGGAGTTGGGGATTTAGGGATAAGGGATAAGAGTTTAGGGTGGGATAGACGTAGTCATGCTGAGGATCTCAACACGCTACAGCATCTTCTGCCATCGTAGAGATTGCAGTCGACGACTACTACGGATGAAACTTAAAAAATAATAATACTCATACGAATACCGATACTCATACCAACACTACTACTTATGCTCATGTTCGTACTCAAGCTCATGCTCACACACATTGCTCATACTTATGGTACTGCAGATACTAGTGCTCCTGCTACTGTGAGAAGTTGACAACCCGATGTTCAAAATGCCAAGCCGCAAGCCTGATGGGATTCTCACCCAAAGCCCCGGCTCCTGAACCTTGACCCGAGGGATGCAGAGCTTCAGAGCCACACAGCGAGCCCTGAAGCCTAAACCCCTCAAATCCAAAATCCGAAACTCCAAACCCCCGGATTGTTAGCAGCCCTTTGGAACTCGGGTTTGGGAACCCGCATAAGAACCCATATAGCAACCTTGACAGTAACCCTTAACTGCAACTAGGGTCATCTGTATGTCCAGCGCACCATCTCGGACACAGATTCCCGATTCGAATACAGATGGGTCCATGGCTTGCGCGGAAACACTAGCAGACCTTCTCCACGCGTGCGCACCCGAATGGCTGCAGCGAGGAGGGGTTGAAGGATGTAGGGTTCCGAGATCGCTAAACCATACAAATAGGGGCTCCAGCGGGTTTTCCAGAGCTTCATGGGGGTTTACGAGGGTGTAGGGTTCAATGATGTTGATGGCTGTCAGGGAAGGTTGATTCCACAGCATCGGCATGATCGTTTCTTTCCTCAGGTCTAGAATTAGGGCAACATATAGCACTGAGCCTCAGAATCCCTGAACCTCAAAGCCCACACCTCCAGAGTGCTAGACGCAGCCGCACCCAAAGCCTGAAAATCCAAGCCTCCAAAGCACTGCACACATCAAGAGATTCGCATTTAGGGTTCAGGGCTTGAAGTTTGGCGCCCCGAAACCTGAACCCCACTCCCCACAGCCCGAAAGCACCAGTGCTGGCCCTCTCAATAAAAGCAGTGGGTTCTGGTGCCCTTAGTGCCCAAGGTAGGGGTCGGACAACTAGTAATACTGCCCCCTTATAGCCCCTATGTAACTGCAGCAAGGCCCAAACTTAGAGACTGGCTGCGAACTCGGGGATGTAAGATACGTGAGTTCAGGGGTTCGGTCGCGTTTCCGTCGTGAATTCTGCTGGGGGTTTTAGGTTCACGATTTTCGTGGCCCGTGCGAGCTTAGGATTCGGCGTCTGAGATTGTCAGGTGGTGCTTGGTTTTGGATGTTTCCGGGACTTGGCGAGTTTAACCGTTTGGGCTAAGGGTTGGGTTTTGGGCTTGGCCCTGGGTTTTCAGAGGGTGTAAGTTTTTCAGATCTTGGAAATTCCTTCCCACCTCCCCTGAATGTCCACAAAAAGCTTCCCAAACGACACCCTCCTCGCCGCCACATGGCATGCCGCCATTCTTCGGGTAGACCTGCAACTATGAAGATGTAGGACAGATTCAGCCACACTGTAAGTTTGGAGGTTGTGCAGACTTGGGACTGCTTGGAAAAGGTACTGGCAACAGGCCACTGAAGCACCTCATAAACACGCGCGTGAAGTGTGTAAACAGACTCCTCACCCTGCGGGGTCTACTCTTACAAACTCTTGATAAATTCATCTTGCTGAGGGTTTCGGGAAAAGACTTAGACCAAGGCCTACCATGCGTTGCTACAGGGGCCTGAATCAGTAGCATCGTTACTCCGCAGGGATCTTACTGTCATTATATTAATCCGCAAATCCCTCTTACAAGTACTATACAACCCCTTACAGGGAACCCCGTACGGGAACCCTTAGCCGAAACTCCCCGATGGAGTTCGATCGGGAGGCCCTGTCACCAGTACCTTGGACATCATACCTTAAACTCTTAGGTGTTATATTGAGCCCATAAAGGGACCCTATTCAATCTTAAATATCAAGGCACACAAAAGATTACTTCGGGCACCGTAGCTGCATCCGCCTTGATCGTGCGCAGCCGACGCATTTCGCCGCCTCGAGCAGCCACAACAACCAGGGAGCTTACGCAGGATTTAAGCCCGAATCCCCCTAAACCCGTTTAGGGTTTAGTTGAGTGCCCTCGAGAGTTGAGGCAAGGTATAGGGTCTAGGATTCAGGGTATAGGGTCTAGGATTCAGGGTCAAGGTTGGGTATGTCGGTGCTAGATCTGAGGCTTGGAGCCCTCAGCCCTCAAACCCCACACTCTGAATCCCCATGCACATTTCTCTGATACATATGTACACATACATGCATACATACATACGCATGCATACATATGTATACGCACACATCATATTGTGTTCGTATGTTTACATCTAAAAATACAAAGGTTCATAGTCATGCCGTTCTATGCTTGTTTTTACTTAGATATGCGCATATGTGAATATCCATGTTTTTCACTATTACCCATTTTTATGTACTGATTGATTGCTTGATTGATTGCTGGATGGGACTGATTGCACGGATCGGATGGATTGGATGGATGGACTGATTGATTGCTTGGTTGCTTGATTGATTGATTGGTTGATTGTTCAACTGATTGATTTGCTGGTTCACCTACTACGTGCTCATGCAAAAAGGTGCATGCACACTTAAATGAATTTACACATACATGCTCAAGTCCGTGATCAGAACGGAATAAACTGACGCTGGCAACAAGTACTCGCAATAACTCTGGTCCGGAGAGCGAAACTCACCCGTCCCTGGGCCTCCGCAGGTGCAGGAGCAGTCGGACCAGTCGTCCCAGTCTGCCAGTGCTTAAGGTGAAGGCTCTGGGGGCCATACGGTTCAGGGTTAGGGTTTTGGATTTGCGGCTTAGGTTTACGATTCAGGTTTCAGGGTTTCAGGATTTTGCGGCAAGGGTGCACTGCAGCTTCCGTCGGATGTGCGCACTCTACATTGCTTTCTTGCTGCCACACTCGAATCTAGGCGAAAGCTCTACTGCAAGCTTCGTCGGCAAACCTGTTGTGAAATGCTTCTTCTTGGGTCATGTTAAAGCATTCTCTGGGGTAGACTCGTGTGTACCCAGTAAGGCGAAAAGACTACCTACACAACCACTGACATAATTGTTCCGGCCACTGCAGATAGGAAGGGCAGAACTTACCGCATATTATCTCCGAGTTTCGGAACTCAATAGTCGACAGACGCTTTCGTCTTCTAGTAGAGTAGTATTCACGACCCCTACGGAATAGTATATTCTCGTAGCTTTGAGGGTGCACTAGGGTTTTGGGGAAGTAGGCGAAGGGATGGACATTTTCTGGCACAAAGCGCCAAACCCCAGGCCGAGACTCCTACAGCTGAACCTCCACGTTCTCTTCCACATCGACGCAAAGACAACTCTTGTTCGCTCAGACGACTTAGCATGGAGGTTAAGCATGGGGCTAGAAGTAGGCGAACCCGTTAAGGGCGTGCAAAGTCCCAAACATGACCGGCTTACCAAGCCCGGCGATCCTTCCAGTAGCCCCTGCATGCCACAAAGAACCTTCCCAACGACACGAAGCCCTGCTACCGCGGCTCCAAAGAAGCACTTTCCATCCTGCCGCGCAGATACCAGCAAGATTGCCAGTCCTAGATCCCAAGATACAGTTCCCTGGTAGCCTCGAGCCAAAACTTACCCGAAATCCCAGAACCAAGCCAACCTATAGAATCAACAAAGCACCTAATCTAACCCCACCAAGACCCCTCCGAAGCCCGTAAACACTCTTCCAGCGAAAGCAACACACGGCCTGACCACTCGCAATCTATTTTGGGACAAGCCTCATTTGGACAATTCTTAGGATTTAAGGTCTAGGGTGTAGTGCTGACGGTGTACAGGTTTGGGGCTTCAGATTTTTAGGCGTAAAGGCTTGGGGTTTTGACAAGGTCGTCGAGCAGGCTTCCGACTTTGATAGCTTCGGCAGGCCCTAAAAGGGAAGCCAGAATCCCCTAAAGACACTTCAACCCCTTTAATCAACCTTGAAGTCTCTGAAGGTCTGGGCTTCAGGCTTACACTGTGATGCACCAAATGAGTTTAAGAATCTGCATGGATTTGGCACGCAGAATCGCAGAGTCTTTATTGCATTTTGGTCTGTAAGAGATCCAATCCGAGACTCGGAGACACTTTCCATGCGTTCTACATGTACAAGCGTCCGACCGGTCGTTCTGTTCTGAAACCTAACTGCCACTCCCTAGACCCGGAAGCCTTGAACCCGAAAGCCTAAACCCAAACCTCAAAATCCTAACAACCCTAAACCCTGAACCTTAAACGCTAACCCTAACCCTAAACGCCAAACCCTAAACAGCTTTACTTCAAATTGTTTAAACCCATCTTCCTACCGACCTACCTTCCTGTGTACCTATATGCTTGCCTATCTTTTTATCTATCCATCCATCTATCTATGAAATCTAATCGAACCTACTCTAAACTTCATCTGATCTATGTATCTTTCTATCTATCCATCCAAGCCTATGTAAGTCAATCTATCCATGTGTCTGTCTGTCTACCTGCTAGCTCCCCAAACCCTATTTGTCTAATGGTGTTTTCAGTCTTGCAAGTATCTATACGCTGAAAACCGCCCCGTCTCAATCAAAACGGGGCGGCTTTGTGAAGTGGGAATCAAAATCGTGCCCAACATATCTCTTATAGAATCCTCAAAGAACCCTGCTAGGACCCTTATGGAACCCTCACCCTCACAAAACCCTTGTAGAACCCTTGAAGAACCTTTGTAGGAACCCTGATAGAACCGCGAACCCAGCCTCGGTGTTGCAAGGCATGACTTCACCAAGGTCGGCCTGCTTAGGCTTCGGGGTCTTAGGAGTTTCGGGGTTTAGGGGTTTTGGGTGTTGGGCTTGTTGGGGGGGGGGGGGGGGGGGGGCTTTGCGGGCTTAGAGATTTCAGTTTTTGGTGTCTAGGGGGGGATTAGGGATCTTAGGCTTTGGGGTTTGAGGGTTTTGGGGGTTTGGGGCTTTAGCGGTTTAACGGCCCAGGGTTTTAGGCTTGGCTAATCTTAGGCTGAAAAAAGAAAAACCATCTTGATAATAGCAATTATCACAAACACAATAACAACAATAATATAATAATAACGACAATATAACCATTATTACACTTGTTATACTCGTCTAAATCCTAAGAACCCAAAGGAAGATCCCGGAATCTCGGCCAGAAGCTCGACCCCTTCTCGGCGGTTACACCCAAACTGCGCAAGCGCGCCCGCTGCACTGCAGAGAATCCCTCTGTGTGTGTGTGTGTGTTTTTTTTTGGGGGGTAGGGGGGTGGGGGTTAGGGCTTTTAGGGTTTGGGGTTTAGGCCTCTTCCCGGAAGATTTTGACACGAAATGTAGTTCCCATAAATCTGATCTTGATGATTAGGCATCGAGACTTCCTCGGGATGACTGTCGCCTTGCGCTTACCGGGCTTGCTGTTCACCCTCAAGTTCCCAGAGACCCCAAAATCCCTTAATTTCGGAATATACCTTATTAAATAATAGTAGGATCCCTAGCATGATCCCGGGAATCTTCCTTACTTAAGGGATATTGGAGTCTCTGGGTTCTTCACATTGACTTAAACCCACAAGGAGCCAGAGTTTAGGGCCCAGGGCTTTAGTTTTGAGCTTAGCCGACATGTAAAATCCCACCAAACACCAGACAGACCCCTCAACCCCAACCCCTTATAGAACCCCTATAGAACGATCATAGAGACCCCAAGAGAGCCCTTCTAGAACAAGGCATCCCCTGAGGCACCTTGCATTGGCCACCTGAGCTCGTTCCATTCATCGAGCGCTCACGAGTCGTGAGCCCGCCACCGCAGTCCTGCGAAAACAGCTTAGGTTTAGGGTCCGTTCAGGGTTTGGGGTTGTCGCCTAGGGGCCCCGTGGGTAAACTGTGGTGTAGCTGATGATTACCTATCAACCTGATGCCTCTATGGCCTTCGTCTTCGAAAGCCTCTTGTGCGGAAGCTTCAGGCCTGAGCACACAGAACCCTCAGGGTTCAGCAGATTTTGCCTTGAGGGGGTAGGGTTGGAGGTCTCAGGTTTCGGGGGGCCCCTTCTTGGCTTGCGGTTTAGAAGTTTGGCATGGGAGTCTAAACGCTCGCAGAGATCGTGCACATTGGTCCGAGACTTCAACCCTTGACCCTTCAACCTCAAGCCCTGAAGTATGCACCCAAAATCGGCCCTGGTAGCTTCATATGGGAATGAGTAGTTGGTCATGATATGCCTGAGGGTTCCGCTCTGATATGTATGGCACAGTCCCACCATTCGGGGTTTTCTCTCTCAAGGGCAGACGAAGCTCAGGGCTGAAGACTCCAATATCCCTTAATGAAGGAATTTGCCTTAAATTATAGCAGGATCCCTAATATGATTCAAGGTCAGTTCCTTAGTTAAGGGATATTGGCATTGGAGTCTCTGGGAGGGTTCTATGAAGGTTTTGCGGGGGTGCTCTGGCATTCTATAGAGGTTCTTGATGTGGTGCAGGGTTCGAGCTTTCGATGCGAAATAGCATCCTTAAGCCCAAACGTTTGGATTTTAGGCTGTACCGGTTTCCATCCAGTGTTGCGTGGCAGTCTAGCTCTTTTTGATGATTGCTTAATGCTGGTTTTCGTTAGTATGGGTCCTTCATGGTCCTTTCATATGTTTGTTCGTCTCGTTTCCCCCCGGAGTTTTTTGTATTACAGCGTTCTTGCAGAGACCCTACTGTTCTGGACTCGAATTGGAAGAAACCCAAAACCCTGGACCATAAAAGAAAAAAACCCCTACAATCATAAGACTAAACTAACTGAACCCTCCAAAACCCTTGAAACCAAACCCCGAACCCCAAACCGGAATCCTCAACTCAAAAACTGTCACCCTAAGTCCCTCCGACCTCAACCGAAGCAATGTAGAAGCTGGAAGAATGACTAATACTGTTCCGAGGGGCTCCTTGATTATAGCATGCAAAATATATCTCCAATACACTATTCGACGCCTTAAGGCCCCCATACTACACCCTGATAATAACCCTTATAACAGCCCTCATAATGTGGTTATTCTAGAACAATAACACCAAAACCCTCTGTAACCAGCAGCTCAAGGTTATATCAAACCCTTCTAGTTGTATACCCAAAACCCTCTGTGACCGGTATGGAGGCCTGGAAGGAACCTTATGCGTTTTAAAAACCCAGAAAGTAGAAGAACCCCCAAAATCCTAAACCCTGAACACTCTTTATCAGAGGCAGATGCCTGCGTGCAGGTGCTCCATCTGCTCCACTGCCCCAATACCTGCTCAGACAGCTTCGGATTTAGCGTTGGGTTTAGTGAGTTCGGGATTTTGAGATTTGAGGGTTGGCTTCGGATTGGGATTCGGGACTGCCGAGTAGGACAGGCCTAAATCCTAAACCTAAACCCTAAACTCCGCAAACCCTAAAGCTTATAAACTCTAAACCGCAAATCCTAAAACCTAAACCGGAAATCCAAAAGCTTAACCCCTCAACCTCAACGGTGCTTAAGTGCTGTCCGGCGGCGCAGTCTTCGAAAGCCTCGCACGTGTCGGGACCACAGGGGCCAAGCTCCTGTAGACTTCGGGGGTGCAAGGGCCTATGAGGGTTTAGGGTTTAGGGTTTAGGGTTTAAGGTTTAGGGTTTAGGGTTGAGGGTTTAAGGTTTAGGGTTTAGGGTCTACCTGGACCCTTAGAAACCCACCCTTTTCGGGTTCCATATTTTGATTTCCTTTTTTGAAACCTTAACAGGGTAGGTTATTTGGGGTTAAGGTGGGGTCTGGGATTTTGGGGTTTTGGTTTCATCGGGTGTTTGTAGGGCTTCGGGCTATAAAGAGTTTTATTCGGTTGCATACAGCATCGGGCAGGGGCCTCAATCATTGGAACAGGTTTTCGGGGCCTTGTATAGCATAACTATATGGAAACTGCAAAGCAAGTACTAAAAACTACTAGCACCAATTCATTGAAGGCTTGGGGTTACACCTGTCAGGGTATACCTGGAGCCCAAAATGGAACAAGGTGCCTCACTCTGAAAATCCCACACCACTCCTCATTGCAGCAACGTGTGGGGGTTTCCGAAAATAGGGGACCGTAATATAGTACCCTAAATAGTTGGATCCTTATTATAAGGACCTCCAAAATAAGGTACCCCTAACTTTCGGAAACTCCCATGTGCAGACATCCTGAACTTCAAAACTGCTCTGAGAGCTCCAGTCACCAAATACTAAGCCCGAAAATCCTACCCGCTGAGCCTTTGCCCTTCGACCCTGGACCGCCCGACCCCTAGACCCTTGCAACGCTATATCCGCATTTCCCGACCCATCATGGCAACATAGAGCTCCCTATATACTCACCATCTAGCCATATCATCATGTGCCTCGCAAAGCTTATTCTGAGTACTAGATCCTATGAAGCCTCAAATTAAAGAAAGCCACAGAAAACGCGTCCCCGCTCCGACCTCCAAAGTCACCGCCTCCTTGATGAAGCAGTTGCTCGGGGAGCTTTCGTCCACCTGTCCGGGGCGATATGCAGTTTGAGGGGTTTAGGGGTTTGAGGGTCTAGCGGTTTAGGGTTTAAAATTTCAGGGTTTTGGAGGTTTAGGGGTTCAGGAGTTTCGGGGTTTAGCCTTCGGACTTGGGTCCAAGAGTTCAGGTTGCGTGATAGAGTTTTGGCCCCAGCGCGGCAGCCTCCGTGTTCGATTGGGTTCGGTTTCGAGCCAGTGCAGTAGCTTGTCACCCCCTGCCACAGATGCGAAGTAGTAGCAAAGCCTGCGCTCCTATAATCCCTAAGCCGGAAGCGCTTCAGAGATCGCAAGAAGAACGTCAAAAAGAGACAATGCGCAAACCGGACTGGGAAGATTGCCAGGCGACCCACCAAGCTTTTTGCTGAGGTAGGGTTTAGGTATCACCAAGTGGCGAAATTTTATAGTGATCTGTAGCAGTTTGGGGTTCGAGTCTCCTTCTTGGTCCTTCGGATCTTCTTGTAAGGAGGTGCAATCCCACCGGCAGAACCTCCCATGAAACACGGTGTTCAACACTAATGCCACAACATTGTGCTAACCAGAAATAACGTGGGCCTCTGCTTGATAAAATCCTTTCCTGCTATGAAGGGGCCCGGAATGCACGGGGTGCTACTAATTAAGGATCTACCAATATCCGCATTTCAACCCCCTAGAAACCCCACAAAAAAAATGAAATATGACCCCCTTATGAACCCTTGTAAAAGCCGTTATAGTCAAGCCCTTCATATACCCCGATGAAAACCTTGTAAACTCTTACAAAGACGTGTGTAGGACCCTGTCAAGGCAAAAAAAACCCGAATACGAAGGCGCCTTTAGAACAGAACGAAAAAAACCCTTGGCATTTGCTGCACTATACTAAAAATCCAAAATGTGCCCGAGTATGCTAAACCAACAAAACTTCCTGAGAACACTTAATACTACAAATTCGTATAAATCTCGTCTTTACCCTGCCTGGCGATTCCGCGATCGCTGGCCCTCGCAGGTGGCCGAGCAGGCACCCCTGAACGGTTTTGGGCTTAGGTTTTGGGCTTCAAGGCTTTGGGTTTAAGGTTTAGCGGTTTAAGGGTTTAGGCTTTAGCTTTTGGGTTGTAGGGTTTAGGGCTTGGTGTTCAGGCCTCACGGTCCAGAATTTACGCCTTGGGTTTTTTGGTTTGGGGTCCGGCAATGGTGTTTGCGGCTCAGGTGTTTTAAGGTCTTGCCAAGCCCACGAGTTTCGAGTTTGAGTCGGGGTATAAGGTTTAGTTCTTCGTAGAGGTTTGAGTTGGGAGTTTGAAATTACGGTGTATGGGTGTAGCTTGAGGCTATCGGGATTCGAGTCTAGGCACACGTAGAAGAAGCTTGGACCTCCGGCTAGGGGGTTTTCTACAACGGCTCCAAAATCCCAAAACCCCGCTTGCTGAAACCCGGACAATTGCACCTCTAGAGACAACATGCTGTCAGGATCTGTTGTACTTTGCACCGCGGATGCACAGGCAGAGGGTGTTCACCAGAGAGGTCGCAAAGGACCAGGCGTGAGGGTTTCAGGGTTGAGCGGAAATCGGGTTTAAGGATTGGGGTGTGCAGGGCTTCAACATGCCAAGATCTAGTTTGTCCGTTGTTGGGTTTAGGGCCTTACGCTTTGGGAATTGATGGTGGAGGGCGTCGGGGAAGAAGCTCCACTTCGTTGACCCTGCGGAGCGCCGAATGTCGGAGCAAAAGTTTAGGGCATAAAGTTTAGCCGAGGTTTGGAGGGTTTAGGGTTCCTAGTGATGTCAGAGTTTGTTTCATGTCTGCTCTGACGTAGTACATGTGGCCCAGAATCCCAAACCTTGCTGGAAATCATCAGGGAATGCCTAGCACTGCAAGCCCCCTTGGCATCAAGTTCTTTGCAAAACCCTTACA
This sequence comes from Symbiodinium sp. CCMP2592, assembly GCA_905221615.1. NCBI lineage: Eukaryota > Dinophyceae > Suessiales > Symbiodiniaceae > Symbiodinium > Symbiodinium sp. CCMP2592. The sequence continues at coordinate 770,857 of CAJNDT010006025.1, read as the reverse complement.
GCCGAAGAAGAAGCACCTGCTTTCGACCTGCTGTCGAAATCTCAAATCCATTAAACCGAAAATGTCAGGCCCTAATGCCCTTCTGAACCTGCATAATTTTCGAATTCCTTGCAAGGCTTGTGTTAAACTCCAACTCCCGGGTCCCCGAAGTCGCGCTACACTGGGGTGAGCACCAATCTGTCCAGTCGGACAAGGTGCACTCCACTGGCAAAGCCTCACATGACTTGGCTTAGGTAAGGCCCTTGCTGTCACTAAGGGATAATGGGAAGCAGATGAATGCAGGTCTTCCTATATTCCCACTTCGCCACTAACATTGCACGGTGGCCAACCTAATGTTTAGCATTTGTTATATGCGGCTTGAGAAGCCGTATATCATACCGAACCCGTAGACCAGAGCACCTCATGAAGTCGTCATCATACCGTTTTTCAAAGTATCACTTTAACACCGCATTGGAGTTTACAAAAACCTCGAACGTAAAAACCTCAGAATCTCCAAACAATCAGCCCATAGGGACAAAGGTATGAAGAGCTTTCCAGGGACAGGGTTCAGGGTGACTCACTGTTTGAGGTGGATTCCAACGTGTAATTCTAGCTGTGGGTGACCACACAATGGACCTTCAAGTGAGGGATGTCGGACCCCAGAAGTAGAGCCACCTCAAGGCCTCGCAAGATCATGAAGCCTGATACCTGCGCATCAAGCCCTGAGCCCCTCAAACGGTTTGCACTGGGGTTCGTCCACTATGCACGCGTGTACAGCCCTACTCAAACCACATGTGCGTCGGATAATTCTGCCTGGGATTGTATTCCTCGACAGCTGAAACACACATACAGATTACTCTGCGGCAGCTATTCAAGCTGATGCCCGACCAACAACAGTCCAGTGCTTGCTGCAACTGTCAAGCAGAACTCAAGATGCGCAGAAGGAAAGCCATACAACGTGAGATGGAGCCGGAGTGTGTCACAGTACGAGGCCAGTGACAAATTTGTTCCAGGCACTACGCCATGAAATCCAACATGCGACTAACTCCTCAAACGCCTCTGTCGTATCGGCGTACCACAAAACCTATTCCTGTAACTTAGACCTAACCCCCAAGTGCCTCAAACCTAATCACCTAATCCCTAAGCCATAGGCCCTACACTCTAATGAAACTCCTCTTATAAAAAACCATAAACATCTTCCAGAGCCTGTACGAGCAATCCCTCAATCCTATTGCATGATCCTTCTCACAGCCCCCAACCGTCGATGGCTGTTTCGACTCGCGGCATGCTTCCGTCTCCTGGTAGTGGCTCGGTGGTTCTTGGTCTTTCCTTTTGCTGTTTTCTTGGATGAGGTCTAGAAATCAGGATCGGGGTTTTGGAGGAAGTACGGCTCGTATCTTAATGTTCTCTCTGCTAGGGGGTCGGACTTGCAGGACTGCTGATGCGGATGCGGTGCAGCCAGCACCTGGGGCATCTACTTGATGTATGCCTGCGGGTATGTATTATACATGTATATACACGTTCTGTATACATACTACATATATATATATATATGAGATATGTGTGTATGTGTGTGTGTGTGTGTTTATATATATATAGGGTTCAGCAACTCCAAGCCCTAACTGCGGGCCTACTTAGCACCTACTGAACACAGATGTGCGCACACACGCACACACACACACACTATAACCTTTCTGGTCGAGTGACCCTTGTTGCAGGAACTGTGTGCGTGCAATTAACGGAACACAAAAGCCCGAAGTGTCTAAACCCAAGCACGAGATGGCTGTCCGACACGCCGTAGCTGCAATGACCTGCCGGTAGACAAAACTCAGGGCCCGGTGCGATTGGAGCTTAAGGAAACCAGGGTCACGGTTTAGGGACATTCGGGTGTGGGAGTTTAGGGATTCGACGGTTCAGGAATATTAGGGCTTAGGGGTATCCGAGTTGGTTTAGGGGTATATGGGCTTCGGGATACTGAGGGTTAGCGATACCTGGGCTTGCGGAGGCTTACGTCAGTGCTCTCGCAACATTGTGGGCTGAAGCAGAAGTAGAAGCAGTTGTGGTAGCAGTAGCAGCGGCAGCAGCAGTGGCAGTAGCAGGAGCAGTGGCAGGAGCAGCTGCAGTAGCAGGAGCCGCAGCAGGAGCAGCGGCAGGTGGCAGGTGGCAGGTGGCAGGTGGCAGGTGGCAGGTGGCAGGTGGCAGGTGGCAGGTGGCAGGTGGCAGGTGGCAGGTGGCAATAGCACTAGGAAGAGTATTAGTAGTAGTAGTAGTAGTAGTAGTAGTAGTAGTAGTAGTAGTCGTCGTAGGAGTAGTAGTAGTAGTAGTAGTAGTAGTAGTAGTCGTAGGAGTAGGAGTAGGAGTAGGAGTAGGAGTAGGAGTAGGAGTAGGAGTAGGAGTAGTAGGAGTAGGAGTAGTAGGAGTAGGAGTAGTAGGAGTAGTAGGAGTAGTAGGAGTAGTAGGAGTAGGAGTAGTAGGAGTAGTAGGAGTAGTAGGAGTAGTAGGAGTAGGAGTAGGAGTAGGAGTAGGAGTAGGAGTAGGAGTAGGAGTAGGAGTCGTAGCAGTCGTAGCAGTCGTAGCAGTCGTAGTGGTAGTCGTCGTCGTAGTAGTAGGTCGTAGCAGTAGTAGTAGTGGTAGTAGTGTCAGGGCCCGGCTGGCTGCCCGGTGGCCCCAGCACCAGGATTTGGTCCAAACTAGCGTTGGGCCCCGGCCGGCCGCCGCCCCGGCCACACCATGGTTTTGAAAGCGGGTCAAGAAGAGCAGGAGGAGGAGGAGGAGGAGGAGGGAAGGTGTAGGCCTGTAGGCGAAGGAGTAGGCGAAGGAGTAGGAGTAGCAGTGCAGTCGTTGAAGTCTGGACAATTGACGGCCCCTAAAGCCCTAAACCCCAAGAGGGGAAAAAAAACACGTGCCACTGCAAATCCAAAAACTCGAAACATCAAAACCCTGTACCCCAACACACGAAAGTCAAGATCAAACCCTAAACTTTCCCCAAACCCCTAGACTTTGCAAAACCCCACCGAGACTTCTTTCCACAAACTCACAAACCCTAAACAATCCCAACGCCTAAATGATAAACGGGCGCCTCCCCCCACAGCCGGCTGCAGCACCGAACGTTCGCGGTACTTCTGGTTCTTGTCCTCGCACCTTGGGCTTTGGGCTTTCAGATTCGGGGGCGTCGGGTTTGGGGCTTCAGCCTGAAGAGGTTAGGGCTGAGGACTGTTGACGGTTTAGGGTTTAGGGATCTCTCTCCTAACCCCAACCCTTAACCTGTGACCCTTGCAAAACCCCTTAGAGGACCCCTCGTAAAACCATCGAACAACATTCAAGACCCTTGTAGAACCCTTAAAGAACCCGCATTGAGCCAAAATGCGACCGATGTAGTAACTCGTAAAGAACCCCTTGCGGCTTGATTTTGTCACCCCAGGGCCGAAAATCAGAAAGTCAAAAGCCAGCGTCCACTCAGGCCGTTGTTTTGAGGTCTTGTTTTCTGGTTTTAATTGGGTTGCCTGGCGTCTTATGAGATTATAAGGGTTCTACAGTGGATTCCATGGAAACTGATCAAGTGTTGCTACGGAAGGGCTTTATAGGTTCGGTAATGATGGTTCTATACATGGTTCTATACAGGATAACGGGCTTAAGGTTAGGGTTCAGGTTTTAGGGTGTCGGTTTAGCAAGAACTCTAGGGCTCAAAGTTGGGGTTTGGGCTTGCTGGTTTGGGTTGTGGGTTCGGAGTTCGAGGTTTTGGGTAGACCCTCTGCGGCTGTCCCTACCTCAAAACCTTGTCCGACAAGGATCCTTACACAAAAACCCGACCGAAACCCCTGCGTCTTCATCCAGAACTTTAGAGCTTGGGGCTGTAGAGCTTGAACCCTAAACCCTCAAAGCCCTGAATCCTCAAAAAGCTCCCCAACTCTGCAAGCTGACTTCAGTTCGTTTCTTAACGCCCTTCGCACCAAGACCCCTAAACAACCCAAAATCAAAAAGCCTTAGCCCTAAACTGCCTAAACCCGCGAAAAGCCCCAGGGTCAGTCTGGGCGAATATAGGGGCCTTAATACATAGAATAGGGTTTTGGTCCCCATTATACTATGACTATTATGAGGAACCAAACCCAGTCCGGGATCCCCCACGCAGATTCGTCCCACGAGCTCCATTCGCCCATGACACAGTCTTCGGACCTGGGCACAGGGCTTAAGACTTGGGGATCTGCGTCTCTCTCCTAAACCCTAAACTGAGGTATAGGGTTCTTTTGATTTCACCGGGGTTTGGGCTTCGGGATCTAGGGTTTAACAGTACCACTTCCGCTGCCACTTCCACTGCTACTTCTTCTGCTACTACCACTACTACTACATACATCTGGCTTGTTCAATTATTCTAAGCACGCCTTTTAGGTGCATGGAGTTTGTGGAGTTCGGTTTTGGAAGTGGGTTTACCACATTCACAGTTTGCCGTTCGCACGCGGGACTCAGGAATTAGAGATCAAGACATAACGCTTCGGGCTCGGGATCCGGGTTTAGTGCATTCTTAGGATGTACGGCTCAGGGCTTTGGGCGTAGGTTGAGTTCGGTGTTTGGGATTTAGATAGTAGATCATGGAACTTGAGATTCAAGGTCGAATTCACGGTTCATGGGTACTTGTAAGTCGAGTTATAAGTCCCCCTCTATGGGTCATAAATACAGTTACCCTACTTATAACCCCCTACTGATAACTTCCCTAAACCCCAAAGAACCCTTAAAGGAACCCTGAACCCCTGAACCTCCAAGTAGGTTTGCGGTTCACGCTATCCTGATGTTTACCTTTGGTTGGTAGGGAATGGAAGAATGGTAGTAATAGTAGTTGTAATTGTAATTGTACCCCATTCCTCCATTCCCTACTAACCAAAGGTAAGGATGTTTTTTGCCTCGCGGCCCAGGACACTTCACTTCGTTGCAGTGCTGCGTCTTGCGGAGCTCGTCGATGCAGGGCCTGCTGCACGTGGTTTAGGGTTAGGGTTTGGGGTTTAGGGTTTAGGGTTTTGGGTTTAGGAGTCTTACACGGCCCGATGGGTGGTAGGCTCTCGTGGCAGTGAGGGCTTGTTGAGCGGTGCTACACTCTAAGCCCTAAATCGAAGGGTGCCTCAATGAAGCTAGGAGAGGGGTCTGGGCTTAGATTCCCCAGCTCTTTGATTGCAGGGTTTCGGCTTGGGCCTGAGGGCTTTTTCGGAAGGATCTACAAGTGTGTGCATTCCACAGAGGAACCACGAGTCCCCAAACCCGAAGACTACATGTCTCCACCCCGAGGCACACAAGTTTTGGCAAGAAGTCATATTCCAAGTAGGGCGGACTTCTGTGTAGAGCCTCAATAGTCAGTATACAACCTCTCAAGCCTTGACACCCTGAAGCCCCATAGAGACTCCGCCATCAGCACTACCCTATGCATAAACATGCACAGGTGTAGAAGTGTGTGCATATATATATATATATAACAATAACAACTAGTATCATTGTTAAAATATGAGAATAACAATAATACTAACATATATAAGTACATACATGGGTATGTGCCAAACATACACACATATATATCCATATATATATATATATATATTTATTTATTTATGGATATATGTGGGTATATCTGTATCTATATACATGTGTATATATATATATACATATATATATATATATATATATATCGAGGTGTGTAAACACATGTGTATATGTATATATACATGTGCACATACACACTGTCTCTCTTAGTCAGACCTGAACTGTAACTAAACTAAACTAAACCCTGTCCCGGAAACCCCGAAAATTCCACTCCCTGAGCGTGATCACCCCAAAGCTCTGGCTTAAGAAACCTGAACCCTCAACCCTCGCATCCCATGACACGCCAAGTACTATATGAGCCTGAATACCGACCGTCCGGAACCATAAGCATACGAATCCTGAACCCTAATTAACCCCTAAACCCTGTGTAAACCCTATACTAGCTATGCGAACTGGAAAGCATGAGGCCTGCCCAACACCCCGGCACGCTGCTCAAATCGCCGGAGGGCTGCCTGGTATGTTAGGGCTTTTGGGTGGTCTTTTGGGCTTTAGTGGTTTAGATTTGTGCTGAGGGGTTTGTGGCTGGAGCTTTTGACTTAAGACCTCAGGGTTCTTTTTTAAATTTTTATGGCTGTCAGGGCTGTCCGGCTTTTTGTGTCTAAGTTTCTTGTGTTTTTGGGCATAAAAATGAAGGATGAGGGTTCAGGGATGGCGTGGGAATTTGGGTTTTGGAAATCGGGTTTGGGTCTTTGGAGGTTCGCCATTAAGATCTTGGGAGTTGGCACGGTAGGTGCGTGGAACTTTCGCATTCAGGGCTTAGGCATAGGCGACGAAGGTTGGATGCTTAGGGCTGACGGAGGAGTGCTTAAGCTTTCGGCCCGTGGGTGCTTGGATGCAGGGCATCGGACTAGGGTTTAGCATTCAGGCGTTTGGGCTTTGGAGTGTAGAGGATGTTGAGCTTGGGATTAGGCCTAGCGGTCAACATCTTGCAGGGTTCAGGGACATACCCAGCTTGGTTCACGGCTCATGGGTTTAGCATACTGTAGGGTCGGAACAATTGGTAATGATGTGCCCTTGTAGCGTCTGTATGAATTCGGGACACTACACTCGAGCCGTCGCGGGCCCCTGTAGGAACCCTATATGACTTTGTACAATACTGTAAACTTCTCTGCCCTATTCCAACCATGAGGGCTCCTGCATGAATTCGTATAGAAACCCTACAAAACCCGATTCTTCGCTAAAAGCCCCACGAAACCCCCTTCTCAATTGCTAATGCCCCTATCTGAAGTTTGATCCAATGCTCCTGTTCGAGAGTTCTGCAGGTTTCACTGTAAACCCGAAACCCCTACAAGAAGAAACCCTACATCCCTAAAACCTAAGACAAAACACAATAATAATAAACATTAAAAAAAAGAACTCCGCCTGCCAGCCCCCGCCACAGGAGGCACTGCAAACTGTCCATTCGCCCCACTCGGAGAAGGTGCAAGGGAGCTCCTCCATCAGCGTTTACTGTCAGAAGCTCAGTAAGGAATGGGGGAATGGGTTATGGAGACTGTTATTGGGGATTATATAGGGACTACTGTAGGGATCCATTCCCCATTCCCTACTAATCACCAGGGAGTCATCGGCGTTTAGCATGTGGACTTGCTTTACAAGGGTTCTAGGAGGGTTATTGCCAGAGTTGCCAATGGGCACTAAAACATGGGCTACTATAAGGGTTGCTATAGTGGAGCTCCTTCTTATCAGGGACTTCTTTCAGCGAGGCAGAGTTCTGCAAGGGTTGTTAGCGCTTTCGGTGTTTGCATGGTTTTGAGAACCTGGCCTCCCTGGTAAGGCTGGGTAGATGTAGTCAGCCACGGTTTAGGGTTTAGGGAGCAGTCATATTGGCCCAGGTATCCAAAGCGAGCTGGGAAGCACAGGAGGTTATGGCATGCGGCCGAAGAGATTGGAGACGTATAGTAATTTCGGCCATAAGCCTGGGACGCATCTGCAAGACTAGATTATAAGAACGAACGGCATCAAAGAGACTGTGTCGGAATGCGGTTGCTTGCACACTGCATGCTGTGTTGATCTTGATTTGAGCCAAAAACATGTGAATACGTCCAACAACATCGTGTAGATCTCGCTTTTGCTGGAAGAGCGTTTCAAATTTTAGGCAGGCAAGAAATTTGGCCATTTGATGGGCTAGTGTGGTCTGTGTGTCAACACCGGAAACCTTGTGGATAAAACTGCAAAGAACCCTGAACTTATATGGAGCCATGCCTATATTTTGTCAGGCAGTCATACATGGCGGGATTGCAACACCAACTCACACGAAAATGGCCAGCGCTTGCGTCCATATCCTGATGGCATGACCCTGGCATGGTTCTGACACAGTGGCACGAGTCCAGAATGAAAACTGAGGTTGAACTCTTGCATGGTGGCACCCCATTTGTTAAGCGCAAACTTGCTGACACAGGTGCAAAGGTTTACAACATGCAGTGAATGATCTTTGCTTGTGACTTCAGACAACAATTTGCACATCGGGGCAAGCTGAGTCAAGCTTTGGAGTGTCTTATAGTATAGCTACAATGAGGAGCCCTAAGGAACAGCACCAGTTAGTCCATGGGCATCTATATTACCAGCCCCAAATGCGGAATCCAGCGAAACTGACTATACAATAGTGTTACGGCGGCCGCTCCGTTGCTGATAACGATGGCAAAGACTTCCGGGTTTTGGGCTTTGCAGTTTAGGGCTTTAGGCTTTAGGGTTTCTACGTATGTGTAAATGTATACTTAATAACCTCAATTGTGATGTGTTTGAAATTGCGATGGTTTTTTGATTTCTATGTTGAGTAAATCAATTTAAGGAGTCTTAGGATTTGCGACCTTAGGAGTCCAGGGCTCTGGGGGGGGGTAGGCTACTCTTGTGTCCTCGTCCTGAGCAGTGCCACATGGCTTCGTCTCTTTGAAGCCTGAGACTTTTCTGGGGTTTAGGCACTTTAGGGTTTGGGGCTCCGGATTTAGGTGTTTGGCACAGTCACACAGACTTTTGGGCGTGGGGCTCTGTTCTTACATTCAAGACATATCCCGCAACCCTAAACGCCAAACCTAGGCTTTTTTAAGCCAAACCCCAAAAGCCCTCCCCAAGCCCAATTTAAGAATCCTCAAACCCTAGACTCCTGAGAAAACTCAGTCTTACGGTTTCCGGTTTAGGCTTTTGGGTTTGCTCTTGCCGTAGAAGTCTGTTCAGGATTTTTTGGGGCTCCTTGCACGAAGAAGGCTACAACCTGTTCTTAGTTTAAGGATCCTACCATTTCCTTGCACTAAGGACCCCTTATTTGCTCTGGGAGCGCATGAGAGTTTGAACAATTCGGAAAGAGATCGCTGGGCTTTCTGCGGCTTCTTGGGGTTTGGAGCTTATGTAGGGTTTTCAGCTTTCAAGAATCAAGCCGTGCCGTTTCACCTAGCACTCGAAACCCTAAAACCCTTCCGGAATTCTTACGCAAACCTTGTAGCAACCCTTGTAAAATCCCATGGCAACCCTCGTAGAAGCCCGTTTTGGCGAATTTTTGCGGGAGCCGGCGCCTACAGGAAGTAGGGATCCGAAGCTGGGGTTCAAGACCGCGCCGGAAACCCGCAAATCCGCAAAAGAGAAGCCCGAAGAAGTGGGGCTTAGAGTTTAGGGCTCAGCGGGCTTAAGAGTTTAGGGTTTAGGGCTTACTCGTGTTCTGGGGCAAATTTTGGACTGCGGGGGTCCGAAAATACAGCATGTGTAGCCTCTGAAGGAAAGCCTCAAACAGAAAAGGATTCTGCTGCACATTCCCCTTATACTCTACCTCTCAACCCTAAACCCTCAACCTTACACCCAAAACTCTAAACCCTCAACCCCGAAACCTCAACCTGAAACCCTAACCCCTCATCACTCTAGATCCGATTCCCTAAACCCCAAACCCTAAACCCCTAAACCCTAAACCCTAAACCCCAAACCCTAGACCCCTAAACCCCTGAACCCCTAAACCCCCCAAACCCCTAAACCCCTAAACCAACAACAAACCTCTCAAGCACCGTCTCTCCCACTGCGACTCTAAAGGACCCAGCCACCCACCCGCCGCTCCATGTGGGGTGGTTGTCAAAATTAGGGTCCCTGTTTGGGTACCCTAAATACTAGGTGCCGTATTATGATAGGGATTCAAGAAGGGACCATAATTTTGATAACCGCCCATGAATTTTCCTCAAGATGCCACTGGATTCTGATACAAAGGCCCCTTTGGAGGGAATCCTAAACACCAAGGCCCTTGGAGTGAAGAAAGGGGTCCGAAAACTAAGGGCTCTTACGGTAATGGAGGGATGGAAACATGAAGGCATTCAGAGAGAAGAGAGGGTGGGTCTCTGACCAGGGATCTACATTAACACACAAAGTCCCTGTGCTGAGCGGCTGCCGGCACACGGCGCGCCACCGAGGATTGCCCTGGCTAAGGGACTGTGGGCGCTGAAACACCAAACATGAGCGTTTCAAGATTTCTGATAAACTTCAAGGCTTAGGGTTTCGGTCTTCGTGGTGGAGAATCAGAAATCAAGGCATCTACCTCGTCAGGTCAGGGGCTGGTGTAAAGTTCAGGAATGCCAGGGCCACCCTATGCAACACTTGCCGGGAAGGCTTCTTCGCCACCTCCCGGGTGCGGTAGCTCTGCTCATGTCGTGTGGAGCATACCGTCCACCTGGGCGCAACGACGGTTTAGGGTTGAAGGCTCAGGGCCTTGACTTGTTTGTTTAAATCCTAAACTCCTGAATTTCAATGCGTTCGGCTTCAGGCTTCTCGGGGAGCTTGAGGCTTGGTCTTGAAGGTTAGGCTTGCTCGAATCTGGCGTGTCCCGTGCGAGATGTTCCCAAGATGCAAAAAAGCCTACTTGGATAGGTTCATGGGTAGTTATAGGTGGGGTTTAAGCAGGGTAACCTTCACGGGTAGTTGTAAATGGGACTATAAGAGGGTAATTAAATCTATAACCCATAACTAGAGGACTTAGAACTCCACTTATAACTGCCCATGAACCTCTCCTTGAGAGATCATGAAATAGGAACTGGAACTCGTGCTATCCGAGACCCCTGACCGTTTAAGGCCCAAGAACCCCAAAGCCCGAAACACCTAAACCCTGAACCCTAAACCTCTGCAAGTAAAAAAGCCACCTAGGACTAGTAATCGTGCAAAAACCAGCACAAAGAACCCGACACGCACCCTGAAGCCCTGCCCTACCGCACAACATTATCACCGTATCCGGAACCCTGGCCTCCGGAACCCTAAACCCTAATAACCCCGCACCCGAGACGCCAAACCCGAAAAACCCAAAGCCTAACCTCCCGAACCCCTTAGCCCTACAGTACCCTTATAGTAACCCTTATAGATCCCTTAAAGGAACCCTAAACCGGAAAAGCCCCGCAGATCCGGCATGAAAGCCGGGAGCAAACGAGGACCCCGCTCGTTCCAGTCGGTAAACCTCTGGTTTTTGTGCGGTCGTTTGGTCGGGTTCAAGGCTTGGGGTTGAGGGGATTGAGGGTTTGAGGGCTTATTGTCTGGGGTATTAAGGCTTGTTGCTTGAGTTTAGGGTACAGTGCTTAGGGTTTAGGGTACTAGGGTCTAGGGTAAGGTCTGCATACTTTGCTGCCGCCCAAAAGCTCGCAGTCCCGCGTCTCGGTCGGGCAGTCGGCGGCCAGGCATCCAGCCTGGTTGTCACTCTCCACCTTCGAGCGACCGAAGGGGTTTTGGGGTGCAGGGAGGCTTAGGATTTCTGGTTGGCAAGCTGCTGCAGGGTACATTCACAATTTAGGGTGGTTTAGGGTTTAGGGTCTGGGATTCATTGTTTAGAGTTTAGGAAAATTGGCTTGCCGCAGAATTGCTACCTTTCAACACAAATGCTGTTCTGTAAAGGTCTCGGACTTTGGCCAACGATGGGGCTTAGGGCGGAGGGACCAAGTTGCTGTTTTGAGTTTTGAACACTCCAGACTAGAGGAAAACCAATGCAAGAAACTTTTGAAAAAAATTCTGAAGCCCTGAATCCCTGAACCCCTCAAACGCAGCAATCCCTAGACGCCTATATCCCAAACCTCTAAATGTCGTAACCGTGCCTTGCTCCCGCTGCATGGCTGTCCACACCTTGATCAAGATTCCGAGTTGATGCCGGGAATGTGTGTTCTCGGGCTTCTAGGGAAAGGCTTGGTGCATTTGGCTTTCGTGGTTTCGGAATGTATAGGTTTAGGTTTTGGTTTGCGGATATTTGTGCTAGTAAACAAGACCCTGCTTCATCACGCGGTTGCTATCCGGAGATTGCGTTTCTTCGGTGCCTAGCTTGTCAGCCTTCTGTGTTCTTAGAGCATGCTTCTGCTTCCCCGAAGTATGACTTCACGGACTGTATGATTCATGTTGGCGCCGCGGTGGTTCCGGGGCTCTATGGTAGGGTTCAGGATCTAGGTTGCTATACATGCTTCACCGGATGCTGACATCGTGGACCTGCTAGCCCGGATAGACATCAAGATGTCCCAGCATACACATATGCATATATACAGACATGTATACATACATATATATATATACATACATATATAGGCTGATGTGTACATTGAAGCGCCTCAGACGATGATATCACCAACCTCTTAAGTCCCCCCACTATAGAACACAGGAAAGCCGGTTCAGGTCTAAGCCCCGAGACCAGAAGCCCAAAACGGTGAACTCTGAAGCCTAGGTCCTACATCTGACATCCTAGAGCTCCGAACCCTGAAACCCTAAAGCCCTTGGCCCTGATCCGTCCTGAAGCCTTCAACGCCTAAACGCGGAAACTCTAAAGACTACCGACCGTATGCACACCTTTCCCAAATTCCCAGTCAGAAACAAGCCTCATATACTTCTGCAAGCAGCACAGCTCTCAATACAAACCCAGAAGCCTCCCTGCCACGACTTAGTCTTCTTGATAAGAGGGGCTCTTGTTTGCGGGATCCGAAAAATGGGCATCCCACAACTCGAGGTTGACATTACGGTCCTGTATTCTCTGCAACTGATGCAGCTGGGGAACAGGTTGTTTTCTTTGGCAATGGAGCGGCTCCGCGTGCACAAGCCTGCGATGGGGGGAGGTCGGATGGATAGTTGGATGGCTTCGGGTTTGGGGTTTCGGGCTCAGCATTTGGGGTTTGGGTTTAGGATGTGCCAAGCCTCGTTCCTGTAAAGGATTGCACAAGCCCGGAAAAGGGTTCACAACTGCCCGCCCAGCTGACCTGGAACCCTGAACCACTGAACCCTAAACCTCTAAGATCCGACACACTATCCAAATGAAACCCTAAACCCTGAATCCAGAAACCCTGAACCGTAAACCGAAACCCTAAACTTCCAAAAGCCTAAACCCTCTGACCGCACAACATATCGACCGAGCTAAAGTTACCTGTATAGGACCGTCAATCAAAACCCTTTTGGCAATCCTTGCAGGAACCCTCAAGACAGCGAGTCCTTGCATCAGGCGGGAACGGGTCCCTGTACTAAACCCCGAGAAGAACCCTCATATGAACCCTGAAAAAAGTTGCTGCAGAAACCTTATTCTACTCGCCAAGACCCCTGAAATTGAAGAGGCTCATTCGTCGAAGAAAAACTTGAAGTCGCAAGGCCTGAGCAGTCGCCTTTGGAGGTCCAGTCGGACCAGTCTGCCCACCTGGGTTTAGGGTTCAGGGTTTAGGATTTGTTTTTTCGGTTTAGGGTTTAGGTGAGCATCGGCTATGATGGGTCTGGTAAGGGCTTCGCTTAGGGCAGTTTTTTTTTTGTGGACTCCTTTTTCCTAACTGCTGCTCCAAGCGGCCGTCAGAAAGGCCTACAGGCCAGGAGGGTTGGGCACATACATACCCAACACCGGCTTCAAAGTGGAAAACGAAGGAAGAAAGAAAGCATCCCAAAGGCACCCCTCAGTACAGCAGCTGCAGAATCGTGCCGTACACGGAAGCCAGAGGAGCCCCCCCGGACACTGTGCAAACTCAACCCTCATCACGACGTATCGCTGGCATCCCCCTCACCCTCTCCTCCATGTTGCTCCTCACTCCGACGAACATCGTCATAGGCCGCTGCACCGTCGAAATAGATGTCCCATCTGCGACCCAGCTCCGTGAGGACCGTATCGCCCAGGCGGTGCAGGACTTGTACGCTGGTAATCACGCCATCTCTCCAACGAACAAACAGCGCATCCCACTCCTCCTCGCTTCGCGGGACCCTGAGGGTCAGCAGCTCAGGCGGCCCAGGCAGAGAGGGAGCAGCGGAGCCCGACGTACCCGAGGGGCCAGTCAGCACGGGAGCATGGCCACCTGGAAGAAGTAGTGTGTCCCTGTCCGCTTCCGAGTCACTGACAGCTGCCCCTGCGTTGAGCTCCTCCACGCGTGCGTGCTCGGCGGCCGTGTCCTCAGCCATCATGGCCCATTGTCCCTCGATGAGGTTCAAGACCGAGGAACCATGCAGACGGATCACTTGCTCTGAGGTCACAAGCCCTTGCACCCAATCCTGGTACACTTTCTGGTATTGCTCAAAGTCCAGGAGAACGGCATCGTCAGTCGCCCGGTCCGCCGTGGCGGACACCGGGCCCGGGCAGGGGCCAGGCTGGTCCTCCTCGCCGTCTCGCCGTGTAGGCGCCGGTCCCCCAATCCCTTCGAGTGGTGGCGTCGGTATCTCATCTTGGTCAGGTTCGTCATCACGCCAACAGCGAAGCTGGAGAGCCTCAACCCCGTCTTCACCAACAGGTACACGTAGGCATCGGGTCATGCGAGGCCGATCCGAGCTGCTGGAGGACATCTCAAAGACCATGACGCGGCGGTGCTTGGTCGGAGAGGCAGTCTCTGGGGCGTCCCGTAGACGAAGGAGGTAATCCGTGTGCATGGCCTCGTCCTCGTCGTGCTCCTCAGCCTCAGCCCGGTCCCTCTCCTCGGCCTAATTTTTCTTTTTCATTCGCCTGCAGTTCTTCCAGCCGGGAGTGCTCGTTGCAGCACCAAGAGTCAAACTTCAGTCACGATCGCAATCGATCAAGACTGCGAGGAGCCATCATCGTCATCATCCTCATTGAGCGACAATTGGATTGCCTCCGCCAAGAGGCGGTCTTCCTCCAAGGCCTCCTCAGCAACATCGAATACGTTGACGGCCGCAGCTTCGCTGGGCCATTCGTAGGCCTGCCAAGGTTCCTCCTGCGAAGATGATGCCCCACCTCCCAACACGATCAGACCTCCAAAAGGAGAGGCGGTGGAGCCCGATGGAACTTCAGCATGTGCAACTGCCGTAACATTGTGATCATTGACATTGTGATCATCATGAGCTTCGCTGGGCCATTCGTAGGCCTGCCAAGGTTCCTCCTGCGAAGATGATGCCGCCGTGTGAGTTGTATAAACCTCGGCTCGAATGGTCTTTCCAGACCCTTTTCGCTTCTGTGCACACACAGAGAACTGCAGCGTTCCCAGGATGTGTGCTGCAGCTTCGCTAGGCCATTCGTAGGCCTGACAAGGTTCCTCCTGCGAAGATGATGCCCCACCTCCCAACACGATCAGACCTCCAAAAGGAGAGGCGGTGGAGCCCGATGGAACTTCAGCATGTGCAACTGCCGTAACATTGTGATCATTGACATCGTGATCATGTTGTGTGCTTACCTCCTGCTACCCTCGCAGAGCGTTTTTGCTACGCACCGCCACAAGTTGTTGCAGTCGAGCCAGCTTGCCGCTCACGGAGCTCCAGCATCTGGCCGTAAAAGGTGACCGTGTAGTCACAAAAGGCTAAATGCTGAACCCATGCTTCCAGAAGGCAGCTTTGCTGTACCCATCGGGCGGGAGGGTGGGCCCGAAAGACTTCGTCGTACACACAAAACATGCAGGTCATGTTGTGTGCTTACCTCCTGCTACCCTCGCAGAGCGTTTTTGCTACGCACCGCCACAAGTTGTTGCAGTCGAGCCAGCTTGCCGCTCACGGAGCTCCAGCATCTGGTCGTAAAAGGTGACCGTGCAGTCACAAAAGGCTAAATGCTGAACCCATGCTTCCAGAAGGCAGCTTTGCTGTACCGCCCACCTCGGGGGCCAGCCGAAGATCGGCGAGCTCGCGCTCGCAGGTTGCACCATGTGCCTCGCTGGCGAGTGCGTCGAGGGAGAAGAGCGCCAGCTCAGAGAAACTCGAAGAGAGAACCGGCCGCTCGCACTTTTCGAGCGCAGGTTGCGTCCAGGGACGTAAGGGCAGAAACTGCCCCGACCTCCTGCAAGTAGAACTCAAGGGTCTGAACATGCTTCAGCCTCATCCGCCACTGTATCTCCGGTATAGCGACGCCGCAGCGATAACTGTAAACCGCGCCCCCTCCACGCAAGCCACCAGGAGTGAGCCTGGCGTGAGAGGGAACGCTGAGTGCAGCCATCAGCTTGTTCCAGCGGTAACGGTAGGCAGCGGGAGTCAGAGGATACAGTCGTTGGCCCTTGGGCAGCGAAGCAAAGACCGTCTCCAGGAGCGCGACAGCTTTCGGGTCCTCGATCTTGATGTGCTGAATCCTGGACCTTCGCCTCAGCATCGTCTTGGACGCCCGAAGGCACAAGAAGGCCGCTCGAGAGGAATTCCACCAGTCGTCGCTCGGTAACAGCAGGTCCTGCCTCAGCATAGGCAACACTTCTCCTATGCGGCCTAAGCCGTAGAAGCTCAGAAGCGTAATCCCTGCGAAGTTCCGGAAGCCAGATACGCCACCAGAGCTTTCAGGACCGGTTCCGGCAGAGGAACTCTGTGCTCCACCGGCTCGACGTTTTCCCACCGCGAGACCAGTTCCCACGCGCGGCCGATCCACGGCTTCACTCCAGCAAAGTTCCTTTGAGCGCCCAGCAGAGTGTGCCGCAGCTCGTGGATGCTCTTTCCGGACTTGAAAAGCCAGTTGCCGTAAGCTCGCAGTGCCATGGCGAGGAGCGCGGGCGCCCTAGCAAAGACGACCAGACAAGGCTCAGGCAAGAAAGACTGGACCCAAGACAAGAAGTGCTCCCACCCCAGTTGCCCAAGTCGAAGGGCAGCCTCGCTCTGCAAGGGACGCTGCTCCAAGTCCAGAGTGGAGTCACGGCGGCGGTTCGACCGACGAGGTCCAGGATGAGAAGCTTCACCGATCCTGGCGGTCGGGGTCTTGGAAAGGGCAGCTGACAGAGGAACCCCACGCAAGGTAGGAGCATCGCGCCACCAACCGGCGGCGACTGCAGCAGCGGTGGCGAGCATGTCACACAGAGGCCGAGGATAGCACTGAGCCACGGAAGTCCAGGGCCGACCCAGCTCAGCAGAGCGACCACGAAGCACGACGTGTGGCCCGGAGCATTGGCAAAACAGCCTAGCCCCTGCGATGCAACCATTCACCCCAAACCTGGAACGCTTTCTCCACCTGGTGCCGAACCTGCACTGGTCAAGGCGGAGCAGCTGCGGGCTATGGGGGTCGGCAAACTCTTCGATTAAGCCAGCAAGAAGCCACATGAACGAACCATCGGGCCCCTCGATCCAGAAGTGGCCCTGGCAATGCTCACGGTAAAGAGAAAGAGCATGCCCAACCCAATCGGCCTGCCTGTTGCCACGGCGAACCTTCTCGAACGCTGTCGGGCTGAGGTGCAGCAAGCCTCGGGGATGAGCTGCACTGCGGAAAGGCGGGTGCACAGCACGAGAAAAAGAGGAGCACGGAGGAGAGGCTCCAAACGTAAGGAAAATCTTCGCGCGGATCAACAACTCGACGAGCTGCCGCACGCAGTGGTTGTCGAGATCCTGGCTAGGAGAGCGCGCGATCTCAAAGGAAAGCACCCAAGGCGCACCGCGGGCAATCAGACGGCGAGCCACGCCGGCACTGCCAGAGAAGAGGTCAAGACCACCGCGCCTGCTCAAATCCAAGGGGCCTTTCAAGGGATAGAACTGTTCCCGCGGCAAGCTCCCAAGCACGGATGCGAGCGGGGCTCGGGCGAGACAGATCCACACCACACGCCCGCTTAGCCCTGTTGCGGCGCGGAGGCAAGCGCTCAGGCAGCTCGGGAGGCCGCGACCAAGTGGCTTCCGAGGCGAGCTTGGGAAGCTCATCCACCATCTCAGGCCTGAAAGTCTCGGCTGCGCTCTCCGATGCAAGCTCGGGCTGCTCGGCAAGCCAACGGTCCAAGGGCTGAGGGTCACCCCGTGCAAGCGCAAGGAACCAAGGAGGAAGCGCCTCAGAAGCTGTTCGTATGCTGCGGCAGCGTGTTCCATCGTCGGACGGATTGTCGGCCGACGCAAGAAACGAAAGCCCCAAGTAGAGGTCACTCCCGAACATGGTGGCCAGCGACCGCTTCAACAGCGTGTTCAACCCGGCAGAGGCAGACCTACCCTTAAGCGCAGCCCCTAGAGCAACCTGAGAATCCAATCCCACAAGCAACCTGGCACAACTCACGAGGCGCCCAACCCGACGCTCCAACTCGAGAAGCCCACGCAGCTCCTTGATGTTGATGTGTTGCCCGAGGGCCCCCGGAATGACCCATGTAGTTCTGAACTGAAGGCTTCGGGCCAGGGCGCCACAGAGGATGCGGAGTGTAGGGCCGACCCTCGCGGCTTCATCAAGGAGCCCTTTCGCACGCAGCCAAGCCTGAGGAGCTGACAGAATTCGATTCCAAGCCCCCTTTTGCAAAGTGTGCCGGTAAGCCTCAAGGGCGACCGCTGGAGGAAGCGCAGCCGTGGCGCAAGCAATGCGGTCATCAGACGCGTCTGTGGTGAAGAACGCGTCACACACTTGGGCTCTCAAGTTGGCCACGCAAACCGGAGCAACGAGCACCCAGGACCACAACTCATCCGCGAGGGCCGGGCTGAGCCGAAGCACGTCGCCACAGCGTGTGGCCCGCAGTGCCTGAAAGGCCAAGTCGATGAGGCTCAGGGCCCTCCGCCGTATCAAGAAGATCGCTGTCCAAGACCCGACCAAGCTCTCCAAAAGCGAGCGGGTGACAAGGCCCAAGGCGGCCACCCGAGCAGTCATGAAGGCCACTGGCCAGACCCTGGCAGGGTTGGCTCGCAGAACGCCGGAGTCCCCACAAAGCTTGCAGCCCCAGAAGCTGGCTTCCGCCGCATCTCTCACGCTCTTCTTGGGGTTAGCCTCGAGCAAAGCGGCATCGTAAGCAGCATGCGCGGTATCCAACTTGCGGGCCCCTGCCGAATCGGGCCGGCCAGTCCCAGACCCACGCAGGCAACGATCAAACAACACAAGGTCGTCGATGACAATGCCCACTGAAAGCAGGGATCGCGGTGGAGGCCGGTTTGGCACGAGCAGATCGGACCCCTCAAGAAGACCATAGTGATGGAGAACCGCAATGTGAGATGCCTGAGCGTACTCGCACGCGGAGCAGTCACCCATACCAAGAGTGGAGATGGCAACCCGCACCCTTCTGCCAGCCTCGGCCTCAGCCCTGCAGTCACGACCGAACACAAAACGAGCCTCAGCCAAGGTAAGCGAGCCTCGCAACAAATTGCGTTCGACTCGGTCTGGCGTGACCGCAAAGAGATAAAAATAATCTCTAAGATCCGCACAGGAGATTCTCACGCACTCGTCGGGGCTCAAGCGACGCCGGGTGTCGGCATCAACAAAAGAGGCGGGATTGAAGCGGGGAGGCCCAGGAAAGGTCAGACGGTCAGCCTCAATGGTCTTTGCAGCCACAGGGTCATCACGCCTGAAGGCCCCCACCACTTTGCCGAAATTGGCCGGCGAAGAAAAACTGTGCTGTGCTCCTGCAGCCGCAGACTCTTGAAAGATGGCGCTGGAGACTCTAGAGTACAAAGGCAAGGAAAAAGAAGCAGCGGCCCGAGACAGAGCAGCCAGGAGGTTGTGTTGATCCTCCACCTTAGAGGCAGACCGCCCCATCTCAGCTGCAACAATAGGATCAGAAAAATCGCTGTCCCAGGTAAGGCCCTCGATGGTTCGGACCATCCGCCATTGGTTGGGGCTGAGCTTAGCACCGACTCTGCAACGCTCGGGGCATACACACGGGGAGCCAAGATGAAGCCAGGACAGCAGAACAATGACTAAGCAGGTCTGCACCTTGCGCCATCCCGACACACCGCCAATGCGACGAGAGAAGACCTCAGGGTACGGAGGAGCACAGGGCCACGTCTGGGAACCGTGCGCCGACACATTGACGGCGATGGTCGTGGTGCGCAGGTATGCAGCAAAAGCGCCGTGACCCTTCAAAATCCAGGACGGCAACGAATTCCAAAAGCCGGGCACTTTGACAGACGGCGCGGCTGCGCCGGGAGGAGGCGGCCGACGAAAGCCCTTCTCCTCAGCAGGATTGGCAAAGGAGGGCAGGTTGCGCCCTTCACACACAGAATGCGGAGCCACAGGAGAAACGGAAAAATCAGCCGCCGGTGCGGCCTGCACATCATTCACTTCGGCTCCTCGGTTCGCCTTCTCCCTCCGCCTTTTCCTTTGTCCTTGCCGTCCGGTCGGCTCGCGTCCTTGTCCTCCTCTTCCTGCTGCTGGCCTGCACGGCGGTTCAGCTTCGACCTCTTTTCCAGAAAGTCGCATCTCGTGAGCCTTGAAAGCATGGATCGGGCAAGGGGCCTCCAGCAACAAGTCGTTTGCCAAAGTCCAGGACCCTCGGTCGGTAGCGACCTGATCCATCGCCACCATCAGGACGTTCAGCCTGGCCTCGCACTCGTCGAAAGCTTTGCGGCGGGCAGCGTCCAGCGCTCCTGCCACCGCCCAGCTCGTGCGAGCGAGCGTCTGGTGGGAACCGATACGGCTCCGGTGCTCCAGCCAAGCCCTTGCGCTCGGCGCCACCTCGAACCCGGGCGTTTGAAGGGAATGCAGATCTTCCTTCATCAGGGCCTCCACGGTGGCTGACAGGATGCAAGGATTGTCGACCAAAGCCGCCCTCAAAGCCCGCCGGGCTGCAGCGTTGCGCCGCAAACTTGGCGCGGCCTCCAGCGATCCAGATCCGCCTTGTCCAGCAGCGTCCAGCAGGTTGTCGAGCGAGGAAGGTGCGCGCCGCTTGGGCGCCGAAAGGGTCTCCACCAACTGCGTCAGCTTGACTAAAGCTTCCCCCACCGGATCGGAGCCCTTCACGGGCGCAACGGCCGCCATGGGCTCCTCTGGCTCGCCTTCGCTCTCGGAGAGCGGATCGGCCTTGCGCGGAGGAGCAGCCCGCGCCTTGCGCCCCAGACCGCCAGACTCGCCGACCAATTTGTCCATTTCGGCCAAGGCCGCCCGGCTCACTCCCGCATCCAATGCTGCCTGGGTCACGCTGACATCCAAGTTGGCAAAAGCCCCGGCTTGGCTGCCGGAGGACACGGCTGCTTTGGCTGGCTTCGGCTTTGCAGTGGGAGGGCGGAAAGAAGGCTCTGCCGGCACGGATTGCTTTGCTAGCAAAGCCTTGACACCGACCGCCACTTTGCTCATGGCTGCCTCGAGGCGGTCCACCCTTGCATGAATCCCTCCCTCGCCCGGCTCGTGATCTGCAGGGGCCGCCGACTCGGCCGAAGCATACGGCCCAAGCCCCGGGAGCTCTTGAACGGCTGTCATCAAGGAGGCAGCGTGCGGTAGCAAAGTGACCCCCTGCATGTCTTGCCCAAAGGGTACATCCGGTGCTTCCCCCGATTCGAAGAGGAGTTCGCCAGCCAGCCCGTTCTCGAGCAGAGCGACCCACACTCTCAAAGAAGTGCCCTCTACGACTAAGCCGCGATCGTCTGCGGCCACTGCAGCCACCTCCAAGGAAGAGGCCTTTGTCAGGGCGGAGCGCGGCAGCTTCCGATCGGCCAGTTTGCGGCCCCACATCACTCCTGGAACCGCCACCACGATCTTTCCTTCGCTCTCGCAAACCACAATCACCTCGCATGTTTGCTTCTCACCTTCGGCGGCTGCGAAGGGGAGCAGGCCTGACAAGAAGTCTGGGTCCACCCCTTCAGGCTGCAGAATTGCAAAGTCCTTGGGCTCAAGCGGCAGCCCGTCCAAGGGGTCCTCCTCGGCCATCTCACTCAAAAGAAACAGAAGGGAAGCCTGCTGCAGAGCACACAGCCTCCACGTCGGCTCGGGCAGGCAGCCCTATGAACACACTCGCTCCGCACTCGGAGCCCCTCTTGCACAAGGTCTTCGCCTGAGCGAAGCTGCTGAAAGCACGCGGCGGGCTGAAGTCACGGCCCTCAAAGGACCTGAAGACCACCCAGAACCGCGAAGACTGGGAGAGCCGGTCTCGGCCAGACGCCCCTCTGTGATTCCCTGCCAGGGCTCGCACTATCCACAACCCTATCTCCCGGCAGGCACAATCTCGATCTGTTCTCGGCAGAACAGGAGCAGCAACCTCGGTTCTAAACAAGTGAGGCTCTGCGGGCCCACGGCCCTGCAATGGGTACTCAGGCGACGCGGAGGCCCGCGGCGGTGTGCTAACAGGAGTGGCTGTGTAAGACCCCGCAACTGGAGCCGATTCTGCCACCAACTCAAACTCGTCCGGCTCGACCCCCAAAGCCTCGCGGAGCGCAAGACCAAGGCAAGGCACCTAGGGTGGGCCTAAACCAACCCTAGGGGTGAGGCACAAGGCGGAAGAACCCCGGGCTCTGCAGCCTAAAGGCGAGGGCCCTCAAGCACGCGGCACGGAGAAGAAGCAGAGCCTCAAGAAGAGGCAGAAGGAGAACCCCGCAGCCGAGGCCAAAGAAGAAGGACCCCAAGTCCAGGTCCGGCAGAGCGGGGCAGAGCGGGCAAGGATCGAGGAGCTGAGGCGAGGAGCTCAGGACGTGAGACAAGAGCGACACGACCGACGCAGACGAGACACCTGACAGCGACGACAGCGCTATGTGCCTAGACATGCGCTCGGCCCGAAAGACTTGAGCCATACACAAAACATGCAGGTCATCATGAGCTTCGCTGGGCCATTCGTAGGCCTGCCAAGGTTCCTCCTGCGAAGATGATGCCCCACCTCCCAACACGATCAAACCTCCAAAAGGAGAGGCGGTGGAGCCCGATGGAACTTCAGCATGTGCAACTGCCGTAACATTGTGATCATTGACATTGTGATCATCATGAGCGGCCAGATTTGCCGCCTGGGGGGGAGCTAAATCCTGGAACATCGTGATCATCATGAGCCTCTGTCACATCTTCGGGACCATTCGCTGCATCTGCACCACCGAGCAGTAGCAAGGCAATGCAAAAACGAAGTCCTTGGAAATGCATGGCACACAGGTTGTTGGGCTGGGACTAAGGCACCCGGAGTTCTTGAGCCAAGGTGCGCTTGAGCTTAGGGCAGTTTGGGGTTTAGGCTTTGGGGTTTTGGGTTGAGGGCCTAGGGTTACTAAGTGCTTCTGGCTTATCTATTACTGTGACCACTACTATTATATACTAATACCATTACTACTACTTTTACTACTAGTACTACTACCCGAAGCCTGCAACAACAGCATCAGCCTGTGGGCTGCGAGCAATTTCGGAAAAAAAAAGTAACACTGCAAAAGGAAGGACGAAATAGATGAGTGGTTGTCAACATGATCGTCCCTTTTTTTGGCCCCTACTATAGTACGGCACCTACTATTTAGGGTACCCAAAAAGGTACTCTAATTTTGACAACTACCCACATGGATAATATTATGGCCTGCTCAACATGAAACCGTTGAGTGCTACCTGCTAAATCCTTACACCTGAAACCCTGAAACTCTAAACCCTGAAACCCTAATCCCGAATCTGCTTAGAGCAAGCCCGGTAGGAATACTTACGGCAACAGAACACGTATAGCAACCGTTAAAGCTTATGGTAACCCTCATAGCATCCCCTACAGCACCCTTATTGACAGCCCTTCTGGTAGCTCTGAAGGAAACTCTCGCAATAAACCTTATGGTAACCCTTGCGGCATCCCTTATGTAAGCCCTGAAAGAAACATTGAAAGGAACCCTTAAGGGAACCCTTACAATAACCATTCCAGTAACCCTTACGGGAGCCCTGCTGAAAGCCCTTCGAGGAACCTTTAGTACTAACCCTGCTGGCAAGCCCTTGCAATGACCCTCCATGGTAACCATCATGGAACCCTTCAAGGAACCCTCAGATGAGGGAGCGCCTCCAACAACCGTTCTCTAAAGCCTCATAGAAACTATACTGAACTAGAACCCTAGCAAAAATTGAAATTTTAGCTGTTTCTTAAAGAATTATAATAATAACCAAAATTTTAAAAATATTTCTAAGTACCCCTAAGGAAACCCTTCATGTCTGGGAGGCCCCGGCTGGCAGTCTTCGGGCACGCAGCCCGAGCAGTCGCGGAAGCTCTCGCACTGAGCTTGCTCCCTTGGGCTTCGGGTTTAGGGTTTAGGGTTTGAAATGTACAGTGAACCCCAGAAAGTTGGAACATGGGTTTAGGATGAATAGTGCTAGGATTCCCTCTGCTTTACCATAAGGGCATGAGGATAATGGTGTTCCAACTTTCTGGCTTCTACTGTAGGGTTTGGGGTTTAGGGCTCGGGGTTTAGGGCTGGGGGCTTGGGGCTTGGGGTTTAGGGCTTGGGATTTGCGGTTTGGGTTCAGGGTTTGAAGTTTAGGGCTGTCGGCTGCGAAGAGCTGCCCGCCGCGCGCACATTGTCCCCGGAATTTCAGGCGGGAAGTCAGCTAGCCATTCGTTGTAGGCTGTCGTCATTTGCATCGCCATCGCCCAGAACGGGCCCAGCGCACCCAATGCAGGGGCTTCATAACGGTCATAACGGTTCGTGTAAGGGCTCAAATAAGGATTGCTACGGGGTTACTTGTTTTACAACAGGTCATCAAAGGGGTTGCAGCTGATGGTGAAGGGTTGAAAGCTTTAAGGCTCAAAAGCTTTCGTGTTTGGGGTTTCGGGTTTTGGGCTTTGGGCGTTTTCGCACCCCGGGGGGGGGGGGGGGGGGGGCGGCGCAAATCTTGAAACTTTGGGGCCGAGAATGCTACAAAGTGCCTCGCGTCGGAGTGCCTGAACGATCCGAGACCTCAAGCCCCAAACGCAAACATTGGGGCTGGAATAGATGCCCATACTCTTCCACAGGGCTCCTTACTGTAGCCATGCTCTGATTTACCCCAAAACTTGGTTCGAATTATTGTGGAAGGACCTCAATCCTGCAACTTCGAAGGCCCCGGCTGAGGGGCGTCGGTTTCGGAATTTGGGCTAGCATTGGAGGGCTTTCTGGAGGAAAGCTGCCATGGGCTGCTGAACTCCAAACCTCGACATCGACAGCGAGGTCTGAGACCCGGAAACCTTGAAGCCCTGAACCCAAAGCCTCTGAATCTGAAACAAATGACCTGAAAAAGAAGGGGCATAAACCCAAAACCCAAACAACAAAAACACTTAAGCCGCATGATGAGGCAATATCGCCTCCTATAGACACTGGCTAGCTACCATACTCCTGCAAATAGCAAAGCCCTGTAAAAACCGGAACTCCTGGGCACCCCGGCCGCTGGTAGCCATTGCATTCCAAGGTGGGATGTGAGGAGTTGAGGTTGACTTCCTCGGGCTTTCGGTTTAGACGTTGGCTTGAGTTCCTGCGAGAAACGTCGTCACAGGTTTCCAGAGGGCCCGAAGGTTTTTTTTGCGAGTTGGGGATTTAGGTTAAACGAGTCTAGGACTCCATGGTTGGCTCAGAGCTCAGAGTTTGGGATCTCAAACAAATATATGTGTATATGTACATATCCGTACAGACGCAAGTGTCTATCTATACACATATATATATATATATATACAGACGGGTATAGGTATCTACATACATACATACGTACGTACATACATACCTGCATACACGCAGACAGACATACATATGTATACATAAGTCTATACAGTTTTGTAACGAAAATTTCCATGTGCAACTCTATATATATATATATACTACATATTACATCTGTATGTAGTAGTAGTTACACTTGTATGTACATACACATACAAAATCCATAAGTACATAAGTATACACACAGTATATATATATATATATACATATCACATACTGACTCCTCGCGTGTTTTGCGACAGTTGGTAAGTACTTGTTGCTTCTCTGGTCACCAAAGTTACTAGCATTCGATAAGGGTTCTTTTCACTATCACTGTTCTGCTACATGGCATTTACCACGAATAGGGCAAGGCTTGCTTACTTTGACAACGAAGGGTGAAACGAGTTGTGGGAGCAGTGGCGGCAGTGGTTTTGGCACTGGGCTTGTAGCAGAACTTGTACGAGTAAGAGCAGCAACCCAAGCAGCAGAAGTAGCAGAAGCGGCAGAAGTACAGGAGCGCAAAGCTCGTGTGTGAGCATGCAGTCGGGCCAAGCGGACTTTCCAGGGGATCGACACACGGCGGGTCCTGTTGCGCCGTCTTCTTTTCAAATGTTTATAGAGTAGGTGGAAGCATGCGATGCATCAGCTGCCAGTGATGTGCTTGCTCCTCCCTACTTGCTCCCCCCACCCTAAACCATACACCGAACCCCAGACCGCTTCCAAATCCCTGCATCGGAGAGTCCAGGCAAGCGATGTCCTCGTTGTCGCAGCACCAGACCTTTCCACGCAGGTTTGGCTTTTCAGCTTCGGGCATTTAGGGCTACGATGCGTTGCGGCTTGCAGCTGGAGCTTGCCGTCAGGAACTTGATGGGAAGTCTAGGGTTTACCACACTGCAGGTGCGGCTTAGGGCTCGGGGCCTAGAGTTTGGGGACATGAGCCCAAAACCTGCGGATCCTTCGTGGTTCAGGGCTCAAAGTTTCTGGAAGTCAAAGCCTTGAAGACTCGAGTTTCCGAATATAGGGGATCCTAATATAGTACATTGTGCACGGACGGGTTATTGCAGAGCCGTTGAGAGTCCGAGGGTCAAGCTTTTGCATTGGGGGACCCTAATATTATTGTACCCTATTTAAATAGCAGGATCCGCGCCACCACCGAAACCCTGTCGTTCTGCACCTCAAGACCTCAAAGAAGCTCAAAGTCTCCCTGAGACCATGCCGCTTCGCCTTCTGCGCAAGGCTCCATTTTGGGTAGCGATGGATGGTGCCCTGTGCAGAAGTCACGGAAGTTTATGATTTAGGCTTTAGAGTTATGGGGCTTCGCGTTCCGGGATCATCACCATCATCATTCTTGCTCCGTCCAACAGCTTGTCAACCCTGAAAGGCTCCCTTGCTCAAGGAAGATTCCGTCAAGCTTCGAACTAAGAGATCCTTTCGGAAGGAGTGTTGGAATTAGCTCAAGCCTTCAAGACCGCGAAGGCCTAAATCCCCAAGCAAGGCCCGAATCCTAAACCCCGAACTCGACATCCCGAAAAGAGATTCCTACAAACTACTGTTGAGACCCCCGACACCTAAAGCCAACTTCATCCAGAAACGTAAACCTGCAACCCAAAACCCAAATGTCTCAACGCCCTGAAATCATCCCAGATCCCAGTACCCTAAACCCCAAACCCTGAACCCTGAGACCACGAACCCATATACAAATAGAAAGCATTGGCCCAAAGCCGGTGCCTTGAACCCCCATATGGGAGTTTCCGAAAACTAGGGGTACCTTGTTTGGGGGGCCTTATAATGAGGATCCTACTATTTTGGGTACTATGTTAGGGTCCCCTATTTTCGGAAACTCCCATATCCGAACATTAAACCTGGGCCTGTAACCCTGCAAAGTTGGAACACCGCTATCCCGCAACCGTAAAATCAAACGAAAGGCTTTAGGGCTACCATTTCTTTTATCATAAGGGCTCCTAGAAGGGTTACCATAGCGGATCTATAACGGGTGTTGTTTAGGGTATGGGATGAAAACCCTGGAGCAGTGAGAAGAAACAATAAGCACAGGAACCATCCTTTTCCAGGCTGCACCTCTCTGGCCAATCCCAAGAGCTGAAGCCGAAAGATTCCGCAAGAAAGCTGTCGCGTAAGATGGGTGAGAGTCTATGGCTTCGGGGTTTGGGAATTTGAGCTTCGCGATTTAAAACCTTGAGGGTTAAGGGTTCAGGATGCAGGGCTCAGTTTTGTAGCGACAGCTATCGCTGTGTCGTTCCCACCCATCCTGTTTGTTGTCTCATTCTTCTTCTCAGGTGCAATTCTTCATACACAATCCTACCGTCTTTGAAAAAAGCCCTTCCAGGCCTGGCAATCGTACGGCAGGGTAGTCGTGGTGGTCGTAGTGGTGGTGGTCGTTGTGGTCGTCGTGGTGGTGGTCGTGGTGGTTGTGGTGGTTGTTGTAGTGGTGGTTGGGGCGGCGGTCGTGGTCGCGGCCTCTGTGGAATCCGTGGTTTCAGCTTCTGCGGTGGTCTCCGCAGCCTCTGTGGTGGGTGGTTCCGGAGGTGTGGGAGGTTGAGTTGTAGCGCTCTCCTCCGTGTTGTTGTCCTCTAAAGCGGCCAGTTTCCCGAGGGGGCCTGGGGCCGTCGTCGACTCCCTGGCACAGCGAAGAAGAGAAAGCCCCCTCAAATGCTACACAACCCCACGGCCCTTTGACCACGGGCCTCGTGTGTCCGAAATCTGCCAGGCGTGCATAACCTGAAGTTCCCTCGAACTCACATGTGCTCAAGACCTGAAACGCCAGCAGATCAAGGCCTTATGCAGGGGTCTATGTGAGGTTTAGATTTAGGGTTTAAAGTTGAAGGCTCGGGATTAAGGACTTCCCCAACCTGGGAAACTGCTTGAAATATACACGCAATAACCACACCAACCAAGCGATGACAAACTTTTGAACCCCTGCACCGACAGCCTGGACAGCACCACGAAATCCTGTTAACTATGTGCCAAACAACACCCTCCAACCCTCAACACGAGCCCCAAACCAAACAAGCACGGACCAGGCAAACTCCACCAACGCTGTTACAATGCAGCCGGCTCTGCGTCGTCGCAGGCCTCGCAAGAAATTTGGCTTAGGTTTTAGACTCAAAGCTTTGGGTTTACATCTTTGCACTTATCTTGGAGGTTTGCCATTTTTTGTACCAATGACTCCAATGACAACATCCTCATGGACATGTTTACCGTTTGGCTAATGGCCGATACGACTTGCTTCTGCTGCGACTGCACAACTGTTGCAACTGTTGCACGAGCTTGGGCTGTTCACTATCCTAATTCCCGCGACCCTACGACCCAGAGACTCCAATATCCCTGAATTAAGGAATATAGTTTAAACTATAGTAGGATCCCTTATATTATTCAAGGTATAATCCTTAATTGAGGGATATTGGAGTCTCTGGGGACTGCCTTGCCGATCATGACTGCCCGCACCAACATTTCCATGCTAGGACTTCCCGGCAGCCAGCATGGTCCGTCTTTAGACTTGCCACCCCCCCCCACCCCTGAAACCTACATCGCCTCAGTTGCACGGCTGAGGGGGTTGCAATTCGACCTATGTAGAGCAGGAAGCTTTGTGCATCCTGCGCGGCAACATTGAGGAACGCGTACCCCTAGAGGATACACTCGAGCCGAAGCCCTAAACCCCAAGAACCCAGAATCGCAGACCCTAACCGGGCCCCAACCCGAAGACCAAACACCAAACCCCGGACCCTAAATCCCAAGACCCTAAAACCGAAGCCCGAAAAGTTTAGAAACCCTCTAACATGTTACAAACCCACAAACATCCCATAACACCCAAAAAGAAACCATCCAACACACGGCGCTAGGGACCCCGACTCCTCAGTGGTGGTGCCTGATTTCTGTCGGTTTCTGAGAAATTACTGATGATAATAAGGGTTTCTAGGGTTTGCAGGGTTCATGAAGTATAATCAAGAGGACTGCATGATTGGCCTGGAGTTGGGGTGATTTCCGTTCTGAAAGTACAAAGCGAACTCCAAACATTCATGACACAACCTTAAAGGTGTGGGGATTTCGATTCTAGGGTGTTGCGGACGGGCCATAGTTGTTTACGGGGCCCTGGGGGGTACGTGTAACTGATCATGTCTTGATTGATCTGCATCCGAAAATGGGTCAGCTCGAGTAATGCCCCCATTAGAGTCCCTTCGGAACGGTACTGCAATACGCCAAAAAGCTTCTTCCATTCTTTCAGACCCCCGTAGTTAGTGGTAGTCTGATCTAGCGCATGGTGGTTGAATACGAGGGCAGTTGGATCTGAGGCGCGTAGAATCTAACCGACCCGTATTCTCCACACTCATAATTAATTGAAAGCCCCAAACACTTAACCCCGCAAGCAGTGAATTTAAGCCCTGCCCACAACCCTAAACCCTTCGCACCGAACAACTCAAGACGTTAGCCCTAAATCCTCGGGTTCAAGTGTCGCTTAAATTTGGACCCTAAGGCGTAACGCCCTAAACACCACTAAACCTGAAAGAGCCCCTTATGGCGATCCTGTTCAGTCAGGGTTTTAGAGTTACATCAACCGCCAGACCATTCGGGGAGGGCTCCCCGAAGACTTCTAGGATCGAACTTTTTCTGATGGCCTTTTACAGCCGGGCTTGGGGGTTTAGGACTTGGGGAATACACCTGGGCCTAAGCCATCTCCCCAAGGTCATGTTTCTGAGCCAAGAAGGATAAGTATGAAATACTGCAACGGAATATCCAGAAATCATGAATCCCAAAAGCAGGATTTTGGGTTGGGACAGAGCTGTTTGGGTTTCAGGTCTTGGGGTGTTGCCTTAGGGATTTACAAAGCCCAGTGATTTCACCCAGATGCTCGTGGTGGTGGTCGTAGTCGTGGTGGTGGGCACTTTCCCGATGGTGCACTGGTCCTGCCGACATGAGGCACCGAGGGCCTCAACCCAAAACCCTATTACTACTATGATTACTACTACTACTACTACTACTACTACTACTACTACTACTACTACTACTACTACTACTACTACTAGTACTAGTACTACTAGTACTAGTACTACTACTACTACTACTACTACTACTACTACTACTACTACTACTACTACTACTACTACTACTACTACTACTACTACTACTACTACTACTACTACTACTACTACTACTATTACTATGATTACTATTATTGCTATTACTACTATTATTACTATTATTACTATTTATTACTACTATTATTCCTAAACTGTGAAATCGGTTCAGAGCGCCTGGGTGGGAGGTCTGCATTGTATCTTCAACCCCAAACACCCCAAAATCGTGTCATGGACCGACCTGAGGTGACTGAAATGTTGAGGAACCTCCAAGCTGCATTTCTCACTCGACAGTAGAGCTTCCTGATCGTAAGATCTTTTTTGGGACGTTGCCCTGAGTCCTTGAGAAGGGATCCTGGGATTTGCTTTGAATCGATGAGGTCCTTGTAGAAAGGACCCTGGTACTTAGGGTCTATGAGAGGGCACTACCACGAACTCTAACCCTAAAGCTTTCGTATCTCCCAGGATCCTTCGAGAAAGGCCTTGAGCAAAGGGACCCCAAGCCTGAAAACGCTAAACCGCAAACCCTGGAACCATCAAGCGCGAAGCAAACTGCTCACTATCCCTTTTGAACGATTAAAGGAACCTCTCTTGAGAACTATAAGAAAATATGTAAACTGTATGCAACCCTGTAAAGCCCCCAAGCGCTTAACCGTAGCAAGCGTTCAAAGAACCCTAAAACAGCTAAAGGAAACGAACCTTGTAACCCTCAACGGGACCCTTGAAAGGAAGATAGAGCCTCTGAAAGGATCTTAAAGGAACCCTTCCAGAAACCAAATTCTCTCAAGGAACCTTAAACCTATAGGAAAGCTGAAAAAAGACTTAAACGAGCCCCAAATCCCTCACAATCGACCCTCCGAAGAAAACTAAACCCTGAACCTTACATCCTAAATCCCTCAAAAGAACCTTCGAAAAAAAACCGAACCCTAAACCTTACAGCCTAAATCCCTAAATCCCTCAAAAGAACCTTCGAAGAGAACTGGCCCTAGCCTTGCAGTCGGCCACTGGGAAGGGGCCCTGCTCCGCGGGCCGGCAGGCGCCTTGGCTTTTGGTCCTTTAGGGGCCTTATTCATTAGAGAATAGGGGTCCTTTAAAAGGGCTCTATATAAGGGTTACTATAAGGGTGTGGGGAGTGTGGGGCTTCTGGTTGCCGCATGTTGCGCATGGCGACAGCGAAGACCACCACCGAGAACGATATTGCGAACAAGATCGTCGATTATGACCCTAGCGATTCTGACGAAAGTCGGTCTGGTGATAAGACACCACAAACCCTTCACGGCTCTGCCCTCCTCAGTGTAGTGTGCGAAAGCTCGAGGCTTTGCAGTTTTTGGCTCAGTATGCTACAGGGTTTGGGGGATTGAGACTTTCAGAATTTTGAGCACACTATATCAAACTAGGCGAGACTAGGCTGGGCTAGACTAGACTGAGCCAGACGAGACCAGACTTGTGACTAGTATGCTACATCAGACTCGACTCTGATCTGCCGCACTGTAACGGGCCGCACTACACCTTACTATGCAAATATACAGCATAGTTTACCATTCTTTGTTATACCACACCAAAACATACCTATACAAAAGTACAGACAATCTCCGAGGTGCCCTTCTTCTCGTCCTCCACGTCGTCGCCGGGACCTCGTCTCTGTTTAGAGGGCTTAGTGCTTAGATTTCGGTTTTAGGGTTTGGACTGTCCGGGACCAATCTTCCCGCCCAAGAAGCGGACAATGAAACCCAGAATGTTAACAAAAAACAATCCCCACACCGGTTGCCTAAATTCAGTTCGATCGCAGACAAGCCTGCACTCACGAAAAGCATCATGCGAATTATATTGGGAGATGTTGACCTTGCAGTATGCTATATTACGTTAAAAAGAATAACTGTATGGTAGACTATGGCGGCATATAGTATGGTACGTCAAGGCCTACCTGATGCTGGTTTAGATTTTGAGGTCTGGGCATGTGAACATACGGACGGCAGAGAAAGAGAGAGCCGAATACAGACATGGACATAAATGTGGACACATACAAAAAACCATGGATATGAATATTTATCTGTCTAGCTGTCTTGTGCGCGTGTGTTTCTCTAAGCAGATAGTTTGCAACCGACAGCATCATTCGATCGAACTGTTCCCGCCAATACTAAGTTCGGCCCCAGGTGTACCAATCTCTCGGAATCATAGGAGCAGGAATAGCATCAGTAGCAGTAGCAGTTGTATGCATGACCCTCAAGCAGCCAGGACACAGAGATAGCCGCCACTATCGGCCGTCTTCCAGTCCTCTGGACCTGGGTAGAACACCCCGACTTAATGAAAGTTGTCAGGATCTGCAGAGGCAGTCTGGCGAGTTGCTCCTTCCCTGAAAAGCGTCCGAATCTAGAACCATAAAGCTCAAAACCCTGGCTGAACACGCCACGTGGCACAGCCATGATACCGGTGCACAAGTGTATGGGTGTCTGTGTGTCATGAGGTGTTCTAAGCTATTATCGCCGATCATCATGTTAAGTATGAGCGCCAAGTCCTGCTTTTGGTAATACTGTCCGTCCCTATGCGACACTGAGAGGAACAACATACGAAAGTGATTTAAAACCCATCCAACCCACCGAAACCCAAAACATCTCGAACTACAACCCTAAACCCTAAACGCCAACCTCTCCGACTCTAAACCCCCAACCCCGAATTGGCCAGACCCTTAGACGTTTAGGAATCTTAAATTTTCCGAGTCCTGAGACCCAAACCACCAAACTTACTGAGCCATGGAGAACTAAAGCCTGGGCTCCTGGCATTCCCCGATGTCCTCACATTCCGGGAAACCTGTCTTAGTGTCGACGACCACGACCTCCAAGCGCGAGGCTCTAGCGCTTCGGGCCCTTGAGGGTTCAAGGCCCTCGGTTG
The DNA here is from genome assembly GCA_905221615.1 of Symbiodinium sp. CCMP2592. Lineage (NCBI taxonomy): Eukaryota > Dinophyceae > Suessiales > Symbiodiniaceae > Symbiodinium > Symbiodinium sp. CCMP2592. The sequence goes on along the minus strand of CAJNDT010006025.1, from coordinate 737,696 downwards.
AGGGATTTTCTGAATTTAGGGTTCAGATTTCTGAGTTTTTCAGTAAGGCTCATAAAATATAAAGGATGACAACAGAAGAAGAAGCAGACAATAGCTGTCACTGCATCATCATCAGCATCATCCTCAGCATCACCATCATCATCACAGTTTTCTTTTATCGGAGTCGGGCTCCTTAATAAGAAGACTTCCTGAACCGAGGAGTTGGGGGATTTCCCGAGAAACACGTAGCTCTACCCTCAACCAAGCCCAAACCCCAAACTATAACCTCTTCATACAACCATCAAAAAACCATCTGAAACCCCTAGAAAGCCAGTTGAGAGCGCCGAACAAGCCCTCATGAACCCACCTTAAAGTCCCACCACAAACACCCGCCGTTTCTCCCTCTCCTCCGCACCCCTTAGTCCATCTGTAGTTTTGCTACAACGAACCTGAGAAGCGTGTCATAATTATCACGGACCCATGCCAAGGAACCATTAGAGGAACCCTATTCCAACTGCTTCAAACGCCTGCTTTCTCCTTCCCCACCCTATAAACCCCCATGAAAGCCCTTGACCCTAAACCCATCTAAACCCTAAACCCTATGGGCTTACAGTAACCCTTACAGGTTCCTGAAAGCAACCCTAACCCTGCGCAACACCCGCCTTCTCTTTCTCCTCCTTCTCCTCCTCTTTCGCCGTCGCATTGGAGGCCTCTACCTCGGGCTTCTTTGGGCCTGGGCTGCGGAGGAGGCTGCTTGTTTTGGGCGGTGTCAGAAACTACTATGCTGGTACATATTTTTGGGTTGCCAACAAGTCCTACTATACTAAAATTGGTACGTACTGTAACCGGGTTGCTAAACGGGTTCCAAAACGGAGTATGGGGTTAAGGGGTTCGGTGCCATTTTTCTTCCGGCTGTGGCTTTTGGGGTGCCGCTTTATAGCACTGCTAGTGTTTCTAGACGGGTCTAACACGTTTTTTTAGGGTTACGACACGCGGTACTATAAACGGGATTACTAGATGGTGTGATATATAAAGAGATAGAAAGGTCTAGTTGGTGTTTTACGATTTAAGTTCTAAGGCCTCGATGGTGAGATTCAAAATGTCTTTGAAGGTTTTTACAACGGAGCTAGAAGGGTTGCCATAAGACTTACCATCAAGGCTGCTATGGGTTGCTGTGGTCGGCAGTCTGTGGCTGTGGGTTTCGGGTATATGGCGTAGATTTGCTTTCTCCGACTTGGGTGTATAGGGCTCTAGAGTTCAGTTGGGTGTGGTTTTAGGCCGATTACAAGAAGGTTACTATAAGATTTAGGGCGTCAGGCCGGGGGACTTTGGGTGTGTAGAAGTTACGCGTTAGGGTTCAGGATTTAGAGTTTTTGAATCAAGGGATGAGGGTGGAAGCTTTAGGTCCGGGTGGCCCAAGGCTCTTAAACTTGCGGGGCATGGCCTGTGCGGTGCTTCTGGGCCTAGCAAGCTTTGGGGTCTACTGTCTAGAGAACCACGATTTTGGGGGGTATCAGGCTCCCTAAACCCCAAACTGCTAAGCCCTGGAAAAGATCGCGAAACATTCAAGCCGCTTAGGATCTGAGGTTCACTTGTGCAGGGCAGCCCTGACCAACATAAGTATTGGGAGGCTTTCGACAGGCACACGGAGACCATCCGAAAACAGCGCACATGCAAAAAGAAGCACAATCTTTGAAAACCAAAACCCGGACGAGCCGCTGAAGCAGTCGTACTTGACGCCTGGCTGCGAGGCTTTCTGCTTCGGCTTGAGGGCTTCAGCAACCGATGAAAACCGCTTTTGGTGGAGAAAAGTGCTACAAGTTTGGAGAAAAAACACAGGGCATAAACTTTCCTAGTTTTAAGGGTTGAGCCAGCTTGAACTACACCCCCTAAACCTTAGAGCCCAGGTTCAAACGGTGAAACCTTTCACCAAGAAGCCCTCATAAGCCTCTGCACCCCTGAGCTCTAAAGATGAGGTAATGAAAACTTCAACCCCAACCCAGAAAGCCGAATATCCGAATATCCCTTAATTGAGGAGTATAGCTTAAATCAGAATATGAAGCCCTATATAATTTAAGGGTACTGGGCTTTCTGGGAAGGCCCTGGAGTTTTGGAAAATCCATCTTGAACCGCGTGCTGCGCCCCTCCCTCAAAAATTTCTTTAAGGGTTTCTTTCGAAGGTTAGACGTTTCAGGTACCCTGCGACTTTATGATCCCAACAAATCACGGAAGCCCCGTTAAAGGGAACCCTGTCCCAATTAATCAGTTCACCCCCCCTAAACACCCCAAAAAGCAAAAAAAGGATAACTTCTACCCACGCAGCCGTGCAGAACCGGAAACTCCAACGTCACCAGACCGAGAGCCCTGAAAGCTCGCACCCTCAACTCCAAGAAAACCTACCTGAACCTGCAGAACCCGAACATCCCAAAACCTTTCTCCAGCGGCGCGATGGGGTCTTCGGCCCTTGGGTTCCGAGTTCAGACGGTTTCGGAGCGGTTGCGGAGGAGCGGAGCAGGTTCAGACTTTCTCGCCGGCTCCAGTCCCTTTCGTGCCTGTTCCGGAGCGGGTTCCAGCAGCACTACTTCTAAGACCTGAGCAAACTGAGGGTTGCAACCCCGAAGCCGCCATGCAAATTTACCGGACGGCTGGCTTTGCATGACGATTTGTTACCCGCCTGTATGCATCAACCGCACCATGCTGCCCTACACCCTGAACCTTATAGACGTGATGGCGCGCTGAGTTGCGATCATTGCCGCTCCATTTCAGACCGCAACTTTGTTGATGTCTAGCTTTTCGACTTCAAAGTGTTCGAAAGTCGTAGCCAGAGCTTTTTCGGGCTTCGGTGGCCTTATTGAGGCCCTAATTGAAGCCTCATGGCAACCCCTCTATAAAAACCTAGTACCGATATAGGAACCCCTCTCCGAAACCCCAAATAAACTGTCGGTGCCACCATTGAAGAAGAAGTCTCGTCCCACGCCGTCTCCCGCAGGCCCGGAGACCCTGCGCAAGCGGAGGCATCTTTGCCTTACGAGTTTTAGGCTTCTAAGGTTTTAGGGATTTAGGGTTTAGGTTTTAAGAGTTTGCGGTTTGGCCTTTCCTAAGGGTCCTAGGGACATAGGAAGTCGGTAATAAGCCGGGTTCTGATGAAACAACCCCAACTAAGGTCCTCCTTGCTCCGGATGTTACTGACCTATCAAGGCCCCAAAACCTCAAATTACACCAGCGAAGACCCCAAACAGAATGCATAGAATCATACCGGTTCAAGTTGGAATGTGTTGGATCCCAATCTGGCTTCGCCAGCAGATTTTGCGAAGAAGAAACAGGCATTGGGCGATATATTTCTGCGAAAGAAGAGTGGGTGGTGGGACTCAAGCATGTGGGAAGGTTTTTGGGAGGGTCCAGGGAGCATCGTTCAGAGGATCTTGCTGCAACACCATGCACGGAAAACATGCACATTTCTCCCGCAACTGCCACATTGTTGCCGCCTTTGCAAAACAGGATACCTGGCCTCTGCTGCAAACGTTCGCGGACGAAGTGCAAAAGAGCTTGGTGTCCGCTTCGGTTGGCGGGCGGACGGGAAGAAAACGAGAACTTTGCCGTGCATGTTTGGCAAGAAAGGTAGGAAGGGATTTGTCGGCTTACAAGGCAAACAAAAAGCTCTCCTAACACGGAACCATTCACGTTTTCTCTGCTGACCGAACGAAGAGCATTGCCCACAGGATTTTGTTGCCGCAGGAACCGCACAAAGAAAAAACGCATCTTCTCCGCAATTTTCATAACATTACCGTTTTGCAAAACAGGATTCCTTGCCTCCGCTCTAGACATTGGAGGAAGAAGCAACTTTGCGGCGCAATTATGGGGGAAAAAAGAGCAAATGGGTTTGTCGGCTTACAAGGCAAACAAAAATCTTTCTTTACACAGAACCATTCACGATTTTGTCCGCTGACCGAACGAAGATCCACAGGATGTTGCTGCCGCAGCAACCACGCACGGAAAAAAACACGCAACATTGCCGTTTTGCGAGACAGGATATGTGGCCTCTGCTGTAGACGTCTGTGGAAGAAGCGCAAAACAAGTTGGTCTACAGATCGGTTGGCTGCCACACGGGAAAAGGTAGGAACTTTGCCGCGCGAACTTGGCAGAAAGAAACGCAAAGGGGTTTGTCGGCTTGCGTCGCAAACACAAGTCTTTCTTTACACGGAACCATTCACGGTTTTGTCCGCAGACCGAACGAAGATCCACAGGATCTTGCTGCTTCAGAAACCACTCACGGAAAAAACACGCAACACTGCCATTTTGCGAGACAGGATATGTGGCCTCTGCTGTAGACGTCTGTGGAAGAAGCACGAAAGAGGTTGGTATACAGATCCGTTGGCTGCCACACGGGAAAAGGTAGGAACTTTGCCGCGCGAACTTGGCAAAAAGAAACGCAAAGGGGTTTGTCGGCTTACATCGCAAACAAAAATCTTTCTTTACACGAAACCGTTGACGATTTTTCCGCCGACAAAACGAAGAACGTCGTCCACAGGATCTTGCTGCCGCAGAAACCACGCACGGAGAAACACACAAGTTCCCCTTTACACGGAACCATTGACGATTTTTTCCGCCGACAAAACGAAGAACGTCGTCCACAGGATCTTGCTGCCGCAGAAACCACACACGGAAGAACACACAACCTTCCCGCAACTGTTACAACATTGCTGCCTTGCAAGACAGGATACCGGATACCTGGCCTCTGCTGTAGACGTTTGTAGAAGAAGCACAAGAGAGGTTGGCTTACGGATCAATTGGCTGTCGCACGGGGCAAAATGGGAACTTTGCCGCGCAAACTTGGCGAAAAGAAGACCGCACAGGGGTGTTTCGGCTTACAAGGCAAAATAGATATCGTTCTTTACACGGAACCACTGACGAATCTGTCCACAGACCGAACGAAGAACTTCGTCCACAGGATCTTACTTCCGCAGAAACCACGCACGGAGAACACACACACACACACACACACATAACTTTCCCGCAACTGAGTTAATCCGACCCTCAACAGCAGCACAACGATATTGGGGTAGGATCGCCGGGCAAGGCAAGCCCGAAGAGGAACACAAGCTGCAAGCGTACCTCTTTTCTCATTACTTGAGCCAAAGATCATGTCATTGGCACATTAAGCTACACAGTCAGACATGTTACCGATACAAGGACAGGGAACGTCGTATTCGATCAACTAACTGTAACTAACTGTTACAACATTGCTGCTTTGCAAAACAGGATACCTGACTTTTGCTGTAGATGATTGCGGAAGAAGCACGAAGCAGGTTGGTATACGGATCGGTCGCCTGTCGGACGGAGCAAATTGGGAACTTTGCCGTGCAAACTTGGCAAAAAGAAGTGCGAAGGGGTTTGTCGGCTTCTAAGGCGAACGAAAATCTTCTTTTGCACGGAACCATTGACGATTTTTCCGCAGACCGAACGAAGAGCGTCGTCCACAGGATATTGCGGCAAGTTTCCCGCAAGTGTCACAACCTTGCCGATTTGCAAGACAGGATACCTTGCCTCTGCTGTAGACACTGTAGACGTTCATGGAAGAAGCACAAAAGAGATTAGTATACGGATCGGTTGGCTGTAGCACGGGAAAGACGGGCAACTTTGCCCCACAAACAGGGCAAAAAGGAAAGCGAAGGGGTTTGTCGGCTTACATCGCAAACGAAAATCTTTCTTTACACGAAACCGTTGACGATTTTTTCCGCCGACAAAACGAAGAACGTCGTCCACAGGATCTTGCTGCAGCAGAAACCACGCACGAAAGAACACACAACTGTTGCAGCATTGCTGCCTTGCAAGACAGGATACCGGATGCCTGGCCTCTGCTGTAGACGTTTGTGGCAGACCAGGCGCCCAGAAAGGAAACATTAAGGGAACCCAGCGGGAGCTCAGGCCCTCTGCTGCGGCCCGCCCGTCCAACCCACAACCCAGAAAGGAAACAGGAAGGAAGCCCAATTGGCAGCACAATCCCTTTGCCGCGGCCCACCCATCCAATCCAGGGGCCCAAACATGAAGGGAAGTAAACGGGATTGCCGCGGCCCAAGGAAACATGAAGGGAGCCCAACGGGAGTCCAGGTCCAACCCACCAGCCCAGCAAGGAAACATGAATGGAGCCCAATGGGAGCCCAGGTCCTTTGCCGCAGCCCACCCGTCCAAACCAGGAGCCGAGGAAGGAAACATGAACGGAACCCAATGATAGACCAGGTTCTTTGCCGCGGCCCACCCGTCCAACCAAGCCCAAAAACTAGTTGAAGGGAACTGAGTGGGAGCCCAGGTCCTTCGCCGCGGCCCACCCATCCAACCCAGGAGGAGCCCAGGAAGGAAACATGAAGGAAACCCAATGATAGCCCAGCGTCCAACCCAGGAACCCAGAAACATGAAGGGGAGCCCAGGTCCTTCGCCGTGGCCCACGCGTCCAACCCAGGAGCCCAAAAAGGAAACGTGAAGGGAGCCCAACGAGAGACAAACCCAGGAGCCCAGAAAGGAAACATGAAAAGTCCAATGGAGTTCAGGTCCTTTGCCGCGGCCCACCCGTCCAACCCAGGAGCCCAGAAAGGAAACCTGAAGGGAAGTGAATGGGAGCCCAGAAAGGAAACATGAATGGAGCCCAATGGGAGCCCAGGTCCTTTGCCGCGGCCCAACCGTCCAACCCAGGAGCCCAGAAAGGAAACATGAAGGGAACCCAACGATAGCCCAGTTCTTTGCCGCGGCCCACCCGTCCAACCCAGGAGCCCAGAAAGGAAACATGAAGGGGGTCCAATAAAGCCCAGGTTTTGCCGCGGCCCACCCGTCCAACCCAGGAGCCCAGAAAGGAAACCTGAAGGGAAGTGAATGGGAGCCCAGGTCCTTCGCCGCGGCCCAACCGTCCAACCCAGGAGCCCAGAAAGGAAACATGAAGGGAAGTGAATGGGAGTCCTTCGCCGCTCCAACCCAGGAGCCCAGAAAGGAAACATGAAGGGAGCCCAATAAAGCCCAGGTCCTTTGCCGCGGCCCACTCGTCCAACCCAAGAGCCCAGAAAGGAAACATGAAGGGAAGTGAATGGGAGCCCAGGTCCACCCGTCCAACCCAGGAGCCCAGAAAGGAAACATGAAGGGAAGTGAATGGGAGCCCAGGTCCTTCGCCGCGGCCCACCGGTCCAAGTCAGGAGCCCAGAAAGGAAACATGAAGGGAAGTGAAGGGGAGCCCAGGTCCTTCGCCGCGTCCCACCCGTCCAACCCAGGAGCCCAGAAAGGAAACATGCAGGGAAGTGAAGGGGAGCCGAGGTCCTTCGCCGCGTCCCACCCGTCCAACCCAGGAGCCCAGAAAGGAAACATGAAGGGAGCCCAATGAAACGCAGCCAGTTTGCCGCGGCCCAGCCATCCAACCCACCGCGGCCCACCTTTTTTCTGAGGAGAGAACCCCAAACCGTACCTGTTTGGGGAAAAACAGCCGTTGTGCAAAGCGTTGTAAGCCGTGCCGCGAAGTTTGAAGGCATCAAGCCTAGACTCTGATGGAACCTCTAGAAGATCCACAACAAACCCTTACATCTTGTAAGGCCCTGATCCATCACTTATAGAAAATCCGCATAAACACCCCGATAAAGCGTATCGGAAGCTCCCGGCCTGAAGCGGATGATGAAACGCGACCTGAGCTCGGGAAAGCTTCCAGGTTCCTTCAAGAGAGCTTTGGTACCTGATGGTATCGGTTTAGGCTTTGGGGATAGAGCTTTTCTTTAAGAGCGCGTTGGTATCGGTTTTGGACGGATTGACAATTGGCTTTCGTAGGCTTATGAAGGGTCTGACAGACACGGTGTGATAGGATGTGATTGGGTTTGGGCCTTTGGCGTTTTGGGCTTTGGGGGTTTCGGGTGTTGGCTTCATAGACCTTGCTGCTGCGGCTGCTATTGCAGTTATTGGCTGGAGAGCCGCGCATGCGCGAGTAGGAGCAGGAGCGCTACTGATGGTTGCAGTACTAGCAGCAGCGAAAACAACCGCGGCAGTAGTAGTCGTCATAGTCCTCCTCCTCATTAGTAGTGGTTGTGGCAGTAGTAGTAGTTGTTGTTGTTGTTGCTGTAGTAGTAGTTGTTGTTGTAGGAGTGAGGTGGTAGGAGTAGTAATAGTCGTCGTGGTGGTGATGGTGGCGGTGGTCGCGGTAGTGCTAGTGGTAGTGGTAGGAGTAGTAGCGGTTGAAGCGGTAGTAGTAGTAGCAGTAGTAGTAGTAGTAGTAGTAGCAGTAGTGGTGGTGGTGGTGATGGTGGTGGTGGTGGTGGTGGTGGTGGTGGTGGTGGTGGTGGTGGTGGTGGTGGTGGTGGTGGTACGAGTAGTAGTAGGAGAAGTACTAGTACTAGTAGCAATAGCAGTAGCAGCAGGAGTAGTAATAGTAGTAGTAGTCGTAGTACTTTCAAACCCTACACAGACTTGCAAAAAGCAGCAGACGACAACTTGATATCATTTCCCCTCCTGCTGCTCCGTTTCGAAAGGAAAACCCAACACAACAGACGACAAAAGGATACTGCTGGCGTCCCCATTGATTGATCACCCAAAAAACCAAGACCCCCTAAACCCCAAGAACAACCCAAAAGGACCCTACAAGCCCAAAGCCCGCTAATCCCGAGACCCAACATCAGAGTACCCCGAACCCCCAAGCTCCCAGGAGTGCCCCTCCTAAACCTCGACAGAACAGCGTCACGTGGCGCCTTTACAACGCCTTCAACCAAAATAATACACTTCCCCAGCCCGTAAGCCCCTTCTAAGACCGCTACGACGCCGCACAAGTTACCTTATCAAAGCAGCGCAAGATCCTAAAGAACCTGCAAAGCTTCCGGCGTATCTCGGAAGAGGAAGGATGCCGAGGGCTGGAAAGAAACAGCTTGACTTTCGAAGTGTTGAGCTCGGGACCAGGGGCTTGGGGTTTAGGGTTTAGGGTTGAGGGTTTAGGGCTTGGGGTGCCGTAAGGACGCTGTATAAAAGCTTGTTTGCAGGGTCTGATTTGGTTGGGGTTTCGGGTCTGATTTGGTATACAGCTTCGGATTCAGGGCTAAGTGCTTGGGTTGGAAGCTGCCGGGCTATACAGCTTGGGGATTCAGGATGTAGGTGCAGGGCTTACGCTTTAAGGGCACATCGGATCAAGAGGGAGCTGCAAAAATGGTGGGGACCCCAATATGGACGAAAAAGAACCCCGGATCACGGTCATAAGGGGAACCAGCACTGACTTTTCTGATGTCTACATTAGGGCTTCGAGCTGGAAGCTTGCAAGCATTAAACATAGTGCTTCTGGTCCTCTAGGTCCTACGGCTTAAGTCCAGCTCCTTGCATTCTGGAATGTTGTGGAGACCCGACCATAGGCCGAAGCGAAGCCATCTGAACCCCAAGCCCGCATGCAAGTCCCGAAAAAGCACAAAAAGCACAAAGGCCCTTGTGCAAAAAACGATAGGGTCCTGCCCAGACATACACCACTCTACAGGCCCTCATAGATAGAATTGGGCTATGGTAGCCATAATCATTCTTCGAGGCATCCGACAGAATATCAGTCAGGACACGAGTACACGGGATGCCCAAACATCGGGAGTCGGACGTCCTAGTGCTGATGTAACCTTTTGGGCCCTTGAACCTTGAACCCCCATCCAACCCTAGCAACCCTTAGGAAACTCCACCGAGAAAACCCACACGCAAGACGACAACTCTTGGAGCATTGGAGGCATGGAGCTCTAGGCTGCGGAGCTTAATGTAGGGGCCTTAAAGATTAGAATAGGGTTTTGGGCCCACTATAATATAAATAAAACAAGGAACCCCGACAGTGGTTTTTGTTTTCTTCAGAACCCTAAAGTACGGCTTCTTCCAGGGTTTATGTGGAGGGGAGCCTGTCGGAGAGCTCGAGGCTTACGGTTTCTTCTGCTCGCGCGATCGGGGGCTTCTCAATAGGTTGCAGCGCTGCTTCGGTGGAACCACTAAGCACGACAAGCAGATGCCCAAGGCCTATATCTTACTGCTCAGGCCCCTGAACCCCAAACCTCTAAACGCTCAGCCCCAAGACCTTAAATCCGCGGAAACCACCCCCGAACAGTTTTCTGGCCTTCATCTGGGCTTTCGTTGGCACTTCCGAAGCTGATTCAGGATCCGCGGATTCTGCGAGGCAGTTGAGGCTTGAGCAGGCAAGCAAGGTTTCCCAACCCATCGAGACCACGACGAATAATGGTACATATATCAGGCATATCCCACATTCTTACTATACAGGCATTGTTGTGTGGAAGGCCTAAACCAATCAAGGTGGCCTTCTTCAGGGCCTTTGAGTTGGGATCCGGGCATTAGGATCTGTCTTCAAAAGCTTATAAAGGAGTCCCGAGTTTCCGCGAAACCTCGTTTTGGATGTTCAGCTGAGGCTTGGGGCAGCTACAGGTTGAGGGCTGGGTTTGGAGATAAAGGGCTGGCTGTCGAAAGACCCCATGTCATGGGTAGTTCTCTAAATTAGGGTCCCTTTGGGGATCTTTTTATAATGGAGCCGCATTATGTTGGGAACCTAAAAAGCGACCCTAATTTAGAGAACTACCGTCATCTCGTCTGAAGCCGCAGCGCCTGAAGCCCGGGGCGTTTGCTAACATCATCTTGTACTAAACCCTAAATAAGAAACCACCAAAACATCTCGCACTCCAGCAAAAAAAAGAGAAGCAGGATCCTGAAGAACCCGCCAGCTCTAAAACCCTAACCCCTACCGCCCCAAGACCCCAAACCATAAATGAGGGGTTGCAACACTTCCAGCTTAGTGCCGAAACCATCAAAACGAAGGCTTCAACAAAGATTCCGGTGCTTGGGGTCGTGGGTACAGAGTTGCAGGCGTGTCGGTTTCACAGACAACACCGCGAAACTCTGAAAGCAATGGATTCCGCCTGTCGCGTTCCCGACCACCAAAGCACTTCGATCTGAGAGGAAGTCGTTTCAAGGTCTGATACTTCCTGTTTCTACTACGAGGAACCACCACCACCACCACCACCACTACCACTTTTGCTCCGAGTGATAGTCCTCAAGTTAGAACACGGTGCATCAGGACGGTTGAAATGCGGCTAAACCTTCGACGATCCTAGATTTCGGGTTCAAGTCATAAGCTAGACTTGAAGGTATCTACATGCCAGATCCGCAAATCCTGAACCACTCAGGGTGAATCAGCAAACGTAGCGAAATCCTATCACACACTTGGCAGAATGCGAAGTCATGAGGGAATGCTAGCGAGGATGCATTCAGGCCAAGTCAAGGGTTCTGGGTCTGCAGCGGTTCCATGAAGTTCCAAACGCCGCACAGCCGTAAGTGAACTACTGTGCAGCATGAGGGCTTAAGGGCTTCGGGGTCGTTGGTTCGGGCTCTAGGGCCTTGTTTTTCCCATAACCCCCCTAAGCCCATAATGAGACTCATACTTTTCATAATCAAATCGTGTGAACCTGTGATTCCACATGAGATCTAAGTACACACAAAACGCTGAACGGGGCTTGCATAGGGCCCAGGAAGCAGCATCTAAGGCTTCAAAGGCTAACTGCTAAGCGCCTAGGATTCCTCCTCGGCATTGCAAGGCGTCTCAACATCTGGGATTGAGGGTTCTATAAGCCGCTGACACCCTTGATGAAGATTCTAGAATTAAGCAGCCCTTGGGCGTGCATTTAAGCCAAAGTGACAAGCGGTTTCAAGAGGACTTGAGATTAATGCTTTTGGGCGTCGGTGACTCCCAAACCGAAATTTTACACAGAAATAGCTTTAGTAGAAAGTTTGGGATGCAACGTCTTCTGCAAAACCCTCTAGCAGCCACCTATCCAAAAAGCCTTGCTGGACCCCGATCATCCCTTACAATACATTGTAAGACTCTATGAGGTTCATGTAAAGCCGTATATAAGAAGACTCTATCAAGGCATATAACAACCCTTCCAGAAAGCCCAAAAGAGCCCTCCTTCTGGGCTCCACACCCGACGGAAGTACCGTGTGGGGAACCGTAGAGCAGAACTTGTCGTACTCTCCCACTTGAAGGGTCTCCTTTAAGTTAGAGGAGGAGTTCTGTAGGGGTTGTATCAGGCTTTGTCTAGGGTTAAAGCTTCTGGGTTTTCTAGGGTCATATTTACGTTTAGAGTATAGTTTCTAGGGCCTCTAGAGTTTTGGGATTGAGGCCTTGGACAGGTTTGTCGGTCTTGGGTGTCTCCTTTACCAATGCTCTGGGGTGCCACCACAGCACCACAACGATAATGACAATGCCGGCACCGACGAAAGAACCCTCATCACATCAGAAGAACGAAAAGAGCAGGCAAGCCCATCAGCAATGTATCATTAAGGCCATCAAGTGGCATCCTTATCTTACTCCGCATCCGCATCCACTGAACTGTAAACCCTAAACCCTCCTTGCTCATTGCCATCACCTAAAGCCTTCAACCCTGCTAGACCCTAGAGCCCTGAAAAGGCGAAATCCCAAAAACGCGAACCCTAGAAAGCGCCAAACCCGAAGGCCCTTGGAATAAGCCGTACAAGCCATTGTAACGGCCCAAACAAGGCCACACAAGAGAAACATGTTGAGCAAAAACTGTAGCTCACAGGGCCCAAAGACTCATGCCTGGTGCACACTCGGCTTGGCTTCTTGATCCTCAGCTGCCCGGGAAAAGGCTCTCTTTCACTTTTCCAGTGGTTGTATATGGCCTCATCAGTTCCCGTAGGGTCTTTGAATGGCTATAACGGTTTCTATGAAGACTTTAAGGCTTTGGGCTTATGGGCCCCTTTTTCTCGCGGCTTTACAAGGTTTCGAGATGTGCTGGGACAGGAGTTCAGAGGTGGTTAGGGTTTGGCTTAACGTCTAGGGTCTAGGTCTAGGGTTTCGAGTTTAAGGTTGATTGGGTCTGTGTTTGTGACACAATAAAGCAGGGATGATAGATCTTGATCCGACTAGGAATGAACCTGAAATCATAACATGACCAACGGTTGAGGGCTCCGCAGATCCCTGAACCTCGAAACCCTCAGCCCAAAACCTCAAACTTCAAACGGCTACACACTGCAACCCCTGAAGCCCCCAAAACATGACTTAAGGCCTCAATCAGTTCAGGTCCTGAGAAGCCCTGAAGTCAAAACGATGCAAAGAGCACGCGAAACTGAAATGTCACTTAGAAGAACAAGAAATCGAGATAAACTACGACCAGGTTTGAGTATCCCTGCACATCCCTGTCAGCAACAATCCTGCTTTTATATGCGTTATCGCCAGTAAGGACCCGTAATCAGTTGCTCACAGTAGCAACAGCAGCAATAATGTCGTAGTAGTTGTTGTCGTCGTAATAGTAGTATTACGAAAATAACAGTAATACTGTGTAATGCTCGTTGTCATCGCCGTTTTCGTACTTACGGTAGCGGTCGTTGTGGTAGTTCTGGTAGTTCTGGTAGTTCTAGTAATGGCAACGGTATCAGCGGTACAGGCAGCAGCAGTCGTAGTTAGTGGTAGTGACAGTGGCAGTGGTAGCGGCAGGGTACTGGTAGCGGAACCGGTCGTAGCAGTGCTAGGTTTAATGGTAGTGCTAGTGCTTGTGTCGCCGTCGACGTCGTGGTCGCAGTCGCGGTCGTGGTCGTGGTCGAGGTCGTCGTCGTCGCAATCGTAGTCGTAAAAGCAGTCGCCGTCGTAGTAGTAGTAGTAGTAGTAGTAGTCGTAGTAGTAGTAGTAGTAGTAGTAGTAGTAGTGGTAGTAGTAGTAGTAGTAGTAGTAGTAGTAGTAGTAGTAGTAATAGTGGTGGTAGTAGTAGTAGTAGTAATAGCAGGAGTAGTAGTAGTAGTAGTAGTAGTAGTAGCAGCAGGAGTAGTAGTAGTAGTAGTAGTAGTAGTAGTAGTAGCAGTAGTAGTAGTAGTAGTAGTAGTAGTAGTAGTACTAGTAGGGGTCGGAGTGGGAGGAGCGTAAGCCTACGCGTAGGCGCTGGCGTAGGCACAGGTGCAGGCGTAAGAGTAGGAGTAGGAGAAGCAGTAGTAGTAGTAGTAGTAGTAGTAGTAGTAGTAGTAGCAGCAGTAGTAGGTATAGTGGTAGTAGTAGTAGTAGTAGTAGTAGTAGTAGTCCTCGTCGTCGTCGCAGTAGTCGAATGGCAGCGGCAGCGGCAGCAGTAGCAGGAGCAGTAGCCGTAGCAGTAGCAGCAGCAGTAGCAATAGCAGTAGCAGTAGGAGTAGCAGTGGGACTAGTAGCAGAAGCAGTAGCAGTATCAGCAGTAGAAAAGTTGCCGCCACTAGCACCAACATTGCCCATTTCCAGTCGTGACGGAAGGCTAAGCCATAGAAGGTGATGTAGAACTTCGTGAGAGGCACGAACTCCCTTGGTCGCGCTTTGAAGAGTAGAGGGTCTGTTGCAGGCTTGGGCTTTGGAGTTCCATTGTCTTCTCTCCGCTTGTCCTGCCTGTCTAGGGCTTCAGGCCTGGCATTTGGGCTGTGAAAGACTTATACATCAAGGATATAACTTTGGAGTGTCTGTCGGTGCGGGGGTTCTAGGCTTTGGTGCAGTTATGCAAGGTACACCACATAGACCCGAAAACCCAAGAGCCCATCATCACGTCCGGAGCCCTGGCAACAGCAAAGCCACAGGACCAACAAAGAGCCGTAGCTACAAGCCAGATACCGTAATTCTACAGCCACCGCCACCGCGACGGCAACAACAGGGACCACAAAGACGGAAAAAGGCGCAACACCGTGTTACGAGCACAACTACCTGCCAACCGACCAAACCACAACCACAACAACAACGAAACAGAAGCGAACAAACAAATGAATAAACAAACACAGAAACAAGCAGGCAAGCAAACACACAAGTAAAATAACACAGAAACGAAAAATCAAACACAAGCACAGACCAGCACAAACAAAGACAAACAAAGACAGACAAACACACAAACGCAAGAGATATGCAAACAAACTAAACGAATGAACAAACAGACACGAACAACAACTCACGAGACACACACACACACACAACACACACACAAAACAAAATAACGATAAGTATAACACAAACACACAAACAGACACACTGACTGATTCGGCCAAGAGAGTGAGAAAAGGAGAGTATGTTGTATGTTTCTCTAATCTTGGCACAGGGGCCTTCTAATCTTGCTGGCACAGGGGCCCCAGCTCAATTTTGTGCAGGTACACAGGACTGATCAGGTCCCGCTTCCCACTTGCATCCACAGCTTCGTTGAGTGTGGTAGGACGCAAGTGCCACACTCCCCTGCAATCGTGAAGGAGTGACCCTCTGCTCCCATGTGCTAGGGAGGTTCACACACACACAGCCCCACCTTGGGGCGGCTGTGTGCAGTGAAATAAAGCCACGCCAGGGCTCCAAGACCTAAACGAACCAAAACTAAACCACAAAGCCCTGTGGGCTGCAATGCCCGCTTGCAAATCTTGTCGATGTGGTCCGGGATGTTGTGGTAGTCCAAGATGTAGTGAGGCGTTAAAGTTAGGGTTTTGGACTGTCCTTCAGCTGGGCACGCAAGCCCCCAGAAGCGACAGAGGGGAAGGAAGGCTGATCAGCTGCCCTTGCAAGGGCCCAGATCCAGCCGGGGACTGTTCCTCAGCTGGGCGCGACGGCCCCCAAAGGCAACAGTAAGGAGGGTTGAAGGAAAGACTGCTACCCAGCTACCCTCGAAGGGGTCCAGGGCTAGCAGCTTCTGACCAATGTATTGCACATGTGTTTGTATGTTGTAATTAGGGGGAGAGATTAGGGTGAGGACACTCCTTCCAGCTGTCACCGAAGACCCAGGAACGGAGTGACTACTGCCCAGCTACCCGAGCAGGGTCCAAGGCCAGTAGCAGGATTAGGGAACATCCACCCTCCAGCTGTGTAGCAAAAGACACCCAGGAGCGGCGGACCATCCTCCAGCTGTGCAGAAAAGCACCCAGGAGCAATGGAATGAGAGGTACCACGTCCTGCGTGGTCCTCAACTTAGGGTGTGGGGTTAGGGGGAGAGAAAAGCGAGAGGCCGAGTACTCTCCGAAGAGAGCGCTGTTTCACTTGCACTAGCCGTCGATTACTGCAACTGCACTCATGTCGGATGCACATGCCCTTGCATTCCCTGAGAAATAAAGAAGCGGTCGACTACGGGACAGACTAGGGAGGTAGCACCTGCACACTAGACGCACTTACCGCATTAGCCGTCCATTACCGCACCTGCACTCATGTCAGATGCACATGCGAGCATCAGAGAGAGAGAGATAAAGTAGCATCGGGAGAATCTGAACGATCTGAACGAAGGCTGAACACCCGGTTCATCACCGGTCTCCCCGGAGGGTCACCACGGCGCCATGACGGAAAGCCGTTGCTCTGGAGTCTCAACGACCCACGCTAGTCACACTGACTGATTCGGCCAAGAGAGTGAGAAAAGGAGAGTATGTTGTATGTTTCTCTAATCTTGGCACAGGGGCCTTCTAATCTTGCTGGCACAGGGGCCCCAGCTCAATTTTGTGCAGGTACACAGGACTGATCAGGTCCCGCTTCCCACTTGCATCCACAGCTTCGTTGAGTGTGGTAGGACGCAAGTGCCACACTCCCCTGCAATCGTGAAGGAGTGACCCTCTGCTCCCATGTGCTAGGGAGGTTCACACACACACACACACACACACCGACAAACAAGCTCAAACAAACGCAAAGATACACAAACAAACAAGAACAAACACAAAGAAAAAACAAACAACTAATGACAAACCAGCACAAACCAACACAAACAAGCATAAGCAAGCATAAGCAAACGGAAATGCAAACAACAAACACAAACAAGTGAACACAAGCAGGCAAACAAACACGCGACGAGCATGCAAACAGGCAGGCAGGCAGGCAGAGGTCACGAACACACAAACACACAAACCACACAAACCACAAACAAACATACAAACGAACAAACGGACAAACGAACAAACAAACAAACAATCAAGTAAGCAAACCAGCACGCAAGCAAACAGACAAACCAACAAACCAACACCAACCACAAAAACAACGATGGTTATGATGACGTCACAATTCTCCCTACAACTTCAAGCATTGCTCAAGTACACCTGTGCCAGCAGATGCAATTGCCACCGCTGCTAGCATCATCATAACCATCATCACCGTCATCGCCTACCACCACGACTACTAGAATAACAACGACAACGCAATCCCAACAGCATCTACCGTCACAGCATCACTCGCAGGCACGTTAAAGCCATCCAAACAAGAATTCAACCATTTTGCCAAATCTTAAAGCTAAATCCCCAAACCCTCACCCTAAACACTGAATCCGGCACCCTAAACGCTGAGCCCAGGTGCCCAGATTGATCTACGAACTCGAAGAGCAGGTTCGCCACCGAGCCGGCCGCCACATTGACGCGGCCAAAACCCCTGTGCAATCTAGGGTGTCTGGTTTAGTGAGGGTTTCTGCGAATTAGACGTCCCTGTCTTTGGGGCCCTGCTTTGTCTAGCTGCGCAAAGAAAACCCCAAACCCTGAAACCGAAACGCTTAACCCTAGATCCGAGACTTTTTAGGGGGGTGCTTTTTGGGCCCTGAACAATTACCTTTACTTCTAATTTTTGTTGGGGGGGCGGTCCTTATTATAAGTCTAGCATAAGGAGCCCCAAAATCCTATTTAAAAATATTAGACCCGCTATATTATAGGCCCTGAAAAACTGCGACTCCTTGGACCGAGCCTGGCAAAACCCCAAACTCCTACCACCACCAAAAAAAGCTGCAACCTCCAATGATCGTAATACCAACCATAAGAATGACAACGATGACTAAAGAAAATAATGGCAATAAATAACAATCATAAGAATAAGAATCGCAAGCACTATCATACTGTGATTTATACAAACCTTAGTTTCACTAATAATGAAATTTCCAAGCCCATGGCGAGGTCATGCCATTCCTCGCGGAGTCTCCAGGAGAGTAAGCCTCAAAGCGTACTTCGGCTTAGGGCTTTGGGTTTGGGGTTTTTGGGGTTTAGGCTTTGAAGTATCGGGTTTAGGGTTTCGGGAGCTTTGGGTTTCGGGTGCATTGCAGGGTTTGGGTAGCTGCCCGCGTCTTTGGGAGTGGTCATTAGCCTCGCCTGCATGCCAGGCTTAAAATCGCTATGGCCTGAGGATGCCACTCTTCGATTCGGATGCCGGAAAACAACCGTTTAGAGAGTGGCGGGATTTGGGTCGTGTCAGTGGTGGACCTTGTGGGGTTTGGAAATGATTTTGTTTCTGGGATTGGAAATCATTAGAGCTTCGGGTTTACGGTGTAGGGTTCGGGCCGTAGAGAAACTCGAGGCATTGACCCAACCCCCTGCCTCGAAACACCCAATCCTAATCCTATACCTTCTCGAACCTCCTACCTTCGAGAATTCCATGCAGTCCGGCCAGAACCAAGAGAGAGGGAGCTGTGGTTTAGGATTCAAGTACTTTTCTGCCGCACCATGGATGCTGTAGGGCTTCTCATCTAAACCCCGAAACCGAAGTTCTACCGCAACCCTGCATGAGGACTTGTGGATGCTGCTTCTGCTCTGGTGCCAATTGTCGCTTTGCGGGCGCAGGAAGGACTGCTCTGAGCCGGAAATTCCGACCATTTCGTGCTGATGTCCAGGAAAACGTGCCCATTGGCTAGGCTCTACTTTCCCGCCGCTACTTGACGAGACTACGTTGGATAGTTCCACTGTTGATGTCTCGTTCTGTTTGGTAATGTGAAAAACGATGTCCTGCATCTGTAATGTTTCGCCTGCGGTTTGCTAAAGTAGCGCGAAGAGGGGGAACCAAAAATGTGAAGGAGCGGGGGCCAGGCATGCTTCCTCCTGAACGAGTGGTTGGGAAAGTACGACTAGAATCTGTAATGATGGTGAAATGACGAAGGTTGCGCTCATGCCCATGATTCCAGCAAAGACGCGTGAATACTGCATGCGCTGTGTTTCTGCAGCACGAAAAGTCATACCACCAGCGCCGGCTGTCCCAAGAGTCGCTGGCAAAAGCTGTTTTCAGGGTACTCGTGGCAGCAGGACTACTCAATACGGACGACATGATCTCATCCTGTCCCCAAACAGTGGCAGGAGCAGCAGGAGCAGTAGGAGCGGGAGGTATCCGGAACCGCCTACGAACCGTAAGTCGTTGAAACCGTAAACACTAGCACTAAAACCATAGAATCACGGACCCTGGAGCCCTTGTAGGATTTAGAACCTGGAACACGCTTATTGCCATTGCTCCGTGATCGTCTCATCCCCAAGCTCTCCCCGAAAGGAAACTCCGAGACCCTGGCGCCGCCGAGGGCGGAGATGCGTAAGTTCACGTTCCGACCCGCAACGCCTCGGGACGCCGAGGTGCAGCTTCGGACCCCTTCAAGGAGCCCGAGGTTCCCTTTGGAGGAACCCTAGGTCCTCCCTAGGTTCCCTCCCTAAGTTCCCTAGGTTCCCTTGAAAAGGAGCTGGATTTCGGGGAGGAACTAAAACCCGGAGGAGTTCTTGTTGATGCTGTTTGGGCCCACCTGAAGCATCCTCGTACTCTACTTACTAAGCCCCCTGCGCCTCTCAGGCGAAGGAGCTGAGGAGTCCAAAAACCTCCAAAGACCCTAAATCCCTCGACCCCAAAAACCGCAAAACCGAAACTCCTGAGCCAAGTACCTCAACGCTAATCCTATGTATGGTCTACTGCCAGATTCAAGGCCTCTAGTTTGCGTCCGCATCCCTGTGCCTTTGCCCGAACAGCAGAAAAGCTTACGAGCCTGCAACTCTGAATTCCGATCTTGTTCCATACATACATCCATACATCCATACATACATCCATACATAAATTCATATACATTTATTACCATGCGTGTATGTGTGTTGCTATTCCCGTGGTGTTTGACAGGGAAAGGCCGAGCTCCATCCGAGGCTTCTGCTCACGACATCCTGGAAGCCCAAGGCGTCCTTCGGGTTTCTTCTTAGTGGCCGAGTACTACCAGGACCCCCCTTAAGGGCCCTTTTATGGAGCCCTTATGGCCCTGAATAGTGGGCATTTGGTGTATATTAGAGCGTAGTTGGGGGCGGGGTCTAGGTAGAGCTTTAGTGATTTCGGTTTAGGGTTGAGAGCCTCCATCACGGTCGCTGAGCCTTCTACAGCGAGGATTGGCAAGTCCATGAGGGCTTCATCGAGGTTTGCAAGCGCTTTATACCGGGTCTTGGGGCTTTGGGGTTTGGGTTTGGGGCTTCAAATTTTGGGCTTTGGGGTTCAGTAAGGGCCTTAGGGGTTACACCCTGAAGTTAACCTTCTGACGAGGAGCGCAGTGGGTGTGTGCCTTGGGATTTTCCCCTTCAGATTCAGATGATGTCGGAAATAGTGCTCAGATCGAGAACCCGTCCGTCTTTGCAAGGTACTTGTTCATGGGTAGTTATAAGTGGGGTTATAAGTAGGATAATTATAAATATAACCCATATTTTGGGACTTATAACCCCACTTACAACTACCCAGGAACCTCCAAGTATCTCACCTAAACCTCCGAAAGCCCTGTGCAGGCCTCGGGGATTGAAGACTGCGGCCCCTTGCCACCTGCACCGGAATTCATCCGTTCTGTTTGAGCGTAGCGACTTAGGGGAGGTTCACGGCGCCAGGGCTTGCTAGCTCTGAATCCCAACCCTAAACCCTCTTAAACCCTAAACCCCAACCCTAAAACCCGCCCCATAGACACCGAGACCACCAAGTTGGTGTTGAACCCTAACTGACAAACCCCCGAAACCCTGAACCCCTCAACTCCTACAAATCCCTAAAACTCTTTCAAAAAACCTGAACCCAAAACTATCCAAAAGAGGCTCTTTGTGCAGTTTGTGCAGGGATCCCGAGAGTATTGGGCCTTCGGGGTCATTTTACGTAAGTTGTCGCATGTGGGGCTTAGCTTCCATGAGGTTTAGGGTCTAGGCTTCCGGACATGGACATGGGGGGATTTCGAGGCAGCCGAGCCCTCAACTCTACACCCAAATCCCCGAAGCTCAAGACCCTGAATGCTACACTTCGGAGCCTCAAACCCCCAAAGGCCCTCGGGCCTAAGTTCGTGTACATCACTTTCGTGAGGTCCAGGGGTATGGTGACATCATCGTCGGCAGCCTCGGAGAGTAACTGGAGAGCTTCTGGAGATGCTGACGTCTCTTTCCTAAAAAGCATTGACAACACAACCGGGCACCGCCTCAAAAACCAAGAAAAAGCCCAGATTCCCAGCGAACCCCTGGCTCCAACAAGAATCCTGCAGCCCGATTCCGAAAGACCATAAGACACACCCCCTTCGCAGCACCATAACATCGGGCTTTCACGCAGGACCTAGCACCCTGTGTGCGGGGACAACTCCTCGCCGAACACCCAAACAAGAGCAGCCCGAATTCACAAAGAACACTGACCAGACCCAGAAGAAACCTAAGCCAGTATTCCGAGACCCAAAAACACCAAACCACAAAGCCTTAAGGCCTGAAACCAATATGGTGGGGTCGGAATGATGGGTAAGATTATTCCTTAGGGTCGGGGCCCTGTCAAGTCCTCTCTGTTCCTTCTACTCTAGGAACCTGATTAAGAAACCTCGGGTCTTTGTTAGGGCTCGTTATATGAAGCCCAATTTGTTGGGGGTTATGAGGCCAGGGTTTCTTAATCAGGTTCCTACATTACTAGTACTAGTACTAGTACTAGTACAGTACTCGTACTAGTACTAGTACTAGTACTAGTACAAGTAGTAGGACTATTACCATTATCGTTACTATTGTTATTATTATTACTAATTACTATTACTACTGTTACAATTATTACCATGATGACTGCCGAGGCGTCAGCCGCGAGCGCTGCCAGGACAAGCAGCCCTGGGCCTCTTTCTGGTGGTTTTGGGGACTTCGGGGTTTTTTAGGGGACTATGGGAAACTATAAGAGATCTATAGTATGGTTATATCATGTTAGAGGGGATCCCTTAAGCACGCTATTGGAGGTGTAGGGTTTTAGGGTTGCGACTTGTGGCTTTTTGGCTGACTTTGGGTCTCTTGGTGCGGTTATCATACGCTGCTGTTGTGTAGGCTTCCATATTAGAGTCCTTGTTTTCTGGAAACTCCCAGTTTGGTGCGTTTTGAGGAGGAGGGGGGCTACGTAAAGCCTGAGTCCTGGTTTTTAAAGAAGCCGCCTGTTCATGGCTTTGGGTGCTCATAGGTACCAGGTTTAAACTACAGCTACTATCACATTCCCATCAAAACCCGATACCTTAAACCCTATACTATATACCTTAAACCCTAAACCGCGGCGGCCGGCGGGGAGGAGCGAGTGGACGCGGCCCCGAGAAACTGGCACCGAACAGGCTTCAGAGCCGAGAAGCAAAGTTTCGTTGTCGAGTGAAGACAGATGAATAGAAAGGGGAGCCTTTCACCCCAAACCCAGACCCTAAAGCCAAAACCCTCAACACCCTAAAGCTTGACCTAAACGGAAGCACCAAATTGAAGCCCTAAGGTCCTACACCCAAACTCAATATCTGCACACCCAAACCCCACACCCTGAACTCAAGACCCACGCCTTGAAACCCGAAAAAACCCTAAACTCTAAACCCTACGCCCTGCCCCAAACTGCCGAGGCCGCCACCCCACGCCCGCATCGCCTCTACGCAAGCGGTGCGTATTTGGGGGTTTGCAAAAAGCTTCTACGGGCTTCCAGTCGTTTTAAAGAGGTTTACAAGGGTCTTACAGAAGCTTCTACGGGCTCTAAAGAGGATAAGTACTGCAGGGACTTTAGGGTCTGGGTCTGGGGTGTCGGGTCCGCTGCAGCGCGAAGGGGCACAGGCTCTACAGCTCACCGTGGGTGGATTCTCAGCAGTTTTCGAACACAGTTCCTTGTACACCTGCGCATTGCAGGTGTCATGACATTGCAAGCATGATGGGCTAATGCCGTTGCAAGTACCACTGCTCATAGGGACGACTACAACGGCAATCAGCATATTGAAGACTCGAACTGCTCCCAATATTGAGGATGCTGGTGGGCGCACTGTCGTGCAGAACAAAACGAGTTCCACTAGAGAATGCCGGCATTGGCCTCCGGACACAGTAGTGCGCGTAATGGCCATGCGGAGAACGAAATTGTATCACAAGCACAGTGCACATACGAAGCATAAGAAAGCACCCAAAGCGACACCTCTGATGTCAATTGCAGCAGTGAAGCACGTCAACATAGAACAATAAAAATAAGATACACAGGACTTATCATCCATTCGACCATTCTCTGCTACCAACACTGCTGAAAGCTTCACGATGTGATCACCGCGATCACCACGCTTTGCGAAAAACTTCTGTCATCATTACCCCCACAACAACACGATGAACTTGGTCTGTAACCTGAGTGCCATGGGTATCATGCCCGCAGTAAGCATCTTGTTGCAACACTGGACATGAACGATCAAAGACATCGAAGGCATCAAAGTCATGCCGTGATGCTCGTGCTGCCTGTTGACAGCACGAGTGATGCCTCATGATTATTGCGGATACGTGTGTTATCGTCGAAGTGCCCATCTTGATCGTCAAGACAGCAGTCGTAACAGCACTGAAGCCTCGTCAGTACATCTCAGCACAACCATCAACAACCATTGCACTCAACAGGCACATGAATCATACCATGTCGAATGATCCCGAATAGCGAAAAACAGGCGACGGCGCAACACGCTTTGTTGGGCACTTCGTTCGATAGTTACATAGTTGGCTGATCAATCGTTTCGCTACTTGGCTAACAGTTATTGGCTACGGACTTACAAACGTACTTACACGCGGCTACTCTATTCCTGCATAAAGACGGAATTGATGAAGTTGTTGATTCGCCGCTTCGCATGCAAGTTGTACAAGCACCCCTTCGTTTTCAGTCCTCACGCTTCAAGCTCCGAGTCTTGCACAAATCACCTGGGGGCAGTTAAAAACAAAATGAACGAGACTCGACTTCCGGGTGCAGATATGAACGAAATCTAGCAGGCAACTGCAAGGAATAATACTAGAACTGTAGTTGCGCATGCCCCTTGTGTGTAACCTGAGAAATACTCTGCAAACACGGTGCTTTTTGCCGGCTCAACGGTTGGGGACTTAGCAAAGCCGGAGCAACTCGAACCCCCAAGCCCGAAAAACATTCAAAACCCCCCAATCTCTGAAAGCCCCGAGCCCTGTCCAAAAAGGGCCTCAACAGCTTCTGAGGCTCTTTGGCCCCTTTGGCACCTGGGACGAGCCATCGCAGGGAATCCTATACCGGGGAGGCACCTGCGGTCTTCGTAACGAATGCAACATGACGACGCCTAGACCTAGACTCTATCTCAACAGTCTGTGCAATGCATTTTAATACTCCTTTTCTTCTAGCACGGTGTACCCTGAAACCCTAGTCTATCTGTTGAGCCCCCTTTGTTGCTGCCTAGACGTCGACAGGCCTCCGAGACAATCCTTTCTTGATGTTTAGGTCTTTTATATGGAAGTCTCCTATATGGGCTACTGTAAGAGGCCTGTAAGCGTGTAGGGTTCAAGGTTCAGTGTTTGTGGCTGGCGGGGGGGCTACAGTGAAGGGTTTTCATCCCGAAGGCGCCTGGGTTGCCGGTTTTGGGTTTAGGGGTTGCGATTTTGAGGATGCGGAGGTTCACACTTCTGGGCCTAGGGGTTTTAGGATTATGATATACCTCTGAAAAAACGGCTAAGTCGCAGGAGATCGCAGCTCGGAGCGCCTGAACTCCAAACCCCTAAAAGCGAACCCCAGTTTAGAGTGTAAACCATGGATTTCCGAAGGCCTCAAGACCTTTCACAAGACCGGAATCGTAAAGGAACCCCAGAAGAAAGGCATATACAACCCACAGCTGACGCCCGAACACTCTGAAATCCTACAACCTCCCCGCAACTCCTACAGACGTCTGCAGCCAGCGGCACACAAAACGTCACCCGATGGCCCCCGATGGCTCACTATCCCGAGGGCTCGAGCCAAAAAAATTGGGATTTACACGTTGCAGCTTACGGTTTGGGGTTCAGCTACATGACAAGCACGAGTGAATACGGATAAACGCTGACTGCTGTTGTTATCCATGGATGCTGACGACAAGAATGCAGGAACGATCGATCAGAGTCGGCTCCGCTTGGACTCCACGTGGATAAAACTGAAAGACAAGGTCAAACAGAGCACTCCTAGGATTTACTCAGTGTCCAGGCGAGACCTCGGCACGAGAGAAGACGGGTTTGTAGAACAGCTTGGTTCTCTTTAACTGTTCTCAAGCTACAAATCAGTGCGAACAGCAAGACTTCTTTTTCCGCAGAGGTTGCTCGAAAGTGCAGTGCAGAGCGAGGCATTGCTCGCTGAAGGGCTGCGGCAAGCGATGCCGAGCCAATAGCTCTCAGGGATGCGGCAAGCGATGCCGAGCCAATCCAGGGCGTGGAGGGTGGGTGAAAAAATCTTTATGCATGCGATGTAAGAAAGCGAACGCTAGTTGTTAATCGCTAGTGCCGAAAGCAGCGCGGAGCGGTTAGGTTCTTTCGACACAGATTAAGAAAACACAGTTGACTCAAAAAACAACAACTCACAACTAGCGAATGCGAGTCGAAAAGACAAGTGCAAGTTTAGCGAAGGAGCCCAGAAACTTTTCCGCGCCTTCACTTTGCAGTGACTAAACTTTTAACAACTACACAGCTTCCACGGTGGACCGCAAGAACTCAGCTGAACTTGAGCTGCAACAACACCCCGAGAGACAGGCGAACCTTGCTTTTTGAAATCTGGAATTAAAGCCGCTTGGCCTAGCGTTGTCAGTGATTCTCAATCCCTGGCTTCCTTGAACTCCAACACCAAAATGCCCGAACTGAGACCCGTTTTAATGTGCTAAACTCTCCCAAAAGAACTGATCATCAGGGCACTCCGAACTCTAGTCGAACCCAAGTTTGGAAGATTCGGAAACTGTATGTTCTACATTTGGCTCGAGAACTGTATGTTCAAACTCTGGGTTCGGGCACTCTGAACTAAAAAATCAGCCGCAAGCGCGGAGCGCCGCGAGCGAACAACAACGTGTTCTTCTGTCCTTGCTTTCCAACCTCACTCAAATCTGCTTTCCAAAACCCAAACACTACCCTCTTCTCTCTGTGTTTTAAAGTCGAAAGTGACCACACCAAATCGCCTGCTACCTGCACACGTGGGGCAGAGCTCATAAAAGGCTTCTTAATCTTTCCACCCCCCGCTGTCTCTTTCACACTACCACGCTGGCCACACATCAAGAACCAGTGCGGCTACAGACGGACGTCAAACGCAATTTATTTACTGTGTTGAAGGGGCGCTTGCCAACCACCAAGGCAGTCAAAAAATTTTGGCGTGACTGGGCCTCAATGACAGCGGCTGCTCGCTCGGTCTCTGTGAAAGGGAAAGAATACAACAAAGGCATCAAACAATTGCACAAGGTGAAACGAGTTTGCTGGACAACATAGCTGGCGAAGCTCAACGTGAATTAGATTGCCAGCACCACATCGCTCACGGATGCCGTCGCTGGAATTGGATCTGAATGTGTTTCGGCGCCACCCACCTCCCAAGAAGGTGTTTGAGGCGGCACCGCCAGGTACTTGGAGTTACGTCGCTTCTTGCTTGATCGGAAGTGTGACATGGCGCTTGGTCTCGCGCCATCCTTCCCGCCTGTCCTCACACTCACAGCCGCCGGTTGAGAAGCACCTCCACTTTCAAAACGAGCAAGTCTGCGAAATTCGTTACAAAGTGAACGATGACAGTGCATCTTATGTTGTTATGGCACCCAGACAACCATTTTTTTTTGGGGGGTGTGTGCGGGTCTTGGTGACAGCGGCACCCAGCAACCAAGAATCAAGGAACGTCGACGATGCGCAGCAGGGCACCGTGCCAGCAAGTTCGACGCACAGTTCGGAAAGCAGATGTCTGTCTGATTTGTCAGATTGCATGTTTGCTGCGTTTTTGCAAAACTGACACAGCCTGGTTCCGGCGAGTTGAGTTAAGCCAAGCACCAGACTTGCGGCCTGGCCAATTTCCGCCATCGTAAGTCTGGTCGTCTGAGAGGTGTTGGAGTGGCTCACTAAGGCAGCGCTTACAGTGAGCAGCGGGAAAACGCAAAAACGCAAGTCTCGCGATTCAGTGCAACACCGAAGCTGCATAGCACGGTGGCGAAGTCGCGACGCAGTTCTCATGGGAGGGGAGAATGCGCGCTAGGTGCTTGTTGCACGCGCCGATGAAACCAACACGACCATGTTGTTCGAATTGCAGTGTCTTTTACGGCGGCGTGCAAGCTGCCCTCCAGTGGCAAATTGCACATCTTAGACGTGCTTGGAAGAAGGGCAAGCTACCATCTGACGTCGGTTTGCTGAAATTCTGCGAAGGGCTTCGCCGACCTGCCGGAAACCTGCCGACAAAAACCGAGCATAGGTTTTTGCAGTGTTCCGAAACCCTGGGTTCGAACACTTGGGAGGGCCCGGGGGGGGGGGGCGGAGAACATAACACTGGAACTTAGGGTTGAACCCCAAGTTCGAACACCTGGAACCGGAGTTGAACTCCGGGTTCGAACACAGTGTTCAAACTCCGAGTTCGAACACTGGTGTTTGAACCCCAAGTTCGAACACCAGTGTCAACCTTGAGTTCGAACACTGGTGTTCGATTCCGGGTTCGAGCACTGGTCTATAAAACGCTTTTACGAACACAAAAGAAGAGAAGCCACACGAAATCGCTTTGGGGGCTTTTGGCAAAGAAAAGAAAAAGAGAGAAGGAACATTCACCAGTGTTTGAACCCCGAGTTCAAACACTGGTGTTTGAACCCCAGTTCAAACACTGGTGTTCGAACCCAGAGTTCAAACACTGGTGTTCGAACCCCAGGTTCGAACACTAGTGTTCGAACCTCGAGCTCGAACACCAATGTTCGAACCCGGAGTTCAAACACGTTCTAACCTCGAGTTCGAACACTCGTGTTCGAACACTTGTCTGTAAAACGCTTTTACAAACACAAAAAAAGAAGAGAAGCCACACGAAATCGCTTTATGGGGGCTTTTTGCGAAGAAAAAAAGAAGAGAAGGAACAAACACAAAAGAAGAGAAGCCACACGAAATCGCTTTATGGGGGCTTTTTGCCAAGAAAAGAAGGAACAAACACAAAAGAAGAGAAGCCACACGTAATCGCTTTATGGGGGCTTTTTGCGAAGAAAAGAAAAAAGCAGGCCGGGCGCGGCGTCGCGCGCGGTAAACTTAACCACTTAAAACGCCGCGCCGCTCCAGATGCCACGCCCCCTTTTTCGCTGGCAAGCGCACCCAAAACCGCTCCGCCGGCTCCTTTGGCGCACCTTTCTGAAGGCGTGGCGCCTGGAGCGGCGCACACCCTGACTTGGTTGCCAAGCCCCTTGCCTGGAAGGCAGGCCTCCAAACACCACATTTGTGCCTTAAAACCTGCCTCCAAGGTCAAGTCTCCCAGAACCACGTCTGCCACTTTGACTTTGGACTTCAAGGTCAAGTCTCCCCGAAATACGTCTGCTACTGCGACTGCGAATCCAGGCAGTCAACACCACCTCAAAACCTTCGCCTGTCAGGTCAAGTCTCCCAGAACCACGTCTGCTACTTTGACTTTGGGTCCAGACAGTCAGCACCGCCTCAAAACCTTGTCCTCTAAGGTCAAGTCTCCCAGAACCACGTCTGCTACTTTGACTTTGGACTCCAAGGTCAAGTCTCCCCGAAACACGTCTGCTACTGCGACTGCGAATCCAGACAGTCAACACCACCTCAAAACCTTCGCCTGTCAGGTCAAGTCTCCCAGAACCACGTCTGCTACTTTGACTTTGGGTCCAGACAGTCGGCACCGCCTCAAAACCTTGTCCTCTAAGGTCAAGTCTCCCATAACCACGTCTGCTACTTTGACTTTGGACTCCAAAGTCAACTCTCCCCGAAACACGTCTGCTACTGCGACTGCGAATCCAGACAGTCAACGCCACCTCAAAACCTTCGCCTGTCAGGTCAAGTCTCCCAGAACCACGTCTGCTACTTTGACTTTGGGTCCAGACAGTCGGCACCGCCTCAAAACCTTGTCCTCTAAGGTCAAGTCTCCCATAACCACGTCTGCTACTTTGACTTTGGACTCCAAAGTCAACTCTCCCCGAAACACGTCTGCTACTGCGACTGCGAATCCAGACAGTCAACGCCACCTCAAAACCTTCGCCTGTCAGGTCAAGTCTCCCAGAACCACGTCTGCTACTTTGACTTTGGGTCCAGACAGTCAACAGAGCCTCAAAACCTTGGGGTCTCAAGTCAAGTCTCTCAGAAGCACGTCTGCTGCTGTGACTGCGAGACCGAACAGTCAACACCACCTTTAAAGTCAGAGCCAAACTCTCAAAACCACGCATGGTCTTTTGACTTCTTGGCCAAAGCGCCCA
The DNA here is from genome assembly GCA_905221615.1 of Symbiodinium sp. CCMP2592. Lineage (NCBI taxonomy): Eukaryota > Dinophyceae > Suessiales > Symbiodiniaceae > Symbiodinium > Symbiodinium sp. CCMP2592. Next base: position 708,372 of record CAJNDT010006025.1, on the reverse strand, counting down.
AAACCCATTTTTGCTATCACAAAAACTAAAAACAAAATCTCTAACAGAACATCTTAAGTCCTAAAGGTCCTAAAATTCGCAAAGTTCAAACAGAAGAGCTGCAAAGCATATTTCTGCGCTGGCAGCGGCGCAGTTGCGGTTTCAGCTGAGCAACCGAATTGGAATGCCTTCATACGTGTCGGCATCCGAAACTTCGCAAACTTCGGGCTCACTCTCGAGATCGGCAAAAGGATTCTCATCATCGGGGGGCACATCAGCGCCACCAGCCGGAATGTCTTGGACATTTGGAGCTGCTGCCCCTGCAACTTGCCCTTCAACAAGTTGCGGGTTTTCGGCAGTTGGCGCCTTTCCATCACCCAAAAATGGCTTTAGAGTTTCCCAAGAAGCACTTCCGACAGCTGTTCGCTCAGCCTGGCGAAGTGCTGCGAAAACTTGGAAACAGTCTGCATAGGAAAACCAAAACAAAAACTGAAACACCCGCATCCTTTCGTGAAGCTGCTGTTCGAAAGTTTGCGCTGTTTCAGGAGTGGGTCCTGTTGTGTTGAAAGACCGCTTGCCCACCTCTCTTCTAAACGATGCGAAGAAGCCATCAAGCTTCTGAGTGCCACCTACGCTAATTTCTTCGGTCCAAGCGCGCCCTGTCCAAACTTTCACGGAACGTTCGGGCAAACTCTGGGTGAGGCGGCTTATGCTTGACGTTGCTGTGGGCTAGCTTCAACAGAAAACGAAGGCCCTGCCAAGGCACCGCTGTACAAAGCTGGCAACGGTTCGTCAGAGGCCAACTTCTTGTAGGCTTTAGCGGAATCCGTATGGCACACAGAACCTTGTGCCAAGCGACTGCTTCCCTTGGATGTGACTACAAGCTTATTAAGCTCATCAATGGACAGAGGTCCCCCTCCCCCCTGCCCAGCAGCAGTCAAGCGGTTCGGCAACTTCTCTATGAAGACTTTAGCACTTCCACGCTTGACGGCTGCGGCATAACGATTCAACATGATCTTGCCGTCAAGCGCCTTCGATCTGAAGCTAATCTCATCGAGCTCCACATCTGCACCCAACGCACCAATCACCAAGTCCTTCATCGAGCACTTTAAAGTTGTAACTACAACTTCTAAATCTTGTCATGGCCTTAAGAATCAAGCCAAACATAAAAGTTTGTCAGTCCTCGTTCAACCGGTCAACTATTGGACTCAACCAAGAGCGGAAGTTGTTGAAGAGACCCCGCACTGTCCGATGATCCAAACCCAAGAAACAGCCAGAGAGCACCAACCAAGGAACGAAGGGCGATCTTTTTGCCGAAGATGTCCTGGTCTTCGCTCAAACCCGTTCTTGCACCGAAAACAGGCGTGGTCTCCCTTGGACTCGATACACCAGTTTGTGGCTGCACACCATTCACAAGCATCAAGTCCTCCATTCTTAAGTCAATCAGAATTTCAAGCAGTTCTTTGGGAGAAGAGGTCAAGTCAAAATGCCGTTCAGAGAGAAACGCTGGATTAAAGACCATCTGCTCAATTGCTTGTCTACCTCTTTTTCTCCTGGCGAGGATCAGTGTACGGCACCTCATTTTTGGATTCAAACATGTCTTGCCACAGGTCTCTTCATGGGTTTTCTGGAGAAAGAAGCTGCTCCGTCCGATCATCTTCCTGATTCCGATCCGTAGCCTTTGGCTCAAGCCTTTGGCTCAAGGCGTCTCGGCTCAAGATTTCCTAAAGGGAAGGTCTATGGAGACGTAGTAGGGTGGGAGTCCGTAACTAGGAGGCTTGTTGCTAGTTAGGTGGCCCCCTCGCTCTCGAGGGCTTAGGGGAAGGGGCGGGGAGGCTCACAGTGTAGGGCGTCGAAAAGCCTACTTCCGAGAAGTGTAGGCTGTTTTTCCTCACTGCAGCCGCTTTGCTGCAGCTTACTGCTGACAGCAAGTTTTGACCGCAGCGTCTCTCAAGAGTTACTGCTGTCTTCGCAGTGCGGAAGAGCCCCTGAAACTTCGGAAGTGGGCTCTCAGTGCTGAACTGTGTCTACTAAGCCACAGTTTTTGCAAGCCTTAACCGTGCTTAACACTGTAAGCGGTGTTGTGTCCCTCTGACATACGTCAGTCGGCTTTTTGGTTGATTATCTCCTATAAGGCCTGCTGTGCACGTCCAAATAATCACCTTGAGGCCTGCTGTGCACGTCCAAATCGGGCGACTGCATCTGAGGAGAGTGTGTAAGCTCCTTTAAGGATAGGTTAAAAGCCTGATTGGTGACTCGCTGTCTCTTGGAAGGTTCTGCTGCCATTTTCCTTAAAGGGATTCGCCTTTCGCACTTTCTGTGTCCTTCTGACATACGTCAGTCGGCTTTTCGGTACTTGGGTCGCATTTGTGAACGTGCTGTGCCCTTGGACCACTGAGGCTCGTCGTTACGAACTTACTGCTGTGTTCGTCGTCTGCAGGCCTCAATAGTTAACAGTTGCCGGAATGACTGCGCATGACATAGCGGCCAGAGAAACGTGCAAACAGCTTTGGAGACATCTTCTTGAAAAACTTGTTGTGATGGATCTAAAGGTGGATGTCTTGTTTGCGTCATTCCCGTCTGCTGTTGAAGAAGGTGAGGCCTTTGCAGCAGGAGTTGACCGGGTCTGTACGTCTTGGATCGAAGATGTTGCTGCTTTGGCGGGAACCATTAAGCCCCACATGCGTATTGTGATGATTGATCCCATACCACGAAGGGTCAAGGAAGTCTTAGCGTTGGTTGACGCCTCCAATGAAGTTAAGGTTGTCTATTCCACCCCCAAGGGTTTCCCACAAGACCTCGTTTATTATGATGTTCGGAAGAAGTATCTTCCCTCATCGGATTACAACGTTCATATCTATCATTTCAGAGATCAACAAGACCTTATCCCCCCACCTGTGCCTGCGAAGCCTGGTGCTCCGGCCAATGAAGCTTATCCTGTTTGGGTGACGATTCGGCAACATGATACTGAGCGACCCACGCAGGAGGGTTATGTGGATTCCGGCAATGTTACTTGGTTTATCTCTTTAAGCGCGGCCGTCGGCTTCTTGCCAGCCGACATGGCCACTGATTGGCTTTATATGGGCTTTGCCAAGCTGCGAGACCAGGTTTTCTTTCGAAGAACCACGCAGGACCGCACGCAGGGGCTTACGTTCGGGATTAGGCACCAGCAACTTGATGCGAGCGTTGTTTCGAGTGCTCTTGAATTGCTGGAGACCTATATTTCGCAAGCCAATGAGGCATGTGATAGGGGTGTATCCCCCAACCTTAACGTCTATGTGTCGCAGTTGCCTTGTGATGTGCTCAGTCATCTTTCCACTTCTCTCCCTCTGGACGCCTTCGAGCAGCTGCAAGCCTTAGTTGTGTGTAGTATTCCGGTCACTACACAGCCAGGCCCACATATTGACGCAATCATGCGACATGCATATCGGTGTAACATCCTTGCTTGTATCGTAAGGCAACATCTTGCACTGCGGGTAACGCCACTTCGTTACCAGGCGTTTATTGATTCACTACGCCTTAACGCAATCGATCTACCGGAAAGCAAAATCCGTGGGGCCTATAAGTTCATCCCGAGGAAGCACTGTGCGGGACATACCTCACCACCCGTTCATACTTCGTTGAGTGTGTGTGCCCTTCGGTCGTTAAAGAGATTCACCTACAAGTCAGGTCTTTGCAGGGCACTCTTGACGCTGACCAAGGCCGCAATCTCATTCAAAGCCTCGGAGCCACCCCCATGCACATATGTGCGACACGCCTTCATGGACTGTCAAGGAGTTCAGGAAGTTGCCCTGCATGTTGTTATACCTGCTTCTGATGAAGCCGCTTTGTGGTCCGCCTATGATCAGGCAGATGCTGGGGTTTTGATTGAGTACTTCGTTAAAGATACTAGCGCGCTCCTTCCCTCAGCCTCAAGGCGGACTACCCTGGAGAAACCCGAGCAGCACTGGAGGCGCTACAGCAACGCTCATGAAGTTCCTGCCACTAGGCTCACCTTCTTCACACCTGTCAACATTGAGGACAAAATTGCAGTCGAGCGTTATGCTTATTCGGTGCGTTTCAAGGTCATGCAGTGTGAGTGCATCGCTACGCAGGAATCAATTCCAATTCTACATATTGGTCTCAAGAGCCCTGCAGGCAGACGGCACCACTCAATCATTTCACAAGCTTTGCTTGAGTGTCCGCATGCGAATGGGGAGCCTGACACAAACGAAACCCGACGGCTTACATTATCCGCGGTCCTTCGCAGCCTGCTTATAAAGACGCTGACTATGACTTGCTTGGGCATGAGCTCATTCTTGACGATCTTAGCAAAGTCAAGTTCAGAGTTCAAGCCCTTGTTATTCATTCCAAGCGCCTAAAGCACTATTGTACGCGCCTACCTTGGCCTACCTAAAGCCTCCTCCTCTCTGGCGGTGTCAGCCTCCGGCATTGGCTCTCTGGTTGACCGTTACGCCGCTCCTTCCGCGACTACAACAGAACTCTTCAGTGTTAGGCACACTGATCATGACTCGAAAGACTCTGACACACCGATGCCCCTTGTAGAGGAGTCGAACGAGCAAGATATCATTAATGTTCAGGATTCGGACGATGACGCCTCCAAGCCGGACGACTTGTCAGAGAAACTCTTCGACCGGTGTGGCGCCAGCCAGCGCTAAAATCAAACCCGAAGTTCTTCCTGTTGCTGCTACGGAAAGAGGCGTCCGACAGTTGCGAAATACTATCGCTTCTAAAAAGGACACCTTGGAACTTACGGGACCGCGGAGCTCGGCGTTTTACTACGTCTGGGCAACAATTCACGCGCTACAGCTCCTCTTTCCCCCGGCAATTGCCATCCAACCAGTCCTTGAGAACGCAGGTTCTATGAAACCCATCTTCCAGCGGCAGATGCTGCTGATTTTGGTAAGATTGCCTCGCGCAAGCGTGCCTTCTTCTCCCAATCCAGTCAACCTGTTACGCATTTATCCGCTTGAAAGCAGGGTGGTCTCCTGCTCTTGTAACTGACGACCATGGCCGAGTGTCTCGAGCCATCCTACCCCCTTTATGCGGCCAAACAGGAGAGATTCAAGGATGGCGCCCCACGATTGACAACCGCACTGTACCACCCTCGCTTCCTGTTGTATCAGATTTCCTACTTCGGAAGTTGTGCCAACTTTGAGGCTGCATGTTGCAATCCAACTGCATCTAAGCAACGTTGCCCAGTTATCCCCTGGGAGGATTTCTTTCTGCACACATTCTGCAAGTTGGATCACCTTTGTCACAGCCGGCAATTCTTGCAACGTCTTCATCGATAAAAGCTTGGAGACTACTTTCAAGCCACTCTTTGAGTATCTCCAAACTATATTGCTTCCTTTTCGCCCAAGAAAGCTCCAAGAGATACTTGCTGACTTAGAGCTTCTCGAAGCGTTCAGAATATTGCTTCTCTCGCTGGAAATTCCTTTATACCCAGCGTTGTGCGTCGGTTTGTGGTCACCGACCTCACCAGTTGTCTACCAATTGCAGCAGTACCGTCACCAGACGAGCTTCGTGCGCATTATGAAGCATTGAAAAAGTCAGTACATAAACTCATAGACGCCTCGGTTAGCCAGCGGCAGGTCTCCCATGAACGTAGCGCGATATTAAACCCCAGCTCTAAGGCGACGATATCTTGGCGCCGTCCTTTTGGCACGGAGTTGAGAACCTCAGAGTAAGTAAACCAACCGTCGGCCACAAGCCGTTTGCCAGTGTTGATTGGGTTCCTCTTTTCATTACTGGCTTGGGGGGAAGCGGCTCAGACTTCATCTATGAGCTACCGGAGGCCATACCGCAACTTTTAGAGCAACTTCCGACAGCCTTTGAGGTCAAGCTCCGGAATCTCTTCCAGTCCTTTGGGGCCCCACTGAGCACTGCGGCATATGTTATTACATCACAGATCCTTTCGCAATTCTTCAGGTGCAGCACCCTTCGGAAATATCCGTTGTTGAATTTTGCGGCACCAAGGCACGTGATCTAGAAGACTACACATAAGGTACATTTGTTTCATTCTTAATTCCATTCCGAGCGCCCTGGATGGCCGGCTTATGGTCTTCCTGCATCTTGTTGATGGTAAGCTTGCTTCTTGGGCCTTTAAACCTGAGGGTGTTCATGCAGTTTGCCTTGTTGCCATCCCACCTGGTTTGACTGGCGCCATTTGGTTCCAGGCCGAGGTTGGCCAGGGGGCCATCACTGATAAGGTGTTGCCCCTCTTCAACTCTCCTGTCTTCCCTCACCTCAAGTTACCTACCGATGACTTTGAGGTCCTTGCCGCAAACCTGCAAGTCGATCATGCAGCTGTCCTCCTTTTAATTACGCAACACTATGAGCGTATCTGGCGGACCCCTCTCTGTCTTGGGTCACTTTCTCCCTGTTCAGGCCATAATTCTAGCGTTGCTTCCATTATTAGGCAACGCGTTCATTCCCGAGAATCTTTGGTCTCAGGAAATTGACCCCTTCCACATTGAGTATGGAGTCCTCAATGCATTACTGACGCCTATTACCTGGCTACCAGATAGCCTTGATGCCAAGTCCCGTACACACACCGCATTGATCAAGCTTGCTTCGAGAATGAAGCAGCGATAATGGTCGTCCCCGGCTATGTGCCGCAGCCAGCCACCAGTATTGCACTCAAAGGAGGATGACGATTGCCACAACATCCCTTATACACCCGCCTGTGAGGGCGGCTCTTCTACGTTGCTTCCAATTCTTAGCTACACAGCAAGTCCACGCCAAGCGGTGTCGTGTACGGTCGTTAAATTTGATTTGGCATTTACAAGGCGTCCCAGTTACCTTTCCAACGCTAGCGGCCCTTAGAGCAACCTTACGTTTCACCAATGCTCCTCCTTCAGTGTTGCAGGCGTCTGTCACGCAGTGCTTGGATGCTCTTTTGGATCAGTGGAAGGCTGGTTTGCTACCTCACCCAGGCGACCTTCAGGAGCCTGGCTCCCTCCTAACCCTGGTTCTGGGATATCCGCCACAGTCCGGGAATCTGGCTTCCTTCCAGGAATCACTCGGGGGGCAATACTAGGCAAGACGACACATTACCGGAGCGGTAGGTCGGAATGCCCCCCCCGAGACTCTACGGAGGAGACCCTCCGCACAGAACAGTTCCCATAGTCCCGGTTGTTTTTCGGCCATGTGATTGAAGTCGCCCACAACAAAAAGTTCGTCTCGGTGGAACCTTGACGCCAGGTACGAGACCAACGCACGGCCGACTTCAGCAAGCTTGTCTGGGTGAGCATAGACGCAGACGATCTCACAGCGATGGGCGAAATGCTGACTCTTGCCGAGAGGACCAGACCAGGTAGGATTTCAGTCTGCGAAGTGAGGGTGAAAGGAGCTGGGACTAAAATAGCAACGCCCGAGCTAACTAAAGCAGAAGTCGCCGGTGAAGATGCAATAGCCGCACGCGGAAAAGTATGTGCAGCGGCGACCGGGCCAGCTGCATCCCAGTTGGTCTCCTGCAGACACACTGGACCCTTCCTTAGAAGACTAAGGATCGTTCTAGTCTTACACACCGCTGAGGTGCTCGTCCAAACTTGTAACTGGAGACATTCCAGGTGGATACTTGAAATGACAAGCCAACACCTTTAGAAGGGTCAGGCCACAGGGTTGTAACCTTGCGGGTACGTAAGGCACGCATGCTCTGGAGCGACCTATCGAGCGATACCAATACGTGCCTTTAAGCAACAGGCGCACGCTCCCTCCACACGCATCCCTGCACATTCGTCTGATCCTGCCAAAGTTCGCTTGGAAAAGTCCTTCTTCCAAGCTCACCCACATTGCAAGACCTTCAAAGTCTCTTTTCACGTGTGGTGGGCCGGGGAACTTGAGCACACTTCCAGTGCCATTTCAGAAGGGAAATATGGCGCCCTTCCATACTTGTTAAAGCGACAACGCAGGCGTCCGCACGCATCCTTCTTCGCCGTCCCATGGCCGTCTTTGAAACTTTCCAGCATCTGCTTGAAGCACGGCCGCTTCATACGCAAGGCCAGCCGGTAACAATCAGTGCTGTTGAGGCTCAGCAAGTCGTCATGCAGTTGACAACACTGGAAACGGTCAATGTTGCTCCACCAGCTGAAGGCACGTATGCCACACAAACACCCGAGATGGGTCTGCCCGATCGTTCTTGGGCTCCTTCGGCACTGCGCATGTATTGCGGGCTGCTGGCTCACCTTGCTCCACGCTTGGAGAGGTCGACGCTGCCTTGCGTGCCACGAGGACCTTTTGGCAGCAATCCCACCAGATTATTTCCCGGAATGGGAACTCGTCCTCCACGATTGTCAACCACAGTCTTGGGCCGATAGGCTTTCCTCGTGAGTGATGCTGACTCCCGCTCTTTCGCTCTGTGGTTGAACGGAGCGTAGTTGCGCCATGACATGAACGCTCGAATCCGCGTAGGCGGCAGCTCCTCTAAGCTGTGCAATGCATTGCTCCAGGAATTGCCTTATTGATTCTGAGAGATGAGACTGGCATGGTCCTCTCTCGCCTCGCTGCGCCGAATTACGTGGCTGCTGATAGCAAAACGCACCGTGAGTAGCGGTGGCATCTCCCACGAGAACTTCGTAGCCATAGAAAACAGAAGACGCGCAGAACTTTCTCATCCACCCACTGACAAGCCAGGTTATGGGACAAAAGTCCGCGCAAACTGTCACGCAGCTCCAACAAGCAAAATGTAGCCCCAGAATGTCTAGGGTCGTGGCGAGGCTGTGATGAACAGGCTGCACTGGAGGTGCTTATGCGTCCGAATATCTCTCCGTTGACACGCTTCGATGCCTACGTGAGGAACATTTTCCTGGTTCTCGCCGTCCCAATTCATCGTGGTCGCCTGTCAGCGCATCGCTTTCTGCCGCATCGCGATGATCGATCGTATCGGGCGCTAATAGTTATCGACTTCCATCAAGATGCCTGGCCGCATTGCTTGCCCTCCGGGCCAGTGCCAATACTTCTCACATGCTATTTCAGAAGCAGCCGGAGAACTCCAAAGTGTAACCTTAATGCTTGTCTTGAATACGTAATCGTTTCAAACAATCAAGTTAAAAACTTGCTTTCCAAGCGCAGCGCCAACAGAGAAGGTTCTCTGCTGACAGTGCCACTCGCAGGCTGTACGGTTTTTTTTTTGCAAGCCTCCATCCTCCATAGAATTTTAACAAAGATGTTCGGAGCTTCTGCGCGGAAATTTGCATTTCACCATAGCGGAAGGCGTGAAGTGGCACTGATTGCTGTTGTTTCCTGCCAATTTGGGAGCACCTGCTTCTAAATCTGCTTTTCGTTATAGGGATCTGTGAAAGTCATGCCGCTTTGGTGTATGTACAGCAGAGCATGCGGGAAGCATTTGGATAAGTTGTACCCACAATGCTAAATGCCTAGTAAGTGCATGATTTGCAAGCCAGCCGTTTGAGTACTGTTTAACATGTCGGAAACGTGTAAACACCAAGTAAGTGCAGCATTTGGCGGTCGCCACCTGCACGTTTGAAGTTGTGTAACTCCAACAACCCTTTGATGCATGCGCTTAGCTGTGGGGTACTCTGATGTGTCCTACGTTTTTTGTTGTTTTCCGGGCCCCGAAAATGGGCTCGTAAAGCTCGTCGAAAGTGTGGCAGGGTAGGGAAGCCCTGGACGGAGGTTTTCAAGCCTGGAGAAGTGTTGGGAGGGACTTGGTAGACGCCTTCAAATAGTGCCCGAATAGTGCCCGAAATAGTGCCCGAACTAGTGCCCGAATGAACCCTTCATAGTGCCCAAATGATTTTTCGCGAAGAAAAAGGAGATTTTCCTTCCTTTACGAAAGGAAATGTATTTGGGCACTATGAAGGGTTCATTCGGGCACTATTTCGGGCACTATTTCGGGCACTATTCGGGCACTATTCGGGCACTATGCCAGGTGGAGGCTTGGGCGGCATTATCTGGAGGGCTAAGGGTTGGGAGGCCTGCAGGACCACCAAAACACTGGAAATGCGCACGAAGAATAGGAATTTGTGCTGCAGGAGGCATTGGGGAGTGATCTGCGGGGCAGGGTTTGGAATGCAAAAGGGGGGGTTTAGGGAAGGATCTGCAGAGTTTAGGGCAGGATCTGCAAGGCAGGATTTGGGGGAGGGTCCGCAAGCAAGCGTTTGGAGGAGCATACACGAAAAACATGAGGGGTGGCATGTGCAAAAAATTGTAGGGTAGTCTATCTACAAGTTTACGGGGGCCTTGGCCATGCGAGGGTTTAGGGAAAGATCAGGCAGGACTTCGGGGAGGATCTATAACGAGACTTTATGAAGGAGTTATGGTTTTTATCGAGTGCAGCAGCAGTCAGTCATTGACAGTCTTCTTGTTTGCATATTCAGAAACCTCCCCCCCGCCCCCTCAATTTCAATGTGTGCCGCAATGTGTGCCGCAATGCTCATTGGGCGCTTCTATGTAAACATTGAATTTGGGGGGAGCGGGGGGTCTGGAAGGTTTCAAGATTTGTGGACAAACAATTCCAAAATTGACTATCGCGCGAGGCCATTTTCAGTGTTCGAAAAACCACGAAAACTGTAGGACGCATTAAGGTACCCCCATAGTCAGTTGCCGCCTTGCTTGCCATGCTGTGGTGTTTATGACAAGTAGTTGTCATGACATCATGGTCAACAGTCCCAAGCTGACCACGCACAGACCCCGTGCATAGCTACAAGGTTGTTTTTCGAGCAAAGTTCCAATCCAATTGGGAGCGTCTTTGTCCAAAGGTTTTCGATCCAGCCCATTTTCGAGCTCCAAAAACGAAGCCCAAAATGGGGTCTCCCCTAATAGTTTCCAATCAGGCGGTCTCAGGTTTGGGAACCAATTTTTGGCCTCAAAATGGGGACCAACCCGAGCTCAAAAACTGCGGAATTCTGCGAGGGAGACGTGTTTGAAGCTTTACCAAAGTTTTGCCCGACATGCGGCGACCAGTGTCGCGAGCGACCGCGTCTGTTGAAATCAATCAAAACGCTCCGTTGCTACCCTGGTGATTGGGCTTGTGCTGCTTAAGCACCGTTGTTTGCCACTGTAACTGTGGGGGTACTCTGATGTGTCCTACGTTTTTTGTTGTTTTCCGGGCCCCGAAAATGGGCTCGTAAAGCTCGTCGAAAGTGTGGCAGGGTAGGGAAGCCCTGGACGGAGGTTTTCAAGCCTGGAGAAGTGTTGGGAGGGACTTGGTAGACGCCTTCAAATAGTGCCCGAATAGTGCCCGAATAGTGCCCGAAATAGTGCCCGAACTAGTGCCCGAATGAACCCTTCATAGTGCCCAAATGATTTTTCGCGAAGAAAAAGGAGATTTTCCTTCCTTTACGAAAGGAAATGTATTTGGGCACTATGAAGGGTTCATTCGGGCACTATTTCGGGCACTATTTCGGGCACTATTCGGGCACTATTCGGGCACTATGCCAGGTGGAGGCTTGGGCGGCATTATCTGGAGGGCTAAGGGTTGGGAGGCCTGCAGGACCACCAAAACACTGGAAATGCGCACGAAGAATAGGAATTTGTGCTGCAGGAGGCATTGGGGAGTGATCTGCGGGGCAGGGTTTGGAATGCAAAAGGGGGGGTTTAAGGAAGGATCTGCAGAGTTTAGGGCAGGATCTGCAAGGCAGGATTTGGGGGAGGGTCCGCAAGCAAGCGTTTGGAGGAGCATACACGAAAAACATGAGGGGTGGCATGTGCAAAAAATTGTAGGGTAGTCTATCTACAAGTTTACGGGGGCCTTGGCCATGCGAGGGTTTAGGGAAAGATCAGGCAGGACTTCGGGGAGGATCTATAACGAGACTTTATGAAGGAGTTATGGTTTTTATCGAGTGCAGCAGCAGTCAGTCATTGACAGTCTTCTTGTTTGCATATTCAGAAACCTCCCCCCCGCCCCCTCAATTTCAATGTGTGCCGCAATGTGTGCCGCAATGCTCATTGGGCGCTTCTATGTAAACATTGAATTTGGGGGGAGCGGGGGGTCTGGAAGGTTTCAAGATTTGTGGACAAACAATTCCAAAATTGTACTATCGCGCGAGGCCATTTTCAGTGTTCGAAAAACCACGAAAACTGTAGGACGCATTAAGGTACCCCCATAGTAGATGGAAAAAGGGTTCCGGGCACGACATGTCGTGATTTCTTGAATCATGCGCTTAGATGGGGAAAGGCCACCCGGACACAACCAAGACATGACTTTTGCAGTTGCCTGCACAGCGTAGTGCGTGTAGTGGGTTTAGAAAATCGCTTTAACTTTGCAAATTTCCGCAGCGCGGAGCGTGTAGTATCTCTGTGTAGGACTACTACTTCTGTACACCCGTTTTGTTGTGGAAAACAGCAGAAATCTTGGCGTGTAGCTGCATGGAACGATAAATCTATATTCGAATGATTGTTTTAAGTGCAAAAATTGTGCTTGGAAATCTGCTTTCCGCCAGGACTACTGCACCCGTTTTTTTCAGGGAAAACAGCAGAAATCTGGCGTGTAGCTACATGGAACGTGAATAAAATCGATATTCGACCGGATTTGTTGACAACGCAGTAGATGGTTCCATGCTGATGACCTTGACAGCAACAGTTTGCAGGAGCTTCTGGGTCTTTCAGTTCTACAAGCACGGAAGGTGCTCATGAAACTTCAGGAAAAGCTCGCGCAATGAGTCGCTGCAAGAAAAAGCAACGGCAGTCCCCTGCACCCCCGCATCAATGTTGCAAGTACATTCCAATCCAGGGCATTTTAAAAGTGTCGAACCAGTTTCTTCAAGCCTGCGCAACAGCATCTCCAGATGTCAGCAACCTTCAGCAAACGCACAACGCTTGCTGCGTATCGCAACAACATTGCTGATGGGGCCACGGGGATTTTACTCCAGCAGTTCCGGAACCTGTTCTCAAGATGACTCAGGAGGAAGTCTGAAAATCTCAGTTGTGTTTATGTCCATGCGACGTTTTTCTAAACCAGAATAGAAAGAGCTGGCATAGTTTGAAGCAAGTCAAAACGTCTCAGCGGCCCTGCAGAGTCGCGCGGAGTAGTGGGGCGCGGAGTAGCTGAAACTGTAGCACTTGCTACGAATTCGTTACTCCATGCGACGTTTTGGTAAATCAGACTAGAAAGAGCTGGTATAGTTTGACGCAAGTCAAAACGTCTCAGCGGCCCTGCAGGAGGGTTTAGGATAATAGCAACCCGCGTGCTTTTAGTCGAAACCGCACGTTTGATGTTGTGTGTTGGGTTTAACGTTTTTTGCGGATGGGGCTCCACACAATGACACATAACAGAGAGCCGGAGAGCAAACCGAAATTGTAGGCTGCACAGGGCAAACTCATGTGGGAGCCTCCCGAATATCCTGGACCTTGTCTCGACCTTCATTTTGACAGATTTGACGGGCTCATATTCGAGGCCGAAAAACCCTTCGAAAACGTGTGCGCCACAGGGGCCTCCCCAGTTGCGGGAGAATCTTTTTCTACATTTGTTCGATTTCATAGCTTAAGCCACAGAACATTGTTGCTGTCGTTGTACATGAATCTGCAACAGCTCAATAAGCTGTGCTGTTGGATGGAGTGGCTGCGTAAGCAAAAAGAGAAACGGTGATCACTTTTTTGGAGCTGAGAATTCAAAAAAAGAGTGAGAAGCGGGCTCAAGAATGGGTCCGGAATTCGGACCCGTTTTTAGTGCCTCTGAGTATTGGCATATTTCCCGAGGGTTCAGAAAACGCTCTAATTTTGGGGCCTGCATTTCTGTGCTGGCGAACCACTTTCGAGCTCATTTTTGGAATCGCACAATCTGGACGCGGAGCGACCATTTCTTCAGCAACATGCAGCCGGAGAACTCCAAAGTGTAACCAGTTAATGCTTGTCTTGAATACGTAATCGTTTCAAAGAATCAAGTTGAACTTGCTGCATTCTCACCAAGCGCAGTGCCAACAGTTGCGGGAGAATCTTTTTCTACATTTGTTCGATTTCATAGCTTAAGCCACAGAACATTGTTGCTGTCGTTGTGCATGAATCTGCGACAGCTCAATAAGCTGTGCTGTTGGATGGAGTGGCTGCGTAAGCAAAAAGAGAAACGGTGATCACTTTTTTGGAGCTGAGAAGTCAAAAAAAGAGTGAGAAGCGGGCTCAAAAATGGGTCCGGAATTCGGACCCGTTTTTAGTGCCTCTGAGTATTGGCATATTTCCCGAGGGCTCAGAAAACGCTCTCATTTTGGGGCCTGCATTTCTGTGCTGGCGAACCACTTTCCAATTCATTTTTGGAATCGCACAATCTGGACGCGGAGCGACCATTTCTTCAGCAACATGCAGCCGGAGAACTCCAAAGTGTAGCCAGTTAATGCTTGTCTTGAATACGTAATCGTTTCAAACAATCAAGTTAAACTTGCTGCATTCTTACCAAGCGCAGCGCCAACAGTTGCTGGAGAATCTTTTTCTACATTTGTTCGATTTCATAGCTTAAGCCACAGAACATTGTTGCTGTCGTTGTACATGAATCTGCAACAGCTCAATAAGCTGTGCTGTTGGATGGGGTGGCTGCGTAAGCAAAAAGAGAAACGGTGATCACTTTTTTGGAGCTGAGAATTCAAAAAAAGAGTGAGAAGCGGGCTCAAAAATGGGTCCGGAATTCGGACCCGTTTTTAGTGCCTCTGAGTATTGGCATATTTTCCGAGGGCTCAGAAAACGCTCTAATTTTGGGGCCTGCATTTCTGTGCTGGCGAACCACTTTCGAGCTCATTTTTGGAATCGCACAATCTGGACGCGGAGCGACCATTTCTTCAGCAACATGCAGCCGGAGAACTCCAAAGTGTAGCCAGTTAATGCTTGTCTTGAATACTGGGAAGAACCGTGGCTTTGTAAGTGTTTATATAGATTGCAAGCATGTTGTTAAATAGCTTGCAACCCGGTTGTATCTATATTGCAAATCACTTATAAGTGTGATAAACAAATACAACTGTTAAGACTTAGCTAAGTGTTTACATAAGTGGTGTAAGTATGTTAAACATTTACAAAGGTTAGGGGGTTTAGCTAAAGTTTAGCTAAGTTAACATAACTTTTTGAAGTACAGTTCTTATATAGGGAAATGACTATGTTAGGCACGTAAATGACTTGTGTTTGAAGGGTGTTTCGTGTACACAGGGGGGGGGGGGCAGGGCGGACAAGAAATGCATATCCTGTTGCCATGCAGCCGTTTTTTTCAAGAGAACTTGGAAAAGATGAAGCCTGCCTGGGCTACGGCCGTGGAGCAGGCATTGAAGAAAGATGCTCCGGCATTGGAGAGATGGACGGAGATCGAAACTATCCTGCAGGAGAACAGGAAGTGCTACAGGCAGGTGCTGCGGCCGGGTCAAGTCCTGGTGCACCCGTCGAATCGCTCAGGGTTAGGATTGAATGGAGCCCAAGTTCACAAGACAGGGGCCCAAGTGCAATCTGTAGGCTTCAGCTCCATGGAGCTGAAGCGAAGTGTTTGCATGGAAATATCCACGGATAGAGCTCTGAGCCAAAAGGCCTTTGGTTTCAACAAGCGGCAAGTGGATATGAATGGAGGGCTGCTAGCTGAGGTGCGAGGCGATGAGCGATACATGTCGTTAGCATGCAGTCACTTTACGGCATTTTGCCGTGCCTGCATTGCAGCATGTCCCTCGGACCAAGAGACGGTTTCGGACAATGGCAAGCTCACGTTGCAGCGATTGTCTACCGACTTTCGGCAGGCCGTGGATAATGGATGGGAGTGGCTGGTGCTGTCAGCGGAAGTTGATGCCGTACTGCCCTCGCTGGCCTCCTTCGTTCAGGAAGTCATGAATGCAGCCCAAGGAGTTGCAAGAACGGCAGGCGAGCTGGAGCTCGCCATGGCGATGGTGACCCGAGCAAAGTTGCTGGCAGAGCAAGGTTTGTGCATCGACTGGGATGTTGTGCAAGCTGATGTAGCAGCCACGGTGCCGGATGCCTCGCCACAGACCGTGGCCGCTTGCGGGTTGTTCTGCAGATTCTATGCAGGAGGAACCGAAGCACCTCTGCTGAAGTTTTTGCACGACTTTTCCTTGAAATATGGGGCAAGCAAAAGATTGGGAGAGGAATTCATGTCCACGGTCGCCGGCCTCCGGTTTGCAGGGCAGGAGCGATCGCATGCTTTCGCAAGGGCTGCGATGATCGCGACGAACCTGACAGCCACAAAAGTGGTAGACGGTGTGGCTCGGCTGCTGAGCAAGAGCGATGTCAGCAGGCTCTGTGCGAAAGGCATGGAAGATGCTGTAAAGGATTGGGAGGAGCTTCTTGCTCGTGCCTGGGCTCACACTCAGAATGTGACGGATGCAAGTGCACGTGCCAAGGCAGTTGAGTGCTTCGGTCGCCTGATGGTTCGCAGCACCCTCTTCATGTGCAAGAAAGAGAAGTCGGGGCAAGAAGGCCTTGAGCACGGGTCATTGGCCAATTTGCTGACTTTGTACGAACACGAGATGGGTGGCAAGAGTGCCGGTGCAACACCGGCTGCTGCTACAAAAGATGGGCCGTCTGATGCGGCCCCTGCGACCTTGGAGAACATGCAGGACCCGGCCTTCCTGATGAAGCTGCAAGGCTTCGCAGAGGGGAACCTGTACAAAGGCAAGCAGAAGTATCAGGACATCTGGCCTTGGAAGCTGGAGAAAATCGGCCAGAGCCACGGCTCTTTCTCGCTGTCTTGCCCAGTGAGCTGGGACAAGAAGGTCGAGGTGCCTCTGAGCGAGCTCAAGAAATTTTTCGATCTGTATAGCGGAGATGCACCCGAAGTGGTGTCTGACTCTGTGGACCGACTGCCCCATAATACGGAGGCTTGCAGCCAAGAGAGACTCCGAGGAGAGTTCTTCGAGCTCTGCTGCGAGTATTTCCTGAAGTACTCGCACTGTGAAGAGGAGTTGACCTTTTTGAAGAATCCCACGTGCTGTCTGTTGGAGGGCAAAGCCAAGACAGGCAAGCTGACGATCTTCCCCTTCACGGATCAGATTTCAAAGGTTGGCTTAAAGCCGGCAGCTGGCAGTGTGGAGGTTTGGCATTCGGCCTCGGGCACAAGCTTGTATATTTCACCCCCGGCTGCAGCCGGAAGTTTGCTATCTGCCTTCTGGCAGATCCCGGTCGGCTCAGAGCCGAATCTGGCGACAGTCCTTCTGAACGAGAAGGGCTGGAAGATTCCCATTTTGAAGAACACTGCTTCGCTGAAGGAGTGCATCCTGTACAGGCCGAAGCCTGCCGAAAGTTTGAGGGCCTCGGCCCAAGAGCTGGATCAAGGATCCGCTGCCTCGCGAAAGCGAAAGGCTTCTTGAGTTACTCGACAGTTCTCGCTTGCTGAGTTTTCCGGGAAAAGGAGCCAAGGTTGATGTCTGCAATGGAACTTTTTGGCGCTTTTGCAAGTGTGAATTCAAGGATGGTTTGCAGGCACGTGTTGTTGATCTTTCCATAAAGTTCGGCTCAAGGCTAATATAGGTACAATGCCGCTGGTAATCGAAAGAGTATATGTCCTGAAGCTGGATGGTGCCAGCTGGACTGTGGGTGACAAGGAGCTAGAACCAACGGACCATGGTCCGTTTGTGGTACTTCGTCCATGGAGCCCGGGCTTGTGCAAGCTGCTTTCTAAGCAGCATAGCATAAAACTGCCAAAATACCCGGCGAAGTCATCGTTGTCCCAGAGCGATGTTTATCTATCGCTCGTGGGCTCCCGAAACGATGCCTCCAAGGAGCAGCAGTCCAAGCGGCAGGCAGAGAAACTGAAAGAACAGAGCTCTGGCCTTTTCGGCGGGGAAGACAGCGAGGCTGCTCTAGTGTCTGTAACAGGCAGCTCTCCGAGAAAAGCAGCGAAGACTCGCTTGTCCCGCCGTGCTTCCAGGGAAGCAAGAGCAGAAAAGAATGTGCTGAAGGTTACCTGGATGGGAAAGGAGATCCGTGTCCTGGAGGCGGGCCATGTCACGGATGTGCCCAAAGTCCACTTGGATGATATGGCATTGTTCTTTGAAGCAACACAAAATGCCGTGCTTACTGCTGAGTCTTTTCAGACTAGAGCACGGCAAAGCTTTCCTAAGGGAACTGCTGCGAAGGACAAAGTCGTGAAAATCGGCCAAGGCCGCCAGGCTCAACGGACAGGCGACGACAGAAGGTATTCGCTTGTCAAAAAAGCCGGGGCCAAGGCCCGGCCCTTGGATCCCCTGCCGCTGCAGGAGGCTGAGGCGACTGCGGCTGCCAAAAGGGCAGCAAAAAGCCAGGGGCAGTCCTCCAAACGGAGGAAGCCTGGGGTGCTAGTGAACTGAAGGTTCGTTTGCTTCAGGAAAACCATGCAAAGCCTTGTTGTCTCATGTGCATGCAGTTGTTTGACTTGTAGCCTCGCATGTGCAGGTTGTGAAGTTTGTGCCGGTGTTTGCAGCTGTTTGGGCTCCTGTAGGGAGCCCTTGGATGGGGGCTGGCCTTTTTTACGAGGCCAGGCAAGGGATCCTTTTAAGTTTCTTTCAAACGAAACATATATACAGATATAGATATGTAACTATATAGACTATAGGCAGCCCGGGAGACTGCGGTTTCCTGGACAAAGCCGGGAGACTACGGTCTCCTTATAATTGTGGTGGACCACGGTTTGCCATCTGTCTGTGAGAGGAGACCACGGTCTCCTGCAGAGCTGGCTAGCAGACTACGGTTTGCTTAGTCAGTGATGCATGCATGGGTTGCTTTTCGGCAACCGTGCTGGCCGGCAGAATGCAGGCAGACCAAGGTTTGTTTGCATCTGCTGGCAAGCATGCAAAGCAAGCAGACCACGGTTTGCTTTGCTTTGGGAGAGGAGACCACGGTTTCCTCGTGGGTGCATGCCACGGCATGCACCAAATACTATATGTATATATATATATATACATGTGCTAAAAAGAGTCTGGCTTAAGGGATCTTCCCTAAACCCTATACCCTCCCCGATCCTCTATAAACCCTTTTTTTGTCCTGGCCAGGCGAAGTCGTCGGCCATGCCCAAGCACCGCGACCAGGATAGAAGGAGGAGGAGCTCGAGCTCAGAGGATAGAGAAGAACGACGAGATCCTCGACCACGGTCGAGATCTCACGAAGAGTCCGAGGACCAAAAGAAAAAGGAGGAGGATGGCAACAAAAAGCCAGAGGAGAACGAGAACAAGAAAGAGGAGGAGGAGAACTTTGAGGAGGAAACTGTGGCCTCCGAGGAGGCAACTGAGTCCGAGGACGAAGAAAAGGATCCGGAGGAGGAGCCGGAGGAGGCTACGGCCTCGAAGCCAAAGGAGGCGGCCTCGGAGGCTGCGGCCTCGAAGCCCAGAGTCCCTTCTCTGGATGAGAAGACTGTTGAATGGCCGATAAGTGCCGCCGGCAGGCAGAGGCTGGAGAGAAAGCTTGCAACAGCCAGGGTCGCGGCATCCCAGGCAGCTCTCCAGTCCTGGGCAGAAGAAGAGCAGGCCAGAAAGGAAAAGAAGGATAAAAAAAAGGGAAAGAAGGATAAAAAAGAGAAGAAGAAGGAAAAGAAAAGCGAACGAGAGAGATCAGAGAAAAAGGACAAGGAGGTGGATGAAAAATTGAAGGGGGCAAATGAGAAGGCAGCAGATGAGAAGAAGGACAACAAGCCTTCGGACGGGCCCAAGGGCCCGTCCAAAAAGTGCCCCATTTGCTGGAGGTGGATACAGGAGCATGCGGCCGCCCGTCGCCAGCACCGATTGTCGGTGTATCACCGAACTTGGAAATACATAGCCCAAGGGCTCAGCAAGGAGGCTGCTGCAGGCCGGGCAAAGCGCCGGTTCCAGGAGCACTGGCAGCCCTCCCGGGAAGAGGAGAGCGAAGAGGAATCCGAAGTCCCAAGGTGGGAGGTGCGGCGGGATTCCGGCAACAAGGGCCATGGATATGGCGACAAGGGCCAGGGATATGGCGACAAGGGCCAGGGATATGGCTATGGTGATGTGAGAGGCGGCTCCGGCCCCTCGGGGGCCAAGGCCCATACGGAAGCTGAGAAGGGCCGTCCTGAGCAGGCTAAGGGCACGAAGAAGAGAAAAAAGCCGGGGGCAGGAGAGACAATCTCCCTGATTGAGCCCGAGGATGCCAAAGAGGATCGAAAGCCGGTGAAGCTTTTGCCTGCAGCTACGGCTGGCAAGACCGGCCAGGACAAGAAGAAGGGCAGCAAGGCTAAGGGCAGCAAGGCTAAGGCCAAACGTAAGCGACAGGAGTCGCCGGTACGGGACGATGATCACGTCCCAATGCCGGACAAGAAGGACCCGGACGATCCGGAAGGAGGGTCTGGGAGCTCCTACGGGAAAGTGATCACGAGCCTTTTCCAAATCGCCTGCCAGGAGCTTCGGCAGCGGTACTAGCTCGGCAGCCGCCTGCCGTCTTCCGAAAAACCAGAGTGCCGGCTGCCGTCTGGTGAAAAAAAGAGTGTTTCCGCGCTTTTTTCTCTTCTAGGGTTTAGGGTTTAGGGGTTTTTTTTTAAGAATAAATTTCGGTTATCCTTAAGATTGGAACCTTATTCTAACGTAGAAAATATGATATAGTTTTTTCTATATCATATGTATTGAAAGTGAAACCATATGATATAGCATATTCTATATCATATGATGGCATCGCTTGCCATATGATATAGTTTCTACTATATCATATAAGTCTGTGGGGCCAGATATCATATGATATAGTTTTTTCTATATCATATGTAATATTTTGGCCTCATATGATATAGTTTCTACTATATCATATGATTGACTTTGTTTTCATATGATATAGTTTTTTCTATATCATATTTTGAGGGTTTTGTGGGCCTGCCGAAATGTGTTGTCTGAGCAGCGGAAAGCAGGGCCCAAGCAGCCGTGCAGCATGCATACAGATGCCCAGAGTCGAGCACAGACAAGGTTTGGTGCAGTTGTGTTCGCAGACAGGCACCCCTTCCTGGGGCCATTTGTTGTGTCACCCGTCCTGTAGCTTGGATTGTTGTTGCCATGGAGACCCAGCATCCAAGGATGCGAGAAGCCTCCACGGAGGCGTGTGGAAGCCTCCACGGAGGCGTGTGGGAGCCTCCACGGAGGCGTGTGGAAGCCTCCACGGAGGCGTGTATGTGGCTGCTTGCTGCTGCAGGCACAGGGAGAAGAAGGAACTCTCCACGGAGATGTTCCGGCATTTGCTGTTGGTGCGGTGCCGTGGTGATATAGGGCCATGGCCTCCAGCAGCACCGATGCTTTTGCTGAAAGACCAGCGAAGCTTCAGAAGGTGAATGCTCTGAGAAGGAAATTGCCCCATCTCACAGCCTCGGCTTTGTCCGAAGTTTGCAAAGTTCTGCGGGACGAGGGTGTCCCGGAACTCACACAAAGAAAACATATAGCCGAGGCTGCCTGGCAACCCCTGAAAGAGAATAGGATCCTCAATCGTCTGTCACTTTTGCAGACAGATGGTGCAGAGCTGCAGATACCCAGTGTCGATTTTTGGGCTCTGCTGCAAGCTGCTATCTCGGATGCCGACAGCAACTTCGCCCAATATTTTTGGGCGTGCATCGACAAGAATCCTCCGAGCCCCAGCTCGGCATGGCGGCTGATCCTCTATACGGACGAGATCGTGCCGGGTAATCCTTTGGCAGTCCAGACGAAGAGAAAAATCTGGGCTTGCTATGCCTCGTTCGTAGAACTTGGAAGCTATGCATTGCAGCACGAGGAGTCGTGGCTATGCATAGGACTGCTCCGATCCAGCCTGATGGCCAAGGCCGAAGCAGGTGTCTCTCAATGGATCTCGAAAATCCTGCGAGACATATTCATGCGGCCGGCCAACCATTTGGAGCACGGGTGCATATCGTTGCAGCGACCAGGAGGTCCGCCCGTCCTCTTCCGGGTGGTTTTGTCAATGATCGTTCAAGACGGTGGTGCCCATAAAGCTCTATGGAGCTGCAAGGGGGATGCTGGCACCCGCATGTGCATGCTGTGCAGGAATGTAATAGCACAACGATGTGATATCCTGCACAGCAGCGGGCTCCCCGTGGTCGGTTCCTCTGAGATCCGAGAAAGTAAGCTTTCGCTTGCGACCGACCAATCCATCCACGAGGCCATGGCTAAACTGGCAGAAAAGAAGATGCTTCTGAATGCTGCAGATTTCAGCACGTGGCAGCAAGCCACCGGCTGGACTTATAATAGTTGTTCCCTGCTGCAACAAGAGGATCAACGATGGCTGGTCCGGCCGGTCTCACAGTATTGCCACGACAGCATGCACACCCTGCTGGTCTCCGGTGTCTTCCAGACAGTGACCTGGCTTGTTTTGGAAGCTTTGCAGAAGCAGTTTCCCAATCTCTGGGAAATCGCCGACGAGTACGTGGCCAAGTGGACCCTGCCCCGGAACATCTCGGCCAAGGCCGAAGGGATGCTGGGTCAGTCCCGAGCAAAAGCATGCAAGGAAGCCGAGACCTTTAAATGCACGGCCTCCGAAGGCTTGACACTGTCTCCAATATTGGCTTGTTTCTTCAGGCAGCTCGCCAGGGCAAATGCAAATGTTGAGGCAGTGCAAGCGATCCAATGTTTCTTGCAGCTGGACAAACTCGTGGCATGCTGCCAGAGAGCTCGCAGTGAGGGAGCGGTTTCGCCCGGCCAGATGAGAAAGCACGTTTCCGATTTCTTGCAAGCAGTGCATGCTGCTGAGTGGCAGGACCGCATGCATTCCAAGTTCCATTGGCTTCTCCACTTCGGTTCGCACCTGGAAAAGTGGGGCTTCATGGTTCAGTGCTACACTCACGAAAGAAAGCATCGCACTATCAAGAGATTCGCCGAGGACATCAAGAAGACTTCTGCTTACGAGCAGGGTCTTCTCCGAGAAGTTCTTGGACAAGAACTATATTGCTTGGCAAGAGCTGATTGTTTCGCAGCGATGCTGCAGTTGCAGGACCCGAAGCCAGCTTCTCGGAGGAAGGCGGCAGCACTTCGCAAAATCATTCCGGAGCTGACCTCGGCACAAGTGATTCATGTGGCAGAAAAAGTCAGGCTGCCCTCCGGGGAACGGATATGTCGTGGCGATGCGGTGCTGCTTGAAGGGAACGGTTGCTTGGAGTGTGCCCTTGTCTGGGCATTCGTGGAACTGGCAGGGCAAGCCTACAGTGTTGTGCATTCCATTTCTTCTCTGCTTTGCGATGACTCCTGCATAGACAGCCTGCATCTGCTGCCATGCAGAGACTTTCTGTGTGCATGCACATGGAGAGACATGGCCGGAGGCCGACGACAAATCATCCTGCCTGCTTCCCTCCGATGAAAAAGATTGATCCTGCATGCATCCTGGATTTTGGGAATCTGCACGTACACACACATGCAGGCGACCTGTACCATGCTCTTTTTCCATGTATGTGCATGCAGCTGCCATTTTGGCTCCTGTAGTGGGGTTGTAGCATCTTGGCTCCTATAGAGGGGGCTTCTGGATTCTTCCTTTCTGGCCACGGCTATATATATTTCGCCACGGCGAGATGGCCCGAGAGTTGCAGGCCGAGTTAAGCCCTATGGCCGAGTGGGCACAAAGTGGGAGCAAGGCTTCGGTCGATGCTTTGATGAACAGCTGGTGCACCCGGCTGGAGAGCCTTGGCTCTCTGTCGTTAGGGCAAGCCATGCAGATGAAGCAGACGATCCAGGATCTGAGCTTCGAGAGCACCCTGTCAGAACGGTTGCTTGGAAAAGTTGAAGCCAAAGTTCTGGCAACGGCCACGGCTGCAACACCGCCGCCAGATACTACATATACGCCTCA
Organism: Symbiodinium sp. CCMP2592; assembly: GCA_905221615.1. Taxonomy (NCBI): domain Eukaryota; class Dinophyceae; order Suessiales; family Symbiodiniaceae; genus Symbiodinium; species Symbiodinium sp. CCMP2592. Next base: position 684,732 of record CAJNDT010006025.1, on the reverse strand, counting down.
CAAGCGAAAGGAGGAAAGCAAGCCGCAGACCTTGCTGAAGCCGGAAAACTTCATCACGGTCACTGAGTGGTCTATGCTGGAAAAGTCGCCAGCACCGGCAAGGCTGGAAATCCTTCTGAAAAGGTATCTGCAGCTGGGCCTGAGGAACCTCACAGAACAGACGGTCAAGAAAGGCCTGGCCTTCCTCTTGGCACTGGCAGCCGGCGAGCTCAGTCAGATGCCGACATATGAAGAGATCTACGAAGAGGTCCAGGTCTTCAAGAGATCTTGGGAATCCGTGAAAACGGATGCAGAGCCGACTGAGGTCGGCCTGCTCACGTATCCCGATGACCCCAGCAGCTTGCCGAAGGCTCTGTTCGACCGAGCCTACAAGGCTGAGGACCCGCCCATGGGCAAAGACGTGAGGGCTGGGATCTGGCTAGCTCACATTCCGATGCGATCTACTTCCAAGCTCTTGCAGAAGAACAAGAAGCAGAGGCTGCCGAGGCCAGATGGCCAGGCCGCCGTGTCTGAGCAGCATGCGAACGAGTTCCAGAGCCGCATGGAGCAGTGCTTCGGGCGACTGGAAAGAATGCTGGACCAGGGCTGCGGTCAGAATGCCATCCAGGATGGTGGGCGAAGGGAGCTGCAGCTTGCTGCAGGCGCAAGTATCTTGCAAAGGAGGACTGCATGCTTCTTTTATCTTTTCCTTTGTTTTGCATCTGTATATACACAGCCCATGCATGCCTTTCCATTTGTATACCTGCTGCAGGACCCCTGGACGGAACTCCATCACAGGAGGCGAGATGAGCAGCAGCAGTGCCGGGGTCGGCTTTGCTCTGGGCAACCCAGCCCAGCCGGTTTCGGCTGCGACACAGCAGACCTCGCCAGGGCGACAGTCGGCCTTGCAGCTAGCCCTGCCTCCAGCCGAAGAACCCGAAGCAACGGAGTCGCTCCCTGCCGAGAACGATCTCGAGGACGAAGCTTTGTTCAAGAAGCTCAAAGATCGCAAAGCTGGGATTCTGAAGAAGCCGGCCGCTGCAGCTGCAGCGAGTGGCCAAGGAAACTTGGCAAAGAACAAGACAAAAACGAATGGCCAAGGCCAAGATCCAAAGAAGAAGGGCAGCGGCAAAGGCAAAGGAAAGTCCAACGACAAGAGTGCTTCGAAGAAAGGCCAAGGCAAAGCAAAGGAGCAGCAAGCCCAAGGCTCGCATGGAAAGCGGAAGTTCCAAATTGTCTGGGAGGACGGCTGCATCCAGAAGAACTATGCTTCTCGCATGTACAAGCGAGCCGGAACGTGGGCAAAGCACCAAGGCTTCTCGGAGCAGCAAGTGGTAGAGTGCCAGCGAGAGGCCCACAGAGAGGCCATTCTGCTGTGGAAGAAGAAGAACGGCTGCTAAGCCAGCTGTGCAGGGCTCGAAAGCGATGCAATGCCAACCAACTTTTTGCTTCTGCTCATGTGTGTGTGTGCACACATGAGCATGTGCATCACCGACTTAATCGGCATGCTGCACAGATCACGATCATTTAATTCCATGCAGTTAATGGCTGCATCCCGACTCAAGATCGCATGAGAGACAGATGCGAGGACAAAAGCCGAAGCTTTTTTTGTATATAATGTATATATACATATATACATGCAGGGCATGCATGACATGGTGCTTTTTCATACAGTATATATATGCGACCTGCTGTCGCCATGTGGCTCAAGTGCTGTGATAGAAAAAGTAGACTGCGAGTGCGTCGCGGCCACGGCCATCCTTATAAGCTCCTGCACACGTGCAGTTTCTGTGGGCCAAGGCCTGTGAAATGGGAGGAGCCTGCAGCCGCCGTTTGAGGATGGACCCGTGTGCAGGACCATGCACGGAATGCGGTGCCCCCAGCTGCTGCAGAGTGAAAAATGCACACCAGAACCACTGGTGTGCAAAATGCACAATCAAGTGGTACAACGAGAGGGATGTCCGTCGCAGCAACTACAGAAGGGCATGGAGGGAGTACGAATATATGAATATCGTGGAGTCCGGGGACGAGCATGCTCTCCCTACCGTGCCCGAGCAGTCCTCTCCAGAGTATGAAGGAGACCACCATGGTGAAGAAGAGGAGCATGCAGAGGAGGAGCATGCAGAGGAAGATGAGTCTGAAAACTCCGGCTAAAGCCTGAAAGCGAGCTTTCTTCCAGGACTATATGGCCATGGCCAGCATGCAGAAAAAAAGATGAATATAAGGCCACGGCCTGGCAACAGCATCAGGGCTGAATGTTCTTCAAAAGGCTGCGGCTTTCAATGACAAAGACTCTTCCACGGCTTGCAGCAGCGAAAAAAAAAGCTCTTGCGACCAGGGTTTCCAGGGTATGGGTTCAGGGCTTTAGGGTTATAGGGTTCATACCGACCCCTTTAATAGCTCCTCGAAAACCCCTTCTTCTAAGCCATGCTAACCCCTTTAGCTAAACCAACTTAACCCTTTACATTTGTTTGTAAATAGATAGCTAACCTCGTAAAGTATGTTAACCATTTACAAGCCACCGGTTCTTCCCAGTACGTAATCGTTTCAAACAATCAAGTTAAACTTGCTGCATTCTTACCAAGCGCAGCGCCAACAGGGGAGGCCCCCTGTGGTGCGCACGTTGTCGAAGGGTTTTTCGGTCTCGAAAATGGGCCCGTCAAATCGGACAAAAGCTGAATGTCGAAAGAAGCTCCAGGAGAAGACGTTGTTTGGCAAAGAAATGCCGGAAGACGCCAGCCGCCACCCCAAGCCCACTTCATATCCCCAAACCCGCCAAGACACAGTCGTAGGAGTGTTTCCGATGGAGTCATCCAACTGACAGTGCCACTCGCAGGCTGTACGGGCTTTTTTCTGCAAGCCCCCATCCCCGATAGAATCTTAACAAAGATGTCCGGAGCCATCTGCTGCATGAAAATGCGCTTTGCAAAGCCGTGGTGGGAGCACCCGTGCTTCTAAATCTGCTGCTTCTAAATCTGCTTCCCGCCACAGCGTGGTGCGTGTAGTGGGTTTAGGAAATAGCGTGGGGCGTGTAGTATCTCTGTGTAGGACTATTACACCCGTTTTGTCGTGGAAAACAGCAGAAATCTGGCGTGTAGCTACATGGAACATGAATAAAATCTATATTCGGATTCGAATGATTCTTTTAAGTGCAAGGGAGTGGTGCTTGGAAATCTGCTTCCCGCCGCAGCGCGGTGCGTGTAGTAGGTTGCTTCACCGCGAAGCTCACTGCGCGGAAATTTGCATTTCACCACAGCGGGAGGCGTGTAGTGGCCCTGATTGCTGCTGTTTCCTGCCATTTTGGGAGCACCCGTGCTTCTAAATCTGCTTTTCGCCACAGCGTGGTGCGTGTAGTGGGTTTAGGAAATAGCAAACTCTGCAAATTTCCGCAGTGCGGAGCGTGTAGTATCTCTGTGTAGGACTACTACTGTACACCCGTTTTGTCGTGGAAAACAGCAGAAATCTGGCGTGTAGCTGCATGGAACGTGAATAAAATTTATATTCGAATGATTCTTTTAAGTGCAGAGGAATGGTGCTTGGAACTCTGCTTCCCGCCACAGCGCGGTGCGTGTAGTAGGTTGCTTCACCGCGAAGCTCACTGCGCGGAAATTTGCATTTCACCACAGCGGGAGGCGTGTAGTGGCCCTGATTGCTGCTGTTTCCTGCCATTTTGGGAGCACCCGTGCTTCTAAATCTGCTTCCCGCCATAGCGCCGTATAGTGGGTTCAGGGAATACCAGCCTCCGCGAATTTCCGCAGCGCGGAGCGTCTACTATCTCTGTATAGGATTATACACCCGTTTTGTCGCACAGCGCGGAGCGTGTACTATCTCTGTCTAGGACTACTATACACTCGTTTTGTCGGGGAAAACATTAGAAATCTGGCGTGTAGCTACATGGAACGTGAATAAAATCTATATTCGACCGGATTTGTTGACAACGCAGTAGATGGTTCCATGCTGATGACCTTGACAGCAACAGTTTGCAGGAGCTTCTGGGTCTTTCAGTTCTACAAGCACGGAAGGTGCTCATGAAACTTCAGGAAAAGCTCGCGCAATGAGTCGCTGCAAGAAAAAGCAACGGCAGTCCCCCGCACCCCCGCATCAATGTTGCAAGTACATTCCAATCCAGGGCATTTTCAAAGTGTCGAACCAGTTTCTTTGAGCCTGCGCAACAGCATCTCCAGATGTCAGCAACCTTCAGCAAACGCACAACGCTTGCTGCGTATCGCAGCAACATTGCTGATGGGGCCACGGGGATTTTACTCCAGCAGTTCTGGAACCTGTTCTCAAGATGACTCAGGAGGAAGTCTGAAAATCTCAGTTGTGTTTAAGTCCATGCGACGTTTTTCTAAACCAGAATAGAAAGAGCTGGCATAGTTTGAAGCAAGTCAAGACACGTTTCCGCTTGCGGATGACTCTTTCCACTTAAACTACAAGGTTGTTTTATTTGAGGGTAATCCTTAACCCTCAAAATGGCGACAACCGGGAACCGATTGATTGCATGATTTCAAACTTTTAATTTCTGTGTGAAAGCATGCTTTTATCACACGAATGATTTTCCCAACCTTCAACGCTTGCATAAAGTGTTCTCTATGCATGTTGAAGTTATGAATGTTTCTATGCACCGACGGTTTTGCAGATCAAGTGGCATTTCGGGCCACTGGGAAAAATTTTGTGTGGGGCTCTCTAGAGGCCTGTACTTCTGTCTAACAGGTCCGAGTCCCTCGTACCTCGGTGTTGCTCTTAGAGCACCGTGCAAGACTGCCCTGGTGGGGCAGTCGGATGGGAGAGGCCGCACCGGCAGGCCTCGCTGTGTCTGAGGCGTCTGAGCATCCTAGCAGCCTTTCCAGTTTTGAGGCTCTGTCCAGCCATCTTGCTCGCTTGCAGATTTCGCACGACCTCCTTGAGTCTCGTGTCCGCGTGGCCGAGGATCGCTTGGATTGGTTGGACAGGCAGGCAGCAAGCTCAGCCTCTCGCATCACCTGGCTTGAAACTTTCATTGCACATTTGCGGCATCTGTTCCGCCGCTTCATTTGAGATGAGCTTTTCCCTAACTGTCGGAACCCCCTTGACCCGGAAGGCCCTCTGGATGCACACTGCCAGTCAGCCGGACCGTCGCTTCGCCCGCACTCAGGCGCTGACCTTCGCTCACGCATGTGATCGCTTTGCCATCGACATGCAGACAGCACAAGAACCTGAAGCGGAGTTGCAGATTCGCTCGGCCTGGGAAACCTGCTCCGAGGACTCCCTCGGGTTCAGCCAGAGCGGTGAGGTTTGCTCTCCTCGCGATGTGGAAGCTGTCTATGCTTCCTTAACTGACATGCAGAAGGAGCGTCTTTGTGGTGACTGGCACTCGCAATCTGGTGCCACGGTTCTTGTGTGCGCTCCACCGTTCGCGCACCCTTTGGAATCGAGTCTCGATTCCTTCCGTGAACAGTTTGCGGCCATCGCAGGTCGCCTTGATGACTTGGAGGGTTTTACTGGATCTATCATCGACAGCGAGCACCGAGGCTCATTGGTCAGGCGACTTCAGCGGATCGAGAGCATGCTTGGAGTTGATCGCTTCGGGCAGCCGGCCTAGCCTTTGCCGCTTCGGACCCACCCCTAAGTTGCCTTAGCCGATGCCCCTGCTTCCGGCGGACCCCTAACCCTAGCTCGTGCCAGCGACTTTTGCAAGGTCGCCTGTTTTCCCAGGACCGGTGCGATTTTGAGCTCGGGAGGACATCGTGCTATAAATCTCAGTGCTGTGCCTGCAGTCTCGCATGTTGCTTTGCCAGTTCATGCAAGCTACGCTTCTGCGGCTGCCCTTTCTCACGAAACTTTCGTTTCAAGCTGTTGACCCACGATTTGTGCTGCCATGGATTCCCTTGCGGCAGATCCCTGCGATACAGGGGGTCAGGCGGCCCAGGAACCTCCGCAAGGATCCCAGGCTGAAGAGGTCCTCTTGCAGCCAGGGCCCCGCGAGGGCTCTCCCCTTCTAGAGGGCCAACTTGGTGTGGAAAGCCCCGTCCTGGTGGAGGACGAATCAGGTGATCTTCAGTTCCAACAACACCTTGATGATCTGCTGTCTAGGGCGGGAAGTTTTGCCAGGGACCAACTTGATCGCCAGGCAGCTGAGGACGGCACTTTCGGTGGCGTGAGTGGCTGGAGTGATCTTGGATCGGAGGCTGAGGAAGCGTGGTACGGCGAAGCTCGTCAACCGGCTAGTGATGATGCCGAGGCTTCTGTCTGGTCTATAGTCTATAGTGGTTCCGAGGCTCCAAAGCCCCTGGCTTCACCCATGGATGACAGGGACGTGCAAAGGGTCGCGGCGGAGCTCGAGAGAAAACAAGCAGCTGAGGCCGTGCCTAAACAAGCTTGGGAACAGCCGGGAAGACTGAGCTATTCTTGGGAAATCAAGCGACCGCTGAAATTGGTGGGGATCCCAGAGGTCGCTTCATCTTTGGACCCTGAGCCTGAGGACTTGAGGGCAGAGCTCAAGTTAAACCCCATGGTTCGCAAATACCTGGACAGGATGCCTGTGCAGAGATCAGAGGAGGAAACTAGGTCGCATGCGCTTAAGAATTTGAAGTTCATGATCTTATTCGACGTGGAGGCGACGCAACTAGGGGTCAGCCTGGCGAGCCTGGTCGGTCGGGCTGCTGACGAGTCCGAGGTCAAGACATCGTTCGTTGCAGCCTTCCGGTTGAAGGCCACCAGCACGCTTTGCAAGAGAACATCGGCGCTCTTGAAGTTCTTTCAGTGGGCGCTGAAAGGTGGCATACACTCACCGTTGACTTTTAGTGAGCAGCATCTCTTTGACTACATGAAGGTTTTCCAGGACGGCCAAGGGGGACCAACGTCGGCTTCCCACTTCCTGGAGGCCCTGCGATTCTTGCATGGGGTCGCCGTCCTGAGGCATGTGACCCTTGACAATTGCATCAGTGCTAGAGTCAGGGGCCTTGCGGCGGACCTGTACTTGACAAAGGCCCCTCTGAACCAGCGTGATGAGCTCACTCTGAAAATGGTCGTGGCGCTGGAGACGGCGATCGACCAGGAGGAGGACCGTGATGCTTGTATCATGGGGCAACATTTGTTTTGCCTACACTCGGGGGCGCGGTGGACAGACTCGCAAAGATTGAAGTCCATTGTGGTGCAACACTCCCATGACGAAACCTTTGTGATCGCGGAAGGGCTCACTTCGAAGACTTCGAAAACTCAGGAGGCAAAGACCCGTCTGTTGCCATATGCTGCCATTGGGTCTGGCGTGAAGCTGCCTTGGGCCAACCGATGGCTCGAGGCCCGTGAAAACCAAGGGTTGGAGCTCAAGGGCTTTGTCTTGCCGGGCTGGTCGGAGACAGCCGGGCGATGGACCTCCATGCCGATGCTGGCAGGGGAAGCCACTTCTTGGTTGCAAGACTTCCTCTTGAGAGCGGGCTTCGAGGAGGAAGAAGTGTTGAAGCGCGGATCTCACTCGCTAAAGGCGACGCTCACTACTTGGACCTCCAGGTGCCCGACTGTGTCCTTTTCTTCAAGTGACCAAAGACTGGTGGGTCACCACGTGAAGCCCAAAGACAAGTCACCGTTGATCTACTCGAGGCAAGCTTACACCGCCCTTTACGGCAAGATCCTCGCGATGTTCCTTGACATACGTGAGGGCCGCTATGATCCGGATTTGCCGGAGGTTGATAGAGTCCTTGCTGCAGCCGCTGAAAACTCGCGTAAGGGGCCAACTGAGCCTAAGGCAAACACGATCCCTCCCGCAATCGGGCCCCTTGAGGAGGCTAGCGGGGAGGAGGGTGGCTCGTCTTCCGAAGGGAGCGAGGAAGCACTCTCGGGGGAAGACCGAGCCGACGTGGCGAGAGCACCATTTCAGCAGCCAGTGGACTTGGAACTTGTGTATGTGCACCGTGTGTCAGGAGTTGTGCACTGCCTGAAGGACTCGCAGAGCACGGATTTCTTTTGCGGTCGTTTCTTGACCGCGGCGTACATGAAATTCGGAAGGGCCGGAGCGGCAGCAGCAGATCCAGATTGCTGCATTCAGTGCCGAAGGGCGCGCGACCGGGAGCCCGTTTGAGGCGAGCTTTCGACTACCGAGGAGATCTGGGCCTGTGCCCATCCTCGGGACCCAGTTTTGCCTGTATGCAGTTCCTGCAAAACATGGTGTGTCGCCCTTAGCCGTTGATGTCGCAGAGTTCGCACACATGACGCTTATGTGAGGCGCTTGACTCAAGTCACTTAGTGCTAGAGGGTTGCGAGCATGGCCGGTGTGACGCTGGACTCGGAAGCTGCTTTCAAAGAGCGTGCCTTGAAGGTTGGACTTAGTGCTGCAAACCATGCCATATTAGAGGCTGCAGGCTACAACACTTTCGGTGCCTTGGCCTTTGCGGTCTCAGCCTCGCCCAACAGCGTCAGTGAAGACGAGGTTAAAGAATGGATTCGGGCAGTCTTCACGCCTGCCCCCGAGCACCACCAGGTTTCCTGCATCAGGCGATTGCTCTTTGAGGCCCAAGCCCTCTCGATCAGTGACATGAAGAATCGAGTGGAGCCTTCAAACGACTTTGTCACCAGGAAGATGCCTGTGGCCGAGCGGCTGGCCAGGCAAAAGGCTCAGGAGTCCCGCCTCACTGGGATACACTTTTCGCCTGAAACCACGCCCTCCCACGGCGTGGTAGATCGACTTGTGGAAATGCTTGAAACCGGCACGCTTGTCTACCTGCCCCCAGGCAAGTACCTCTCGAGGGCACAAGAAATCCAGTCAGCCAAGGCGGACAAGGCTTTGTCGATTGATTCGGACGGGAACCTTAAGGTCACTTCAAAGCTTGAGAAGTTCGAGAACTGTGACACAGGTTCCGAGTGGACCCTTCGCCAGGCTTGGGCCCGTAGGAGCCTCGCTTTCGATCTTGCAGGCCTTGCCACTTACCAAGCAATGGAGGCTTGGGTGCACAAGCTTTTCGTGACGCTCGAAAGGCCTGCTCCTCCTGGTTACCACGGAGTGGCCTTGACTCAGATTGTGGCGGCTGATCGTCACTTGTTCACTCTGGCCGCTCCCAATCTTCTGGGAGCTCTGGCCGGTGCCCCGGGCCGTGTCAAGCCGGTGGATGAACAGCTTAAGCTTCTTAGTGATCACAGCGATGTGTTGCAGTTTCTCAACCACCTGCCTGCGCAGAGCTCGCCTCCGAACCCCTTGAAACGCTCCGAAAAGGGTGACTCGCCCAAAGGTCGAGGCAAAGGCAAGGGAAAGAAAGGCAAGGATCGTGGGTCCTCTGGCTCGATCACAGTGCCTGACGGGGCCGTCACCAAGGTGAATGATAAACCCGTCTGTTTCGCCTTCAACTGCGGATCCTGCAAGTTCAAGGTATCGAAGAAGGGCAGGTGCGGGCGAGGCTTTCACCTGTGCTGGTGGAAAGGCTGTGGTGGTGCCCACCCCGGGCACGAGTGCACTAGGGCCCGGAGCACTCAGTGAATCCCCGCAGGGACCGCGACGCACCCTGTGGATCACCAGTCGTCGCAGTGCCAGGCAAATGTGCTTGCAGAGCCGAGGGGCTCCGCCGTGCACCCAGCCGAAATGTTTGCAACTTCACTTTTGGAACTCACTTCGGCTAGCCGTGTAGACTTGCTGAAGCTTTTTGACCTTCTCCCTCACGAGGATGCGCCAACTGCCGGACGTGCAGAAGCCGGAGGTTTTTCCTTCGGAACCGGTACTTGGGTGCATGGGAACCTTGTGGGTCTGCGTAACAATTGCCGAATTTTCCCTTTGAGCACTAGAGTTTTCACTCGATTTATTTTGGAGGGGTGCCCTGGCCACTCTTTCTCAGCAGTGGTCATCCTTGACAGCGTTTGCACAGTCGCGCATCGTGACACTCACAACATGGAGTCAGCTCGAAATGCCGTTTTCGGGCTGTCCGATTACTCAGGTGGCGAAGTCTGGGTCCAGAATGATCAGGGCCTCACGCCCCTGGAAGTGAATGGCAAGAGGCTGCTTGGTGATGCTTTGCCAACGCTCCCTGGCCCTGCTGTCTTCTCAGCCCGATCGGCCCTGCATGCAACCTTACCATGGTCTGGCCGCCGTGTAGTGTTAGTTGCATACACAACAAATTTCATCGACAAATTGTCGACCGCTGATGCTGCCTTCGCTTCCAGCTTGGGCTTTGCCGCGTGTCAGCATTCTATCCACAAGCTGAGCCGCCAGCCTTTTGCAGTGGAGGTCTTCAGCGGCACCGCCATCTTGTCTCGGGCTTTCTTCGCAGCTGGCTTCGCCACGCTTGCGGTTGATCACCGCCCGCGCGCCGCTCTCATGCCAACGGTGCGCCTGGATCTCACGCAAGAGAACCAACAAGAGCTGCTCATGGACCGCCTCAGAGCGACCCCGCCTGATGCATTGCACATCGCGCCGCCGTGCGGCACCGCAAGCCGCGCTCGGGAACGCCCTCTTCCCGCCTCGCTGCTTAACAAAGGGGTTCGAGAGCCTAAACCTTTGCGATCCTCACGTCACCCCTTGGGACTGCCTGGCCTTGACAAGGCATCCCCGCAATACCGACGAGTGCAGCAGGCAAACTGCCTGTACCTCTTCACCTTCAACCTGGTCTGCTGGGCGCTCGAACACGCGGTGCCTTTCACACTTGAGAATCCTGCTAACAGCCATTTCTGGGCGGTTTTTGCTGCTCTGGCGCGCGCCCGTCCTGAGTCCTCTTGGCACCGCTTCAGCCACAGAACTTTTCAGGTGGAGTTCGATCATTGCATGTATGGCGGCTCTAGGCCCAAGACCACACGTTTGCTCACGAATTGCAAGCAAATGGCAGACTTGTGTGCACGTTGCGATCACTCACATGATCACGCCCCCTGGGGGGCTCAGCGGGGGCCGCATGGCTGGATCTTCGCCACTCATCTTGAAGCTGCTTATCCCGTGCAGCTTTCGCAAGCCTTGGCCGCTCGATTCGGCGCCCATGCCGAGGCCTCCGGCCTCCGTCTCTGCCCACGCCCGCTGGACGTGCAACACGCTGCCTTGGCGGCGCAGGGCCTGCAGCATAGGAAGAGCCAGCCTCTCCTTTCGGAGTTTGCGACCATCCAGCAAGTGCCCAAGTCAAGCTTTGATGAGTCGTGCATGAGGGTTCTCTCGGCCCCAATGATTGGGGTGAAGACGGGGGACCTGGCGAAACCCTCTGATCTGGTGCCTTTGGGTGATGCTGCGCACTCGAAGCCTAGTACGGGTGACCCTGACCCCTCACTTGGCTCTTCTGGTTTAGTCCCTCACCCCTTGCGTGACCCAAAGCTGCCCGCGGGAAACGAGCTTGGAGTAGGGTCAGGTCTGGTTACAGTTGGGGTTTATCGTAGTCCCGAAGTGTGGGTAAAAGAGGCCCTTAAGCTGCCGCATCCTATGGATTCAAACAATCCTTTGCATGAGGCCACCTTGACGGCCATAAAGGAAAATCTCACTTCGGAGGCTAAGGTGCTTAAGCTTAAGCAAAAGATTGCCTTGACAAAGATGGAGATACGGGCCAAGCAGCTTGAACCGCAGGAGAAGGCTCTGCATGAGTCAAAGCCGCCTTGGATGCAAAAAGTCCTTCGGGGAAAACGCATTCTCTTGCTGCGTGATCTCTTGTCGCAGCATGGTTTCGACGACATGGGAGTCGTGGACCTAGTGAGCGACGGCTCACACCTGGTGGGGTCCGCTCCGAAGCCTGACTGCTTCGAGACAGGAATCAGACTTGCAAAGCTCTCGCCCGAGGCCCTGAGGGCAGCAGCCCCTGACTTGAGGCGTGCGATCCTTGCGAATCCCAGGAGAGTCTCGATGGAAGAGGCTCAGGAGCTGCGGAAGATCACTGATGAGGAGACGGCGGAGGGTTTCCTCTCGGGACCATTCGAGTCCGAGGAAGCGGTTTCCCGCCACCTTGGGACCCAGGATTGGGTGGCCGTGAGAAGGTTCCTCATTGAGCAATCTGACAAGAAGCGTCCCATAGATGACGGCCATGAAGCTCATCTTAACGATGCTTACGGGACGGCCATCCGTTTGAGGCTCCAAGACAGCGCTTATTTCACAGCCATGGCACTGGCTGTTGCAAGGATGCAAACAGATTTGGCTGTGCACGTCCCTTGGAAGGTCAAATGCCTGGACTTGTCAAAAGCCTATAAACAATTTTGTGTAAGCGAGCGGGATAGGTGCCTTTCGGTTATAGTCATTTTCGACGAAAAGGGGAAGCCCACCTGGTATGTGGCGAACGCCTTAATGTTTGGCGCCGCTGCCAGCGTTTTTAGCTTTAACCGTATAAGCCGTGCCATCCACTTCTTGTTCACGAAAGTCTTGAACGTGGTGTGCTCGTACTTCTATGATGACTACCCGATGCTGGCTCGCGAAGACATGGCTGAGGCTACCGACGAGGCGTGCGGCCGCATGCTGAGTCTGCTTGGCATTCGATATGCCGAGACAGGGGCAGGTTCCAAAGGCTTACCTTTCGATGCTTCTTGCAGTGTCCTAGGACTCAAAATGTGCGTGGAACGGCTCCACCTTGGAAAGCTCTCGATCTCCAACAAGCCGGGAAGGATCGAGCGGCTGGTGGAGATGTTTGGCAAGGTCAAAGCCGAAGGGTCGATAACAAAGCATTTTGGCCAAGTGTTGCTGGGGCTGCTGCGTTTTGCGGCAGGCTCCTGTGTGGGCATGTCGCTAAATCACATTTGCGCTGACTTGAATAGGATAGTTCACGCTGAAGCTTTTCCGTCTCCTGAGGAGTTCGCGAAGCTGTGCGATCGGGCTTTGGAGTTTCTTGGCAGTGCTCGTCCACGGGAGGTGGCACTTTCTGATCGCAAGGAGGTGGTACACGTCTTCACTGACGGATCTCTTGAAGGCGATTTCGCTGGCATAGGAGCCGTACTGATCGACTCGGCCGACGGCTTCACGCGGGTGTTGCAAGGTGAGCTCCCGCCCGAGCTCAAAGAAGCATGGCGAAACGAGGCAAACGAGCACTTGATCTGTCAAGTCGAGTTGTATGCAATCTTCTGTGCAAAGCTTGTGTGCAGGGAGCGCTTGGAGGGCAGGAGAGTTGTCTATTGGATAGACAACGAGCCTGCTCGCTTGGCCCTTGTGAAAGGCGTGAGCAAGTCGATGATCATGGATCGCACGTTGCGCGAGCTGTGCCGCTTGGAGGACAACAGAGTCTCTTATGCGTGGTACGCTCGAGTACCGTCAAAATCAAACATTGCTGACGGACCCTCAAGGGGGAAGGTGATGAGGTGGCCAGAGCTCTGGGCATTGCGTGTGCAGAGGTGTTCCCGAAGAACATTCCGTGGCAGCACTTGTTATGGGGGCAATCGGGTGCTTAGCACGCAGCGGAATCTCTCTACCGCAATCTGCACTCGTGGAAACGCAACCACTCGGGTCGTGCTCAACCCGTCGTGTGCTCGAACTTTCTTTCGAACAGCCCCTTTCGAGTGCTGGAACAAAAGAGTGCCACGTCAGCAGTCACGAGAATATATTCGGGAGCGATTTTTATAGCTGGCTCCAATACATATCTTATTCTCGGGCATTTTGCATATCGAGCCCGTAAACTGACCCTTGAATCATTGTGCAATATCCGGGGTGAGCTCGCCTTCGCTGCTGCTGAAAAGGCCTTGCGAGCCCCCATGTCGTCGGTGTGATTCGACTTTCGTGCTTGAATGTTCACCGGCGTGGCACGTCGACGGTGGGGATGCTCGATGCTCTGCTTCGGCAAGGCCCCCCACAGATTGTGGCGTTGTCCGAGGTCAATGTTCCTGAAACGGCTGGCATCGGCTATCGCAACCAGTGGAAAGCGCATGGCCGGCATGTTGCTCTGAGTGCTCCTGAGGATCTCGGCAGCCGGGTTGCTTTGGTCAGCGATTTTCCTTTTCGGCATGTCCAGCTGTGTAAGGGTCCTGCTTCCACCAGGCACGTGGCGGGACTCTTCAATTTGCGATCCCTCCCTGAGGATGATTCTTCGCTCCCTGCGAGCTCCCGGAGTGCCACTGATGAAACCATCCTGGTGGTGGCCTTTTATGGCCAGGCCGGCAACGAGCCAGTTGCCCAGACACAAGTGGATGAGGTTTTGGAGTGTGCGGTTGCCTCGGGTTATAGGTTTGTGGTTTTGGGCGACTACAACCTTGAGCCTTCCCAAGGCCGCTTAGGATCGCTAATTTCGCAAGGCACCGTGCTTGCTGGTGATGAATGTGCGCGTGGCCGGCCCCTTCCTGCCACGGGCCCGGTCAATGCCCAAGGAGTGCGCTCTCGTCGCATTGATTTTGCTGTTAATCATCGTGACTTGCCTGCGGTTTCTGTGGATCACTTTACGTGCGATTTTTCGGACCACTTGGGGGTACACTACTCGTATGCCCTTGATGCTCCTTGTCCCTTGGTTGGGCCCAAGCGATGTAAGCCTCGTGATGATCTCCAGTCTTCTGACTTGGAGTCCAGATGTGCTCAAATTGATGCTGGACCCTTTGCGAGCGCCTTGGAACAGAATGATTTGGACGGGGCTTGGCGCTTCTTGTCGGACACCGCCGAGCTTCTGCTGTGTGAGCCGTGCTCTGCAGAGTGCGTTCCTCGCGCGTCTTCCTGGGAGCCTGTCGCCCACAGTGCGGCGGGACGGGCTGGCAAGCAGCTTGTGAAGTCGGAGGGCCTGCGCCTTTTGCTGCGACTCCGTGCGAGGCTTCAGGTTCTTTCCCACCGGACGAACGATGCTTTGCTGGTGGCGCGAATCAGGCGCTCACTCCGGTCCACGCGCTTGAAGGTGCCCAGCCTGCCTTATGCCCGTGATGGCGATGAGCTCTCTCTTCTCCCACATGTTGCACAGCTCATTGAGACTTTCATGCAGCAGGAGGAGGAGGCAAGAAAGCAGATGTGGCGCACCAGGACGCGTGCTGACCTGCCTCGTGCCCGGTCTTTTGTGAAGCGGCGCGCTGATGAGCAGCTTGCTTGGGAGCGTCAGCTTCCGGATGTTGCCAGTCCGGGCGACCCTGCACATCCGGCGGTCGCGGTTGCAGCTGTGGCAAAGGACCTGCGGGCGAAGCTCTGTCCCGCGTCCTTTAGGGCGGTTGACATGCAGGCCATGCGTGATCTGTTGCGGCCCCTGCCGCGCCCCGCAAGCTCGGAGGTCGTGCCTAACATCACGCCAGAGGCTCTCCGACGCTCAATGCAGTCCATGAGGCACCGTGCTGCCGGGCCGGATGCGTGGAAACCTGGACTGCTATGTTCCATGCCTGATCTTTGGTGGGTGTGGACCTCCCAGCTGTGGAATCGGTGCCTTGCTTGTTGTGACGTCCCCGCCCAGTGGGCACAGGCACGTGTGGTGATGATTAAGAAAATCAAGGGGGGCTTCAGGCCGTTAACCATCTCTCAAGCTGTCTGGCGTGCGGGAGCAAGGATTTTGAATGCCCAACTCTCCGACTGGATAGGTTCTTGGAGCTCTCCGTCGGATGCCGGTGGCATCCCGGGCACGTCGGTGTCGGGTGCCCTGCTTCAGCTGAATGCTGCAATGCGCGGTGGCGCTAACGTTGCGGTTCAACAGGACATTGCGGGGTTCTTTGATGCCATCCAGTTTGAAGCCCTAGAGGTCCTCCTTTCTCATTTGAAAGCGCCGCATTTTCTTTGGCCGCTGCTGAAGGCCTTTTACACGCGAGCTTCGCGCATCGTCCAACTTGATGGTGCATACAGTGATGCCTGGTTTAAGCCCCGCTTGGGTATAGCTCAGGGTTGTCCCTTAAGTCCCACCCTTGCTGCCGCATTTAGCCACCTTTGGACCTTGGCTGTGTTGAGGCAAGGGGTTTCAGGCCTGGTCTACCTGGACGACCGGTCCTTCTGGACTTTCTCTGCGGATCTTGGCGACCTGGAGCATGCGATTCGGCGCTCTGACCGATTCGATGCCACTTGTGGTCTTGAAATTTCCCTGCCAAAGTGTGCGATCGTGGCGCCGGAGGGTCATGTCGAGGCCTCTGCTCTGGCTGCCCGATTCAACTATCAGTTTTCGCAAACCCTTGAAGTCTTAGGTGTCACTGTTTCCTTTAATGATGAATGGGGCTTGCTGAAATTTTCCTTGAGAAAAGCTTTGCTGCGCATGGACCTTTTGCGCTGGGTGACCGCTTGCAGTCGACTGCGGGCCCTCATGCTGAAATCACTTGTTTACCCGTGCTTGGTGTGGGCCGCTGCCTATGCCACGCCACTGGCAGGCGAGATGAAGCAAGTTAGAGATGCTGCGATTCGTGTTTTTGACTGTCAATTTTCCTTTGAAGCCCCGCGTGTCCTGATCTTCGAACATGTGGGGTGGATGCTGGAGCCACAGTGCGCTGCTGACTCTGCTGTGCTCCGCGAGGCCTGGCGCCTCCTCTGCAAGCCTCCGGCCTTTGCTCTGGAGCAGCCGCGTGATGCCCGGGGCCAGCGCTGGGATCAGCTGTTGCCTGCTGCGCCTGGCCTCCTTCGCAAATTGGGGTGGAGCGTTGTTGAACGCCCTGATGGCTTCTTTTTCGCCTGCCGTGATGACTTAGGGATCTCTCGTGAGGTGCAGGTCGGATGGGAGAGCTTTGCTGAGGTTAAGGGCTGGCTGTTTGACCATTACCGGCACCTTTACATGCAGAGATGCCAGCGCGTCTGGCGGAGCTTTCATAGGCCGGACCCGAGCCTTGCACGCGGCCTGGATCTGGCACCTCCGTCGCGGGATGCGCGCTTCAGCTTTCGTGGGCACCGCGTTGCCATGCATGAGGCGACCACTCCTTATATGAGACGGGCTGCTGCTGTCACGGGAGGCTCGTGCTGGTTCTTTACGGCCGGGCAGGGTTTGAACGAGCAGCATAGGCGCATGCAGTGCCTCTGCGGAGCGACTGCTCCGTCGCGACCGCATGTGACCTGGGTTTGCGAGTGCACCGAGGCGCTCCGGCGGGATCACCCCCCTCCGACGAATCGGGCGGAGGAGCGCATGTTTGCCAAGTCGACTCCCTTGAAACCTCCGGCGCCTGCCGCCTCTGACTGTGGGGCTTTTCGGGCGGACTTGGATGCTGCTTTCCGTGCTGCCCTCGGCTCTGGCAGGAGCAGGATTTATGCGGCTACTGATGGCTCCAGCCATCGATCTGTCGGTGCTTATGCGGTGGTGATCGGCGATCCGTCTTGTGTCTATGCCATGGGCACTGGGGCAGAGGATCAATCCCCGTATCGGCAGGAAGTTCTGGCCCTCCACGCGGCCTTTGCTTCGGTCCACCGGGTGTGGAGTGAGGGCTGCGAGACGTGCATTTTCATCTTGACCGACTGCAAAGCTGCCCTGACGGCCATCTCGGGCCATGGTGATGATCCCTTTAAGTTGGGCCTCTTGCTCAGGGACGCGCGCCGTCTCTGGAAGGAACTGGTGAGGCGCGGCTGTGCTATCTCCTTGATTTGGGTGCCGTCACACAATAAGCACCCCCGCTGGCGGCCTTCGCCGGATCACGATGCGGATGTGCTCCGCGCCTTTAACCATGCTGCAGATCAGGCGGCGGGCAATTGCATGCAAAACAGGCTCTTGGGCTCTCTCCGGGAGCGATGGCATCAACAGTGTGAGCAGGCTCGGGATTGGGAGCTGGCTACCGTCAGACTTGCGGCAGCTGCTGCCGAGAAGCTGGACAAACATGTGAAAAGTGTTCCCCTTGATGATGCTGAGCCCGCAGGGGCTGGGCCTTGACTAGTTTGGCCGCACCAGAATGCTCTATGACTACTTACCTTTGGCTCCTCAATTCTTTGATTGCCCTTGGTATGTCTTTCGTGTGTGTGCTGCTTGTGCTTTCATGTGCCGGGCGGAACGAACTTTCACTCCCTGCCCTCTCCCCTTCGGGTTTGCTCGGGTTTAGGCCCCTTCTCTCCCCTAGAGGTTCCGGTGTGCACCTGGCGTAAACTCCTCTATGCATGAGCGCGGCCTCGCTTGTTGCGTGGTGCTGCTGCTATTGTGTGGAGCTCGCTTTCCCAGGCCTCCGTGGCTCCGCGATGCCCTTGCCTCCCCTTTGGGTTTCTTGGGTTTAGGCCCCTCTCCCCTCGGGGTACTCTTGTGCATCTTGCCTGAGCTCAGGCCCTTCTGCTGAGCGCGGCAATGCTTCCTTGTGTGGCGATGCTGCTGCCGGCGGGAGTCCCTGATTCTGGGATGTTTCTTGTAACAATCTTTTGCTGACCTTGCTATGGCCCATCCGCTTCTACCGGGTGCGTGCTTCGAACCACTCCGAGCGCTGCTTGCCTGGCTCCTGCCTGGCACTGCTGCTGCTGGTGTGGGCTCGTTTCTTTAGGCTGGTCCTCTCCTTTTGGGTTTTTCGGGTTTAGGCCCTTCCCTCCCCTTAGGAGCCCTGTGTGCAATGAGGTGCGCTTTGGCCTCTCGCCGAATGCGTTTATGCTCTACTTGGGCTGCTGCTGATGGCCTGGGTGTTTTCGCATTTAACACCTTTCGCGTGCGCGTGATGCCTCACGCTTTCTTGACTTTCACGTGGCATCCTTTCTTGACGGCCCTTGTTCCCTTTTGGGTTGTTCGGGTTTAGGCCCTGTCCCCTTCCCTAGGGGTTCCTGTGTGGACTGGCTGTGCTCTTGGCATAAACCGAGAGCGGCACTGCTCTGCCTCTCTGGTCTGGCGCTGCTGCTGCTGGTTTGGGCTGCTGGCTCACCCTTCCTCCTCTTCGTCGTCTACTACAAGGGCGGCTGCTGTGGGCTGCGGAAGCGAGGTCCTCTGAGCTCCACCGACGACGCCTTCTGAAGTGACGTGAGAGCCTCCCGTGTAGTTTTGAGTTCTTCTCGGATTTGTAGCTCTGCTGCTCCGAGCTTTTGACCTGATCCGTAGCTTTGCTGCTCAGGCCATGTTGTTTCGAGCTTCTTTCCGAACCGTTAGTTGCTGCTCGGAATGTTTCCGGATGTGATTGCGTAGCTAATCTGATACATCCAATTCGATGCTTTTCACAAGAGGAGGTACATGTCAGACGGACTGCGGCTTCCTGACTTCCCTCCCATTCAACGTGTGGCGAAGGCTCTCAATGTTGCCTCGTCTTTTGTTAATAGTGTCGCTGATGATCATCGCTCGGGACTTGTGCTGCACAGCTTCGCACTCTCCTAGATGACTCAGCATGTTGCGGGATGTTTCACCCGACCCGCGAGGACCTCGGACAGCAGCTGAGCGGTCTTCTCGAAGTCGCTCAGCCCCCAGACTGCCGGAAATTCTGGAGTTTTGTGGAAGACACGTTTCCGCTTGCGGATGACTCTTTCCACTTAAACTACAAGGTTGTTTTATTTGAGGGTAATCCTTAACCCTCAAAATGGCGACAACCGGGAACCGATTGATTGCATGATTTCAAACTTTTAATTTCTGTGTGAAAGCATGCTTTTATCACACGAATGATTTTCCCAACCTTCAACGCTTGCATAAAGTGTTCTCTATGCATGTTGAAGTTATGAATGTTTCTATGCACCGACGGTTTTGCAGATCAAGTGGCATTTCGGGCCACTGGGAAAAAATTTTGTCCCGCCCACCCACACCAAGGGGGGCAATCGGGTGCTTAGCACGCAGCGGAATCTCTCTACCGCAATCTGCACTCGTGGAAACGCAACCACTCGGGTCGTGCTCAACCCGTCGTGTGCTCGAACTTTCTTTCGAACAGCCCCTTTCGAGTGCTGGAACAAAAGAGTGCCACGTCAGCAGTCACGAGAATATATTCGGGAGCGATTTTTATAGCTGGCTCCAATACATATCTTATTCTCGGGCATTTTGCATATCGAGCCCGTAAACTGACCCTTGAATCATTGTGCAATATCCGGTTCTGGAGTTTTGTGGAAAACGTCTCAGCGGCCCTGCAGAGTAGCGCAGGAATGCTCGGCGTTGGATTTGATTTGGTACAACATGGGTAAATTCAGCATTGACACACGGCAGCAAGCAACAAATGAAATTTCGGCTTTTCGTTTTCCAGCCATTTTTCTGTGATCATCTTCGTGCCTTGTTTGCAAATTGAATGGATTTGGCACCACGGAAGTTTCATGTTGGAGTCGTTTAGTTCCACGACACAATCCGAGGTTTTTGGATTTCTTTCCAGTCATGTTCTTGTCTGTGCATGTCTCGGCTTGGAGTGCTCACATGGTGGTTTACAAAGATCTGCTTTGTCGTGCGCTCAACTAATCACCACGTACGTTGTTTCCGTCCATTTTCCGTTCCGTTTACACTATGTTAGCATCGGTTTGAACTTATGGTGGCACACATTGCTCCATGTTGGAAACATCGCTTTTTATAGACTGTTACTGTAAGCCGTAATAAAGGAGTTGAGTAAATTGTGTTGCAATAGATCAAGAAATGTTTCCAAGGCTGTGCAATGGCCCGATAGCTTGCGAGCAGCAGCAACCTTAACGTGATGCGAAGCCATGGTCACAACCTGAACTCCAACCTTGTGTTGTCGGCTCCCCAGCGGTGCATCCGGTCTTGCCCATAGACAGGTACAGTATTGGTATCTATTGGTCATAACCCTGTGCTTGTTACCTCACACTGTCATTTGGGGTTGCGTTGCCTTCAGACTTGGTGCTTGACGTATGGCAATTGCCAAATAGCCCCGTTGATTCGTCGAGATCATGCATATCTTGTAAAGACATGTCGTGCACACGTGCGTGCCTCCCAAACAGCAGCAGCAAAGGCATCACCATCGCCTGCCATGTTTTGTGTGTTCTTTCGTGATCTTCACGTCATTATATGGTGCGATAGCAGCATCTTATGTGCGGGTTGTGGGTGCGGTGCTAATCCAGAAGAGCCTATTCTAACTATCCCCTGGCAACGTTGCTCCTCTGTTGTCAGAGTATGAGATGGCGCTGCGGGGTCAGTTGGAACATTCTTTGTTATATTCCCATGTTATGGTATCGGTATCTCTCATACTTGTCACTATTGTTGAGTCAGATTATATCCTTTTGCTTGTACGGTTCTGGTCTCACGCCCAACATCATCATTTTGGAGCGTGCCACTTGGCTTCAAGTCGTGTTCATCCCCGTTTTACAACAGTGCCGTGCTATTCTGTGCAGGTTAACCTCTTGTCTCTTCCATCTCAGTTCTCGCACGGTAGATTGTGGTATTGGACCGGTCAATTTGTCAGGACAATTTTGACATGTTTCTTGTAGAGCACTTCGAAGTCCGAAGATTCTTGCTGTAAGTGCCAGAAAGGAGCTTGAACCGGCGCAGCTTTCCATGTTGCGATCTTCAAGGAGCTCGCGTTTCTGGACTCACTTTCTTAGGGGTTGGGGCATGTGGGATTTGGTGGAGTCGTCGGGATTGTGCATCGGCATCGACTCACATGTCCACGTCTGTAGAGGTTCTCTTGCTTAGGACCTAGGGAAGCTCGGCGGGACTTGTTGTTGAATGCTGAAGGCCGTAAAATCTTCACACGACCTTATTAAATCGTTAATACCCGTGTAAACCCTGAACTCCTAAACCCTTGGCCCGGATAAAGCCGTATGCAGGAGGCAGCTGTTCCAGGGCTACCGCC
Organism: Symbiodinium sp. CCMP2592; assembly: GCA_905221615.1. Classification (NCBI taxonomy): domain Eukaryota; class Dinophyceae; order Suessiales; family Symbiodiniaceae; genus Symbiodinium; species Symbiodinium sp. CCMP2592. The sequence continues at coordinate 663,321 of CAJNDT010006025.1, read as the reverse complement.
CGATGCCAAGACCCAGATCTGGGCGGAGCTCTGTTGGGTTTGGGTCGCTGCTTTGAGAAGTTTGATACAGGTTTTGGGGGACTTTGGGGCTTCATTTGTTTCGGGTCGTGCTGCTGGCTAGAGTCCAGGGTTTTTAGGTTAGGGCTTCAGGGTCCAAGCCCGAAGACCCGAAGCCCGAACCGGACCCTGAAAGGATCCTTTTGCCACCGAAACCTCCGTTACGCCCAGCTGTTCCTTCGCTGCACCGACCGGCTCAACAGTTTCACTGAGTTTCGCCCTCTTGTGCTGAAGTGCTGCTTGTTCTACACCTTATGCTCGGAGGTATCAAGAGATGGCAAGAGCTTGTAGTCAGACGTGGTCTGCAAGCTTTAACTTACATGTGCTCCAGTATTGTGCTAGCTGCTACATGTCTTCCACAAAGCTTCTTCTTGCATCAAGCCAGTTGGTCAGAGAGATTTGCAGCAGTAAGAACATGGGCTAAAGCAGGGGCACGGCACCAGAGAAGTATCTTCCAGTGCCATGCCGTGGCAATTGCGGCAGTTTAAACATTCCAACGAGGGCCTCACAGACGATGACCTGCAAGGCACGCCAACGAGGGCCTTAGGTTTCCTGGCTGTTGAAAACCCTCAGCTCTGACTCAACCTCGGTTGAAGGACTTCCAGTGGAAGAGCGTGACTTTGATGAGGCAGGGCCGTGAAAGTTATAGTCTGCAGCGTGGGAGCCAAGGCCAGCAAGTCTTTTCCTGACACGAGTTTCACATTCCCAGCAACCTTTCAGGTTGAGATATTGTAGTGATTGTAGGGCCGTTGGACTTAGTGCGCAGGGTTCAATAAAATGACAGGCATGTCGTCTCGGCTTGCAGGTGGATCTGTCTCGGAACTTGTTTGGTCTGAGTGGTCTTCGAAGAATCATCGACTTCCTTCAACAGCAGCGGCACCTGAGAGTGCTGAAGCTCTATCGATGCGACGCTCAGCTCCGGAATTTCAGTTTGCTTTCCACAGGCAGAGGTTGGGTTCTTAGAGCAATGACCATGGCCTTACGCTGATACTAGATTTAGTACAGTATGCCCCAAAACTTCCCACAACTCCAACCCAAGCTTGAAATCCGGCAGCCTAAACCTAAAACCGTACAGTACCCTTACACCGAGCCCTCATCGTACCCTTGTTCTCACCCTTATAGGTTCCCTACTCACCCAAAGTACCCGCAGAGTAGGTGTCTAATAAACCTTATTTTCATGTTTCTCCCTTGCAGTACCCCTGCCCTCGAACCGCAAAGATGTCAGCCAGAAGAAGTCTCAAGGCTCCAGCCCAAGCGTGGCTTTGGGGTTCATGGTTTACGCTCTTTGGTTTAGGATGCTAGGATCATATGAGCCATTTTTCGTCCACTCAGGGAGAGGGTTGCACGTGCATCTTGCGAAATACGTGCCAGTAATGAGTGTTCACACGGAGACAATCAAGAAAGTCTTGGTCGTGGGAGTTGTAAGATCTGTGTAGAATCTGCGCCCAGGGCTCGGTAGCATGAATTTCTCGAGAAACCCGTATTTGCCAATGATTTTCTGGCCAACACAACAAAAAATGACTTCAAAATAAAACGCAAGTAGACAACAGAAATGATTATTTGCTTGTTTCAGGTGTTAAGAGTTAAGGGCCTACAGGGTCGGGCTTTAGGGTCAGTTTTGTAGGACTTAGGAAACCACCAAGGTCGCAGCCACAATGCATCATATCCTAAATGCCAAATCTTTCAAACATCCAACCAAAACGATCCTACGGCTCCCAGAACAGCAGGCCCAGATAGGATCCTCCGAAGTAACCATTATCTTACAAAACCCTTGAATGCCACCAAGCTTTATGAAGCCATCTCCCTCTGGCTTGATATTCAGCAATTCCCAACCCTTGAACTTACACTCAAAACCCGGACGCCATAATATTGTGAATTTACAGCATGGTCAGGGAATATCGGGATACAGCAGTTGTGAAGCCCAAAATTAACTCGGTTTCACGAGTAGAGCAACCTTAGACCTTGGACCTGACATCGAATCCTTAGTTGCCCAAAGTCCAGCTGTCAATCTGTAAACCCTCATCCCTAACCATTTGTTTATCAACGCTACACTTCACTCGTATCCTTGACACCGAAGCCCTTATCCCAAACCTGAACTGAAAGACCCCAGGTAGAAAATCCTCAACCCTACATGGTTCTGCAGACCTTTTCTGGATCCGGTGGGGCTGGGTGAAACCCCGTGAAGAAAATTTTGTAAAGGAGGTTCAACAAGCTGAGGGCTTGGACGACGAGTCCGCCGAGCTTTTGAGCAAGTTCTGCTTGGAGCCGCTTCCTTTTGAAAAGGAGCTTGTCTTCGGGGCTTCGACCAGGGGATTTTGGAAGGGTTGTGGCGGATGTTGGAGGACGTGGGGTTGAGGGTTTAGGGATGTAGGATTTGGGGGTGCGCTGGCTTTGGGTTTGGAGAGTTTCAGGGATTGTGCTTTAGGCATTTGGGGTTTCTGAGTCTTGCCCCCTGTGTCAAAAGGGTTTCTCCCGAGGGTTGCTGCTTCCTTGAATCTACCTTCCTGAGCGCTTCTCGCCCGGGATCTCTGTGTCGGACTTGGCATAAAATTGGGGGCCGCTCTCTGCAATCTCCCCTCGGAAAAAGTATCACTAAAAGGGCAACTAGACTAGACCGAAATCTGAATGACATCAAAGAGTAGGTTCTGAGTAGATTGCCAGAGAAGCCCCAAGCCTCCAGAAGGGCCTTCACAGGTGCGGAAGCTTGGAAGAGGTGCATCTCTCCCACAACCGATTCAGCGCTTACGGCGCTGCGTGGGCCCCAGAGACATAGGGCTGTGACGGAATAAATTCTGGATTACCTTCATGACCCTAGACTACGGGAATTATGGTATATTCCTCATTATGGGTAATGCAGGACTTAGCATCAATCAACCGTGCAGCGTGTTCGCAGTGAAGTCCAGACAGTATCCATGCTTCCAGTGTTCCCGATGTGATCACGACCGTATAGTCAAAGAAGCAGGCATGACAGGAAGCGGATTTCCGGTTGTGAAAGTCCACAGCAGAAGTTTCGGGCCAGAACGGCAGATTGCGTGCCTGTCTGCAGTGAACCGGTTTTGGCTAACACTCACAGTGGAACACTCCAAATATTTGTAAAACCCTGAGCCCAAAATCCTTGAACCCTCGATCCCCAGACCCTCAATCCTTGACTGCATGTGAAGTCTATAACCCTATAACACCCTGTAATACCCATTGGAAAACCTTTCAAATGCCACATGACATCCCTGAAACCCGAAAGAAAATTTCGTTTGTAAAACCAACTTCGCAAGTCATACAACCCCACTAACAAACCCTGTTAGACAATTACATGAATTTGCTAAACCCTATAACGCCAGCAAGAGGAACCCATATCCTGAAACCCCCGAACCCCTTAACCCAAAGCACCTAAACCCAAAGCACCAATAGTAAAACGAGCTTAAGGTTAGCTTTCTCCGATTTAGGATTGAGTGTTTTGTTGTAGCATTGCAACACTGAGCCCCCGCACCTCTACACCCCCAAGCCCAATCCCAAAACCCCTGTCAAACACTCCGCCGAAAACTTCTATCTCTCTGCCCAGGCTTTCCTGGTGCGCGCCCTGGAGCGGAACCGCGACTATTCGCAGATTCCCATCTGGCTTCGGTCACGCGGCGGCCGTTTGACGGGGCCCTTGACAGGTCACTATAGAGGGTGAGGGTTCCTGTAGTGTTCGAAAAGTGGTTCTTCGAGGGGGCTTTTCTCTTCTTTTGACGATGCTGCTGTTGTTAGCTACCAGGATGACGATGCTAGCCTTCACAACAACGACGACGACGACAATTACTGCTAGCCCCTGCTGCTGGCTGCTGGCTGCTTCTGCTGCTGCTGCTGCTGCTGCTGCTGCTGCTGCTTGCTGCTTGCTGCCGCTGTCAAAATTCACCCGCGCGCAGCGGCAGCAGCCGCGCTGATAAGGCATGCCACATTGCTTTGGTGATAGTGAGCATGAGCACTGAGAATCTGAACATCAGCCACTATACTTTCAGCTACTACATTTTACTCTTTGATAGCTGCCATCAAGTTCTGAAGGTGTTCAGGCATATGCGAGTTTCCGAAAATAGGGGACCCCAATATAGTACCCTACATCGTAGGATGCTTATCATAAGGACCCCCAAATACGGTACCCCTAATGTTCGGAAACTCCCAACCCTTCTAGAGCCCCTTAAAGGAACCCTTATAGTACCCTAGAGAAACCCTTTAAAGGAACCGTAAGGTATGTTCTAACCATGTAGAGCTTGCACCCCAGATTCCCCGAAGTCCATCGCACATCACACGGTCCTGGCGAGACCGAGGCTGGAGCACAATTTAATCGAAAAGCCGGAGAAGGCCGGGTTAGACACCGCTCGGGGTCAGCTTCCTTATTATGAATACCAGAATGATTATGATTATGATTCTTATTGTTGTTATTAGTCTTACTATTATAACTATTACAATCAAAAGGGCTGCTTTAAGGCTTCGCATAAGGTGGTAAAATTAGGGTTCCTTTGCGGTGGTCAAATTTCGGATTCCTTTAAGGGTTCCTGACGGGGTTACTACGGGCATTCCTGGGTGGGTTGGAGCGTAGGATGTTGCGCTAGGCTTCGGTGTTCATGGCTCACGGAAAAAAAGGTTGCTTGCTGATGCATCTTTGTGTTTTCCTTCGCGCATGCATGCAGATTAGGCCAGCTTGTTTCGCGGCAGCGTTTCGGGGTTCAGGTCCTGTTTAAGTTTAGGCTTTTGGCTTAAAGGTCTTGGGTCAGGGATTTCGGATGTAGAGCCTCAAGGTTTGGGTGGAAACCCTAAACCTCGACCGAAACACAGCAGCTCTGAAGCCCAAGCTAGGGCTCAGGAGGCAGAGGGTTTACAGCAAGAGGATGCAACGTCTCAGGAGTCGAATGACGGGACTGCCACTTCTTGCCTGAGTTTTGTGGAATGGTGGCGAACCCACTGGAAACGTTTGGAGTGATTCCTTCAGGATCGCAGAGCCTTCCACGGAAAGAGACTCAGAGAGACTGCAGCTGAAGTGCAGAGCTGCCGAGTCCTCCCCCCGCCAGAGCTTTCAGTGCTGGACGTCTAACGAAGCTGCCCGGTGACAAGCACTCAATTCTTCAAAAAGAAGCCTTCCACAAGAACTGAGGCTGCATGATCAGCAGCGCTAGCACGAGCCAAGCAGCCAAGCAGTGAGCACAACAAGAAGTCAACCAGCATGCCAGCAAGATTAAACCGGCTAGTTGAGCATGCAGCTGTCCAATACTAGCTTACCTAAGCAGCACAGGAGAAGAACCATGCAGCCTTCAACAACAGATGCTTCCGAGCGCACAGACGCGTAAACCTCATGCTTCCTTCCCAAACGCCCGCACAAAAATGACCCTCAACCCTGAAAGGCCTGAAAACCCAGACACCAAGGCAAAAACACCATAAACCCCTGATTTTGGCAAGCTCGGCACGAGGTTTTAGCTGACTTCGAAAGAGACTTTAACGCCTGCGGCTTTCACGGCGGCAAGCGACTTGGCAAGAAGGGGAATGGGATGTGTTTAGTGCGGGCTTCGGGGGATGCAAGTTTCGGGTGCAGCTTGTCCTTCTGTGCCCGTCTCTTTGCTCAACCCCTGTCGGGTCGCTTTCAATCGCCACCTAAGCATAGCTTGTTGCACTGGTGCGATGTTCGGTTGTAGAGTCGTGGACAAGGCTTGCAGCCAGAGTCCTACGAAGCTTTCTCTTCTGCCGCCAACATCCTGCGAGGTGCGCGACGAAGGAGTGCTACTGGAGGCGCGGAGCATAGCGAGGCTGTGCACCCAAACACGATGCTTTTGTCCATGGCAACAGGAGCAGGATCTTTGGATGTGTGCGGGACCACAACCCTGAACCACTTTGCAGCATGTCCTGACGCCTACTCTCTCTACAGTAGCCCTTAAACCCCAGTGAACCCCAAAACCCCGAAAGAAGACCGGTACACCACGACAAGTATCCGTGGTTAAAGAGTTAAAATTGAAGCACACGCCGCTGGCCTCTTTTGCCAACCCGGCGCACTCGCATACTGCCTGCTCCGAGGCGAAAGCTTCACCTTCCGCACTTCCTCGAACAAGACGCTTGGTTGCTCATGAGGAACCTAAGGTTTTGTAAAGGCTGGGCTATCCATTGTATACGCATAATATTTATATACACACATCTGTTGAAATATACCAAACATATGTATATATGTGATTATCCAAAAAGTTTTCATATGCCGGTACAAGGGTTTGACTCGGGCTCGGAGGTAAGGAAGGTGGTTTTAGGTTGTAGGCTAGGGTTGCTAGTTCATGGTAATCCAGATTAGGTTTTTTAACGACCCGGTAAACCCAGAAACTCACCGTGCCTTAACAAGCAAACGCTAAGCCCTAAACCCCCAAAGCCTATACAGCGCAGTTGTCAGCTAGACCTTACCGAGCCCAGGACACTGTTCACTGGGACGAAGCTCCGCCCATCGGGTTTCGGATCGAGGCAGGCCCTACGAAAGTCCAAGAATTCGAGGTCGAAGAAAGAGAAACTATGCTTTTAGAGTTTAGGGGTTTCGGGTTTAGGGTTAGGGGTCAGGGTATAGGGTTGTTCGCCCAAATGCTTGGTAACACTACGGCACTACGGTTTCATGGATTTGCGACAGCCGCTAACAGGTAGAGTTTGGAAGTCACCTGTTTGCTTTTCTTTCAACCTGTGGTTTGGCTACAAGTTTAGGGTTTTGGGTTTAGGGGTTTAGGGGTTTAGGGTGTGTTTTTTCCCACCCCCCCACCCCGCCCCAGCCCAGCTCTGTTTCTTCGCCTCCTGGGCCCTCTTCATGTGGTGGTTGTCAAAATTAAGGTCCCTTTTGGGGTACCCTAAATAATAGGTGCCGTATTATAATGGGGACCCAAAAAGGGACCATAATTTTGACAACCACCCATGTAGTCTCTCCACAGCCGTCCTGCGCTTTTCCGCCTCCGAACATCGCGAGCTTTTGCCAGAGTCTTCTGCGCAGGTTTAAAAAGATTTTCTGCAGGGTTCTCTTAAGGTTTAGGGTTTCGGATATATCGGCCATGGGCTGGGGTTTTGGGGCTTCGGGTACAGGGCACCTCGCCAGGACAAGGAAGCTTTCATACCCCCTGCTCGCGATGACGACTCGGAAAGCAGGGCATCTGACAACTCCGAACGCGCCCCGCTTGCAGCTAGCGGCCTTAGCGTTTCTGTAAAGAGTCCTAGGGGAGTCGCTGTGCTGCAAGGTTCAGGGTGGGTGCATAGGGAAGGGTTTAGAGATAGAAGGGGCATCACGGTGACTTGCGCATCGCATTCTGAGTTGACTGCCGTGGACGCGGCTTGCGCGGCTGGCACCATGCAGAACCAGAGCGGCAAGTTTGCCACGGAAGAAGTCGCAGTCCTTTTGCCACTGGTGTCAAGATTGGCTTTGTGAGTTCCGAGTCTCGTAAACACCTCTAAACCCTACGCCCGTAAGCTTTCATCAACAGCTGTCGAGTTCTTTATGTTATAGATTAATGAACTCTGAACCTTGAGTAGATTCTCTGTTACCCTGTTCAAACCTAGCAACATTTATGAGGCCTCCATGAAGCGATACAAAAGCCTGTAAAGCCCAATAAAACCTTTGACCTGCTCAATCTCAATTGGGGATGCTAGCTTCTAGTAACCTTAAAGCACGCATGTAGTAACCATACCATCTAGTAACCGTACTATCCTTTCTGGTAGCCCTTCTAGCAAGCCCTTAACCTCGATACCTTAACCCCTACACCCATATAGAAGCCGTCCAAATCCCTCACAGTAAAACCCTAAACTATACAGAACGGACTGTCATGGGGCCAGGGTTTTTTTTGGCACACACCCAGTGTTTTGCTCTTTTTGCACAACTACGGTTGATGCCCTAAATCCTGCATCGGTTTAATCTTCCCCACGGCTCCCCTGCTACCCCCAATTTTAATATTGCACTGACAGAGAGTCTAGAAAAAGCGTTTGCGCGAATGCCCAAAATCCTGCATGACCCCAGGGTGATGCAACATTGAAATTCAGGGGTTGCGGGGAAGTGGACAGCCCGGCATGACATATGTGCGATGCTGCAGGTCATGCAGGATTTTGGGCATCAACAGTAGTTCGGTACTTGTCGTTCAGGGTTGCTTAGTATGCTTCGGAAGGCCCTCTGGACCTCTGGAAGTCCTGCAAGCCGTAGTTACAAGGCAGGCCGCTCTCCAGACTACAACACCCTAAACTATAAAACCCTCAATCCTAAACCCCTGAACCCCTAAACCCCCAGACCCCTAAACCTCAACCCCCAAACCCCCAAACCCCTAAACCCCTAAACCCCTAAACTCCTAAACCCCTAAACCCCTGAACCTCTAAACCACCAAACCCCTAAACCGTTAAACCCCTAAAGTCTGGACCCCCAAACCCCTAAACCCCTATTCCAGGCCAGAGCGTTGGACGCACATCAGCTGCTTGCTTGGCAGGCTTGGCTCATTGGGGCCAGGGCTTCCTTAAAGGATCGACAGGGGTAATTAGAATGGGATCTACAAAGGGTTCCTGTAATGGGATCTACAAGCGTTCCTATCATGTGCGGGGCGGTAGGGTTTTCGGGGTCCCTTGAGATTTCATGTCAGTGGGCCCCTACACCCGAAACTGTTGTCCGCAGCTGTGTCGAGGAGAAGCTCCTGAGACGAGAGAGGGAGCTGGATGAGCTCGAACGATTGGCCATGAGTTTTGTCAAATGAATATGCAACTCCGCAGAACTGGGTTCGGGGGCCCATACCAGAGAGAAGGCTTCTGTCTTGATGCCAGGTGGTTGGTTTTAATAACTCTTGTTCCGGTTTGTCAATGTCTATTGGGTTTCACATAAACCTTACAGGATTATAGACTGATTTCGTCAGGTTTGATGCATTTCTCACGTAAGGGGGAGCTCAGCCAGGGATCTTTTTGACAGGATCCTGCAATTTCAGGGTCCATTCGGATCCCTTCATCTTCTGAGACTCCCAGGTAGTTGGCAGGACCACTACTGAGAGGCTGACAGCCTTTACGCGTAGCATGGCACGCGGCGAGTTTTAAAAATGGAGCGCCGCTGGACGGGAGGACTTCAATCTGTCAGGCAGGCTACTGATTTCCCAGCGAACTCCGATTCTCAAATCTGACACGGTCCTGCTCAGTTCACGATGTCGGTAGATAGCAGCAAATCAAGGACAAGGAGAACCGACCCTGAGCCACAAACCCGAGACTCTGAAGCCGAAGCCCGCCATGCTGGACCGCAATTGCTGAACCCGGAAGTGGTCTAAACCTCTGATACATCCCTATAACATCTCATGTCTCGTGAACCCCCTATGCTTTTTTTGGCACTCTACACCCTGCAACATAAAAACTGCTGAGGACTTGCGTTGCTCGCTGGCAAGTCGCTGCGATGCCGAAGAGGTTTCAGCCTTCCAAACGGGTCTGATGAGGGCTACTGTCTGCGTTCTATAGGGGTTCTAGAAGGCTTTTGTGTAAGGGCGAAGTTTTGACGGGCATGTAACAGTTTTAGGGTTTTCTTTCCTGCTTGTTTTGCATTAAGTAGTTTTCAAGACGAGCTTTGTACGGGATGTTATAAAATATTGACAATGTTGACAGGGTGTTGAGGATCTTGGCTTAATCTACCATCCTGAATATGGTAACTGAAGTTAAGGTCCATGACACTTCCACGGTGTGTAAGTGCGGGCTCGTCTCCTGTGTATGCAAACCCCAGCTGCTCTTCACAGAACCTGAAGCTAGCCGGGAGTTTCTGGAAATGTTGGACCCTCATGTAAAGCCCGAAGTCGTCGGATCCTCGTCGCCCAAGCCATTGACAAAAAGACTCTTTGCGGTTTGTACAATGCCACGGCTCACTTCGAGGCTGTGCAAGGAGAAAGATATGTCAACTGCATCCGGAGCCCTAAAGCCTTGTACCGGTTCAAAGCCCAACGCCAGAATTTAATAGGAACCCTCAACAGTTCAACAGCCCTTGAATCCGAGGGGCCCTGAGCCCTGAACCCTAAACCCTCAACCCTAAACGCCCTGAACCCTGAACCTCCGAAGCCCGGAAAAGCCTACTGGCCCAATGATTGCCAGGGCTTGAGCAGCGGCGGCAGCTCTCGGCCGGCTCCTCAGTGAGGGGAGCCCTTCCGAGCAGCCCAGGTACCTAGGCTGCTGCTTTTAAAAGATTGGTTTCAGGGTTCAGGGCTGAGGGCTCATGCTTTTTATAAGGGTTTTCATAAGGAGTTTCATGGGTTTTTTGTGGGGGTTTTGGAGGGGCATCCAGGTATCAAAGGGCTCCGACGTCCTTGTGAAGGAGCCTTTCCGGAACTGATGGAGGACCTTGGTCACCAAAAACCTACCTTCTAGTCCTTGTCTTTACACCGAAAAATGTAGGTTTTCGGGGCTTCAGGTACTCCTCACTCCGAGGAGCTTTCGATTCTGTCTGTTCCTGCAGAGAAACACCAGTAGAAGCAGTGGCAGCAGCGGGAAACAGCTGTAGCAGCAGAAGCAGTGCGAGTCGGCGTAGGAAGCGCTAGTCGGGGACATCGTCTTTGTTCCCTAGACCCTAAACCCCTAAACCCTAAACCCTGAACCCTGCAAGCACCTTGGCAGGCCCATGCTCCGGCTCTTCAGCCGCTTCACTTAGACGAGGCATCGGCCTGCCAACAAACACTCAAGGTATAGTGCCGATAGGTTGGTGCCATGAACAATCCTAGAGGCTCCTCCTATACTACCATCATGGAATTAGGGCCTTAAAACCGCTGCAACTGCTCCTTCTGCTGCGCTTGCTGTCGCTCAACGACGACAATGACAACAGCAAGTGCTGCTTCTGCTAGGTCCTACTACTACTACTACTACCACTACTCGCAGTGGTGCTACAGTTGCTGTTGCTGTATGCGCATCTACCGTCGTACATGTGTAGACGCCTGTAGTGTAGTACTAGTTTGCAACTAGTTTTCTCATGCACATCTACAGTTACATTGCACAGCAGTATTTGCTCAACGCCCCGGCCTTGACACGAAGCCCCTAAGTCCTAAACCCTAAGACCGTGGCCCCTGCGCAAGGATGACACGCACAAGTTGATAACTGTACCAAGTTGAAGAAAACCTAAAACCAAATAGCTGAGCAACTCTTAAACCTTTGCAACACCGAAACAACCCCGGAAGCGAGAAGCAACCTTGCAAAGTGTACAGAAGCTATCCTGATTTTTGCTCTTATGCCGGCTGCCTTAGATATTTTTAGAAGCCCTTCTTGGGCTTTTAAGCATCCCACACCCTAAACCTCTACACCGTAAACCCTAAGCCCCGAACCCTGAACCCAAAACCCTACACCCTAAGCCCTAAGCCCTAAAGCGTCCTTGGGCTCTTGAGCATCCCAGCTCGGCGCTCTGGTTCAGCGACTGCGCGGAGAGGCCCCCGAAAAGGCCGCGCTGGCTCGCTGGGTGGTTTTGCAATTGTAGGGGTCAATTGATGGGGTCTAGGGTTTGCATCGTGCATGAGGCGTTTTCAGGGTCTTTATAAGGTTTAGTAGGGCTTCTGTAGGGGGTGTCTGAGGAGTCTTTATGGGGTGTGTTTCAGGGTTTTGCGGGCTTTTGTAGGGGCTGCTTGCTTCAACATGCATATGTTCATTGTAAATTAAGTCGAGTCAGAAGGTTGTCTTCTCATGTTTTTATTTTGTAAAGGGTTGCTTGTTTTGGGTTCCTTTCTTTCTCGTGTACAAGGCTTTACAATTTGGGGCTTCAGCCTTGGGTGTAGAGTTTGCTGCCTAAGGCGTTTCGAGAGGGGGGTAGTCATGATTGCTTCTATCATGGTCTCCGGTTGCTAGTGCGTCGTTTCTACAGTATTTACAACCCGTGATGACGACTGTGGTCCAGTTACTTCTACATGTTACATGACGCTCTTGTTGTTGTTGTCGTTGGCCTGGCTTCCTCTTGGAGCCGTTACGATGTGTAATTTTACAGTCGTAAGTCTCATTCCATGAGCTGGGATTGACGTGACTCCTGCGGTCGTGATTGGTCTTCTGCGTGCCGCCTGGTGCGTGCTGCATGTCCCAGTGGTGATACTAGCCGCACAACGGCTACTCGATTTATTGTTGAGCGTTGAACTTGACGGTTTCGTCGTCGGTGTGTGGAGTTCAGAGTTGTAGTTTAGAGAATGTCCATGGCTCCCAAATCAAGCGAAGGCTGTTCGGGTCTGCTGCGCAGGAGGTCCCTGAAAACGCTTTCCAGAACCTTTACTTTGAAAACCCAGAGCACGATACGTCCACAAAGAATCATGCAAGCCGGGTGGTTGAAAACTGCTCCGTTTATCTTCCAGGCCCCTGGAGCAACCCTTTCAAAGCCCTGGACCATGAAGCCCTGCTCTCCCAGGGCCTCCAGCTGCCCTGCAGCCCTCAACCCCAAAAGGCGAAACTCTAAGCACACTGCGCATGAAACCGTTGTAAGACCTGCACTACCCTATCAAGAACTCCCGCCAGACCTGTCATATATCCTCCGCAAACCCGCCACGAATCCTTCGAGGGGCCCAGAATCCCTTCCAGGAGGCCCCAAACCCAAAACCCTGAAAACTAAACCCTAAATCCCGAACCCTAGACCCTCATGTCATAAATCCTAGCCCGAGCCACACTTCAAAAGTATCCCCCCCAAGAGGATCCCTCAGCCCTGGTCTCGGGAGGCCGTGGAGGCGATGGAGGGCGTGCTGGAAACCTTCCGCCAGGAGCAGGCGAGGCAGCCTGTCTTTGGGTTTAGGGTTTAGGGAGTGGGAGCTGGAAGGCCAAGGAGGGGTTGGAAGGGTTCTTGGGTTTCGGATGAAGTTTTGAGACCTAGGATGTAGAGTTTTGGAGGGTTTTTGGTAGTTGTATAAGCTTGAGAAGAAGCTTGAAACTCGTGCCCTCTGGGAAGCGCTAGACAAAGAATGTCCCATGCCTTGTAATCCCCAAACCAAGCAATTCCGAGACTCCTAACGCAGAGGCCTGAATAATTGGAATAGGACTTTGGGGTTCCTTATTACAATGAAAGTGCACCAGAACCCCAAAGCCTGTTCTAATTATTACGGCCCCTACATGACAGTCGAAGGCAGATCGGGCCGCCCTAATGAAGCGGGACTGGAGCGACACGGCATTCGAGGAGGGAGAGGTTCGGCGGGAACGGAACAGGGTGAAGGATTTTTTATGGGGGTTCCGCTGGGTTCTAGCAGATCTTTGGAAAGGTTTTTGATAGTGCTTTTGCAACATTCAGGTGGTATGATGCCGAATCGTTTCCATGATCTAGTTGGGCTTAGGGTTCAAGTTTAGGGTTTGGGGGTTCGTTCGAGGATTGTGAAGCTGACGAGATGCGGTGAATGCAGAGACACAAAATCACAAACACAGGTGGGAATCATGGCAACTTTTCAGACTACAAACTCCTCTCCATGTGCGCAAACCGAAATGTGGACGATGTTGGACTGGAGCTTCGTGTCAGCATGCGCGATTCCAATAAAGTCCTTGCATAAATCAAACAACAGGCTGACGTGTAAACTTGTTGCAGCAGCATGACAACACGCCAGTGTGACCATCTACGGCCACAAAACTGCGGGAGAAAGCATCGGAGCTGCGGAATGCTACCATTGATGCACGAGAACCGGGACGCGGCTCCTCCAGCCCGAAACCACTGTCGAAAGTTCTCAATGAAGTCCTCGCCGCTTTAAAGCCTCTCTAGACTCTAGAAACTAAGCGGGGAAAGCCGAGGCCCATCAAACCTTAAACTTTGAACCGAAGCCCCAGCCCTAAAGCTGTGGTCCCTAAGCCCTAATCCCGCGCCGTTTGAAACCCTGCAAAGCGCTTATGAAGCCCCAGCCGCTCGAAGCCCCACATTCTGCAGGCCGGCAACGATGCGATTCTAGAGCAGCCGCCGGCCGAGAGATGCGAAAGATGGGTTTGTGTTCTGCTTTCTCCCGGATCTCTGGGGTACTTGCCTTTCCAGAGTTAATCTTGGCCGAGCATCAGGTCCGGATTGCAAGGCATAGTCGGCTCGTCCATGTGCTTGCTAGATTCTTCTGTGAGGCTACCCGGCAATGCCTTTTGAGCCCCGAGCCTGCATATTGCCAGTGGATCCATCCGAGATTTGAGCGGGAGCTGGTCTCCGTACTCCAGCGGTCGAAAGCCGGGCTGGCAGATGCAGAGGCCCCCTGGCTAGGGCTAGTGGGGGTTTCGGAACCCTAAACCCCTAAACCCTAAACCCTTCTCGGGTTGGTGCCCAAGCCTTAAGAAACTTACACCCTTGCCTCAAAAGGCCAGATAAAGCAGGAAGCTAGTTCACGCCAGCTCTGAATCGCAAGCAGGTTCTGGGCAGTGCCATTGACCTCGCCGGAGCGTGCCGAGTTCTTGCGAGTTTGATTTGGAAGGGTTTAGCTGCTGTAGAGATACACCTGGGTTTTGGGTTGTAGCATTTCTAGATGCTATAGCACCTGGTGGGATGTGATGATTGATTTGCCCGTCTCAGTTCTGAACCTTTGAAAAAATCAACCCTAAACCCAAACAAACCCTAAGCCCTACAACCCTAAACCCGCCTATCCTGTAGCCCCAAGGCACTAAACCCGAAGACCCTCAGCCCTAAAGCGCCTAAGCCCTGCTCCTGAATCCAAAGCCATAAAGCCTTGCCCCCTTATATGGCCCTAACCCAATGCTGTAGGATTGGCAGACTCGTAGGAAGGTATAGGGCCTTCCTTGGCCCGAGACCTCGCTTTCATCCACGTTCGGTGTGGGTTCCTCGAAATTTGACACACCTTAAAGGGGTCGTTGCATGATGTACGGCTTATGTCAGGGCTTTCGTGAGTGAGTGCATATTTGGGGGGCTTTTTGAGAAGGCCAGTCAGAGCAGCATTGTTAGAGACGGTACTATGTTGGGGCTTGTTTCACGGGCCCATATGTTCTGCAATTCCTGCTCGTTCGTGAGTGAGTGTATATTTGGGGTGTTTTTGAGGAAGGCTAGTCAGATCAGCATTGTTAGAGGCGGTACTATGTTGGGGCTTATTTCACGGACCCATATGTTCTGCAATTTCTGCTCGGGCTCAAGCAGAATGGTGGCTGTGCTGTAGACTGACCCTGACACTTGCCAAAGCTGCAGCTTGCCTGCATCCATTTTCGTTGCACTTGCGTCACCAAGCCCAGAGCCCTAACCCCCCAAATCCTGCGCCATAAGCCTGACTTCTCGGGCCCTACAGGTAGCCCAAGCCTCGCAAAAAGATGCGTTCCGAGGCATTTCCACATTGTCCTCTCGACAAGGCGCAGTCCTCAAGGATCCTGAGACTAGGCCCTGGGCCCAGGGCCCCCGAAGTTCGGAGCTCTTACTTGGACAACGTCATACCCTTGTGTATGGGGAGGGACCTTAAGATTTCTGAGGTAGGTGGGCAGCAAGTACGTAAGTGTCCGGAAACCTGAACTCCCAGCACTACAGTGCCGAATGCGATACGAGAAATCTAAAGCATCCCAACGATAAGGTTCAAACTCAAGAGCTTGTTGAGCCCTAGGCCCTTCAAGCATTTCGAACTCCAACCCCAAACACCTTCGGGGAGCCTCTAAAAATTATGACTCACTTCTTTCGGAGTCCTTTTCCTACGGATCCGACTGTTTAGGGTTTTAGATAAAGAGGGTCCATTCGTTTCTTCCACCCTCCGCGTGGAGGTGGGGAGGGGCAGCCTCGCCAGCGGTGGCAAACCACGGCTGCTTCTTCCAGCTCCGCTATCAGGCAGTTTTTGGCTTCCGTTCTTAATATTGTTTTTTTTTCTTTTTCTGTTGCCATCGATGTCATGATTGTCGCAGTAGAAGCAGCAATAGTCAAAAACATGACAGCATTAGCAGGACTGCCTGTGCTCACTATGATGACCATAGTGCAATCATCGCTGGAATACTCATGAATAGTAACACTCGTGCCTTCGGCCATGCTACAGTCCTTATATGACTTCTCGTAGGACTCCTGCCATATATCAACCATGCTAGATAATCCGGCTAATGTTCCGAAGAACCAAGGCAGCAATACCGATAACATATGCCAATACGGCAAGGCTAGCATCACTTAACTTTTGCTTATAACTATCAGAGCTGCTAAGTCCAAAATCCTGTCCTAAACTCTGAACTCCGTTCAGCAACAGCTGCCTGTTAAACCCTACCCAGTAAGACCATAAACCCTACACCCAGATCGCGAAACCCAACCCGTGCGGTAGCAAGTGGTGAAGCCGTGGTGGGAATTTGAAAAGATTCCAGCTCGTGAGCTTTCCGCATGGTGGCATCCTGGGCCCTGCTTGCACTCCGTATAAAACTCTTCAGACATCTTCATGGCCCTGGGACGTTGGTGGTTCAGGCGTAGGGTGTCGAGCCCTCAAGTGTTTCAGGTACGGGGTCTCGGGTTTAGGGACCAGGCCACTAAGCTTAGGACTTCCGCCGCAGTCCGATCGAATCTGTCAGGCCCATTTCAGTCAGACCTTTGCCACCTTCAACCGAGCCTGAGCCTCAAGACAAAGTGCCCGACAAACACGGCAGCAGTGATGATGACGGAGACGATCCTTGTTTTCACTATGAGTGAGTACTGGATCATTGCCATTATTGCACTGATGCTGTTGAAGACTGGTGATGAGGGTCGGAATAATGAGCAAAATTGTTCCTTGCGGGGTGCCGAATATAGTTCTAGTATAGACGCCACAACCCTGGCCTAAGCATCCAGGCTTCTTTTATAACGTGGCTTTAGGGAGGGCTTACTGCTTGAATGCAAGCGTTTTTCAGGGGTTGAACTAGCTTTTTTGGATGTCTGTACTCGGCAGAAAATTCAGGCCACTATAATGGCGTCAGAATCTGGACTTGGAGTTTAGACCTCAGACTCTAGGGTTTGCAGCCGTGCACCCGAAGGCCAAGACCCCAAGAGCCAAAGTTGCAAGCCAAGGCCGTAAACCCAAAGTCTAAGCCCTCGAACCTTAAGCCCTGAACCCTAGAGGGTTGGGTTTTGGACCGGGCGCGCGGAGAAAGCGCCATTGCCCTTTTACAGCAACACTGCCTTAAACCCTCAGCCCTGAAGCCTCCGCCGCAAACCAGGGCTTCTCTTGATTGAAGCCAGGCCGAAGACCCCTCCATTGTCCTTCTACACAGGCCGCACCTCGTTGGCCCGAGATGGTGTTTAGGGTTCTTAGGGCTTCCGGGCTTCAGGATCGTGGCGGTTCTGTTGAAGGGATTTCAGCTTGCGGGTTTCGGCCTCGGGGAAGCTTTCGGGCTTTAGAGCCTTTAGGAATTAGGCAGTTTAGGCGAGACAAGAACCAGAAGGCCGCTGTGCTGTGAGATCGCCGCTTGACATGTTCCTGCCGTGGCTTTTCCTCACCGAGGTCCATATCGAGATTCCCACATGCCATATGTCCTTCGTTCTAACTTACCAGTACAGGGCTTCAATTTTTATCATCTTGCTGACGCCGGATATGATTCCCGAGTGAACCACTATGAAGCATTGTAAGTTGTGCTGGTACTTTGGTTGCAGCAAGTCTTTTCTGTGATGCTAATCACTGAGGTGCTATCAGATCTGTTTTTGCTGCAGGCGGCATAGTGTCAGTGATACCCGGCGTGGTCGACAAACTCTAGTACAGAGTGGTCCTTCTTTCATAGTCTCGCAGTAGTGGAGCGTCTGTCAACGTCGCGGTTGCTGCGGGCTAATGCCGCGATGATTCGCAATCTCAGCCATCTTGCCTGTTTTTTTTTCTCTTCTCTTGGCGCTTCAGCTCGTTCCTCGCCTCGGTTGAGCCACTGGAACCGCAGAGATGCCCCTTTGCTGCAGGTGCCGGGATGTCAGCAGACGATGCCTTACCAGGCCCAATCCTTTGGCCTTGCACTTGCCCGGGTGCAGAGACGAATTTAGCTGCAGCGTCCGTCTGCGAGACTCTCTGAACACGCCTGCATAGGATGAGTTAGGATGTTGGTCGTGCATCATGTCAGGCCAAATAGCAGACGAGGCGATCATGCAAAACGAAACGCGGCTTCCTCGGACTGTATTTCTGGTGCTCCTGACGTGGGCACATGCAATCTGCGTTTTGTTGGCCAGTGCCCAAACATGACAACCATGACTACGATTACGACTACGCTGACGACGACTATGACTGCGACGACGACGACGACGACGACGACTACTACTACTACTACTACTACTACTACTACTACTACTACTACTACTACTATTACTACTGTTTATTACTGCTACTATCACTACTACTACTACTACGACGACGACGACTACTACTACTATTACTACTGTGTATTACTACTACTACTACTACTGCTACTACTACTATTACTACTGTCTATTACTACTACTACTACTACTACTACTACTACTACTACTACTACTACTACTACTAGTACTATTATTGCCACTGTTTATTACTACTACTACTACTACTACTACTACTTCTACTACTACTACTACTACTACTACTACTACTACTACTACTACTACTACTACTACTATTACCACTGTTTATTATTACTACTACTACTATTATTAGCACTGGTTATTCTTACGACTACTACTACTACTACTGCTGCTACTACTACTACTACTACTACTACTACTACTACGAGTACTACTAGTACTACTACTACTACTACTACTACTACTACTACTACTACTACTACTACTACTACTACTACTACCAGTCCTACTACTTCCACTGCTACTATTACAACAATCACTACTACTACTTCTACTTCTACTACTACTACTACTACTACTACTACTACTACTACTACTACTACTACTACTACTACTACTACTACTACTACTGCTCCGCTCAAGTGACTGCGACTGCTGCCTGCTACTGCCGCGGCTGCTAGTTATTATATGTTCGCACTAGTGCTTGACACTGCATCTGCATCACTATCATGATCACCGGCAGTAGTACTTCCCAATGGTTTCCCGAAGAACACCAACAATGTGATGACCCCAACGTCTTTGAACAACTAAAGTTCTTGTCTTCAGCAGAGGTCTGGGCTTGAACAATAATAGCGGCAGGAGCAAGTCTTGGAAAAAAAAGACAGTGAGCTACCAGTGCGTACCATTCAGGAAGACTTCTTCTTCTTCTAGCAGCTATCATTAAACACACCACAAACAAGACAATGCCAGCTGCAAGCAAGACGGGACGAAGAGCATGCCGTGTTGCAGCCAACTGCTAACCATGACAACACCACGAAGTGGATCAGACGCTATTCTGAAGCTTGGAAGCTGTTGAACCTGGCAGCCCGATGCCAAGGCTCGCGAACGTCACACTTGACAAGCTCGATGACAGTGTCAAAAACTGGTTGAACGCAATGGCCCTAGTGTTCCGATCAGTGCAGCCGTGTCAGGAAGCGAGGTCTTCACAGCTCTGTTCGCCAGTTGCCATTCACCCCAAACCCCACCCTAAAGCCTACGCCCCTCTGCAGGATCAGAACACCCAGACGCTGAACGGAGCCCTGGCCTTTGTGCCCTTCATCCTACAGCAGGCAAGGCCTCGGAAGCGGGACCTCCGGAAGAGAAGGGCCGGGTTGGGTCTGTCAATGTAGGGGCCCAAACTTGGAATGGGGTTCCTTTAGAGGGGTCTACAAAGGGCTACTATAAGGGCTAGTATAGGGATATAATGTAGGGGCCTGAATAACAATCAATATTATTTTGGGAGTTCGTTGTTATAAGTATAGTATAATGACCTCAAGACCCTATTCTAATCATTAAGACCGCTATGTTACAATGTTGGACAGCGGGTTTAGGGCTTCGGGTTCAGGGTCTGAAGTTCAGGGTTAGGGTCTGGGGTTTAGTGTTGTATGGCTACGGTTTTGGTTTAGGTTTAGGGTTTAGGGCTGTGGGGTGCAGGCTTAGTATTGTTGATACATGGGAATGCCATTCAGACCGGTTGTATTACATCATAATTATGGGCCATATGGGGGTCAAGTATTCTTGGCGACCACCATTCTAAGTTTCTCAGAATCTGTTGTTAAAGATCATATTTTCGAATACTGAGCAGTACACAGTCTAAGCCATAGTAGATTGAAATATCAACAGGTAGGCATCTAGATAATTATGAACCCACTGAACATCCATGACATTGATAATGATGCTCAGCAGGCAAGGCATATTTCAAGTAGCCACTGATCTTCCCGAGAGGCCTTCTTTGAAGGGAACCTCGACGAGAAGCAGATTGTGATCCACAAGGGGTCTGGAGGCGCTTCTTGATGCGGGCAGTCTCCGGTCTTCTGACACCCGAACTCTGGGAGCTGAGGTGTCGTTTTTTCTGATGCCAGTGGCTTCACAGCCCTCACTGAGAAGTTAGCGAAGAAGAGCAACGGCGGGATGCTCAGCTCTACACCGCACAACATGGCAGAAACGGACCCGGGCAACTCTTTGCACCAGACGTCTGTCATCGTTTCTAAAAAGGGGTCCGCCAAAGCCTTTGCGATGTTTGCGGGCTGTTTGTGAAGTCGTAGACAAGTTTGTCAATAAAGTCTGCGGCCCTGCGCGGGAGAAGCTTCCTGTTTCTACGCCCGAAGCCGTAGAGCTGGGGTCCTTCAGGGCTTCCAGCGGACTTGCCGCATTCTTTACTGCCATGTCCAGAGCACCCATCAAGCATCCCCAGTTAAGGTTAGGGTTTAGGGTTTGGAAACCCTAAGATTCTACAACCAAAACTTGATGAAGCCGTTTGCCTTTCGAGCTTAGGTGCCGAGTTGCTATCTCAGTGCCTGACAGCTCGGGCCTCAAAGAGCACCGAACGTGGAGGTGTGAATTTGACTACGACCATAGAGGTTTAGGTTTTTGGAGTTTTAGGTTCCGGTAGCTATAAGTCTATCTGTCACCCCGACTCGGCATATGACTGCTGATGACTATTGCCATGGTGATGATGATGACGATGATGGGTTGGAAGGCTGGTTCTGCGCTTGGAGTTTAGACAAGTGGTTTTGGGTTTAGACAAATCGGGTGCAGGGTATGCTCTCCCAGCAGGAACCCCAATCCCGAAAGTAAACATGAAACCCCTGGTTGGAGGTAATGTAAACAGTTTTATCCGGAAGAGTTCAACTAACCAGACCACACCGCCTTAGGACCCCATTACAAGTACGCCAAGCGTCGCGCGCGTGGCTCTAGCAAAAACATGAAACCCTGAAGCCCACTCAGCTACTCCCTAAGCCCTAAACACCCTAAACCCTAGACCCCGGACCCTGAACCCCAAAGGCCCTAAACAGCTAAAACTGAAAACCTTGGACGCTCAACCCTGAGCTCACAAGCCGTAAAGTAGGCCTTGTGGTAGCTCTTATATCAACCCTGCGAAAGCCTCATCGAGCTCGTGCGGCTGAGGCCTTCTTTACACCGCTGATAGACCTTATCAATGCGTACCGTGGAGACACCATCAAGTTCAGTGGAGATGCACTGAATCTTGGTCTGCCCATTTAGGGGTTACTGGTACTAGACGGGATACCGGAAGGCATACAGGAAAGGTTGCTATAACGGTCACTTGAAAGGTTTCCGGTCCAAGTTTAGTGTTTTAGGGCATGGGTCGAGGGTATTTTAGGGTCTTTGCAGTTTCGGATCTGGAGCTTAGTTAAATTCCAGCATGCGCTTTGTTTCCGAGCACAGCTGTCGGAAACGAAGGACGATATACTTTCCCTCCGTCGACGACACCAAGACTTCCAGCTTTAATGGCCGCTTGGACCCGCAGAAGATGTTTTCTCGGTTTTGCCGTTGCATGTGAAGCTTTGAGGTTTCAAGTCCAGCCTGAGCCCCAAACATCCGTGCATCCGGTCAACCCAGACGTCTTGAAGCATGAAAACCGTCAAACCTCAAAGACTCTAAAGCTGTTTACAGGGCCCTTAACCCTAAATGCGTAAACGCTATCGGCCTCAACCTCTAAACCATTATAGTAACGGTCCCAGTCATGCTTGAAGTGACGCTTGTAGTCGCCCGCGTAGTAAGCCTGAAGTAGCCTTTGACGGAACGTTAAACCCAAAATCCTTGTGTGATCCCTTAAAAGTCATATTCGTCATGTTTGTAACGCTTGCAGTCACCCGGGTAGTACCCTGAAGCCCTTAAAAGGAACCCTGAAGAAACGCTCCAACGGCTGCTCGAGGCATCGTGCCGCCGCACGGAAGCTTTGGCCTCGCTGATCTCGGTGCGCCTGGCTTCCTTCAACTTACCTTTGGGGAGTAGGGAATGGAAGAATGGTAGTAATAGTGGCTATAATTGTACCCCATTCTTCCATTCTCTACTAACCCAAGGTAAGTCAAGGGCTCTGTTTCTTAAGGGGGTTCGAACAAGGCAATAGGGGTTGCTGTGCGGGTGCCTTTCCCTGGATCTACCCATCCCTAAACCCTAGATTGAGACCCTTAGGCCGGATCCATAAGCAAAAGATGTGTACGACGAATAATGTGCCTACGTATGTGAATACATGCATATTTTGAGCATGTATGTGTATATATGTGTATATATGTATATGTATATTATATGTTTCATTGGCTTGTAACCTATAGTACAATGCAAGGAAACATGTAGATGTAGATATATGAGTCGGGTCTCAATGCACATGGAACAACTTCAGCTCGCTCGCGCAGGCCCCATGGCAACGGCCGTCCTCCGAGCGCGGGGAGCCCCGGGTCTCTCTCTGCGTCTTCCAGGTGTTCCTTTAAGTGTTCCATTACGGCCTCTTTCAAGGATAATATACGGCCTAAATTATTACAAGCACTGTTAGTCTAGGGGTCCGTTAGCGGGGCCCATAAGGGCTATTACAAGGATATAATGTAGGGCCGAAATAACTTCAATATGTTTTGGGGTTTCCTTCATATAATTGTAGTATAATGCCTATGCGGGTTGTGGTTCCTATAGGTTCCTTGAAAGTTCCTTTCAGGTTGCTAGGCAGGGTTGATGATACGGGTTACTTGAAGGGTTCCTGCTTTAAGTGGGCTTGCTTTGTTCGAGGAGCTCACAGGGGGCTCTATATAGGGATCTTAAACGAGAGTCTTTTACGGGTTTTGAATGGGGTTTGGGCTTGGGGCCTTCGCGATTATAACAAGAATCGGGAATCCTAGACTACAGTATACAGGGGCTTCAGGGAGTACTATTTCCAGCAGTTCAGGGTTCTGCATGAGCTTCAGGTGCCACTGCCGCAACACAGGTTTTGTACGGTTCTAATGGTAGTTTATAGGGTTTTGTAGGGCTTCACACGGTTTCTTCAGGGTGTTGTCAGGGTTCTATCAGAATGATTGAGCGATGTGGTGAGGGTATTCCAAAGTTTCATAGCAAGAGGTTATTTAAGTTATTATAACGGGGCAAGCTTAACATTTGCTACCACAGCTCCTTGTTCATTAAATTGATATTTGCTACCATAGCTCCTTATTCCTTAAAGCCCTCTTCCCTAAACCTCAAGCGCTAAATCCTGAACTCTTACTCCCCAATCCTCAGTCTCCAAATTTCTGACATGAGGGTGCCTTTGCTCGGTGTGTGCGGTCTCGGTGTACTTTCTCTGACTGGCTCCGGGTGTTCGCGAGGGATTATCGGGATTTTGGGGCCCAAGGGTTTTTGCTTCAGGATCTTGGGTCCAGGGAGCAAGAATCCAAAAGCCCATACTTAAATCCCAAGTGCCTTGAACTTCAGCAACAAAGCTTCAGACTTGATCCCAAGTCTTAGACGGTCCTACACTTGCTTCATGTGCTGAGACCGCCGAGGTCTGCTTGCTGCATTGAGATCCACAAGAGGCTGCACATGTTCGAGACAGGCGGGTGCCACTTTCTTAATTTCAAAATCCCAGTGGCTGGACCGGTTGATGTTTGGGTCCTTTCCGTTTGGACCTTCAGTGAAAAACTAGAGATGTGTGTGCGTCATCGTCGCCGTATTCGTGTTGTGCTGGTCTTGTTCTTGTTGCTCTTGTTCGTCTTCTTCTTCTTCTTGCGGTGTTTGGTGTGATCGTTGTCGTCGTCGCTTTGTGTGTCTGGCGTGGCATGGGGGGGGGGGCAGGGGGGGCGAGGCTGCTGGCGCTAGTTGTGGTGTTAGGTTGTTTGACCTGGAGCTCCAGTATTTTATGAATGTGTCGGGCCGTGTCAGTACTCACGTTAGCTGATCGTTTCTCTGAATTGTTGTCATTGCTGTTGTGTCGCATGTCATTGCTGCTTCCGATTTCTAGGTTCGTTAGTGTTCATGTCGGTTTTGTATCTGTCGTGTGAAGGTGAATACTCATATGACTGCTAAAATGACCATCATAACAGTCCATGCACGGTGGTTGGAATCATCCTGATGATGATTCCGATGTTGGTGACGATGGCGATGCTGATCATGGTGATTATGACGGTGATGTTTACTGCTTCCGATACTGGTCACTGGAATCCTTATTGTCGATCTTATGTCTAATTCCTGTTGCTAGGGCGGTCAAGTTAGTGTTAAGCTTTCGCTCCTGCTAGCTGCAAACTGCTAACTGTATTGCATTATTCCGTTGTCATAGATATCACCCTTTGTCTTGTTGACCACGGTTAGAGTTGTGCAATCTGTTCTTGATTCCCTGGGCCAGGTGTTGATGATGTGCGGCTGTGCCTGCACATCGGCGTGGGCTGTGGTGAGATTAGCATCCTGCAGGTGGCCACCTGCATTAGCGTCTGGTGTAGGGCTGGGTCGAAGGTTTAGGGCTTTCGGGGCTTACAGCCTCCTTCTGCCCGCTACTTGGGACATCAGGTGGAGGTGTCGAGGAGACTGGGGGTAGCAAGGGCTCCTGTACAGATAATGCACTCACGGAGCTTAAAAGCCGGACTCCAAAGTCCTACCACTTCAGACAACGGGCTGGCTTCTAACACCCTTGAGGCCTTCAGCCCCAAACGCTTAATCCTAGAACCTACGCAGCAAACCCAAAACGCATAGCCTGAACCTTACAGCCCTTTCAACACCCCCCAGAAAACCTGGTCACAAATCCAACTCCAGAAACTCTTTCAGATCCCTAAAATCTTTAGGCATAGTCATACACGGCCATCACAAGTAGAATAGTGTTTTGCGGTATATCTGAATATTGCTAGTTTTTAAGGCCCCCAAAACCCTAAACCCTAAAGCAGTCATAAGCTTTCATAGACTCTAAACCCTGAACCCTCTATTAAGCCTTGCGTTCGCAGGTGGGTGGCATCGTTCCGCCGGAGACTCACATCCCGAGGCCGGTGGACGTAAAGGAAGTGGAGGGCCTCAATAGTTAGAATAGGGTTCCTTTAAAGGGTTCCTTAAAGCGGTCTATAAGGGATCTATAGTAGGGTTCTATGGTATAGGGTCTATATGGGAGTTACCGAATATTAGGGGTACCTCATTTTTTTGTGTCCTAATAACAGGATCTTATTATTCAGGGTACTATAGTGGGGTCCCCTGTTTGCGGAAACTCCCATAATAGTTTTATGATATACCCCAAAGCCCTGTAGTAATTAAGTATTAAGTCCGCTGTAGTAGAACCTCTATGGGGCTTTGTACAGGGATTTAACTATTATGGGTTTGGGCCTTTGTGATCAAGATCTTCGCTTAGCAGTCGAGGAGATAGCTTTGACTTCATTCCGGGGTAATAGGTTTTCGCGCATGTCGTCACAAAAAGTTCAAACCTTCTTGGTTGAGAGAAAGGGTTCATAGTGCAGGGCAGCGACCCTACCAACGCAGTAGCTTCTGGTAATTTAATTTGAGTTGGGCCCTCCCTGATAAGCCCCAAACCTAAACCCGAACCACAATACCTTTTGCGCTCATCCACGAAATCCCTGAGGTGCGGGTATGGGCCCCAAGGGTTCAGAGCTCGACCAGATGCCAGGCAATCTCCACCACCGAAGCCCGGAAACACCGGAGACCCGAACCGAAGCCCTAAAGCTCTGAAGCTCCAAGCCCCCTATACTATTTTGGGGGTTCCTTATAATAAGTATAGTATAATGGGCCTCAAAGCACTATTCTAATGATTAAGGCTTCTATAGTACGACTCTAAAGTATTCGGATCTGAGACGTCCAGAACCTACTGTAGAAGTCTGACGAATTGCGAGTAAAGCGGCCAGAGGGATCTTTCGTCACAACCTACACCAAGCAGTGTAGAACCCTTATTGTAGATTCCTTTTGGAAGCCCTCGAAAAGAAAAAGAACCCTTACAAGCACCGCAATAGCCCGTCGAGCCCAAAAAGTGCCGAAACCCTAAGCCCCGAAACCCTTGAACCCTAGAACCCTAAACCCCTAAACCCTAGACCCCTAACCCCTAAAACATTAATCCCGAAAGCCCTGAACCTTCAATCCGAAGCCAGGATAGAGTATCTCATCTCCGGAGCCCCGCTCGAGCAGATCTCCATCGCGTGAAGCTCAGTGGGAGGGTGGCGCCGGGAGGTTTTAGGCAGAAGTTCGTTTTGAGTTTAGGGCTCACGGTTTTGGGGTTACTGTAAGGGGTTTAGGCAGGAATTCGTTTTGGGTTTACGGCTCACGGTTTGGGGGTTAAAGGGTTCAGGGTTGCTGGTTTAAGGGTTTAGGGTTCAGGGGTTAGGGGTTTAGGGTTTCCAAGCCTTCCCTCCTACCGAGCAAGCCAGAAGCTCCCCCAAAGCACCAGAAGCACCCACGCGCAACCTCAAACGAAAGAAACCTTCCGACCCGAAAAGGCCCTCACAAACACCACCATCTGAAGGCAGAGCCCCTCGCCAAGAACGGCGAGACGTGTCTGAGCCCACAGGCCCGACTCTGGCGCACAGTTCGTTTCGAGAGGGCGGGTTCAGTGCTGAACGGATGGGGTTTAGGGTTTAGGTTCAGTGCTGAATATTGAGCAGACGTTTTCTGGTCTAGGACTCAATAGTCCAAATTTTAGGGCTTGCGGGTAAGGTCGTACGGGTCTGTTGCCTCCTCGGCCGAAGTCACACTTGATTTTTTTTTTGGGGGTAGGCCCAAGGAAAAGCTCGTAAAGCACCCCAAACCTTAAAACCCATAGGAAGCCTTCGCAACAGGCCCAAAAAAGCAGGAGAAACCTCCCCCCCCTCGCATTGCAGGCCTGGGAGCTGGTGAAAGACTGCGTCATCGAAGGCCGCCCGCTGGAGGCCCCGAGCCTTCGAGCCTGTTGATGTCGATGATGATGATGATGCTCCAAAGCAACGGACCTGGCAATGCCAGGACCGCATGGACTTCCACCTGCTGCTCCGGATGGTCCGGAGCTAAGGCTTCGGTGGTAGTTTGCTTCAGGGGCCTTAATAATTACAGAGTTTTTTCGTTACTGTAATTACGGTATAATGGGCAATTATTAAGGCCACTTTTTTAGGGGTGTTCGAGTTTCGGAGGTTTTCGGGGTGCCTACAACAAGAATAAGAGGGTACATATAATGATTCCCGTAAGGACTCCCACAGGGGTTTCCACAACCATTTGGGGGTTTAGACCCCTTGAAGTCCTTTAGACCCTGCACCCAGGAGCTCCCAAAACCCCTTCTATGAACCACTCAAAAACCCTATTCTAATCAAATCTGCTCAGGATGAGTCGAAGTACACCTTCCCGACCATCAAATATGCCACTCAACTCTACGACACGCGCATCGAGAACTGCTTCAAGCTTGACCAGCTGAACATCACGAGGCAGGGGAAGGTTTGGGATTTTTGGGTTTCGACTTGGTTGTTGAAGTTTAGGATATGAGCTTTTTATATCGTTTTTGTTTAGGTCGCCTTCGGTGGGACTCTGAATACAGTCTAAGCATGGTGAATCTGCAGGATGATCTTCTGTGCCAAGCCCTGCAATGCGGAACCCTGTGTCTGAACCTAAACCTTACTGAACTCTAAGCCTCTACACCTCTAAACCTGAAAGGTTTGACTCAAACCAGGCGGTACATCCCGTCTGCCGTCTTCAAGCAGATCGAGTGCGGCACCCTGCAGTACGTCAACGAGATGCGTGACCCGGCTGAGAGGAGAGCAATTGTGGTGGGACTGACGAATTCACCCTTCCCATGTTCCCTTTTGAACAGGTTCTAGACACTGCTAGAATCTGTGCTGCAAGTCAGGCTGAAAAGTCCGGCAGTTGAAGCTGGATGTCATGCTACAAGCTCGAGCGTGTCGTTGTGATGCAGCGGCTCAGGCAACATCTCCGTTATCTTCATCAATGGTTCTGGCTTAGACGTCGCTGGCTGAATGTTGTTCATCTAGGGTTGTAAATGAAGGGCCTAACAGAATCTGGAGCAGAAGCCAACACATGAACCTTAGACCGCACACCCTAATGTAGGGGCCTCAATAGTTAGAATAGTATAGTATACCCCCCAAGCTCTTTTCTATTTGTTAAAGCCCCATATTACCCTCTCGGAGCCTGCACTCGCGAGTGCCACGGCTGCCTGGCCAAGAGACAAAACTCCGCAGGTTACAATTCACAACAGCGACACTGGAGTGAAGGTTTGCTGAATCACAAGAACCGGCAGTCTCGTGATTCGACTTGCATCCTTCCGCCGTCAAACCTAAGCTTCCTGAGCCCTGGTTTTGGGTTTAGATCCTTTGTGTTTAGGTTTAGGTTTAGGGTTTCCAAGCACCTGGAAGCCCACAGGAAGAAGCAGTGCCTCTGCACCCAATCCTTGATCAAGAAGCGAAAACCCACCCACCGCCTCAACAAACTCTGCAGTTTATGCCCGACCGAACCAAGCTGGCGAACCTTGTCATCCCCAACAAACGCCTGCCCACAAAGCCTCCCAAACACTAGGCCCAAAACCTCACACCCTCTAAACCTTTCCAGCTCTGAAGCACAAAGGGGCTGTAATGCCCTTAAACAACCCTGAATTTGAATGATAGCCCCCAAAGCCGCAGACCCAAACTGTGAATTACATATTAGAGCTGATGTAATGCATACTGTATATATAATATATACACATACTGCATAGTATGTACATATATATGTATATGTATATGTATATATATATATATATACGTATGTATATGTACATAGGATATAGATGATATGGATAATATAATATAGAGTATATAGTAAAAAGTATATTGTATACAGCATACAGTATATAGTATACAGTGAAAAGTATATAGTGTAGAGTATATAGTATATAGTATAGAGTATAAAGTATATAGTATAAAGTATTTAGTATATGGTACATAGTACATGGTATAATGTATACTGTAAGCTCAGCGCGAGGTCATGTCGTCGAACGGCCCTAGCCAGGCGCAGGAGCTGATGTCATCCGCGGACCCCTGAGCTCTGGTAGGGTTTAGGGTTTTTTCGAAGTGGGTGGTTGTCAAAATTAGGGTCCCTTTTTGGGTACCCTAAATAATACATGCCGTATTATATCTATTAAGGGACCAGAAAGGGACCCTAATTTTGACAACCGCCCAAGTTCCTCTAATGGATCTTTCAGGGTTACTATATGGGGTTGAAGGTTTAGGGAGCTCTTCTTGTTCTTAGAGCAAAGTTTCGGGCTTAGGGTTTCAGGTCTACGGTCTTTCGGGTGTGCAGGGTTCGGGATTTAGCCGAACTCCTTAAAGAAATCTCTATAGTAACTTTAAACCCTAAACCATAAGCCCTAAACTAGGCTTTGTGGGGTTTTCGGGTTCCAGGGCCTTTAGGGTTTAGGGTTTTGGGGCTTCTCGCCAGAGCTCCTGGAGCTCATTTCGCTTTCGGTGTTCATGGTGTGGAGGCTGGGGTTTAGGGTTTAGGTTTGAGGGTTTGGGGTTTAGGGTTTAGGGGGCTATTTCGGGATCCAGGGCTTCGGTAGATGAATTTCGGTTTGGAGAGTGACTGCGGCTCCCGCAGGTCCTCTTGTGGTTGTGAAATCGTTCCCTCGCCACAGAGGGCTTTGGGTTTTCGGGTGCTTTTGGTTTGTAATCCAGGGTTTCGGGCTTCATAGTTGTAGTTGTCTGACTTGTCTGAGTTTACATTCCAGGGATCCGTTGACACGGCAGCCGCCAGGGAAGACACATGACCGTGTTAAACGGCACCTTCTAGTGAGCTTTAAACGAATGGACTTTAAGCTCTGACCGCTCAGTCGCGATCTAATTCAAGGCCCTCCTTAGGGCATGAACAGGTCTCGATGTCCGCTAGGTGCAAGGAGCCTCCGCTCCGGGAACATTCCCACCCAGAACCCAAGTCCGACCTCTCTCTCTGGTTCATGGCGGTCCGCTTCGGATTTTGTTTGAGGAGAATGTGAAAGGTCCGTGGTGCTGGGCCCATTACTTGGAGGTTTGGTACTTTGCAAGCTGCTTGTAGTGCGCTTCCGAGGTGCAGAAGGTATGCTACGCGCACGAGGGAACCCTGAACAAGTTCTTAATTGATGACAAAGGCATGCAGCGGCCCCAGCGTTGGTGCTCAGCAGCCTGCATCATGCTCTTCAGGATCCTAAGCCTTAAAGCCCAAAGCGTCCACAAGTGTCCACAAGTGCCGAAAAGTCCAAACCCTAGCGCCCTGGAGTTTTCGCTGTCTCTGCCAGTATGTGTATATATATATATATATATATATATTATGTATATACACGCATACACACGTACATAAACATATGTGTACATAATCTCTGTATCCGCATATGAATAAACAAGCGAATAAGTATATGCATGAATGGATTGATGGATGGATTGATGGATCGGATGGATGGATCGGACATATATATATATATATATACACACACACATGTATACATGCATACATCAATGCAAAGTATTTGCTTGCGTTTTTTCTCAAGGCTCTTCCTCCTGGTCTTCGGCTTGCCGCCCCTGGTGCACCCAGATGACCCTGCAAGGGCCGTGCTCGCCAGCATGGAGCTGGTCCAGGCGAATTTTTTGGAGCCTCCTCTTTTTGTGTGAGGGGAGCATGCTTCTCAAGCTTCTTGGTTTTTCATGGTTTTGTCAATTTGCAGTTTTCATGGTGTTTATGTCATTTTTTTGAAGGGGCCGGGGTTGGGGTGCCTTGGGGGGTTCTCAAGCCGTGGACCGCAAGGCCTGCACCCAATTCCTTCAAGCCTAGTGCCTACACCCACCCTAAACCCTAAACCCTAAACCCTCAACCGAGCGCAGGTCTTCAAGAGATTGGAGCTCGTGGGGCGGTTCGGGGTCACAACTGGCCGAAGTTACTGTGGAGTGGGAGCCCCAGTTGTTTTTTGGTTCACCATCACCGGATGGAACCTGCTGTTGTGTAGGGTCCGAATATACACCCTAGGACCCTAGTCGAACTAAAACTTCATAGAGGCGTTTCCAAAAAATCGTTCTAGTAGGTCCTGGTAGGGCTTCTTGGCCCTGCCACGGCAGCCTCTCCACGGCTGAGGTCTGTGGAAGCGCCAAGCGCATGGAGTACACAGCTCCCCGGACTCTTTTAGACCGTCGGACCACCGCGTCCCTCAAGAACCGTGCGGTTGTCTGTATGATGTTGTGTTGTCGTTCCTGATGTGAGATCAGATTAAATGTTGAGTGCCAGGTTCTTGGCGACTGCGTGAACTTATCAGCACGGTTGATGGCATTCCCGGCACGTTTGGCGTCCTGATCTGCTGTCCGTGCTCCATGAAGAGTGAGGCCCCTCTTCTTAGCCCTCGGCCGCCAACCCAACCCTTCCGTGGCAGGCCAATGCTCCGCCTTTGGGAGTTCTGACGGATGAAGAGACCAGCAGACACTCGACAGGCGCGCTTGTCTGGGTGTTCCAGTAGTGGGAATCGAAGCTGAGAAGAAAGCCCAGAGGCCTACAGTAATCCCCGGACCCTATAGACCATGGAGGACAAAGCCTGCCCCTCTACCAAAAAAACCCTAGTCCCTAATCCACAAAGAAAAAAACCTTCTGTTTCGCGCTTGGCAGGTGAGATTGACTTCAAGCCCCTGGCACCCATCAAGGCTGAGGGCTTGGGGGAAGGGTTCAGGGCTTTTTTGATGCAGCTTGACCGTTTGCGGTTTTTTGGGGTGAGAGGGTGATAGGCTTTAGCAGTAGGAGCTTCTTGCCCCGGTAGCAGCAGGTGAAAGGAAAGACGAATCCGATCTCCATCTTTCAGCCGACTCTGCGGGAGGCAGGGAAGATCCATCCGTGGAAGACTGCTGCTATTGCTGATGGACAAATGCTTGCAGCACCTGAAGCCCAAGCAACCTAAACAACAGGGAAATGGCATGTGATTTTTGATGGATTATGCAAGATTTTCTTTATCCTGCAGGCAGCGATGGCAGTGGGTGCCGCACTTACTACTGCATCTCAAACACACGGCCACGGCTCAGGGAAGCTTTGTGTCTCGGAACGCCACTGGGTAGCCTTGCGAGGTATCACCGCGGATCGGAAGATCCGGTTTCCCTGGTATGCCGCACCCTCAACGGAGTCTGCCTGCGAACGCTTGTTTCCTCCTTCCCTCCCTCCCTGCCTCCCGCCCCCCTCCCTCCCTCCCTCCCTTCATCCCTTTAGCCCCAAGATTCCTGAAAGGAAGAACCCCTCCGAGTACCCCTGAACCAGGGACCTTGAGACCTTAAGCTCACAAATCCTTAACCCGAAGCGCTTTCTCAAAAAAACCGGAGCCTGAAAACAACCACCGAGCACCTTGAAACCTTCAACCAAGGACCCTTCGGGTGTAAAGATTTGGAACCCTCGGGGACTCAAAGGAGCCTTCTTCTAGCTATGAAGGCACCCACCTTGTAGAACCCGCAAGGAGGCCCGATTCACTTCTTAGCAGCTATTCAGCCCGATGCCTTGAAAGCCCTATGCCCTAAAACCCCAACAAACCCTTAACTTGAAACACCCCCTAACTTCCCAAATCCTAATCCTAAACGCCCTAAACCCTAAAAGCCCTAAGCCCTAAGCCCTAAGCCCTAAACCCTAAACCCTAAAAGCCCTAAACCCCCTAAACCCTAGAAGCCCCCAGCCCTACAACCCTAAACGCCATCCCAGAGAAAAGGACAACCTCCTGGACGGCTCCACGCTGAACTCCAAGGATGCCATGGCCACCTCGAAGCTCAAGGCTTCCCCTGTTTCTGTAATTTCAAGAGGGTTAGAGTTTAGGGTTTCTACGGGTTTAGAGGGCTCCACTTTTTTTCGGGTGGTGGTGGGGGGATTTCTTATGGTTTTTGTTGTGTTTGTTTGAATGCTTCGTTTTTGGTTAAGTAGGGTTTAGGGTTTAGGGTTTAGGAGTCTTAAGACTGTTTTGGGTTTGTCGGGGTCCATGAGGCTTTTTCAGGCTACCGCAGGGTTTCTAGAGAGCTGTGGGGCTTCCGTTTTTTGTCGAAATGTTTACGGGTAAACAAAATGGTTGCCGGGAGACTTCTTCTAAGGGTGCATACCTCTCGCTTCTTGACATGCTGTTATTTTTGGTGTTGTTCTTGAACTATTATGTGTTCTTGATCCGTTTATGATCACTTTACGACCATGTCTATGCTCAAGGCTAATATTGTCCGCATGAGTCACTCTAGTTGCAATTTCTTACTCCATTGTCAGTGCTTTGTGGTTTTGATTTATCATTCTCTTCTTGTTCTCATCGTGTGTGAACCCCAAGCCCCTGAGCTCTGAACCCTTACACCCCTAAAGGCTTTAAACCCTAAAGGCCCCAAACCCAAATCCCTGGGCCAGCCCTTAAGCCCTGGGCCCGAGGTGCAGAGCCTCTGCTCCATACAGAAGTGGCCGCCGAATATGAAAGTCGCAGAGATGCTGGGAAGCCCTTTCAGCAAGGCACTGGGGCATTGAAATCCTAAACCCTAAAAGCAAGGCGTTGGGGCATGAGCCGGACCGCTCTCAAGGGTTTTCTTGCTTAGAGGTCTAGGGCTTCAGGGTTTAGAGTTTAGGGGTTTGGGGGTTTAGGGCATTCCAAGTGAATACCTCACGAGGCACAATCGTTCGACGGGCATGCCTGTGTTGGAGCGGTTAGGCAAAATGCATTTCAGGTGACTGACAGGCTTCTTTTACGACGGTTTGCAATCCCACCACTAATGCCACTGCTGCTAGGCGTCGAGTAAGTCTTCGCATGATCGCGATGTTACATGAGTTGCAGGCAGCATCATCAGTTGGCAAGGTGTCAAAGATCCGCCCGCCAAGAACAAGACTGCTGACAGCAAGCAAAGAGTCTATGCTCGTTACAGCACCAACGCGGTAAATAATGATAGTATGCACAAGGTGAATGTAGCAATAATGATAATAACCGCAGCAGAAAAAAGCGGCTTAGTCTGAGAAATGTGAGATGTATCCATTACAGCGAGGTATGCCCCAAAGTTAGTAGTGAGGATAGTAGTCGTGGTAGTGCTGATCATCTTAGCAGCCATAGTCATATCTGCATCGACCCCAGAAGAACCATGCACAAGGCACCCAAACCCTAAACGCTTCTAAACCCCAAACCCTGAACCCTAAACCCTCAAACCTACACCCGAAACCCAAACTTACAACCCAAGCGAAACCCTCAAGCCCCAAAGCCTAAACCCGGGAACTGAAAGCCTTTAGCCCCAAAACTATACGACCTGCAACCGCCTACCATATACTATACCCTAAACCCGCCTATCAAAACTTGTACTAAAAAACCTACAAGCCCTTACAACCCCTTATCAAAACCAAACCTTGAAAAAATCAAGCCTAAGCCCCTATACAAAGCTGTAAAGTCCCAAACCGAACCTTTACTGTGTGGACAACTTTAGAAACCTGCGATAAAAGCTTCGCCCTAACCTGTGAGGCCTTGCACGCACCGGACCAAGTTGTCGGGGCCTCCACGCCCACCCCTCGCATGAAGGCGCAGCTGCTGGTCAGAAGCTAATATAGGGGCCTAAATACTTACCTATACTATTTTTGGGGTTCCTTATTATAAGTATAGTATAATGGGCCCCAAGACCCTATTCTAATTATGAAAGCCCCTATAGTAGGCCCTTTGGGAATTCTAGTAGGGTTTCTTGAGGGTTCTAAGCGGGTTCATAGGATTTTTGCATTTCGAGATTGGTTTGTACACATGCGTATATAGAGACTGTTTAGGGTTTGTTGGTACATGGGTTTATAAGGGGTTCGGGTAGAGGGTTCAAGAGTTGCGGTTTAAACTTTAGCTCTAGATCTGCATACCTCGAGGAAATCTTCCTAACCCCAACTCTTCAATACAGGGATCTCGGGGTCTTTGGCGTTTTGCCACACCTTGGGGGTCCCCACCTAAATTTTCAAAAGCCTTTGCAACGTTGAATCACAAAGCCTCCCTGTATAAACCCGAGAGCCTACAGCTCAAGAAATCCGAGAACGCAAGCCTTGAAGTGCAGGGCACTACGCCCAAGGCCAGCCAGCCTAAGGCTCCAAGTCGCCGAGGACCCAAATCCCGATGCCGCCTATACCCTAAAACCCAAAGTTCTACAGCTCCAGATCGTGCAGGCTCCGGCAAACAGCCCCTTCGCCGAGGGAGGTTTGGTCGTCATCGAAGGTGCAAACGGTCGTGTCCTCGGAAGTGCTTAACTTACCCATGTATCGACCTTTTGTTGCATTTTGTTTAGGATGCAGACCTGAGCGACGCGTTGACACAACTTCTTGGGAAACTGTTGTCTCCAAAACGTCATACAAGCATGGAGTAGCAGCACTGTAGGAGCAGCAGCTCGAGTAGCAGCAACATCAGCGACAGTAGTAGTTGGGGAAGTGGCGACGGTTGTGACTGTGGCAATGGCAGTGGCAGTGGTGGTGGTGCTGGTGGTGGTGGCGGTGGGTGCAGTGCTGGTGCTAGTTTTAGCAGGGCTGGACGGAGTCGGAGTAGGATTTGGAGCAGGTTTTATAGGGCTTTTATAACTTATATTTTGTAGAATGGCGGAAGAGAAGGAGCAGGACCAGGAGTGAGAGCGGTGGTATACTAGTTTGACATCGACCTACTCGTCGTTGCAGTTGTAATCGCTGCTGTAAACCTCCTAGCAGTCGGATATTTGTCGTAGTTGTAGTGGTGCCAGCAGTCGTATTCGCAGTCACAGTCTTCAAGCCTCCGCCACCGCTGCTGTCGTCTTCGTCGTCGTCTTTGCAGTCTAGTCCTGCATCAAGCAGTGTTGGTACCAGTAGCAGCACTCACAGGCCGGAAGCAGGACTAGCAGTAGGAGTCAGAACACTGTTGAACCTTTCTTATCCGTCAAAGTACATGCATTCCCATGTCTGGGCAGCTATAACAACATTGCTATCAACAATGTTTTGGTTCCTCGATACGACAAACGAATGGTCATAACATCAATCCTTGCTGATGGTTCCATTGTTTTCAGGATGCTTCGTTATTTTTCGAGGGTTTTGTGCTTTCATATCGTTGTTTTTTCAGAAGCGACCACGGACCCTCGATTGGCCGCTTCTCAGGTTTGGGGAAAATCGAGCTGGCAGAGCACATCGCCACTCATTGCGCATTGCAGTCTCTTGGCCTGGAGGAGCATAGGCCCTGGTGCTGCTCATCCTCTCTGAGCCCAAAGCCCAAACCCCGAGCCCCAAGCCTCATCGAAACCCTGCTACCCTTTGCGCTACCAGCTTTCTCCCAAACCTTAAACCTTATGACCCTGCGCCCTGCCTCAAGCCGACATCCCCTTAAACCTTGTCACCATGCTGCATCAGCTCTATTCTCTCTCTCTCTCTCTCTCTCTCTCTCTCCCTCTCTCTCTCTATATATATATACACACACAAATGCATATGTGTATATATATATATATATTTATGTATTTATGTATGTATGTATGAATGAATGTAGAAAAGAATTCCCTTCGATTGGGCCCAGGTTTCAGACGCTGCCCGTCTTCGGCTCGATGGGCCCCAGGCGCTGGTAATTTTGCTCCCTGCGCTCTCTTGTTTAGGGTTTAGGGTTTAGGGTAGAAAATCGGGCTTTTCGTGCTTTACAAGGGGCTCTGCACGAGTTTCAATTTGACTTAGAATCTTAGGGTCTCTGTAATCTGGAGGATCCCAAAGCGAAAAGCATCGTTTACAGAATCCCCGTCATCTCTTGCGCTTTTTCATTTTTCTGCAAGGCTAAAGAGTCCCAAAGCCGTCAAGTAAGACATTATCCTCGCGTAGAGCGGCAATCCTTCATGAGGACCTTGTGATTGTGTAAAGGTATTTAATTCTCTCTCTCTCTCTCTCTCTCTCTCTCTCTCTCTCTCTCTCTCTCTCTCTCTATTTTACTTTCATTTTGAAAAGAGCCGCTGCAAATGAGGCTCCAGAGAATTAATAACGCTTAAACCCTTAGTCGTAAATTAATCCCGGGGGTCTTGTCGAAATCTCTCGGTAGAGATGTATGTATATATATATATATATATATATATATATATATATATGTATAGACATACACATATGTATACTAGTAATAGTAATAATGGTAATAATATATATATATATATATATACACATATATATGTATATAAAATCGACAGCATTAGAAGCTTCGTATTCTTCGCTTCCTGGAGCGGCTGCCAGGCCGGGGGAGTCGACCCGCATGGCCGTGGAGCTGATTCGGAGTTTGGCGCGGAGCCCAGTGTTCACGATCTAGGGATTTAGGGTTTAGGGTTTAGGGTCTACAGTTTTTTAGTAAGGGCTGTCAGGTGTATTTGAAGCTAGTTTCTGTAATGTAGGTTTTTACAGGGCTTTCATAGTTGGGGTATATGGTAGTAGAAGTGTCGTCGACAGGAAGGCATGACCATCGCTTCAGGGCTTAAAGCACATTTATGCATTTTCTGTATCTGCCCGAGCATGACACGTCATATGTGTACGCACGCGCACATGATCTATGCACATACATGCAGACATACATAGATACAGCAAAACACCTGGACACACAAGTGTATGTACATATATAGATATATACATGAATATATATATATATATATATATATATATATATATATATATATATATATATAGGGCTCGAATGGCCGCAGCAGCGCGGAACTATCGGTAGCCCCAGTGCCATGAAAGGCACGCCTTCGCCTGGTGCCGCGCTTGCGAGGCGGCATGCAGATCTTTGACAAGACCCTGACAGGCAAGACGATTACGTTGGACGTTGAGGCCAGTGGCACGTTCGACAAAGTCAATGCGAAGTCCCAAGATTAAGGCAGGCATCCCGCCCGACCAGCAGCACCTGATCTTTGCTGGCAGGCAGTTTGAGTGCGGCCGTACTCTTTCGGATTACAACCTGCAGAAGGAATCGACCCTTCATTTGACGCCGCACTTGCGACGCGGCATGCAGATCTTTGTCAAGATCCTGACGCTCACCTTGGACGTTGAGGCCAGTGGCACGTTCGACACTGTCAAGGCGCAGTCCCAAGATAAGGCAGGCATCCCGCCCGACCAGCAACACCTGATTTTTGGCAGGCAGTTTGAGGGCGGCCGTACTCTTTCGGATCACAACCTACAGAAGGAATCGACCCTTCACTTGGCACCGCACTTTCGAGGCGGCATGCAGATCTTCGTCAAGATCCTGACGGTCACCCTGGAACAGCAGCTGCTACATGACGGAGTTTCGAGATTGATTAGTTTCCGACGTCAAATGCTGATGAGGGGTAATTCAAATGTACAGAGCAGTAAGAACGAACCTGCCAAGGTATTGCTTGCTGTCTGTTTAGCCGAGTAGGGCTGCCGGCTGGAATGTGGAATATGACCCTAGCCACATCCTGCGAGTATGCATTTTGAGCGGAACTGCGCGGAACCGCAGCTGCACCGCTCGCCTCCTTGGACATGATTTTGCACTCACCCTTGCTGCTTAGTGTTTTTGTGTTTGGACAGTTGGTTACCTTTTCCGCGGCCCAGTGCGTGTAAACGCTGTCACTGTGCGCATTTTGTGGCCGCGTTGAGGGCTCCGGCGGTTTGGATGGCCTCTCAGGAGCCCGGTTTGGAGGAATACCTTCCGCTTTCGGGTGATCGTGTCCTGCTCTTCCGTTTGTTACCCTGAGAGCACACCACCAGTCACTACTGTAGTCGTGGATTTCTGCTCCAGGGTTCTGTTCTCGGTGGCTTTTTTGGTAGCCCGCAAGGGATACCAGGCGTTTGAATCAGCCAGGTCCGTGGCCTTCTTTGGCAAAGCCTGAAGGTCTGCAGGAGTGCTGCTTTAACTTTGATGTTGGCTCCGTCTTGTCTTGATTTTGCATGTGCTCGGGGATGGCTTTTCTGCCTTAGGCGCCAGTTAAATCCTCGAACATGTGGTTCCCAGCCTTAGCGCATACTGGTACGTGTCCAGATTTCTGCGCGAGGATTCCCTAATTAGATGCAAGCCAAAGGGCCGCGTCGCTACGACTCTTCGCCCGAAACAGCAAACAAACAGCAAAATATATATATATATATATATATATATATATATATATATATATATATATTTATATGCACACATACATGCTTGCATGCATGAATGCATACATACATACATACATACATACACTGTCATGCATATACGCACATCTACGTTTCGTATGCGTTTACATATACCTGTACCTATATTTACATATGTATATACACACATATGTGCACATGTACTAGTATACACACATGCACATGCACAGATGTCTACGTAATACATACACGCACATAGACATAGACATATAGGTATACATAGAAAGATATAGCCATGTACTGTAGCAGGTCGTGTGTCCAAATAAAATAGTATAC
Organism: Symbiodinium sp. CCMP2592; assembly: GCA_905221615.1. NCBI lineage: Eukaryota > Dinophyceae > Suessiales > Symbiodiniaceae > Symbiodinium > Symbiodinium sp. CCMP2592. The sequence goes on along the minus strand of CAJNDT010006025.1, from coordinate 623,822 downwards.
ACAACCATATTGAACATATCCAGTGTATGAGTCAATAAGTGCAAGATTATGTGCCAGTTCCATGGCTGATCTCAGGTGGGGGTCTATCGCACATCAAACTCGGCCACCCCGGCCGACGATGCGCAGGCATTGACCACACTAGGTTACGGGTTTAGTATGCACAGGGGGCTTGAGTTTGGGGTTGGGGGTGTAGGGCTTTGGCTTTGAGAGATAAGGTTCAGGGTTTAGGGGATGCGGTTTTAGCGGTTCACGGCCAAAAGGGGTTTAGTGTGTGCAGGGTTCCTCATGGTGACACCACATGCTTTCACATGGTGCTCCAGTGTTTCCACACAGACGACACGTCGTGTTCAACGCGAAAGTGACTAAGTGGAGATCCCAAGCCCTAGGCCCTGAAAACCCCGAAGCCCGAAACCCTCGGAAAGACCGAAGCCCGGAGCCCTGAGCCCAGAAGCCCTTTGCCATGAAGCCAGGCTCTCGAGAAGCTGATGCCGGCACAGTATGCCGGAACCCAAGGGCAGGAGAAGGGAGATCCACGAGACCTGAAGGGTTTTAGGGGTAGAGGAGTTTAGGGTTTCGGACTGCAGGGTTTAGGCAAGGGTTTAGGCAATTGTTGTGACTTGTGCCTTTGCAGACGAGGCTGGCAGCATCAGCCTAGGCCTAAGTAAATGCTTGCTTCATGTTTCGCACTGTTTCTAGCGAGCAGCATGCCAGGAGACCCCACCTGAAAACGGACACCGACCCTACACCTTAAGCCTCAAACCCTATACCCCAAGTCCTAAAGCCCAAACCCGCTGGGGAGCTCGTGTAGCGGTACAGGTGCAGAAGCAGAAGCATTCCGAGCCATGGCAAGCTCAGAGACTCCCACAGACGCAGGGATTCCCGATGGCCTCCAGAAACGGCTGGATCTCGTTAAGCGGCAGATCGAGGAGCTCTTCAACTTGAACCGCAATTTCAGGACCAATTTCGAGCATTTGTCCGTGGCGATGCTTCACGCGCAGAAGAATCGCCTTCTCGACAACGAGGAACTCCTGAGACTGGAAGAGCTGAACAGGGCCGCTAACTCCGCAAAACATGAAGGCCTTGGGGTTGATGACGTCGGCGTCGGCGGCGAGGAGAACGAAGAGAAGAAAGACAGATTGGTGGAAGAGAAGGACATGGAAGGTGCGGGCGATTGTATCGGCGACTTGGAGCGTAGCTATGCAAAGCTGCTGGGGCGGAGCCTTGCGAAAAACGAGCCGCGGTACCGCTTCAAGCCTCGGCCCTCCAACGTGGGAAACTTTGTGGCAATCGTTTGTTTAGATGCACTGGATCCTCCGATGGAATTTGCGGGTGATTCCTTTCGACTGAAGCAAACGGCAAAGCATTCCGCTGCATTACAGGCGCTAAACTACCTGGAGCTACAGGGCCCCGACAACGTTCGAATCGCGGCTCCGAAAGTCAGCTCGGAAAGTGAACCTCAACAGATGCGACGGCGAAGGCGTTGGATGGACGTGGAGCTTTGCGAACAGGGTGCACTGGGCGCCTTTCCAGCCGAGGCGGCAGCCGAGTCGTCCTCTCTAGTCGAGGCTCCGGAAGCAATACGCAACATGTCCAACGCCAAGGGCCGACTCCTGGAGTTCCTGTCGAAGGAAGTGCGGCGGCCGCTGGAGGAGGAGGAATTTCAGTGGTCCTCCTCGTATTCGCTGAGCCAGTGCGGCTTCACTGCTACGGTTCAATTTAACGTGGAGGGCTGGGCCGTTGGGAGCTTTACAGGAGCTGCATTCGGCCGGAAGAAAGACGCGGAGCAGGATGCAGCAAGGCTGGCACTTCTTCACCTGCAGAAAACGAAAGCTCGGCGCCCACAGACACTGCCGGCGATATTGCGGTTGCCAGCCGACATCACCATCAAAACCTTGCTGGAGCGGTATTTGCCGGAGACTTTGGAGAAAGAGATGTATGAGGTGGCCTGGGAAGGTTTCATTCTTCAGGAGGCTCTGCGTCTGGGAGACATCTCGCCAAATGGGCCAAGTCCCCTTTGCCTTGTCCTCCAGCAGCGTGAGGAATGGTGAGCCCGAGCCCCGACGACTGCGACGACCTTTTGGGCATCCGGTGGTCGAACGCAGCCCAACACTGGAGCGAGCACTCTCGATCCAGGTCGCCGCGGCGACCTTCTCGCTGGTCACGCTGGTGCCGGTCGGCTGTCGCAGCCCTTCACCTACTGACCTGACGGACCTGCGCACTCCTCGGAGAACAGTTCCGGATCTCTCCTCGGGGTTCTCTTCAGATCTGTGTAGGCCCCCGAGATATTGGGACTTTTCACTTCTGCTAGAAGACTTCCATAAGACTCGATTGCATTGCATGCTTTGCTTGCTTGCCTGCCCTGCACTGCGTCTTAAGCCCTTCGGGGGTGGAGACAACGTGGGTGTCCATCCCCTTGCCGGAGGATGCCTTCCTTCCTCTCTCTCTCTCCCTCTCTCTCTTGCCCTCAACCCTGGTAAACCCGACACGCTCTACACAGCTTCCAAACGTTTTCAGGCCAGCAGCATCGACCAGCTGAAGCGGCTGTTGGCCCACGAGACGCTGGAAGATACGGCCGCCACGCTCGAGGTCGCCCTGAAGGCGACTGCAAGGGGGGGCTTGGGGCCTTTAGGGTTTAGGGACTGAGGGCTCCTTATAGGAGGCCCTTATGGGATTGTGTGAGTTTTTTAGGGGTGGTTCTGCTTCTGGTCGTGGTTCTGATCGGATTAGTAGGAGGAGTAGGAGTAGGGAGTAGGAGTAGGAGCAGGAGTAGGAGTAGGAGGGAACGGAGGCCGCCGGAGTGGTGAGGCTGAAAGCTGCTGAGGCAGCTACTGGTCATACACTTTTGCTGGTTGCGCTCATGGCTGCCACGGGAGTGTTTCTCGCAGCCACGACAGCAGTATGAACCTTTAAAGGGTTTGCGGGTGCTGAGCAGGGTAAAGTGCCGCACACTCTTTGATTCGAGAACTGTAGCTCGTGAACCCTATCCCTTGAACCCCCATCCTGTCCTACAGCCTAAACCGTTGTGGACGCAGGTGATCATCTCCCTTCTTGCTGGACTCAAGAACAAGTCAGGACGTCTCAGGGTTGCCCCTCCACTGAGGCCTAAAGAAATGGAGAGCTTTGATTCCCAGCTGGAGCCTCCACCGGAAGCCCGAAGTCATCCGAAGTCCGTATACAACCCCTATGAACAGCCCACCAAACCCCATTAAGCGAAACCCCCTACCTGTCAGAAACTTCGGTTAAACGAGCTCGCAAAAAGCCTAAGGCCTAAATGACAAGACCTCTTGGAACACTTTCTTTTGTCAGAAGCCTATTTACACTCTTCTTTCAATCCTAGAGCCGGAGCCGCGAACCTCTCGGTTCTGAGGCTTTTCCGGGGTTTGCTGTAGGGCTTCTTGTAGGGTTCTACTGCAGCCAGGTCTAAGTAAAGGATTAAGGAGGTCAAGGATTGGGTTTAGAGGACTTCACGGAGTTTTGCAGGACTTGCCTGGGTTTGGAAAAGGGGTTGTATAGGCTGGAATGAGGGTTTTAGGATTTAGAGTTCTTTGTGGCTTAGTCTTTTCGGACGTGGTTTCGGGTTTAGGTTCTGCAAGGGCTCTACAGGGACGTTGATAAGTTAAAGTCGAAGGTTCCGAGGTTGTATATGGGCCTAGACGGGCTCCCTGTTATGGTCCAGGGTTAGGCTTCTTTGAAGTTTGTGGTCTAAGCTTTTCCGGTGCTTTTGGGACCTCTAAAGCCGTCAACCCTAAACCCTAAACCCTCGTGTTAGGGAACCCTTCGGAATTGGCAATCAAACTCTAAGACCTCAACCAAAGCGACCGCTTGCAAAAGGAATTCTGGTGGTTCTGCAGTTCGAGCAGGCCGGGGCGCTCTAGGAGATTGTGGTTCTACAAGTGGGGTTATAAGTCTCCCTAGTATGGGTCGGTATGGGTTATAAATATAGTTACCCTACTTATAACCTCACTAATTACTACCCATGAACCTCCAAGTAGGGTTTGCGGTCTAAGCTCTTGGGTTTGCGCTTCCGCGGTTTCAGTGCGTTGCGATGAACCCCGGAAGCCCCAACACCCGAAACCCTCAACCCTAAAGTCGAAGGACATATCTTAGAAGGGGCCCTCACCCTGTAATAGTGACTATAAGGATTATATCAGGGCCCTATTATATTCCGATTATACCACTATTAAAGGGTGGGGGCCCCTTCTAAGATATAGTCGCCTTTGTAGTAGCCCTAAACCTCAGATCTACGTCACGCAGCGACGTAAGCGTTCATGCTGACTTCAGGGGACGAGCCTCTTCGAGAAAACTGCCAAGGATGACTTGGTCTGCTGCCCAGGTAGAGTAGGGTCGAGTCCGCGGTACAAAAACAGAACATAACATAATATGACATGGTGTAATATAGTATAGTATGATATACCATCATAAGGTATCGCGTAATATAACATAGTATAGCATAAGGTAGACAGGACAAGGTAGACAGCATGTGTACTAGCAATATCCTATAAGGCTTAAAGCTTTGCAACTGCTCTCCACTGGCGTTCATGTTGCTGGATAGGGGTGTATGAGGCTTGACAGTTTGTGTTTTAAGGTGCTTTTTGGTATAGACTTTTTGTTAGATGTTGAGGTTGATGTTGGGGGCTTAAGGTGGTTGTGTAATGCGCGGAAGACAGCCGGGAGCTGCGTAAATCTAGGTGGTGGTGGGGCAGTGATGACTCCTCCAATCCCTAAACTCGAAATCCTACATCGTAAACCCTAAGCCCAGAACATTAAGCCCCCAAAGTCTCTCTCAAGCTTCAGCCTCCTAAGCCCCCCCCAAAAAAAAATCTCCCCATCGCCGAGGCGATCTTCTGGAGATTTACCTCCGAACTCAGCATCCTCATTGCGAAGGCAGCCAACTGCTAGTGTGTAGGGTCTACCTGTAGCCGGAAAGACCTACCTTTTTGGGTTCCCTATTATGGTTTCTATATATAGTTCCTTGAAACGGTAGGTCTTTTCGGCTAGAGGTAGGGTCTGGATTTAGGGCATAGGGTTGAGGGATTTGCAGGGCTAATGTTGCAGAGCCACATCCTGCTTGACCCCAAGTACTTCTATGCCGTGGGAATTCTGGTGTATCCCGATCCTCAACCCCGAAACCCACAGGCACTCCCCCAAACCCCGTATCAAACCCGAAGCACCGTTCAGTGATCCCAACCTCTGGGACTCAAACATACAAGCTTAGTTATTTACCAGTGCTATTTCTGAGGGTTCCATATCTGTACTGTAACAGACCTTCAAAACCTACTCATACTATCAAACCCGTCCGCTAGTTAGAACACGTATCGTATACCCTTGTGATGTTATCCCCTGCAGTGCCCGTTATTCTACCCCTGACAGTAACCCGTATAGTACCCGTTCAATAGTAACCCTTGTAGTACCCTCCTTAATAAAGTATCCTTATACCGACCCTTATAGTAAGCCTTATGGTACCGCTTCACAGTACACTTTCATAGGAATCCTTAAAGTAACCCTCAACAGATCACCACTTCAAGGATCATGGGACTTAGTAACTAGGGTTAAGTTATAATTAAGGCTTATAATTACTTATAACCCCTCTTAAGGTACTTATAACCATAATTACTAAGTCCCATGATCCTCCCATTATAGACTGACTCCTTCCCTTGAAGGAACCCGATTATAGAACCCTATAGTACCCGAAAAAGGCACACAGCTCAGTTCGCCGCAGGAGAGGTCGATCAGCGGCCTGGTGCTTGTACGAGAGGCCCCATCTTCTTTGGTGCGCGCTTAGAGAAGGGTTTAGGGGTTTTAAGCGCTTTACTGTAGGGCGTTTAGGGAGTTTAGTAAGGAGTTTAGGGAGTTTGGGGAGTTTTTGGGTTTTAAAGTTTTTAGGGAGTTTGGGGAGTTTAGGTTCTTTACTTTGACTGGGGCTTTAGGGTTGATAACTTGGGTATGTTTGGGGTGCAGGAAGTACAAGAGCTACCGCAACTGCAGCAACTGCAACCAGCGGTGAAGTAATCGTGAGGTACTTCTCGAGTCCTGGTATCATGAAGGTTTCAGCAGACAGTTTTGTGCAGGCACGGTACGACCAGCAGTGTGTCAAAGACGCCGCTGCAGCCGGGACCTTGCTGACTCTCAAGGGCCTCAATGACTCTTGGCTGGCAGAGTAGACCCTCTTAACCCTAAACCGTGAAGCAAGCTTGGGTCTCCTCCGACTCTAAACTCCCTCCCTTCCTTGGTCATGTGGGTTTCCATGTGACGACTGTGACACGAATCGATATGGCGGGGATGTCCATTGCGCGAGGCATCCTTAACTTGCATTCAACTTCCCGGCTTTGAATCCGAAGCTCCTGCAAGCAGAAACCCAATCTCCAAGCCCCGATCTGAATAAAAACCTAAAGCCTTCGAACCAGGAAGAGCATATCCTTGAGTACATGGCCAACTACCTGGGCATCCCAGAGGAAGCCGTGCCACCGCCGCTGAGACGTTTCGTTTCACAGGCAGGGCTGGGAGAAAGCCAGCCGACACCAACCACAACAACCTTAATTGAGAAACCGAAACCCGCCCTTAAGGCAAAGTCATGGTAAGCCCACTATGAGAGTAACTCGGTCACACAGTCATGCGGAAAGTCTTCAATGCGGTAAGTTGCGATTGCACAGCTACTACTCATGTGGATGGTGCTGATCCAGCTATTGCTACCTCCTGCGCTGCCCTCGACTGCTGCGATGCTGCTGCAGCTGCTGTCGCTACCTCTGCCGCTGGTGCTTGTGCTGCTTCCTGCTTCTGCTACGACGACGACGGCGGCAGCCGCCGCGGAGGCGGGGACAGTGGCGATGGCTGTTGCTGTGGGGATGTCGACGACGACCGCAGCAGCGAAGCGGAATTCTGGGAGTCGCTGTAGCAACAGTGTAGTGGTCTACTTATGCAATCTCAGAGATTACCCGAAATCCGGGTACGCTAGGGCCCTAAAGCCTAAGCCAGGTAACCATGGGCAACCCGCTCTACATCCGTGAAACCTTGGACCAGCTCAGCGAGGAAAACGTCCTCAAGGCACATCGACATGGGGTTTTAGGGTTTAGGGCTTTGGTGTCTTAGGGTTCTGGGGCTTTAGGGGTTGTTGAGGTCAAGTTTAGGTCGGGTTCTAGTGCCATTCGGGGAGACGCTCGGTCGGAACTTCCCATGTCGGCTTAGGGTTACGGATGGTCTTGTGCTCTCCTGTCGAACTTCCTTATGTGTCGTCGGGTGGCAGGGGATCAGGCGATGACGTCCGGCTCGGATTTTGGACGTATGATGTGATGTGATGTGACGCGGGTGATGACCATGACGACGATTAGGCTGATGATGATGATGGTACGCCGTCATGATGGTGCAGCGAAGATGATGACCTGCTCCTATCGCAAGCGTGCAGGGGATGCGCCATGTTGATCCGACCGTGCATCTTACACATCTCTCAAAGATACTTGACTTCGTTTTTCGTTCTAGGCAAAAGCGTCCTCAGCCTTTCGGATGCTTTCTGATTTGCAGGCTTGTAGGTTTTTTTTGACCTTACGGGTTCATGCGAGTCATGGGCTTAGATTTTCGGTTTGAGGGTCGTGAGGTTTGGAGATGTGGGTTTAGTTAGAGAAGGGAAAGGGTTGGTGTCGCATTGGAGATTCCCTGACTAGCTAGAGGTTTCCAACTGCTTCGGCACTGTTTCGTGAAAGTCGGAGCCGCTAGCCGAGCGAAGTGGCTGAGTTTGCTCTGTGTTTTCAATCGGGACTATAAGGGTTACTATAAGGGATCTATAATATAAGGGTACTATAATATAGGGGCCAAAATAAGTACCAATACTGTTGCACCAGCATCAACTTCGGACCCCTGTGCAAAACCTATATCTTGCCGCCCTTACAAATCCCCCTTTACATGGGGACCTTAAGAATTAGAAGAGGGTTTTTGGGGCATAATATATGAAAATCACAATAAGCAACGCGCCCAAAATAGTATTGGCAATTAGTTTTGGCCCCTATATTGCAGTACCCTTATAGACCCCTTACGGTAACCCTTGTCGTCCCCTTTAAGGAACCCCCGAAAACCCCCAGGACCCCCAGAATCCCATGAGCAGCCGTCGCAGGTGAAGCCTGGTACGTCAGCGACCTTGATCGGGGCGCTCGAAAAAATAGACATCTCTGTCCGGGCCCCCAGGGTTTAGGGTTTAGGGTCCCGGGGTGGTTGTGGTTTTTGGAGGTTTCAAGAAATGGTAGCGACTGTATGAATGAAGAGCCCGAATTTCTTGGCCTTGAAGTCGTGCAAGATCCTGGAAGCTCCGCGTGAGGAGTATACCTGTGAAAACCATCTACAGTGCTTCTGTGTGGAAGTTCCTGTGTCATGCAGATCGCAAGGTGGAAGGTGGTAGTAGTCCAAGTTTCCTTCCGTACTTCCTGATGGTGCCTGATGCTTTCAGACCGTCTTGATCAGCCAAGAAGCTGCGATCCTGCTTTGGAAGCGAAAAACTTGCTCGCTGCCAGCGGTGGCAATGATACCGGTGGTGGTGATCGTGGTAGTGATAGTCTCAGTAGTGGTCGTCGTGGTGTTGGCCACGGTGGTCTCGCTGTTGTGACGCTTGATAGCTGCTGTTTACCGTATCAGCAGTGCTAAAACCAAACGCAGAGCAAGAGCTAGCAAGTGTACTTGTGAAACAGCACTGCTGAGGCTCCGGTTTGATCAGGAAACCGTGCTGATCAAGATGTCCAGGTCATCTCTCGCCCTTTCCCGGTCGTCGAAGCCCTGAGGCCAAATCCTAAACCCCAGACCCCAAAATCCTGATCCTAAAGGCCAAAAACCAAACCACAAAGCTCAATGACCCAGAACCCTAAACCCCTTAAGCCTGAAAGTCCTGTCCTCGCCTCGGCCCTACCCTACAACCCACACCAAGGCCTGGAACCACACTGCCATGGTGGGAGGAACTGTCTGTAACATCGAGTCCCTGGACCCAATCGAGGCACATCACAAATGAGGGTTTTTGCGGGACTTCGCAAGGGTGTCTAGAAGCATGTAGTAGGGTTTTGTATGGCGCATGACATAAGGTAGGGGTCTCGAGTGTAGGGGTTTTAGATTTTAGGGTGAAGGGTAGGTTTCATGTTCAGGGTTCAGGGTTTTGGGGTTTAGGGTTTTGCAGTTCGCGGCTTGAGGTCTGAACGTTTTTGTAAGAAGATCCCTTCACAGTCCATCGTTTAGTATTTTAAACTGCGAGAGATTTCCCGAAATTCTATGACGTGCTTTTTCGTCTCTGGTCTAGGGTTTAGGTGTTCGGAGGTTGGGGTTTTGGGGAGTGCGGTTTCGGGGTTTCCGGCTTCGGTGTTGGCTCACCCGAGGAACATCTGCTTTTGGTGGTTCTCCCGTTTGCGGTGTTGAGAGATTCAAAAGAGCTCTTATGATTGGGAGTTTACTTAAAACCCTGTATAGATAGCATGCATGACCATGATATTGCTGCTGTCCCCCTCGGTGTTAAGAAGAACTTGACAGCTCCGGATCACATGAGTTGTCATTGTCTGTGTCGAAATTGCAGAAGCCGTGGTGAGAGTGATAATGGTACCTGCCGCACCCGCTAACCCCCTTAAGAAGCCCGCTTTTGCTCGGCAGATGGCGGCCTTGAAGATGTCCACTTGCTTCGAAGGGCCGTTCACGCTTCCAGATCTGGCAGCAAGACGGGCCCTCAGAAGCTAGCGCTTGCGGGCTTGGAGGTTTAGAGTTTAGGGTCTATGGTTTAGGTTTGAGGCTTAGGTTTACAGTGTATGAGCAAGCAGAACGGTCATACGGGCGCTCAGGGCTCCTTTAACGGTTCCCTTACGGGTTATTACAAGGGTTTGGAGAGTTTAGGGTTTAGGGCTTTATGGTATTGTGGTTTATTACCGGGATTGTATACTAGTTCTTGTAGTTTTTCTATAAGACCTTTTAGGCGTAACTCAAAGAAAGGGGCTCTACGGCTTGGTCTACAGGGTGATCAGGATCTGGTCCTCCACATTGTTCTCATTGTTGCGATTGGCCGTCCTCCCGGCACGGTTCTTGATGCTATGCCGAGCAGGCCGCAAGCGAGGAAGATTTTCCAGTACCCTGCCCTCCAGCCCCGGTCCAGCCCATAAACCTTAACCCCTAAACCAGAAGCCCTGAGGCCCCTGAACCCCCCAAATCCCCGAAACCCAAAACCCCTGAACTTCAACCCCTGAGCCCCCCAAGCTCTTGACTTTGAGGCAACTGCTCGCAATGGGGTGGGTCGACGCACTTTGACTTGCCTCCGCCTTGGGGGCTCCGGCTCGGTCCGCTGGGTTGAGGGTTCAGGGTATAGGGGCTTACATAATGACCCCCAGTACCAGTACCATTTTTGGGGGCCCCTTCTTATAACTATGGTATAATAAATCCCCTATATTAGGATTTGGGATTTTAGGGTTTTGGGAGGTGTAGGCTTCGGGTTTACGGGCTTACGGGGACCTGTCTTGGGTGCGAGTAGCAAGAGAAGCAATGGTTGACCCACGGGTCACTGGCAACCAGTAGTCACAGACACAACGCAGACGTCTGAATAATTTATAACGGTATTCCCTCATTGCCCCTGTTCTAATTGCCAAGGCCCCTATGTTGCTGTGGTGGTAGCACCATCGCTACGTGCCAAACAGACATGCCACACACAAAGGTGATGTTCGTGGCTGTAGAAAAGTGGCCATAAAGCAGGGTACTTCGAAAACCCATGTCGATCACGAGAATACTGCTTCTACTCCTCTACCTCGGGCTGGTGCTCTTGCTGGTACAGAGAAAAACTCAGATTAACAATGCTGTCCAACGGCAAACCACAGCAGTCACACTCGGAATCATCCCTAAGCAGGCACGGCTTTAGAAGCACTAGTAGGGTTCTCAGTTTGCATGGGGATGTTGCTGAGCAGCAAATGGCACTCTGTGCAACATCACCACCTAGACTGGAGAGCTTGGCCGGACGGCCTGTGTGTTTCAAAGGCAGTTGCAAGACCTGTAACCGCATCATGGCTGCTCGGATTGTAGCAGGAACTGAAGCACCTGGAGCCAGCAAAGGCATCAAAGTTACGAGAAGCATTGGCCAAGCCACACAGCCCTGACAGCGGCACAACACTGAGGTTGCGCCTCTTCAGAGCAACCAGAAAATTGGTGTCCAGAGGCTTCATAGACAAGGCACCTTGGCTGCGAACTTCGGACATGCACTTGGTATAACAGTTGTAGGCGCACAGTCTGAGACGGCCGTTCGTGAAGCTGGCTAAATTACCACTTTCGTGTCGGATGTATGTCTTAAATCCTGAAACGGGTCCTAAATGCTTCGCTGATCGTCTGGGAACCTCCGCGGGCTAGGGAGGGCCAGGCCTCACATGGACCAGCTGTTCAGTGGTGTAGATGGTCAACAGCAGCCCCAAAGCCGTGTAGCCTCTCTTGACGCTAAGCCACACCCAGACCCCTGAACCCCAAACCCTAAACAATCAAAGCCTGATACCCCACAAGCTCTAAATCCTGATAAACCTTTATAGTAGAACCCCAGCAAAAGAACCTTTATGGAAGCCTGTAAGCCCTTACAGTATCCCTTAGAGCAACCCTTCTAGAATCCTTTTTTTAGCAACCTTTACCGTCCTTCTAAGTAAGCCTCTGTAGGAACATTCAATTTACGCCCCTTTTCCTGCAGGTGCCTCCCCCGAGGGAGAGCCCTCGGAGTGCCGGCAGCGACAATAACTTCGGGGCAGCTGGGCCTGGAGAGCAGACTCCAGGGGTTTAGGGTCTTTACGGTCTTTCGGGTTTAGGGGTTTCAGGTTTAGGGGTTTAGGGTCTTTATGGCTTTAGGGGTTTAGGAACGGTGTAGGGTTTAGGGCCGCGAGGTCGGATTCTTGAGGGTTTGAAGGTTTGTTTTGGTTGGGCTTTACACAGAGTTTCATGGGGCTGTTTAGGGCTCTTTATCGTAAGCCAAGGTTGCTATTCACGGGCTTAGGGTTTGAGGTTCAAGAGTGTGAAAGGTGTAGAATCGCCAAAGCCCCGAGAGTTCTCATTGGGGTTTCGGACCTCCATGTTGCTGTGGGATTTGGATTAACCCATCTTGCGCAGAACAGGAGATGACTACTCCTGCCAAGGCTCCCTGCTCCTGCTCCCACCACCACCGCCACCAGCACCACCAGCACCACTGGCACCACTACCATCACCCAGTGACGACGACGACAGTTACCGTTACTGTCACTGTAAGCCAGTGTTAGTGCTACTGCTACTGTGACGACGGCGATGACAACTATGGTACTCATACATGGACCCCTTACGACGATGCTCGTAAGAGGCCCTCAGAAAAGCTTAAGACAGCCTCAACGAAGCCTTCGATGGCCTGCAATAGTGCTTCATAGCCTCGTGAGCCCTATAGAACCCTGAATCATTCAAAGCCCTGAAAACTAAAGCCCTAAACCTGTACGCCTAAGGACACCGAGTACTTCTTCATGCAAAGTGCCCTGATCCGAACGGTTGGCGCCTCCATGGTGCTCGAGGTCAGCTTCTTCCGCTGTTATGCTGGGTGTTGGGTTGAGTTCTCTCTGGGGTTTCAATCAAGAGGGTTGCAAGGTTTAGGGCCTTAGGCTGAAGTGTGTTTGGGTCACGGATGTCGGATTTTAGTTTTGGGTTGGAGGTGTCGGGTTCAGGGCCTGAGCTGTCATTCTGTGCTCCACTGCTCGTGCTGCAACCGTTGTCAAGGCTGCTATCGCTACCTGTTGTTTTTTCGCCTCGGTCGTCTTTCTCAGAAGAAGAGGGGATATGAGGATTGACGTGGCTGTGATCCCGCTCTTGATCAGAAAGCTGTTGAGGGTAGAAGCATTGAGTGATGGGTGATGATTGCAGATGTCGATGCGATGGCGGTGGTGGTGGTGGTGGTGGTGGTGGTGACGATGGAGAGGATGACAACGGTTACGACGACGGTCCTACTCCGTCTCCTTCTCCTACTCTTGCTCCTACTCGTACTCCTACGACGACTACTTGTTCTACTGCTGCGACTGTTGGTGGTGACATTGGCTGGGACCAGTCAGAATTCTATTACCCTCGGCTTTACGCTTGCTTGAGAACGATTGTTTAGCATCTCTGGGCCATCCCGTGTCAGGCGCAGAGAAAGTCAGTGAAGCGAAATGCTTTGATCGACAGAGCCCGGGCCCTAGCAAGGGAAGTTGCAGCCTGGTTTCTGTACCGCGCAGCAGATGCTGGAGAGCTGTGGCATGCTCTGCAGCCAAGGTCCTAAAGCAGGATCTGCCGGAGCGAATGACGGAGCTGGCTGCCAAGAAGTCGAGACCTCGGTGGGCCAACACGGCAAGACAGCGCTGAGGGATTTGCAAAAGTGATCGTAGAGCATCAATCATGCAGAGCTCTGTTCCACATGCAAAGACGCAGGTATATATACATATATATATATATACACACATAAGTATATATATATATATATATATATATATATATATGTACACATCTATTTATTATGTTATATATATATACATATATTTATAGAGATAGCCCTGAGAGTGCATAGGCCGGAGGCCTGAATACCGAGAGTCTGCACCCCCCCCCAAGGTCGGTGCAGCACATCCCTTGGTACTACGAGCGAGCACTCAGACGAATGTTGCCCTAGGCGCTTCGGAGCTTCGGGGTAGTTTTCTCGGATTTGCGTTTCAGGTCTTCTTTTAGGTTTAGGGTTCAGGGCGAACGACACACTCGCTCAGCGTTTCATATCCTGCACCCCACCAAAGCCCCAAGGCCCTAAACGAAAGGAACGCCGGACACCCCAAAACCCAAAAGCCTCACCTAAAACTCTGAATCCTGCGGGGCTCAGGGCCCACAGCCTCCGAGGCTTTATGAAGGGTTCTGGGGTTTCGGGTTTAGGATTTAGGGTGGTGGATAGGGGTGAAAGGGATTCGGAATGTGCTATAAAAGGGTTTTGAGGCTGAAGGTTGAGGGTCTAGGCGTCTTCCCGGTAAACTTGCCTGCAAGAACCGTTTGGCCTCCTGGTCAGGTTCCCGACGCGCGTGCTCAGGCCTAGCCCTAGTCCTTGAAATGCCTGTAAACCGTTTAGCACTGCCAACACCCTTGCAACGAGTTCACACAAGAGGTTTGCAGCCCCTCAGACTTCGCTTGCTTTACCCCCATCGCACCCTGAAAACCCTGGATGCCAAGCCCTAAACCTGAGACCTTGAAAGCCTAATCTGGGTTGTCCTTTGGGATTTGTTTTGATTTTCCCTACTAGTTTGTAGAGAACCAGAGGGCTTAAAGGGCAACTCAGTAGAATAGTACCCTTATAGATCCCTTATAGATATAGAACCCTGTTAAGGAACCCCTTTAAAGGAACCCCTATTCTATATTAAGTCACCAGCCCCAGACTTCGCCTTTGCGGGGCCCGGCCGGGGAGAGGCAGTTCTCGGCTCGGACGTGTAACGGCATGGCAGGCGCCGCTTGCTGGCACTGGCGGCAACGCTTGGGTGGGGGTGGGGTGGGGTTGGATTTGGGGTTGAGGGTTCTGAGGCGTTTGGGATATAGGCTGTAGGTTTTCGGGTTCAGGGGTTGAGGACATGGGGGCTTCAGGTCTTGGGGTTGCAATGGCCGTTATTGAAGGTGTTGAGCGTATCTTAACATGTGTCGTGGTGGTGTATTGTCGTCTTACAACGACTGCAAGGCATTGCTTGCAGCAGCTGGGGGTATCACTAAACTTTAAACTGTGCATCTGTAACACCGAACAGTGGGCAGGTGCTCTCCTTCTATCCTTGTTTCCATGGACAAGATGATTGCTGTACAACCGCTAACATAGTTCAACGAACTTCAAACGCATGTCTATCTGTCTGTCGGTCGCGGTCTGTCTGCATGCATGCATGCGTGTCATATATACGTACATACGTATCTGCAGTACAGTATTTACCTCCCATGTCATGACAGTATATATACATATGCAGGCATATACAAATATTATACGTACACATAGACACGCAGGCAGACATACGCCGACACAGGCCGCCTCGAAGATGTCAAATTTCCATCGTGCTGTTGTAGAGTCTTAAATCCTGGGATCAACCTGTTAACAGGATCGGCGTGCAACCCATCAGGACGTCATATTCGGCACCTGGCACAGCCCTACAGCTTGAGCCCCTAAACCACTACACGCAGGAGTTTACAAGAGTTTGACACTGTCACAGGTGTTTTGTGTGTTCATCTTGTGTGTTTATCTAGGGGTTTACCGGGTGTATGATGTAGACCGCTGATTAACACTATACTCCTTCTGACAGCAAGGGCTTTATTTAGGGTATGGCATCGAAGTCCTAAATGCCATGCCTTAAGCCCTAATAAACTGCAAGCCCATGTCTCGAACCCGTTGAACAATCACGAAGCCTTGGAAAGCCCACGAACGCCCGTAATGAAGCCCCGTCTGAAGAAAACCTATGTGATACGATGCAAGGCTCTATGCAAGCCTACACCCTAAACCCCTAAACCCAAACCCCTAAGCCCGAGGCAAAATTGCCCCGCCGATCCTCACTTCGTGCGGGGCCCGGCTTCTGGGAGGGGCCAGGAGTCGACACGAAGAGGTCGCCGAAGGATGAAAGCAATATCGGCAGTGCCTTTCAAACTGAGGGTAGGGTCTTATGATTCTACTGGGATTTAGAAGGGAGTTATGGCTGGCATTTTTTTGCGAGCGTTTCATGGCGTGCTTGTTGTATGTGTTTATGATGTTCCATTTGGTTTGTATCGGACTTTTTTTTGCAGGCAGTTTTAGCCCCGAGCCCCACGCCCCAAAACCATGAACCCTCCCCAGATTCGCCAGCCCGGACCCATTAAATCTGGGTTCTTCTTAAGGGAGATAGCTATTTTAAGTTACCATAAGAAGGAAACCTTTTTTTGCTGCAGATCCTTGCGGCTTCAAGCTTTTAGGCTAGGCTGGGCCCCTCAAGCTGGAGCCCTGGAGATATTCCAATCGCCCTGGTCAGGTGGACTTTTTCGATGCCATGCGAGCCCTCTGTAAGAGAGCTTTTTGCAAGATGCACTTTAGGTTTACGGTTCAGGCTTCTGGGTTTAGGGCTTTAAGGTTTCGGCTTGATGTTCAGGACATAGGGTTGTACAGCTTCGAGGAAGGAAGTGTCGAGGGTTCCGGCCTTCAAGATCCATGCCGCAGTGGTGCATCTTGCAGGTCTCTGCAGGGGTTCTGCCGGGCCGTGTATGGCAGAGAGTTGCGGAGCCGCAAAGAATAGTGGTTGTGTGAGCTTTTGTGAGCCCAGACCTCTTAACCTGCTTCGGGTCGATAGATTCGGTGTTTAGGGTTCGGTTCGGGGTTCTTAAGCAGGGTCCCGGGGGCCCTGAAGTCTAAACCAAAGGCCCTCAGCCCCAGATCTTTTGCGGCTTCGTCACAAGGAATTCATTTCTCCATCCCTCGGCTGCCGTAGCGCAGCCGGAGGCATTACTTTGGCGACACCGAGGCCCAGCGAGTCCGACCCCCCCGAAGAGCTGCCACACCCAAAAAGGCTCAAGCCAGGGTTGAGGGGCGGTTTCTGAGGATATCTTTCTGGGTGTTCGGGGCTTAGGGTTTCTGGGTTTCAGTGTTTAGGGCTTAAAGGGGTCATTGAGGGCTTAAGAGCTTGGGGTTGATGCCCTGGTCTCCGGTTTATACTCCGAAGCCCTTGATTAGCGGCGGAAAAACGACTGATAGTATACCCATATATTCAGTATAATGTCATATATTCCCAAATCCTATCAAGGATATAGTTCGCATGTCTCGAACTAGGTACTTCTACCTCCCAAATCGATCCGACTTACTAAGTCCCATGATCCTTCAAGCAGGGTTGCCAAAGAGAGACAGGTCTCACCCTTATTCCCGTCATGTTCGCTGCGATCTGCTTGCAGCATGGATCGGGCACTTTCCATGTGGGGGTCGCCGTTTTCCCTGAAAGAACAGCCGAGAGGATCGCCAGCAGTTTCTGCCATGCTTACCTCCACGATCCTTAGCCTCATGCTCACTATACCCCCAAACCCAGAACTGAGTCTTCGAAGCCGTCAGCACATAAGCCGTGACGCCAGCTTAAATCCCATACTCTACACTCTACATCGACGGCTTCCACCTCCACTTGGAAGTTTCAGTCAGTGGCGCGGTGGCACCCCAAAGTTGGGATTCCACGAGTTGCGTTTCACCTGCGAGGAACGCAGAGTCTCTCGCAGTGAAGGAAAATCAAAATCGTATCGATCGTCGTAGTAGTACGAAATAGTGACAAACTTAGTCAGGGTACTAGTAGTAATTGGAGAAATCAGAGTAATAGTAGGTAGCAGCAGCAGTAGCAGCAGCAGTAGCAGTAGCAGCAGCAGCAGTAGCAGCAGTAGCAGCAGCAGGCAGGCAGCAGTAACGCTTGTCTTGCTGTCAGTGTGCAATGCCTTCCACAGCCCTCCCAAGCTCTCAGCAGCCACTCCGGGCCTTTCCCACCATGGCCGAGTCCTCGGAAGCCCTGCGTCGTCTTGGACTTCCATTGCAGAGCACGTGCCCGATTCAGCTGCGTGCCTTTCCTGCGCCTCCTGCTCATGGAGGCCAGAGCGGCGGCACGGCACCTTCTGGACCCACCCGGGACAGCCCTGCAGAGATTCGGGAGGCTCGGCCAGGGCCGGCAGGGCCAGACCTGGATGCGGAAAGCCTGGAGCACGTCAAGGCCCGGATGGAGGAAGCGGTGGCTGAGCTCGGTCTGACTGCTGCGCTCCTACCTGTTGACCCGCATCCGCCTTACTATGAGCAGTCGCTGGAGTGGAGGCGTGATCGACTCGGAGCGAGCAGTGTTGAGGAGCTGTGCAAAAGTGTCGTGATGGAGAACACAAAGCTTGAAGGCGATGCTGATGGACGCGTCCGATCTGTGCTGGTGGTTGTTCAATATGTGGCAAAGCTTCACAAGGAGAAGTTAATCAAGGTCGTACAGGCCATGGAAGCAGAGAGGGGATTGCCAGCTCTGGGTAAGAAGCAGTACAACATGCGTTTGCTTGAAGGAGCTGCGTGTCAAGCAATAACCGGCTGCGGTCATAATGCCGTCACCCCGTTGAAGCAGGATCTGCCCATGATACTTAGTGATGCGATTACGAAGCTCCCTTCTGGTCAGTTCTGGCTGGGCGGTGGACATGTTGATCTCAAGCTCCGACTGCAAGTCGAGGAGGCTATTCGTGTTATGAAGATGACTGTAGCAGACGTAACCGCCTGATATCACCAAAAGGCCCAAAAGGCAAAGACCCTGTCTTGCAGATGCTGTTGGCTTTTTCATAACATTTCAGACGCACGGACATCATTATCTTCGTTTTCTTCTTCTCCATCATCAGCGTCACCATCGCCGTCGTCATCGGCGTCATCGTCATCGTCGTCCTCATCCTCTTCCTCGTTATCTCCATCTCCATCTTCTCCTTTGTCTCTACCATCACCATAGCCATGGCCATCTTTGAAGCAGGCGTGCATGTATTAGCGCTTTCAACACCGTCCTCGTCGTCATCATGACCTTTACCCTCGTCGTGGCGACGAAAGTTACACAGCCATGTTTCTAACCTGCTACATGTACATCAGCAGCCCAGACCCTAACCCTAAACCCCACACCCATACCTCAAAGCTTAAAACTATCTTTCAACGTGAACCCCAGCACGGTTGGATTCGCTTGCGAGGTACAAGAAGAATTACAAATTGGACAAAGCCGAGGCAAGCAATGCAGATCGGGAGCATTTGAGGGCTTGGGCGGCTTGGGCTTGAAGGTGCAGGAGTGTAGGGCTTAGGGCCGAAGGGCCAGGTAACAAAGCCAACTTACACTTGATTTTTCCAAGCAAAAGATCTTTCTCTTTTGCTGTTGATGATGCTAATGCGGCTGTGTTCCTCATCGAACTCCTGCTGTCGTTGTGATTGCTTCGCACCCCGGTTGTTTCGGTGTCAACGCAAGCATTCTAGAAATTCCGCCATCAGTGTCACATGCATCACTGCAAGTATTGTCATTGTTTCAAAATGGTAGTTCACTGTGGCTGGCATCATTCGTAGCAAGCTCCACAGCATAAATCCGGAAATGATCAAAGTCACTGGCGGTATCGTATGCAACACGCAGCACTGCTATCTAGATTGGCCACGATAAACACAGCTGAAGTTTCTTCCGCCTGAGCAGCAGCATAAGTTCTGGTCAGCATTAAAGCATCGCCATCCGTTTTTGCATGCTCTCCAACTTTCAGCTTCACTCTCCTCCCCTGCTCCTGCTTCTGCTACTACTGGTCACTACGACGACGACGACTACTACGACTACAACCACCACCACCACCGCCGCCACCACCACTGCTACGATGCGTCGTTCGCAGAGTAATCCTCTGACTGACGTCCTTCCAAGCAGAAAGCGATGCCCCTGGGCCCAAACGTAAGCGCCTGCTCCTACACCGAATGCAGAGGCCTTAATAATTACCTATACTATTTTGGGGTTTCCTTATTATAACTATAGTATAGTGGGCCCCAAAATGCTATTCTAATTATTAAGGCTCCTATACTAGCCAAGGAAATCCAAACCCACGAGTAGAAAGCCCTGTGCCGTAATCGCGGGTGTTGTAGTGGATTCATCTTATGTCCAATTCTGATGGTCTTTCGATACATTACGGCATGTTCTAGTATATTATTATGGTGGTACATTCATGGGATATCATGTTGTATGGTGTTATGTGTTGCATTCTGTCCAAGTCTGCATTTTTTACCGTATCATATTCTTAATATCAGAATACTATCATACTAATTTGCATTACGCTGTATTGCTTGCTGCAATATTTTCGATACTATCTTTTGGATTATACGTGACTTCTTGCAGCCCTTCCGTTCTGTCAGTTATCCGGAGCCCAGGTTGAATTCGGTGAAAGTTGTCAGGTTTGTCGTTCACCTCTAAACTTCACTTCTGGAGTGAACTAAGCTTTTCTTGACTAGCAGTGCGAAATGGCGAAACCCAAGCGGCAGCTCCGAATTTTGTCTTGGGTCATGTCTTCTGGCAGGCCGTCCTTCTTCGTTGCACCCGCAATGCCGAATTGAGGACTGGCCCTGCTTAGAAGGGGCCGGAGCAACCATGAGGAAGTTTCGCGGTGGCCACCGGCGTACTGTCTGTTCTTCCTTTGCCCTAGTTTGGTGTAGCATTGTCCTTGTAATGCTACATGTAGACACGAAATTCCCAACACCCTCAACTGCAAAGCCCCCTTCAAATCGAAATCCCCCCAAACACAAAGCTTGGAGTCCTGATCCTCCAGCCCGAAATCCACAACATCAACTTTCCAGACCCGAACTCCCAGACCCCCAAAATATTGAAAGCCCCAAAGCCCTGATCCTTCGCGGTGGGAAGGAGTGGCGCTTGGCAGGTTAAGTACCTTAACCACATGTCCCAGGCTCTTCGAGTTTCGCCTACTTGGAGGTTCATGGGTAGTTATAAGTGGGGGTAGAAGTAGGGTAACTATATTTCTAACCTATATTAGGGGACTTGTAATTCCACTTATAACGACCCATGAACCTCCAAGTAAGGTCTCAGAACGTGTTGTCTTTGCGGGTTTTGTGGCGGTTTTGTCACGGTTTCGGGTTTCGAAGGGTTTTCGGGAAGGAAGTTACTAGGGTAGTTCATGTGTTGGTTTTGAGGTTTAGGTGTTTAGAGTCTAGAGTTTAGTTTAGTACTACATGATCAGGTTTTCATACGGCTCTCATCGGTACATGACCAGGTCCTGATCAGCAGGATCACCAATAAGGGAGCCCTCATGCTTGAAAACATGTTTGACCCGAACTTTGTGTGTGCCATTCGCTGAAAATCAGCTGCAGCAACCCTAAACCCTAAACCCCAAGCTCTGAACCCTAATCCCTAACTCGAACAATAAACAAGCAACCGTCCTCAGTCCGAAACCCTGAACTCAAAGGGGCATTCTTAGAAGGATTCGGACCTTGGGTTCCATAGGGTCTTTGTTGAGCTCTTAGGATCATATTTGGATTTAATAGGTTGTTCATATTTGGGGTAAGAAGCACCTTAATCGAGAAAATCCGAATCATAATCCCTACTTGCTAAGTGCCCCGAACCTCGAAGTACAGCTTTTCTTTTGTGCCAGGTTCGCATGAAGCAGAGCCGAGACGTGGAGGCTACAGCGGGTTTAGGGTTGCACTTTTCTCGTGCTTCGGGTTTAGGGTTGCGGAGCTACACCGAGCATCTGTCACATGGCATTGGACCAAGAGTCCAAGAGCTCGTAATGTCGTGCTTGCTGCCAAGTCGTCCTCCCTACACAAAGATTCTCAATGGGTGGTTCTTCGAGTTCTTGGGGTTGACATTTACGGGTTTTCGGGTTCAGGGTTTTAAAATGTTGAAAAGTTTTTGACTGTGGGGATTTCGAGTTTGAAGCATGGGTCGCCATGTGTTGGGATGGGGTGGAGACGGTAGAGAGAGATCCTCCTTCGTCACATACTACATTTCAGCTTTGACGTTTCTATACTGTTGGAGTCAAATAGCCACGTGAACATCGCAACGATTGAAACCTGCCCTCTTGTATGGAATCCGCCAAGACGTTCTGCTGTTTCTGTTTTTGGGAGCTCGCAAGAGAAGCCGATATGTTGAGCCTTCAACAATTCATCTCCCAACCCTACGTAAGCGCTTGTCTGGCACCACACTTCAGCCCCAAGCCCTAAATCTTGATCCCTGCGCCCACTTCGAGGGACCTACGGTTTAGAACTGCTGTTTCTTGCGGTTCCTTGTCATAGTTGCAGCAGATACGAGGATTCAGAGTCGAGAGCACGCAGGAGGGGAGTGGCTCAGCCGCTAGGTTCCGCGCAAAAGCTGGATACTGAAACTTCAAAGCTCGTAGGTGTATTGGCCTAAAACCAACTCCGAACTAAACCACGCACGCGCACGCGCACGCGCACGCGCACGCGCACGCGCACGCACACGCACACGCACACGCACACGCACACGCACACGCACACGCACACGCACACGCACACGCACACGCACACGCACACGCACACGCACACGCACACGCACACGCACACGCACACGCACACGCACACGCACACGCACACGCACACGCACACGCACACGCACACGCACACGCACACGCACACGCACACGCACACGCACACGCACACACACACACACACACACCCACACACACACACACACACACCACACACACACACACACACACACACACACACACACACCACACACACACACACACACACACACACACACACACACACACACACACACACACACACACACACACACACACACACACACACACACACACACACACACACACACACACACACACACACACACACACACACACACACACACACACACACACACACACACACACACACACACACACACACACACACACACACACACACACACACACACACACACACACACACACACACACACACACACACACACACACACACACACACACACACACACACACACACACACACACACACACACACACACACGCAGACACCTTTCAGCAACTCAACCAGTGTCTGAAATACCGTTACACGAACGAGGACCCAGACACCGTAACACCAGACCAGACGCACGCAAATACCAACATCTCAGCCTATACAGGACACTTGCCACAAGACAACCGGTAAAGACAGAAAACCACACCTTCATACAGCAGAGGCCCAGATGACCTTTCTGATCCCCAAGCCCAAAATCTCAGAACCCTAACCCGTATATGATTCGTGCTAAATCTTAAGCAGAGGGATGGATATGATGCTGCTCGGATTTGAGGTTAGGTTTTTTGGTCTTAAGCTCTGGAGTTCGGGATTCTTGGTTTGGGTGTTTCAGAAAACACAAGACCCAAAGACGGCCACTAGTCACTCATCCTCGTTATCAGGACCCCTCAGTAAGCTATACCTTGTGGTTAGAGATCAGCAAATGTAGGTGCATAACAAGGGTCAAGGATGATCGCAGCAACTTCTAGTAACTCACCAACAGGCACCCTTCTCTGTCTGCAATTCTTATGCGTGTCAAGGGAATCGACGCCCTGCCATTTTTTGAGGGCTTGTAAACGAACACCTTTTTGGGGGAACCTTTCTAGCACCGCTGTAGATCCCTAGAGCCCGCACTATAGAATCCATATGAGTGAGGGTTTCGCGATTCACGATTTCGGTCCTCTCGTCTTCAGGCCATGGAGATGATGTACGAGATGGAGTCGCTTGCGACCTTCCCCATGCATGAGCCAGCCGTGCCGGCAGGAGTTACCGGGGGGGTGCTGAGATAAACCGCTAGATCCCCTAGACCCCCTGGACCCCGACAACGCCCAAACCCCTAAACGCCTCAGCCTAAACCTAGACCTTAGTCCCCAACACCTATCCCTCTGTGGCTGTCAGCTGCAGAGCCGCTCTTTTGCCGCCTCCTCCCTAGTCCCAGGGAGCCGCACAGTTCTACGAGACGCTCTACCGCCGCATCCTTGGCCCACTTGAAGGATACGGTTTGGGGAGTGCTCTTTTTGGATTTAGGGTTTAGGGGTTTCAGGTGTAGGGCTTGAGGTTTAGGAAGTTTAGTGGTCAGCTGCATTTAGGGGTGAAAGGTGCCTGACCTGGGAGTGATGCACTTGTCAAAGCCCCCTCTATGCGAAGTGCTGTCGCCAGATCTTGCCATACGCCCTAAGCCATAAGAGCCGTAAGCAACCCCAAGCCTCCATCCCCAGGCCTCTATCCCGAAGCCGCGCTCCTACGGTTTCATTGTCCGCTGAGGCAACATGAGCTCTTCCCTGCGCCGGATGGGTAGAGAGGTCCGTGGCCCAGGGTCTCCCAGGTGTCAGAAGCCCTTAAAGCCCGATAAATTATTCCAGACAAAGCGCGCTGAGAAACGGTACGTCAAGCCTTCCAAAAAACTCCGCAGAGTCCGTTGCAAATTTTTCCATCAAGACCCCTGATTCATAAACCCTTTCCTCAAGGGCTTTATTTCATGTTAGGGCTCCTCTGATGTTCCTTGTTCACGAAGAGGAGCTGAACAATGCGGAGTTCAAGTTAAAAGAACCCCCTAAAAGTTCCAAGATTTCAAACTCTAAAAACCCTACACCCCTAAGCCTTAAGCCCTACAACCCTAAACCCCTAAAGCCCTAAACCCCTAAAACCCTAAAACCCTAAAACCCTAAAGCCCTAAACCCTAAGAAAAGAGGCGGGGGCTCGCTTTGGGACTTCAGTTCCTGGAGTCGGTTCGGCTCTTGTCAAGGAGCCCTTTTGAGGCCGTTGAAAGGCTTGGAAACTGGTTGAAAGCGTTTATGGTGCTTTCTAGCGCTTTTCTGAAGGGTTGTTAGTAGGGCTTTGCAGCCTTTTCCATGCGTTTATGGGAGTAATTCTGCTTTTATGGGATTTGGGGGGTTTGGGGAAGAGCTCCCAAGCCTCACAGCTTAGGTTAAGATAAGGGTTGCTATTCAGCAGCACTGTGGAGGCTACTCTAAGGGTCATTGTCAGGGATACCGTGATGGTTTTTCGGGCTTTGGGTTTCGGATTTCCGGGTTTAGGGCTTTCGGTGCAAAGATTTGGGGGCTTAGGGACGTCGGGAGGAGTGTAGTGTACTGTGGCTACTACTCTGCCCTTCCATGAACCCCCCAACCGAAAGGGCAAACCCAAAAAACCCAGCCACCAAGCCGCCCGTGCCGGCAGGATGAGGCTGCGTTGTACTTTCTCAAGATGGCCGAGGCCGTGGACATTTACAACGGGTGTCCGCAGAATTGGTATATCGTTGTTTTGGGCTCCTTACTGCAAATTCCGTAGTGCACCCCAAAACCATACTCCAAACATTCAGGCCTCTGTCGATCTCTCGAATCTTGGCGGCAGAGGTTGTGCCAATGTGCGTGTGTCCAGACGAAGGGCTCTTGCACTCCGAGAGGTTCTCTCAAACAGAAAAGCCAACACCCTCAGCTCTAAATACAAAACCTATTATTACTATTATTGTTACTATGATTATTATTATTACTATTAGGATTCTGATCATTTATATACATACATAAACTTAAAGCCTAAACCCTAAGATCTGAGAGGCCTGCCGGTTTCACAAGAAGCAGCTGGCCGGAGCCCCAGGTGAAGGAACGCATCGACGTCGGCTTCCCGAAAGCACCCCTAAGCCCGTTTAACGAAGGTCTAAGTCCAAAGCCCTAAACCTTCAACCGACGCGAAACCTTCAGCCCTAGACCATCAACCCTAGACCTTACAAGGGGCCCCCACCCTGTAATAGTGACTATAAGGACTATATTAGGGCCCTATTATATTCCTATTAAACCACTATTACAGGGTGGGGGCCCCTTCTAACCTAAACCCTACACCCTAAGAGCTCATGGCCATCTACACGCTTGCCCAGGACTGGATGGATCTTTGGGATCTGGGCATCCTCATTGCAAACCGGGCGTACCAAGCTGGCAGGCGCGGCAATCTCAGGTTGGGTTGATTATTTGGTGTTTTGAGGGATACGGGGTCTAAGGTTGAAGCCTTGGGGGTAAAAAGGTTTAGGAACGAAGTTCAAGCATTCGTTCAGGATTTGGGGCTTCAGGTCTTGGATTTGGGTGCTCGGCTGCATATTCCTTTTTTCCCGAGTCTTGTAAGTTGTCTTGAGGGTAGGCGGTATCCTGTCATCGGTTGGCTGCGGGGCGACTACGCCCGATAATGCTCCGACTGTTGCTTTCTCCGTTTGTTCAGTCTTTCCATCTTGGGACCCCAAACCCCAGAAAGGTGGCCGGAGTTCTACAAGTCTCGCGAGATCATCGCGGAGGCCGGAAGGAAACAACCGATAACAGGAACCTCTCAACTTTCAGCATCTCTCTCATTGACAAGCTCTAGTAGTGCTGCCGCTACTCCTCCTCCTCCTCCTCCTACTACAGCGAGGTCGATAACGACTGCCACTGCCGCTGCCGCTTCAGCTACTGCTATCACTGCCACTACCACTGCACCACGACTTCCAGTTTCGCCTTGGCACGAAGCGCACTTGTGGAGGCGGGCGCGACCCTCAGGTAGCTTCCGGAGTCTGGCTTTGCTGGAGATCTTTGAAGCCCGAAGGCCCTAAAGCTCTGAGCCCGAAGGCCCCAGACTCGAAACCGTCAAACTCTAGTGTCCTGAATGAAGCCCTGAAGCTCTAAACCATAAACTAGTTCTTGTCGCGGAAGATTTTGCTCAAGAGACGAGCTAGCCAAGTTGCGACCTACCAAGCTTACTGTCGCCTCCTCGGACTTTATGAGAACAACTGTCGGAAAGTTGAAGGGTTTGGGATTTAAGGTTTTTCGGCCAAAGTGGGTTTAAGGTTTTACGATTTATGGTTTCATGATTTAGGGTTTCAGTGTTGCTCGCAGTCGCGGGAAGGTTGCTCCGTAACTGTCGTTTTTCAGGCCGCAAAGCGAACAGCTACAGCGAGTGCCTCTGCCTAGAATGTTTTCCGTCAACAGCAGAGTATTGATGTCTCAACTGTCGGGCAGTTGCGACACAGGGTTCCGTTTTCTCTCGAGTTGCTGCGTGGCGCCGAGGTGATAGCGATGGCAGAAGGCGGAGAGGGACCTCAGCACATCCAGCTCAAGGCAGCGGCTCCGCAGGAGTTGTGAAGGTCGCAGGAGTTTGGGAGTTCAGGGCTCCTGGAGCTGTTTCGGCTATTTCTCAGAAATCTACTGCTTTGGTCCCAGGCAGACGGGTTGGTTTGAGCTTCGATTTCCCAATCTTCGTGTCCTTCCGAATCCTGAGCCCTAAATCTAAACCGGGACTCAGCCTGGATGTTCCTTAAAATTATTTTCGTTTCTATGATCGTGCGATCCCGATCAACCTATATGATGTTGCTTTTGATCTAAGGGGCTTCAAGTCTTAATAGACGGTTGCTATGATTGACTTTAAGGCTTCAGGGTTTAGGGCTTTAAGGACCATGGGATTTCGTAAGTCGGTGATATGTGGGCCCTGATACACACCCAGTGTGAAGGCAGGACTCTTAGAGTCCAATCTAATCCTATGAGGTAAGACAAGCCAGGACAATTTTGGAGCAACATGGGAGTGGGGAATCCCGGCATTGCTCGGCTGGATGTCGGGAACATGCAAGCAGGACTACGCAAGCTGCTTACACTGTTTACTCGTGTGTCACAGCAATAATCGATTTTCACTCAGCCCACACAGCACTAAATGGCCCCAGTAGGAGTTTGAGTCGGGGCAGGAGGAGTAGCAGCAGGAGAGCTGGTGGCGGTCGCAGTAGTATACTAGTGGTAGTAGCAGTCGTCGTAGTCCTAGCAGCGGCAGGAGGAGGAGGAGTAGTAGTAACAGCAGTAGTAGCAGCATTACCAGCACCAGCAGCAGCTGCTGCAGCAGCAGCACCAGTAGGCGTGGGCGTAGGTATAGGCGTAGGCGTCTGTGCAGGCGTACGCGGAGGAGGGTAGGAGAATGGGGGAGCAGGAGTGCTTCTGCTGCTGCAGCTGCCGCTGCTTTTCCAAGCTATTGCTGCTACTCCCGATGAAAAAGCATAACAAATGGCAGCAGCGGTGCAGAATCGTGGTAGTATAATGGCAAAGCAAACCTAACGCTCGCTTGGCAGGTCAAGGATCAGCAGGGGTCCGAAGTTCAGTTCAAGCACCTCGGCTGGCTCTCGGGTTAACGCCCCTTCAACACGCAAAGCCTTAAGCCGAAATATTCCTGAAGCCCTAAACCCTAAACCCACTGCGTAGATACCAGGAAAGCAACCCAAGAGTTACTGGACAAATCCTACTTCCAGCAGATCTGATACTGGCATGCCCTGGAGTAGGGTAACAAAGGAGCCTCAGTACGCTTGCCAGTATCCTGCTTGCATGAAGTACCGGCAAGCTTATGGCCTGACATACGGGGTTTCCCCTCCAGAGCCCTCGTAAATCCCCTCGCCGCTCAAGCCTGAACCCTGCACCTTCTGAAAGAACTTACGGTCTCTGCACTCGTTTGCTTACATTTCGGGCCTTGCTGTTCGAAGCTCTCACGCGCAGCCTTCACCTCGCCCCAAGCAAGGATCAAGAAGACGACGCCTTTGCGAAAGTTGTCGGCTCCCCACAGAAACCTGGGATTTCACGCTTCGGGCTTGGAGCTTTCGGTTCAAGGTTCCGAGGTCTCGGGCAAAGGCAAGGGTACTGTCAGGCTGCGGCTAGGAATTCTTGGCCCTCGGATCGAAGGTCGAAAGCTTAGATGCCCTAAAACCCAAATCCACAGCCTAACATAGGGGCCTTTATAACTACCTACTAGTTTGGGGTTCCTTATTATAACTATCAAGGCCCCTATATTAAGCCCATACAAACACAAAGCCAGACCCGTCCCTGAGCGCGAAATCGCTTGGGGCGAGCTGCACATGCTTGGTGCCAATATTGCATTCGCGCTCAGCGCTGGCTCCCGGGATTGGAAGATGCAGAAGCGGAAAGGAGTGAACATGAGTAGTGGATACTCAATCGGATACGACACGGTTTGCTACGTCGGATAATACAAGGTGATGTTGCATGGAATGCTACAAAGGAGATTGAGTAGCGCCAGTGCTGTTTTATTCGCTCACGTTTGGGAATAATCTCGGAGCTTTGAGAGCCGGAGACCACGGAGTGAGCGGGGCCATGACGTCTTCCAAGGCTGGGTTATTGTACCTTGGCTCTGAGATAAAGGTTTAGGGGGAAATGATCCAGTGGATACGATCCATTTTTGAATTCTTTGGTTGAGTCTAGAAGGTCTCGCTTTGCTGGATCTGTGCACTGGCTAGGTGGCAATTCTACATTTCGCAAGTCCAGCGAGACCTCCAAGAAACTGCTTGCGCGAACATTAGGGCCGCAGCAAGCGCACAGAGACACAAGCGACACAAACCTCAGTTGCTAGATCCCATGGCTTTAACCTTGAACCCGACGCCCGACAGCAAGAGGCGAATGCCCTCAAGCCTTGGAGATGTACATGCAGTACATCCGTCCACAGTGGATCTTGGTGATGGCTACCTAGTTACTTCTTCATAACTCGCATGTGCAGCTTTTCTGATGCTAAGATCGATGATGCTCAGGATCCACCAAAGTCATTGTCCGGAATAGTCCTCCCAAGCCGTATGGTTGTTGACAGTAACAGCCGTGGTCATACGAACTTCAATGTGATAACAAGGCAATGGTAAGCACCAGCATAACAAGGCTGTCACCGCCTCGAGGAAATATGTAAGAATACGGAGATAGCAAACATATGAAATGCACCACCATTTCCAGTGCGCATCCCAGGCAGATGTCGTCGCCCAAGACGGACAAGGTGCTCTTTCTGTTGAGCTTGCCTTCTTTTTACGTAAGCTTGGGGTCACTGTCAGGGTTTAGTTTTGAACCTCCTTGCGTTTAGGATTCAGTGCTCCAGTCGCAGGGACATTACAGCAAGGATTTTGCAACTTGGGGCAAATCGTAAACCCCCAAACCCTAAATCCTAAACCCTAAATCCTAAACCCTATTTGCTAAGCCCTTTACCCTAAATTCTCAACATTTTGCCTTAAACTTAACCCCTGATCCCTGAACTTAATCCCGTTCTTTTCGAAGCTCTTGTAGGCTTTGTCCACGAGGCTCCGGCTAAAAGGCGAGATCTCGCACGCTGAAACCTGCAGTGTCGAACGTAAACTTGACGGCTGAGGGTTTAGGGATGAGGTTTCAGGGGTTTAGAGTTGAGGGTCATTTGGTTTGCGCCTTTAGAATCCAGCACTCTCAACCCTGTAAAGCTTAAGCTCTTGGCCTGTCAACGCTAAACCGAAAAGCGTGGCATGTAGAGTTGAAAAGCTACGATGTACTGTGGTTCGGTAGTTTGGAGCTCTGATTCTGCTCTTTCACAGGAGGACAGCGACACAGACAGCGAGGTTCGTTGGGTCCATGTCAGACGTAAATGGAATGATGTATGTTATTGTGGCAGCGTCAGTACAACGTCAGGAATGTCAGTCTTTCGTATCGTTGTCATTGCTGTTTCCGTCGTAAGTCTGACTCTCTGTTCGGCTTGTCCCTATCTGAGCATCTTCTGCCTGCATTCGTATTGGTATGCATGTATGTGTCCCTACTCTTATGGCCACTTGAAATAACGGCATCAGAAGCTTACATGAAACACTGCCAGCATCAAAGAGTCATGGCAAAGCACGACCCTCATAATTGTGTGCATGCGCCGTTTCCATTTGTACTTTTGTATACAGACCTATAAACAGGTAACTGAGCAAACAAGTAGGTAGACCGATCAATACACGACAACACAGGCGCAAGCACATCGATTGATCCATCCATCCATCCATCCATCCATCCATCCATCCATGCATGCATGCATGCATCCATCCATCCATCCATCCATCCATGCATGCATGCATGCATGCATGCATGCATCCATCCATCCATCCATCCATCCATCCATGCGTCCATCCACGCATCCACGCGTGCATGCATGCATCCATCCATCCATCCATCCATCCAAACATACGGACCTACGTGCATACATACAAGCATACATACTTACAAGCATACATACACATACGAAAACATACATACATACATACTTACATGCATACATACGCATACATACACGTACATACACGTACATACACATACGTATACATACATACACATACATACACATACACACCGACATAATATGTTCACATGCATAGATTTGCACCTGTCTGTGATGTGGATGTCATGTTCTGTACTGAGCATAGTGGCGTCCACAAGCGCTGCAGCTGCTGCTGGTGCTGGTTCCTTGTTATGATTTCTTTGCCCCTAAACCCTAAACCCTAAACCCTAAACCGCTGCGGGCGAAGAGGCCGAAGCCGGCGGCAGCGGAAACTGCCTCTGGCTAGCGGGCCGAGCACGGCAGGTGGGGGGCAAGCGATGGGCAGCTTGGCACTCTCCTAGGGGCCCCATATTATAAAAAGGCACCCCCCAAAACAGTTCAGTATTGGTAATGACAAAGGCCCCCCAAGTTATAGAACCCGACTATAGAAGCCTTATAGACCCCTTGAAGGAACCCTTTCTTCCCAGAAGACTAAGGAAAGAGAAGCATCCCACGCAGCTCCAAACCTAAACCCTGGACGTTCTTAGAACATTTACGGCTGGAACGCCCCAGTGCCCCGAGAGCGTCGGAATACTCACAGTATCCCCTTCTGGTTTCTTGTTTTTACAGATTAGTCGTGGGTTGGGGATGTCGGACTTCATAGAGTTCGAATCAAGTAGTCGTATTGTGCCTCAGGGTTCCCGAGTCAGAGCCTTCAGGGCTCGGAGCTAGTGAGTTTTGGAGGCCTCGGATTCAGGATGTGAGTTGCGGAAAAATCCAGGTGGGGGACTCTGGGCTCTTGGTAACGGCGAGGTTTTGTGGCGTTGGTGGATGGATATTTAGGGCTCAACGGTGTGGTTCAGGGATTGGTTTATTCGGCTAGGGCTCTTGGCAGTAGGCTTTTAGGCCGATACAACCGCTACGGAGGTCCTCGGCACGGGGGGAATGAAACGATCCCAAGCCCTTTAATACCATTGACCGGGGTTGGCAGAACCAAGCTCCCAGACGCGTTCTGAGCTTTTTTATTGCCGTATTCCCTTTTGATCTACCGAAGCCCAGCTGTCGACACAGAGTGGTTGCGGTGGGTGCTCAGGTAAAGTGGCTGGTGCCTTTCATCCTCGTGGGTATCGCCAGTGTCCTCTGCATGTGGATGCTGCACGTGGCGACCTGGTACTACGTCATGGGGATCGTGCGGTTTGAGAAGGCGAAGCTCGGACTTGAATCTGAGCTGACCTAGCCGACTCTAGCAGAGTGGCTGCCTTTCAGATTCTGTCAGTCTGAGTCGTAAGGTACGTCAGGAATCCCGACTACAAGGCGGGAAGGGGAAGCTGCTGAATGTGACTCTCGGAGCCTCGCGGAGCCTGCTGCCTGGTGCTTAGCAGGGAACGGGGAATGGATATTGGGGACTATTATTGGGGGATTATATAGGGGTGTTTCTTTTGGGATCCATTCCCCCATTCCCCACTAAGAACCAGAGAGCCTGGCAGGAGGAGCATCCGGGGCTCTTCTCCAACAGCCTTCACCCGGACGAAGTCTCCTACGCCTCGCTGCAGGAGTCCCGCTCCACAGCGAAACGCTGAAAGGTGAGCCCCAAACCCCTACATGGGAGTTTCCGAACACAAGGGGGTACCTCATTTTTTGGGTCCTTTTTGTAAGGATCCTATTATTTAGGGTACTACATGAGGGTTTTTCGGAAACCCCCAAATCCGTTGAAGTCCAACGCCCTAGCCTCAAAGCCCTGTCCTTCCCCCAGGACCCCCTGTCTGCGCCAGTGCCTGAGAAGCTGCCGAAGTCACACCTGGTTATTGGAGGGTTCGAACATCTAAAGTTTGAGGTGAGTTTTCGGGATCGTGATATTCAGGGTGCCGTCGAGGAACTTGGGGCCCCCGTCCCTACAAACCCGTGTACTTGCAGCGTTTCGCGCGTTGAGGCGGCTGGGCTTCAAGCACGTGCCGCTGAAGGCCAGGCTCCTCCGCCGTTCACTGTTTAGGTGCTTCAGGGTCTGGGGTTTATGAAGTTTAGTGCTTCTGTCGTAAGCGTCAACGCAAAGTCTGTATGAGTAACTTCGTCTGCCTTCCGGTTCTCGTGGGCGGGACATCCCGAGAACAAGCAGAACGCAGCATTACAGGCCCAAAAGAGGAGCAAGCGATGCCTGGGCACAACAGCGCACAACAAATCCTTAGTAAGTTTCCCTAAAACAAGCTCCTGCCAGCCGTAGGCCGAAACCCTAAGCTGTAATTAAGACGTTCAAACCGCAAAAACCTAAGACCCCCGAACGCCTGAAAGCCCTTCTAAGTTGTCATCCTTCAAGAACCCTCAACCTAAGCATCCTAAACCCAAAATCCAAAATCGATACCCGGAACCCTCAAACCCCAAACCCTAAATCCTAAACTTTTCGATACCCGAAGCTTCAGGCCTGAAACCCGAAACCCAGCGACCCGAATCCATAAGACCTAAGAAGCCATTGCAAGGCGCTCAGACACCCGTAAAGAAATTCAGAACTCAGAGAGACTTCTAGTAACATGCTTCTATAAAGCCCTGAAACAGCCCGACGCCCTACATCCTAAAGTCTTTCAACAAACCCACTGCAGGTCTTGGACGGGGTGGCTTTGCTCTTCCCCTTCCTGTGGTTCCTCACGGTCGCAGCCTCTGTCTTCAGAGTTTCAGAGTTTTCTTAGGGCCTACCGTTTTCGGGCTTTCGGATCCTGAACCCTAATCCTTAAGCTGTTGATTCCGCTTTTCATCCCCGTGCTCGGACTGTTCAGGGTAGGGCTGAGGGTTTCGGATTTATGGTTCCCTTCCCAACGTGATTCAGCAGGTAGTCTACCTGCGGGATGTGCAGCAGTGGACGAAAGTCCTCCTGAGCCACTCAGCCACTTGGAAGCAGCCTGCGTGTAATCAGGATGTCTTTTGCAGTTGCCGGTCTAGCCACTGAGTACTCTGCAAACCCTGCAGATCTAAACACGGAAGCCATCTTAGGTTCTGGCAGTCGGCAAAGGCGTCTTCGGCGTGGTCACCATTATGCCTGACAGCATTGGCTGGGCAAACTGCAAGGCAGTCGACAGCCTTGACTCCGCTTTGCATTAAACTCTACACTCCCAAAACATCCAAGCCCTAACCCTAAACCGTGCAGGAAAGTGCTAAAGCCCCGCAGAGAGCCGATGTCTAAATCTCTTAAATCTGCCCAAAAAATCCCGATGCGTCCATGAATGTGACCCTAAGTCATAAATCCCTGGCAGGAACGTCTGGGCCCGTCTGGCGTCGACTTCTTCATGAACCGGGCTCGGGGACTCAGGCTTTCTCGAAATTTTCATGGGGGGCGTGAGCCCTTGAGGGTTGCCGTAAGGTTTTAGATGAAGGCTTTGGACTAACTTCCAAAACCTAAGTCCTGATCCCGAAACTTATCACTCGAAACCCCTAAACCCCAAACCCTGTAGAATCACAACAGAGCCCTGTGAAGAAGCAAAGAAGCGACTAAGATCTGAGGTGCCGGATCCTAGCATCCACGGCATGTGCGGGGCTGAAGCTCAGTCCGTGATCCTTTGCTAGCATGGCTGAAAACGAGTTTCAATCGTTTGAACCGAGAGTCTGGGGCTTGGAGCTGTCCATTCCCCGCGCATCTCCATCTCGTTCGACCTCCTTCCTAAGATTTTGTCGGAAGTGTGTCTTGACATCATCACCACCACCAATTCCCCGACGAAGACGACGGCGGTTGTAAACAACACCATGACGCTGCGGCCCACGAACGACGATGGTCATGGCGGGAGGGCGACCACAACCGCGACGGCCGCGACGACGGGACCACGTCGACTCCGACTAGGATGTCGTTTCTAGGTTCGGCGACATGTTCCACACACTCACCTCCCCTCCTCGGGCCTCCGTCTGATTTCCAAAGCACGTAGTTTTCTGAAGGTGGACGACCTTCATGGCGATTCTTGGAGTTGAGCTGGCTGGCCCTGAACAGAATCGGTTCCAGCCTCAGCCTTTGCACCTGTTCTTGAACGGGCGAGAGCAACCGCCGACATGTTTTCTAGGATTGGAGCTGGCATGCGCTTTTGCGCAGTGGCTTGGCTGGAACGGGGCGGCCAGCATCACTGGAAGCTTCCCTGCTCGGTTTGCAGTCTGATCTGAGCAGCGTCCTGCGAGTTTGCTCAGTGGAACAGCAAGAGCTGTGTTCCCTGCATACTGTGGCGTCTCAGCATAGGCTGTCCTACACCCGAAACCACAAGCCCCAAATCCTACCCAGGACATGCTCTACTCCGGCCACACCTACTTCACTATCCTCTATATCTTGGCCCTTTGCGAGCTTGTGCGCAAAGCCGCTTTTCGAGAAAGTTTGGAGAATTTGCAGGGTGTCAGGGTTTAGGGCCGGTTAGGGTTTATGCAGGGCTTAAAGGCTTAAAGATGTCGATGAGCAGAGGAAACATGTGAGCTTGCTTGATGAGTGATTGCTTGCGACAGACATGCGGTACCGGTTCTCGTAATCGTAGGAGAGCTTTACAAGCTCCATGACACCTGTTCAAAGCTGTCACAGATTCAGGCAATCAGAATGCCTGACTCCCCGATTTATGTGAAGAAGCCGTTCCGACAGAGACTCGGGTGGCAATGGAAGTCATGGAACGTAGTAGTCCTCGAGAAGTAGCAGGTGATCTTCGGCATGGCAGCGCAGCAGTAGCAACAGTAGTAGTATACAGCAGATGTAGTACTGGAGTAGTCGCAGCAGGACAATCGGTACTCGTGGTGGTTGAGTTTTTCGTCATAGTTGGTGTGATACAGCGTCGTTGACAAAGTCTGAACGAGCCGAACTTTCTGTTTTGTTGTGGTTGTTTTCGGGCTACAAGATCAACAGCGATGCAGCTCCAAGAGAGAAGGGCAGCCAGCTATGACCAACACTCTGCTTACAAAAAGGCAACGACAAATATCATCCGTTGGACTTGTTTGCTCTCGTTGCCACGGAACCGGAGACATCATCATGATTATAGCAATATTATCGCATGGTGTCCGCTATCGTCACCAGCAGCATCGTGGAAATTACACTTCTTGATCACCATCAGTGCTTTTGTGAGCGACATCGGCAGAGACTGAGTCATCTTCTTCATACGTTGCACAGGCATACATCTCGTTGTGACGGCTTGGCTTGCTGTGATAACTGTTGTTGGCATGTTGCCGCTGTTATGTCCAGCTGTTTCAAATGCTTCCTGACATCCAAAGATGATGTTCTTGCCTTGTAGCTGAGCCGAGGAGAATGGTCATGCTTGCCCTGCAGCCGAGCTGCATCCAGACAGACTGTGTCTGAATTATACCAGTGCAAGCATGTACCAGAAGATGAAAGGGTCAACTACATTGGAAGGGCTGGGGTGCGAAAGAACAAGAGTTGAGGGAAGTTCTAATCCTAGTTCTAGTACTGACGAGCTTCTCTGCTTACAGTCCCAACATACTAGTTCCACTGCCGTGTGCAATGGCGCATATTCAAGTGTATCCTACTCACGCATACATATGCTGTAGTAGCCGCCATATTCCAAAGTAGTAAGGGCAACTATACAATACATGTCAGTGTCACAATGGCAAACACCAGATACACAAGTGTCAGCTTGTATTATACATGTATGTCTATACTAGACCCCTAAAGTTTTCTGTTCAAGAGCAGGCTAATACTGTATAGTGTGATGTGCTCTTACATTTTAGCAGCCGGCAAGATGCAGAGACGTACTATAAAGCCATGGGAGCTTTGTGTTGTTGTCCACTTGCACAGGCATTTGTCGTACGTACCAGTGAGCCAGAAAGCATAGCAGCATAGAGTGATACAGACAAAAATATTCCGTCGATTGACACATACTTTAATTTATATATATATATATATATACAGACACACTAATGTATACTCATGAAATCCTTCTTCGTATGGTGCAGTATATCAGCTAAGGAGGAGGCATACTAGGTATTGGTGCAATCGTGAGCTATTTAACACTCAAGGCAAGTAGCCGTACATGCTTTTGTTCACATCTCTGACATAACAGGTTTCTATTGCAGCCATAACAGCGTCACTTCATTTGAAAAGGCATGTGTCGCAAAACTCGTCCTACATGTCAGAATGCTTGCGTAAAGTTTGCACCGTGAAACAATGAAGAAATTTGTCGACCGCGCCATAGGTTCATGACACAGAATACTGTATCATTGCCAAGGTGACCAGCACACAAAATCCACAGCGCCATCTCTGTGTGTATATCGATATCTGGATTTCTACCCGTATACTATATCTCCATTTGTATCCATGTCTACATCTATATCGATGTCTGTATCTATATCTGCATTTGTATCTGCATCTGTACTTTACTATACCGTTATCTTTCTCTGTAGGGAATATACACCCATGTATTCAATACTGTGCCGGGCCGAATGTTGTCACACTCCATGTTGTGCAATTGCTCCTCCACGAGGCCATCGCCCGGAAGAGGTATAGTAGTCTAACCTCAACGTCACTCGGGTGGATTGGTCCTACCAGGATTGGGAACATGCTCCTCGTCCGTTTGGCTGTAGACAGCGCATGCGACGAAACTATGACGGAGACTTCCCGGGCATGGATGTTTCTATATATCCGCTCACACACCCGTTTGTACAGATGCGTAGTCTTCGGGTGTATGACCTCGCGGAGTATCATGTCTGGATACTGTGAGGCAATAGTCATTCGAAGCATGCAAACTTGTACCTTGCGGTGAGCACATCTAATGAAATGCGTTCTTCGACAGTAAGCTATGAGTGTACAAGCTGCAAAGTACCAGAAATAGGCCCTATCTGTCAATATACCGTATGCGTATACACTTGCATGTAATGTGTACATACAGCAGTATTCGGTGCCCGGTTTCGAATAAGTTGCAATGCTAGCATTTGGCAACGGACCTCATAAGCCACACTCGTAAACCTTCATCCCTTAACAATCGCGACACTCTCAAGCATTCAGCCGACTTCCGAGCCGAGGTACATCGCGTGTCTGACGCAGCAAAGTCGGCATCCCAGTTTTTCCGCAGCGACAAGAACCTGATGTTTCCGGGGTAGCCAGTGCAGATTTCGTGATAGTGGTGTTAATCTTACCAACCAAAACCACAAGAGGAGTAGATCCACTTGTGCTGCTATTGCATCCGCTCTAATCTTACTGGCGTTGCTGTTGCTACTGCTGCCACCACCACCACCACCACCACCACCACCACCACCACCACCACCACCACCACCACCACCACCACCGCTGCTACTACTGCTACCACTGCTGCCAGTGTTACGACTGCTACCACTGCTGCTGCGGGTACTACTGTTGCTCCACTGTACGACTACAACTTTCGCGATGACGGCTACGGCTACCAGTCTGCGGCTAATACCAGCAGCAATCATGACAACAGTCGCGATAAACGAACAGGTTCCCAGAAGATGACATGCGAACTGCCGCTTATAAGAGTCGTGGTAATGATGAACATGACAGAAGCCTTCGCCTTCCCCCGAGGCATTGAGGTTGGGATGGTGCTCCAGAATCGCTTCCACTACACTTCGGATGTGGCCCGGTTCTCAGCACGTAGTTGAGGCCAGCTTCCCAGATTCCGATGTGAAAGACAGTTCTCGTACGCTCCAGTTCCTCGCCATTCTCTTGACCTTCCTGTGGCATTGCTGGCATGTCTTCTGCGGATAGTGGATGTGCGTTGAACTGGCTTGGGGATATGTTTCTAAGATAGCAGCCTGCACAGTTGGCGGCATTCTTGTATTGAACCCTTTCCGAACCAGAGCTCACTCCTCCATCATCTAAGCTGACTGCTGCCCTGCGTCACAGGAAATTCCCTAACCTTCAGGTTTTGTTAAAGCCAGCCAGGTATACGTCGGCGCCCATCTGCATCGCGGCGAAGTGGTGGGCTGGGTTGCGATCTCAGCCCTTGAATATTAAACCCCGAGCCCTTCAGAGGGCTGAAGCATCCACGAGACAAAGGTTCTTTCATGGAAGATGGTGTTTCTGGTGTCAAGCAAGGGTTCACGGGTTCAATCAGGGCTTCCCCGAAAGCTATAGAGCCCTGAAGCCCCTACACTACACCCTGCAGTTCAACACTCTGAAGCCTCCACATGCAACATAAAGCCTTACGTAGTCTGGTCTTGGGCCGAAGAGCCTTAGACTTCCTGCAAAGCCTCACAAAAACCCCAAAAAAGTCCAATAGAACCTTTCAAAACTCCTGTGAAAGCCTGTTTAAAGCCCTAAGAAAGCGCATTGTCACAGTCCTCCGCCGAGGCTGGGTGAAGCCGAGTACAACTACGAAATTCAGGCTCAGGGTTTATGGTTTAGGTTTTAGGGGTTTCAAGGGTTGTAATGTTTTCAGGGGTTTCAGGAGTTCTAGGGTGTAGAGCCAGGCAGATGAATCGCTTACGGGGAGGACTTGTCGGAATGCTTGTATGAGAGTCAGGGTTGTTGTAATTGTTTTCTGAGGCTTACAAGGGCGCCATAGGGTTTTTGTAAGCATTTCGGGGCAATCGGTTTCAAAACATCCCTGCAGGGACTGTCAAAGAGAAGGGCGGAAAGAAGGGGTGCGCGGTGACATGCACGGGCTGAGCTCTGCAAGACCCAATTACCAAGCTTTTTACGTTCTTGAAACGAAACTTGTCAGCTTAACTTGTCAGTAGAGTAAGGCTGCTACATCTGTTAATTAGGTCAGGACACACAAACCGTCGAGATGCTAAAGCATTTGCTGATCACCCTTCAACAAGCCGATAGAGACCCTTTGAAACCTCCTCAAACCATTATTAAACCTGACGACTCCAACCAAGGCTCTTACAGAAAACCCATAAAACTTCTAGCAAACCCAGCAACATCTCTGCAAAGCACAATAAAAAAGTAGAGGGCCCTATGAAACCATTTAAGGAATCCCCCAAACTGGCAGGATATGGTGCTGATTCCGCGTCAGGCTCTCCAGGCGGACGTGTGGCTCCCCACGCCGCTGACATGCACGGAGATCCGAAAGTTTCTAAGTTTCGGGTGTTTGTTAGGCTTTTGAGGGGGTTCAGGGGTTTTCGTATTGGGCTTTTAAGGGGGTTCACGGGGGTTTCGAGTTGTAGAGACATGTTTTAGGGTTTAGGCTCAGCTAATTCGAAGGTTATGCTTTGAGGTGTGCCTCTGGATTCCTATTCGACCGCTGATCAGTCGCGTGGAGCCCCAACCCCAAAACCCTAAACCCAAGAAGTAGTCCTTGATCACAGGATTTTGGGAATTTTGGGTGCGCAGGTAAAGCGAGGGTCAAGCCTCGCTGGCCTAGCGGTCGTGAGGACAGGCGATATCGGCCGAAGGGTACTAGAAAGGTTTCCAAGGGTACTATCTTGTGTTCTGTGTCATTTATGTGGGAGTTTCTGTTGCATTTAAGATTCAGATTTGTGGTTTATGGGTAGTCGTGCTTTTCTTGAGTCTGGGTGGTGACCACGAAAGTTCCAATTTCCTGGACTCGTTTGCACGCTGCACCACAGCAGACAGCAGAAGCCGCTTTTTATACCCCGTATGATAACCGCATAGCAAAGTGTCCCTTAAATGACTCCCAAAACCTAGGTTCTGCGTTCCCTTCTGCTGCCTCACAGGCCGGAACCCTGAGGGTGTAGCCCAGTGGGATGGGTTTTGGTTTTGGGGTTTTGCAGGGTTTTCAGCAAGGGTTCATGCGCGGTTGGCACGGTTTCATACAGAGTGTGTATACAGTGATGAGAATCGGGTTTTGGGACATATTAGAGTAGTAAGTCAGGACTAGGGAACATAAGGGGGTATGGTTACTGTTACTATTATTATTGTGTCTAGTAACTAGTGTTAGTCTTAACTTTGTTAGTAGTCAGAATAACAATACTTAATTGGTTGTTCGCAATCGTTATTCTTAGTCCGACCTCTGTATTACGCGGTTACGGTGTAAGTCTCGTGGGGTTGAGGGATGAGGTTTTGTTGTCGGGATTGGGCGCCCCAGGGTTCACGGGGTCCAACCGGGTTCGTGGCATTTTGGGTTTATGAGCTTCGGGAGATGAGGGTTTGAGGGTTTAGGCCTCAGGGATCGTGGATCGTGAGGTGGTGGGGGGGGGGGGGTTTAGTGTTCAATGTAGGATTTGCTTTTTGGTGGGGGCCTTTGGGGGGTTATTGTTCAGTTGTTGTGAGACATTTTAGGCTCTAGGGTGGTACGGATAGTGGAGCCTTTCACCTGTTTCTTTCAACTGGAGAAGTGGGTTCCAGCTCTCTTCCATTCGATGCAGAGCTGAGGAAGCCACCACGTCATCAGAAGCTCGGCAAGAAGTGGGACTGTTGTGCCTCTAGGGTTTAAGGTTTAGGATTCTTGATTCGGATGAAACCGGCACACGTGATTAGCAGTTTGTGATTGATACTTGTGTGACAAGATCCCTATTGTTACTTCTGCCAACACCGCTGATTCTGATACGAATGAACATTCTTCGTAGTGTTGTAGTAGGTCTCTCCTGCTCCTTCGTCTCATCGAAACACTGAGCCGACTGAATTCTACAGCCCGGACGCCATGCCTGAACAACCCAACTGCAACTTCCTTTAGTATGAAATGCCTAGACCCTAAACTCAACATCCCCAAACCCTAAACTTGAAACCAATCCATCGAGTCCACAACCCTTAACGGCCCGAAACCTGTAAACCATGGAAATCCTGCAATACAACACTGCAATCACAAATGAAAAGCTTGCAACACCCCTGATAAATCCTCCCCCTTCTAACGACCTTATGAAGACCCCAACCCCAACCCCAAACCCCAAACCGGGAACCTTGAACCCTAAATCCCAACCCCTGAACCGCTCGCCGTCCCAGGCGACAGGAGCCTTCACATGTGGAAGGAAGCGGCCAAGGACTCAGAGTTGAACCGGACCCCTGCTCCCCAAACAGTCGAGTGCCTTCACTCCGACCGTATCCGACGACCGGATCATCCGTGGCTTCGCGTCGAGCTTCGCGTTCAAGATAGTGCATGTGCTGGTGATGTTCATGGTAACCCTGAGGATGTTGCTTGTCGTGTTGCTCGTCGTGGGGGTGTTGTTGCTGCAGTTTTCTTCGTCTGATGCTACTGCAAAACCTACATCAAACAACGTTTTCCCAAACCTGGCTAAAACAGATGACCAGACGTCGTAGCACGCGGGGAGCTCTCAAATAATGTAAGAAAAAAGGTGCACAATTTCGGAGACTCTCGGAGACTCGAACACTTTTCATATTGGCGCTCTCAGCGCGATGTGTGTTTTTCCACACGGTTTTAGAAGGGATTTGGGGTCCAGGGTTTTCACTGGGGCTCCATGGGAGAATTCGTGTGATACGACTTTGATGCCGAAACTCTGAATCTTGCAGCCTGATTACCCGAACCCTAAAGCCGTATACCCCCAAACCCCTTTTACCCTGAACCGCAAATCCCCAAAACAAGAACCTTATATCCCTTGCGCCTCCGGCCTGTCTTCCGAGGTGTAGATCCTCTCGCGCGGAGTATATGTGAGCCGGCAGATCGGGAGGTCCCATACATCATCAGCCCCGTAAGCCCGCAGCACTTTAAACCAAATCCTACGGTAAGCTACCGTAACCTACGTATGTGTAAGATGCCCCAAATCTCTATACAGAGTGCACACACAAAAAGTAGGCTATGGTAGATTAAGGTAGACCCTCAATCCTCAATTCTAGAACTGTCCGGGGAGGGTTCAGGGCCATAGAAACCCCGAATCTCTGCACTTGCAAAGCCAGGTAATGATCTCGCTAAAGGACAGTATGAACCACAAGCATACGGTAGTAGCAGTGGAAAGCAGAGAAGTGAGGGTTTCCTGCAGCTTTATGTCTGCCTCGCGCTTTCACAGCTTTTGAATATTGCAAAAGCCAAGGGTTAAAGAATGGCTGAATGGCGTACTACGATGGGGATCCTTCCTCTGCACGGTTCAGGGTTGCCTCCCAAAGACGGAGGTGCCCAGCATGAAGTGCGGGAGCTTTATATTTGGAGTCCCTTTTTTGGGATTTAAGGTTCCGGTCTCCCGCTCGAAAGAGCTTCCCAGGAACTTAACCCTCCCCCAAACCTTCAACCCTAGCCCTGAAACCGAACAAAAAGCCTACCAAACAAACTGTAAAGCTAGATTTCCGACAACACCAGACGACCTGTAATACCAGATACGCTTTAAAACCACAACAAAAAACAAAAGATGCTCAAATCCAAATGAGCCGCCAGGATTGGCAGAGTTACGGTCTGCAACTCTTGGTCCAATGGATTAAAACTCAGAATTCTCAACCAGAAGAATCATCATGTCGCTGTTAGTACTACTGTTGTTATTGTTGTCATTGTTATCAAGAAAAGTAATAACAGCAACACAGTAAGCCTAATAGAACGTCCATACCAGTAGAAAATACACACGTCTTAACGATAATGGTAATGCTACTGATGGCAACAGCATCAACGCTGATCAGACAATAGTTGTTTTCTCAACCAGAAGCATGAGGGTGTAAGAATTTGGATCATTTGGGGTTCTGGGTTTCGTGTTTAGGGTTTGGCGCTTGGGCAGATGCCAAAACCTCTTACTTGGAGGCGCATCCGATGGACCTAGCATGAGCTGAGCATACGACAGCAATACTACAACGATACTACAACAATACTCCTGCTACTACTGATAATTACTACTCCTCCTACTACTACTACTACTACTACTACTACTACTACTACTACTCCTACTACTCCTACTATCTCCTACGACTACTACTACTCCTACGACCACGACGACGACGACTACTACTACTACCCTGACTGGGGCTGCGACTGTTCCTACACGTGTGACTACGACTACGACTGCGCCGACTACGACGCCGACGACCACGAGGACAGCGGCAACGACGACGACGAACTGCTACTGCACTATAACGCAGTGTGACA
This sequence comes from Symbiodinium sp. CCMP2592, assembly GCA_905221615.1. Lineage (NCBI taxonomy): Eukaryota > Dinophyceae > Suessiales > Symbiodiniaceae > Symbiodinium > Symbiodinium sp. CCMP2592. The sequence continues at coordinate 580,451 of CAJNDT010006025.1, read as the reverse complement.
ACAGTGAGAATCATAGCACGTGTTGAAATGAAAATAGCCCTGAACACAAACTACACATTCAGAGTTCTGATTTGCCTAAACCCTCAGCCCTAAACCCCAAGCGATCAAGCCCGAAGTAGTTACCATCTACTTACCAAGTCCCTGCTCTGTGCGGGTTCGGTGCCGTGGCCTTGCATGTGGCGCTAACGACTCGTGGCCGTCTCCACGCGAGCTTGAAAGGCATGAAAAAGTATTCAGGGTTTATTGTTTCAAGGTGTTTATCATGTTTTGGGGTTTGAATTTGGGAAGTTCCGTTCTCTGTGCCATCGGTGCTATTGCCACCGGCAGACCCGGTCATGCGAGCCGAGGCGAAGAGCTTTTAATACAGGCTACCTTGTAATGGTTTCGAGCATGGTTTTGGCGCCTAGTATTGTGCCGTTGTATCATTGTAACCCAAGGGATACTAATGGTCATTATTCAGGCTTCTAAAGTACCACCTTCTCATACTTGATTATCACAGATGGCCTTCTTTTTCCTGCATTCAAAGTGGTTGCTGCTACGGTTGATGCCCGTTCTCCTTTCTGCTCTTGATTTGATGTCCGAAGCCTGGGCCCCCAAGCCAGGCCCTACACATGCTACAGATGCATCCGTAAACCTTAGGCCCGAAACCCCGCACCATGAACCCTCAAACCCTAAAGCCTTCAATGCTACACCCCACGCCCTAAACAGACCCTGGACCTCAAGCCCGAGAGCCCTAAACCCCCAAACCCTAAAGCCTCAAGCCCATAACCCTAAAGTCCTACAGCCGATAGTTATCCTAAACCCTCAACCCGGAATCCTAAAGGGTGAACCCCTGGGCTTGAAACTGCAACTTTGCCGAGGATGGACGCCTACTGCAGCCGACTTGGCCTGCAGGCCGTGGAAGGGAGATTTATAATGAAACAGGGCCCTTGATAAGGTTCTTTTTTTAGAGTTGAGAGTTCGATTCTTAATGTAGCGATCCGCGTTACCGACCCTGATCCTTCGGTTCTTTACTGAACTTATACGGTAAAACGCCTCAAATGCCAATTACAATCATTCAGGCCCTTAGATTACTTACTTAGGGTCCCAAGGGTTTAGGGTTCAGTTTCAGGGCTCTGCGTGTGGGGCTTCCGGCTTGGGTGGTGTAGGGATGACCTGGAAGCGTGGGGAAGAATAGCTGAGGTTTTAAAGTTCGGATTCGGGGTCCCGGAAAATGCCACGGCCCGACAGGCATCGCAAGTGCGCTTCATGGTGGACGGCGAGCGCATTGCTGCGCTCTCCTCAGATGTGAGGATTACGTTTACGGCTTGAGGCTGAGGGATGTTTCTACGGTTCACCGTAGGGTTTGGTGTCAAAGTGTGAGCAACGTTCTAAAAGAGTTCTTGGCTTGCGGGCACATTAACTTGTTGTTCTGACCTTCGAATCCCACAACACTGCCGGGCGTCAAAGCACCGAATCTTCTGACCTGCCAATATACGAAATTCCGTGCTGGTAGCAACGGCCCCTAAGCCCTAGTTCCCAGCACTAAGGTCCCAAATTCGAAACCCTAAGTCCTGAACCCTGTACCCGTGCACAGCCCGAAATCCTACACGCCCTGGAATCTGAGACCAAAACTTGAAACCTACGCGGAACCTCGAGGTAGTAGCGCTGCTCCTTAGGGTTTCTGTAATATGCAATTTAGGAACCCTTAAAGGGTCCCTTCACAGGGACCCTTGAGAAGGAGCCCTTTATAAAGGAGCCCCAGGCTATTTCTTAAGTATCTATAGCAACCCTTCTGGGATCCTTACTTCAAAGGAGCCGCCCTTTGTAAAGGAGCTTTCTGGGCCATGTCTTAAGTACCTATGATAACCCCTCCAGGATCCGTCGATGGAGCCCTGAGAAAAAGGAGCCCTTTGTAAAGGAGCCCTAGGGGATTTCTTAAGTGCCCCCGGAGCCTCGGAGTTCCCACGCGCCAGGCGGATGACACCGCCGAGAAGCTTGGTCTCGAGGACGAGGAGCCTCAGAGCTGCCGCCGTGGCCCCCTTTTTTTTTTTCAGGGGCACCCCTTCTATTTTTTTGTAATTGTAGGCGCATTTGTAGGGTCTTTTTAGCATATTTGTTTAACACGCGGTTTCATACGGGTCTACATATATATATATATATATATATAAAAGCTCTTTTTTATAGGGCTTTTGAAGGGGTCCCTATAATTAGAGAGCTTTGTAGGCTTTTTTTACCAGGGGCTCGAACGTTTTTTTCATCATTATGGGCTGCGACATCGTCTTGTATGAACAGCGGCTTGTGCGATTGTTATGGGGCTTTAGTAACCCTCGACCCAAGGCCCTACACATTTTAAGACTTCAGGGGCACAGGTAGCTTCTGGGGTGTTGAGAAAGTCGGGAGAAATGGTCGGTGCCTGATTACTATAGGGGCCTCAATATCACCAATACCAGTTTGGGGGGTTCCTTAGTGAAGTTTTTGTTGTGGGGCCCATTTATTTTTCTATAAAACTAGAGTATAATGTGCCCCAAACCCTCTGCCTCTGATTAAGATCCCTGCATTATTCAGCCCCCTGCCTGAAGGACACGCGGGCCCTGAAAGACAGGAGTTTGTTCATGGGGGTCTACAGTACAAGCCCTAAACTGCCCGAAGCCCCTAAACTGCCCTAAGCCCTTAAATCTTGAGCCCCGACCTCCGGACCCCCCCAAGCCCGTAGCTGAACGCAGAGCCCTGGAAGGACTTGATCGACGTCGCAATGGAGCAGACTGGAGGGGCACTCCGCTGAACCGCAACTCCAGAGTAGGACGCAGCTGTGGGTGACCGGTGTAGGGCGGGGGAGTTTCTATTTGGTTCAGGGATTCAGGGGCTTAGGGTAGCAGCTTTAGGTCTGCCATGGTCTGCGGCCCTTACCGGAAGCATCTGCGTCGAGACCGAGGGAAGGCTGCATTGAGCCTCTGCCCATCGGAGCTGCAGACCATTTCCGATTGTCTCGCTTGTGAGACGTGGGGCGGGGCACAGTGCAGCGACTAGTATCAGTAGCCCAGTGCACGAGACTTCCCGGACTGCTATGCCTGGCAGATGGGCGTGGGCACTGCGAGTGGTGCGGATTTCGGATGTTGTTCTTATCTTCTTGCCAGCATATCTCTTTAAGCCGCTGGAACTTCAAAGTGGCTTGTAGCATAAAGCGCCTGCCGCGGCAGATGTTCTGGGCTCTCGTTCCTCGCATGAAGGCTCTCAAGGGACGCGCATTCCACGTGCAACAAAAACGTCTACTGCATCGGGTGGCAGGGGTCAGCAGTTGCAGGTTCAAAGATGCTTACAGCTAAAAATTACAGTCTGTAGTAGCTGCGAGACTATCGGCTTTTCATAAGTAGTGTTACGTGCTGTGTTATACACTACAGCTTTATAAAATTAAGAGAGAGAGAGAGAGAGATGCATACATACATACATGCATATACATATACAGCTACAAATAAATATACATATATATATATATATATATATTTGTATGTATATGTGTATGTACAATTTCCACCTATGTTAGCTTGAGGGCCTGCTTGGAAGTGAACTGATGTTTTGCGGATGGCTTGGGAGTTGTCAACACCCGAAAGCCGCGGCTTCAGGCTTTCGGATGAGCTGTTGTATTTTTGGCATGACCGACGTGTTGTTTCGGGGTTCATCTGTTATAGCTCAGAAATAGACCTAATGTCTTAAAGCCTAGAACCCAAACCCTACACCCTAAAACCCTGAAGCTCGTTACCTTTATAGTAACCCTGCTAGTACCCTTTAAAGAGAAACCCATCTAGCAGACTTTGCAGAACAGTTAATGTAGAAGCCCTTATAGAAACTCTTATAGAGCCCTTGTAGCTCCAAGACGGATCCTCCCCGACAGGCGCTTTCCCAGCTGCGGGCAGTGGAGCCGCACGAACTGGTTTTGAGAGCCAAGGCCCAGTTGCATTGATACTTGTGATATAGGGACCTATTAGGGTTATAGGGTTCCTTGAAAGGGTTCCTTAAAAAGGTCCTATTAGGGTTACTACAAGGGGTATGATGGGGGTGTAACATAGGGGCCTTAATAATTTTGTTATAAAGGGCCCCAAAACCCTAGTCCAATTATCAAGGCCCCCTACTGTTACGAAGGTTTGATCGGGTTCTAAACATGGTTTTATAGGGTTTTAGAAGGGCGTTGTATGAACAAGGGCTTTTAGGGTTTGGGGTGTAAGGTTTGACGAGAGTGTTTCCGGCTTGGTGCTCCTACGTCCCACTCTCTGTGAGGTAGCAGCAGCAGGAGGAGGAGTAGTAGTAGTAGTAGTGGTAGTAGTTGTGGTAGTAGTAGCGGTAGTAGTAGTGGTAGTAGTAGTAGTAGTAGAACAAGAAGGCGTAGTAGCAGGAGTAGGAGTAGTAGTCGTCGTTAGTAGTCGTAGTAGTAGAAGTCGCAGGAGGAGGAGGAGCAGGAGAAGGGAGGAGCTGTAGAGTGAATGCCCAACATAGAGGCATGACCTGCAACCCTTTGTAAAGCCCTGCAAAAGCTTCATATGTACAGCCGTACCAAATCCTTAAAAAGCCCTGCATGACGCGCTCTTAAACTCCATGAAGCCAGCTGCTGCAGGTGCTCAGCAACCTCGCCGGCTTCTTAGGTTTTCTGGGCGCCGGTTTCGGACCTTGGCGATGTGAAGTAGAACAGGGTGTGCTGCAAAACTCGCGGAATTTCAGCTCTTCGTCGACGCACTCGAAACCCCAAACACCAAACCCTCAACCTTACCAAGAACGGTTCTCCGCATTGGGGTTTCTCTTCGGCCTGACAAAGGAGTGCCGCATAGTTCCACGGACCCCAGTTTAAAAAATGGCGGCCGGCGAGCACATCTTGGTTCAGGGTTCGAATGCATCAATGGTTCGGAGCCACGAGTTAACAATAAACCGACTCGTAAAAACAGCATTAGTAATCATGATACCAATGATGATAACAGTACTAATCATCATGGTCGCAATCAGAATAGTCATCGTAAGAATAAGAGCAACAATTATAGTCTCAATCGTCATGATACCCATACAGTGATAGTAGTAGTGAGTGGTAGTGACAGCAGCAGTAGCAGTAGCAGCAGTAGTAGTAGTAGTAGTAGTAGTAGTAGTAGTAGAAGTAGTAGTAGTAGTAGTAGTAGTAGTAGTAGTAGTAGTAGTAGTAGCAGCAGTAGCAGAAGTAGTAGTGGTAGTAGTGGTAGTAGTAGTAGTAGTAGTAGTAGTAGTAGTAGTAGTAGCCGTAGTCGTAGTCGTAGTCGTAGTCGTAGTCGTAGTCGTAGTCGTAGTCGTAGTCGTAGTCGTAGTGGTCGTAGTAGCAGCAGCTAGAGACAGCAATAGCAGTAGAATACTAGTAGTGATTGTTATAGCCAGAGTGATAAAGATAGAGATTGCAAAAGGAATAGCAATAGCAATAGCGACATCGCCAAGTCAGACGGAAATTCAGGCCCTTGCGCCTGAACACCGTCACGACGTTAGCAGATGTACTGGTGATACCATGCTTCGGGGGTTTTAGGTGTGTAATGTTTCGATAACGGGCTCAGGTACTTAGGTTTCAGGGCTTTTAAGAACAGTTCAACAGCTGAGGGGCAGTGTTACCTGGCGACCGAGGAGTACCAGCAGGCCACAGCAGTATCAGAGAACGCTGAACCGTGCATCCCAAACCCTCAACCCAAAGCCCGAACCTCGAAACCCCAAATTCTAAACCCTAAACCCCCCTATAGTACCCTTATAGATCCCCTATGGTGGGTCCTTTTTTGGACCCCTTTTAAAGGAACCCTAAGCCCGCAGCCCCGGCGAAGACGCAGGCCGAAGTCTACTACTCGGAGGCCGGATTTGGGGACGTAGGATTCGGATGAGGATTGGGGCCTTGGGTTTTCAGCCGAACTCGCGCGAGATCCCCTGTCAACATTTATCTTGCGCTCACAAGATGCTATCAAGATCGCTTTTCCTAGAATTCGTTCTGCCAAAACTTATTGACAGGGTGTTCCCTTTGCATGCTTCAGCCATGCATGTAAGGCTCCATGGGGCATAAGTCCTGAAAGCTTCAATTTTCAGTCCCCAACACCCAAAACTCCAAAGCCCAAACCTCCAAAGCACGAACATCCTGCAGCCTAAACCCCCAAAGCTCGAACGCGCTGCCCTTAGGCCGGAACCCCCGAATCCCCCAGTACCTTGAATCCGGTAGGCTTATGACCTCTTCGCCAGCACCGTGGGGAAGCGATCCCCGCTGTTTGGGATGCAGGCGCTCGAGTACCAACTCATCAGGTTGAGGGTTCGGGGTTCCGGCTTCAGGTTCGGGTTTCGGGTCTGCCGTTGACAGTGTAGTTTAAGGTTTAGGGTTTAGGCTTTAGGTTTGGAGGATAGAGTTTAGAGTTTGAAGGTTTGGGGTGCTTTCACTCAAAAATGACGTCCCTTGTCGTGGGTCTTTGTCTTGCCTCCTCTTGTGTTGTTAGTCTGGTTTCTGTTGATGCTGCCGCTGCCGCTGCCACTGCCGTTGCTGCTGCTGCTGCTGCTGCTGCTGCTGCTGCTGCTTGTGCCGTTGAAGAACTTATCCTTTGCTGACGCTGCTGGGGTCTAGCTCGTAGTTCGTCTGTTTAGCAGCTTACTAGAGGTGCATGTTAGCTGCGGGCACTTGGTACTGCTGGTGGTGGCCACAAAGGTGGTGGAGCTGCTGGCGGCGGTGGTGGAGTAGGAGTAGTAGTAACAGCAGCAGCAGCAGTAGTAGTCGTCGTCGTAGTCGTAGTCGTAGTCGTAGTCGTAGTCGTAGTCGTAGTCGTAGTCGTAGTCGTAGTCGTAGTAGTAGTAGTAGTAGTAGTAGTAGTAGTAGTAGTAGTAGTAGTAGTGGTGGTAGTGGTAGTAGTAGTAGTAGTAGTAGTAGTAGTAGTAGTAGTAGTAGTAGTAGTAGTAGTAGTAGTAGTAGTAGTAGTAGTACTAGTGACAGTATTATGGCGCAGTGGTAGGTTTAGCAGGAGGAGGGTGGATGCGATCCTACATCTTGCCTTGTCATGTCTCAAGTCCTCAGCCCAGACAGCTTGATGCTTCGTTATCGTCTGTCATCTCCTAATATAGGGGCCTTAATAAGTACCTACTCTATTTTGGAGGCTCCTTGTTGTAATTATGGTACATTGGGCCGCAAAACCCTCGTTTAATTAGATTACCCCATGTCCTCGTTTCTGTTGCCTCATCTGTCGCTACAGGGCAGTCAGGCCCGAATGAAGCCTCAAGTCCCGAATCGCAAACCCTAAGCACAATCCCTAAACTCCTTAACCCCTGAACCCTCACACGAAAACCCAATACCCTCGATCCAAAACGCTACAGCCTCAACCCCTAACGCCAAGTCCTAAACCGCAATCCCTCCAACCCCCAAATCTTAATCCTAGACCCCCTGCACCCCGAACCAGAAACCCCAAATCCGAGACCCTGAAGCCCAAACCCTCAACCCGAAATCCTAAATCTCATATCCTAAACCCTAAACCCCAAACTTAGGAGCCCTCCCAAACCCCAGGACCCGTACACCGAAAACCTAAGAAAAAAGATTCTCCGAGAGGCCTGGGCCTGTGGCAACCTCCGATTCGCCGAAGGCCGCCACGCGGCAGCGCTGCCGCTGCTGGGAGAGGCCTCGTTGTGCCTGTGGGTTCATAAGGCTTAGGGTTTGGTTTCGGGTTTAGAACCGGAGGTTTAGGGTTTTTATGGGGTGTGCTTCGTGGCTTGGAGGGTGCTGTCGGGTTTGGATAAGAGTTCTGCAGGGCTTTGTAGGTTACTGTATGGTTTCAAAGTCCGCTTTGGAACCACTTTCTGGGGCCTTCAGGGCAAGGGTCTTAGAACGGTTCACAATACCCAAGCATTCAACAAACCCTAAACCCCAAGCCCTAAGCCCTTGTAGATAGATCCCTTAAAGGAACCCCTATGGTATCCTTTAACAGCACCCTATTTTTTGCAAATGTAAGAAAGGAGCCAAAAGTCTCGGCTCGACCCTCGGTTTCGGAAAGCTCAGGCCCTCTACGTGGAGGTGGTGGTGGACTGCTCAGTGCTTTCTGTCTGAAGGGAGCACAAGGCGGCTTTTGAGGGTTTCACAAGGTCCCGTGGACGTGGGGGGACGCATAGAGGGTTTCTTGGGCTTCGTAGGGTTCTGAGAGGAGTTCTAAGAGGTTTTATGCGGGCTTGAAAGGTCACAGACTGGAACCTGAGGACGTTAATACAGATTATAAGAGTATCCTTTCGCCTAACCCCTTAACCCCTAACCCTTAAATTCCAAACCCTAAAACTTTTTGCAAACCCTTAAGGTAACTTAAAGAGCACTAAGGCGGACGGACTCTCCGTGTCGGAGATGATGAAGTTGTTGGACCAGGTCGGGTGTCCGAAGTTGGTTTTGGGGCTTAGAAAGCTTAGTAAGACTTTCAATTCGCGGCTTTGGGGTTTTGGGGTTTAGGTTTTGAATTAGGGCTGTGGCATGTTTTTTGATTTGGAACGTCGGTGTTCTTGATTAGGGCCTGAAGACGAATTGATACGAGGTGCTCTGTTTCGGGTTTAGGGTCCTGTCATGGTTGTAGTATCATAAACCCCCACACCCGCTTCTGATTATCATGTCCTCTATGTTGGGAGGTGCTCTCCTAAACTTTAAACCCCAAGAAGCCGGAAGAGGGTAGGTGGGTTTGCGCAAGGCTTTCCGCAGGGTTTGTTTACAAGTTTTGGTGGAACAATCCCGAAACCCTGAGCCCCTAAACCTAAATCGCCAAACCCGAAGCTCCTGTACCCCCGGTCGTGACAGATTCTGCACTCGATGAACGAGCTCCGGAGCGAAGACTCGCCATCGCTCCAGGCATTGCCGCATCTTGAGGAATCATGGGGAACCGTAAGTCGGTGTTTTGTAGTGTGCACAATTGTGGGTGTTATCCTTAGTCTAAGCACCTTAAGCCTTTAGGTGTGACAGGGCTTGACGGTGGGAATGGCGCGAGTACCAGTTGTTTAGGTAGAAGCAGACATAGAAGCCGGAGGCGAAGTAGTGGTGGTGGTGTTGTGGTGGTAGTGACGATGTTGTCGGCGTTGTCGTTATCGTCGTTATCGTCGTGGTGGTAGTGGTGGTAGTGACATGTGGTGACGGTTATTGACGGTTGTTGTTGTTGTTGCCCAGCGCTCTGGAGGTCCACCTTGGGCCAGTGCGGAGGGCCCTTAACGAGCTCATTGAGGAGAGCTTTCAGACAGTGGGGCTGAGGCTCTTATGGTTGAGGGGTTTAGGGCTGATGCACTTTATGCAGTTAGTAGGTACAGGTGATTCGAAGTCTATATGAATTGCTTCAAGACAATGATTAGCATCATTAGTACTGTAATCAGTGCTGTTGTTCCTGATTGATCAGGTTGTTTTTTTTGTTCTCGAGGGTCCGAAACCGGTGTTTCAACCAAAGCACCCCAGGCCATGCATCGACACGCTAAACCATGAACCCTAAACCGTTCTAAAACCTCATACAACTGTAAAACGGCAGACAAGTCTTCTAAAGTTCTAAAGCTCGACAAAACCCTGACAATGTCCTATCAAGACATTGACAAGCGCATTCCGCAGCCGCGTAGGATCCGCGCTGGGATGAGTTGGACAAGACGCTGGACTTGGCGGCGAGGGGCCCCAAGTCTGTTTTGGTTTTGTTCTCGGGTTTAGGGTTTAGGAATGAACCCCTTATTCTTGAACAAACGGTCCATGAACTTTGGGCCAACGTCTGGCCTGAAGGCAAGGGGCGCAGATGATGACCAACTGTTCCCCTGAGTTTGGCTGCTCAAAGTCATGTATCAGGTGCACCTGCTTAGTTAATTGAGCCATGAGGCTTGTGCGCATGTCTCTCCCCGCGTGAGGTTGGTTTTCTTGTTTTGTTTGGATTCGGTGCTTGCCGCCCTTAGGGATTGGAAAGAGCAGCGAGTCTGGACATGCCGAGTTCGCCGGCCAGGCTTTTCAGAAATGTTTGGAGAAGTGCAAAACACAAACTGGTGCGAAGGTTAGCTACGCTGTTGCCGCAGGTCAGATCAACAGAATCTGTTTTTCCGCGCACTTCGTGGCCAGCTTCTGCAAGATTCAGAGATGCTCTTGCAACAGTCCTCCAAACATGTGAGCTTCGTGTGGGGCGATACTACCACAAGTGGAGTGCGGCGGCTCATCAGCAGCCGTCAAGGCGACACAGGGATTTGTTACCTTTGCCCAAGCTTGTAGACTGGCCAGTTCAAGTCGACACCAGGCAGGTGTCCGAGACGATTTGTTTGGAAATCAGCAACATCTGCATTTCGGGACTCAACTGCTTGTACAGTGGCTTGAAAGAGCCCGACCCGTCTGTGCTTGGCACCTGGACCCCCACTAAAGCACAGGCTTCTGCACATCGCCATGTATGCTCCCGGGTTGTGAGTTTCTTGGGTGATTTGGACAGTCACTTCGGAAACAGCCTGCCGTGGCGCAACGCTTTTCAGTGCAGTGAGGCCGCTACTGCGGTTTCCCAGGAGTTGCGGAGCGAAGCCGTGGATTTGCCTGATGTGGCGGGAACATGCAGGACTTCGGCCGTTGTGCCGGAGGAGATGCAGGCCGTCATCTCTGATGTCAAGAGAATCTTTCCGGCTGGCTTTCAGGTCAACGAGCCCGAGCCCCACCTTAGTCCAGAGCAGCGTCAGCAATACATCTTGCTCACCATCCGTGAACTCAAGTGTGGTAAGCTACGTTTGCGAACTGCTGTGCAAGGCTTGGGTGGAGTGTTTGCTGTCGGTAAGACCTCTGGTCGACAGCGAAAGGTCTGGGATGGTTCGTCTGTGTCCTGCCGTGCTTCTCGCCCTCCGAAGCCATGCAGACTGGCCAACCCTGCATCCTTTCTGGACTTGGAGATTGAGCCCGGCAGCGAGGTTTTCTTCTCCAAGCGTGACGCTTCAACTTTCTTTGATGCATTGCAGGCGCCGGCTGAGTTGCAGGGATGGTTTGCTCAGCCACCCGTCTACGTGCACGAGTTGCTGGCGGCTGGCCTCAGCATGGAAGATGTGCTTAAATGTTGCGACGATCCGGCCCAGACTGTGACGGGCTCTACGAAAATTTTTCCGGTGCACACCGTGTGGCCAATGGGCTTCTCCTGGTCATCGGCGGTGGCGCAGGAGACAACCTTGGCATTATGCCGTCGGGCTGGAATTGAAGAGTGCAACGTGCTGTCGCTCGACCATGATTTGCCCGCCTGCTTCGATGAGGCTTGCTTCGTAGCGACCGATGACACCGTTCTGGTACACAAGCGAAAGGATAAGGGGGCCTCCACTCTGAGACGGCTCGATCAGGCTTTTGAGGAGTGTGGTGTTCCCAGGAACCGCAAGAAGGATGTGACACTAGAGAGCCAAGTCACGGCGCTTGGCTGTGACCTGACTTCTCATCCTGCAGTGGCTCGTCCGAACATTGCGAAGTTGGGACAAGCTGTCTGCTCTACACTGGACCTCCTCGCCACTGGAACAGCTTCACCTGAGGGTTTCCACTCGCTTCTTGGCGTGTGGGAATGGTTCTCTCTGCTGCAGCGACCCTTCTTCAGCATCTACGATGCAGTTTTTGGCTTCGTCCGGCGTGAGCCCACGCGCCAGAAACAGGTGGTTCCTAGCAACGCTATGGATGAGATCTTGCTAACTCTGGTGCTTGCTCCTTTGTTTTGCACTTCCTTAGATCGCGTGCCGCTTCAGTTCTTAACTGCTGCAGATGCAGCGCCGCAGTACGGCTTTGGAGTTTCCGTTTGCAGCTGCAGTGCCACCGAAGCAGGTGAAGTTTGCAGATTGGCAGAAAGGCGAGGTGACTATGTGAGACTTACGCCTGGACTCGAAGATCCTCCTGAAGTTTGCAGGCTGGGACAACCACATCGCCTTCGCTTTCGCCAGGAAGATTTTGCAACTGTCATGTCCTACAAAGCTAAATGGCAGGCACATTCTGGTGCGCTGGAGGCACACGCATACCTGCTGTCCTTGAAGTGGATCGCACGCAAAGCAGCAAACCATCATCATAAAGCTGCGCTGCTTTTGGATGCTAAAGTTGTGGTTGGAGCTGCTTCTAAAGGAAGGAGCTCTGCTCGCGCACTCCGTACTGTGCTCAGGGCTGCAGCCGCAACGACGCTGGCCGCAGACCTGTTGCCCAGAATCATTTACATTCCCAGCGAAAGCAACCCAGCTGACGGCCCATCCCGAGGCAAAAGGCTCTTCAGAGCCAGATCTCTTCGCAAGGGCTTTGGGAAACGCCGCAGCCGAAACCCGCTGGAAGTTCGGGTTGGTTCGTTGGTGGATGCTTACGGTGCTGTCAAGGCTTGATGAAGCTTTGAGTGTTTCACTGCTTATGTCAATGCCGCTGGCGCTCTGCCATATGGGACCGGGCAATTTGCGAGTGCATCGCAGTTTACTGATTGCGGTCCATCTTCGACGGCTTGCGGGGAGAAGGCCGTTGCTGTCTCATCTGGTGAGGGCTTCCACGACCTGCTCCCACTCGTGAAGATTTTTCTGAAAGCTGTGATGTCATTGCTTTTGACGGCGCGTTTCTGAGACGCGCCAGTGCGGGGTGAGTGGCTCTTTCTGATATGGTGCTGCTTCTTTCGGTGCAGCTCGGGCCTGTCATGAATGCGAGTCTCTAACCTGCAGTGGCATTGACAAACAGCTTCTTTGCATGCTCATTTTCGTCAGGGCCTCAGCGGAGAGTTGCAGGTCAAGAATGAACCCCTTATTCTTGAACAAACGGTCCATGAACTTTGGGCCAACGTCTGGCCTGAAGGCAAGGGGCGCAGATGATGACCAACTGTTCCCCTGAGTTTGGCTGCTCAAAGTCATGTATCAGGTGCACCTGCTTAGTTAATTGAGCCATGAGGCTTGTGCGCCCCACCGCGCCCGCCCTCTTCTGTACAGTGGCTCTTTCTGATATGGTGCTGCTTCTTTCGGTGCAGCTCGGGCCTGTCATGAATGCGAGTCTCTAACCTGCAGTGGCATTGACAAACAGCTTCTTTGCATGCTCATTTTCGTCAGGGCCTCAGCGGAGAGTTGCAGGTCAAGAATTAGAGTTCTGGGTTTTCGTGGGTGTTTGGGCATTGAGGTGAACGTTTAAATACCTGACAGTGGTGTTTTTTGATTGGAGCAGTGCTCTTTTCGCCTTCTTGCTAACTTTTTCTCATCCCGCAGCCCTAAACATTGAGCTTCAATCCCTCAACCCTAAACGCCTCATCGTCAATCCCTGAAGTTTCATGCCTTAGATCCGAATGCTGCGCCCTGAGCCTCATGTCCGAGCATCCTTAACGCCCACATCACCCTACACCGTATGCTCTAAGCCCTGATACGTACATCCTAAATTTTTCTTCAGAGTTTCCCTAAGCTCTGAACCCTAAACAAGCCCTACACCCTAACGCCCCGAAGCCCTAAACCCCTGAACCCTAAAAGCACCAAAGCCCTACGCCGCCCAAAAGAGGGCGCTCGAGCCCGCGGCCATGGCCCAAGCCGGCAGCGCCGTGCCAGGCCTCAGGGAAGACTTGTTTTGGGCCTTAGGGTTTGGGGGGGGGGGTTTAGGGGTTTAGAAGGGTTTGGAAGGGTTTGGGGATTCCTTTACACCGTTACTTTAAGGGTACTTAGTGGTTTAGGGTTTAGGGGGCTTTGGGTGGGGGGTTCAGGGGTTTAGGGTTTGGGGTTCAGGGCTTTAGGGCTGGGGGTTGAGGCTTCAGGGTGTCGGCATGGGGTTTTTGGGGTTTTGGGATGAGGGTTTAGGGTTTAGGCTTAGAGTTGAGGCTTCAGGGTTTAGGTTGTTATAAGGGTAGGGTTCAGGTTTCAGGGTTTAGGCTCAGAGTTTGGGGGTTTCGGGTTAAGGGTTAAGGGTTTAGGTTGAGGGTTTGGGTCGTTGAGTTCTGAGCTTAGAGTGTGGAGTTAAGGATGGGTTCAGGCTTGAGCGTGTAGGGCTCGCGGCTTCGGGTCGTGCGGGTTTCGCGATCTGGAGGGTGGGATTTGGAGCTTTAGCCTTATAGGCTTTAGATCCTTGAGGTCTTCGAGACCTAGGGCTCTAGGGCTTGGAGCCGCAGGGGCCAACTTTTTTTCGGGCTTCAGGGTTTCAAGTTGCAAGGTTTTGGGGTTCAGAGCTTCGGGATTCGTGTTCAGGGCTTGAGGGTTTGGGGAGTTCAGCGTTTCGCGTTGCTTTCAGGTTGTTACATGGGCTCCTTTGCGGTTTACGCCCAGAGGTTCCGGGTTTCTGGGTTTTGGCATGGCCTTAGCTGCGATCTACTAGGAGGTTCGGGGCCGGTACCTGGTATGCGATCCATTATCACCCTAAACCCCTAAACCCTAAATCTTCGAGTTCAAGCCTAAGTCGCAAAAGAAGGTCCCGTGATCTCAGGGGCTTCTGCTTCTTCGCGATTCAATTCATTGAGCGAGGCTCGCAAACTAAGGTTTCGAAAAGGATTACTTTGAGGGTTACTTCAACCCCTTCAACCCCCAAGCCCCAGATTTCTAGACCGCTGGAACTCTGAGCAGTCATGCCTAAGATAGGCCCTCAATCCAAAAAACACAAAACACGAAGGCCCAAACACAAACTCTATAGCCTAGAGCCCGAGACCCTCAACTCAAGACCCTGAGCTTGTGGCAGGCGGCGATGAAACCTCCGGCTGGCCTGAAACAGTCGTGCTGACAGAGTCTTGGCAGGTGACGAGCCGACAGAACACCGGACCATGGGGCCTTGAACAGGGGTTTCCGGGCTCTTAGTGTGAGAGTTGTGGCGCTTGCGGTGCGTTTCGAAGGGTTTTTCGAGAGGGTTTTGGGACTTAGGGTGTCGATCCAGGGCTTTTGGGTTAAGGGTTTGGGGTAAGGGCACTGAACACGTCTCAACAGGAGTTTGTGGAGCAGCATGATGGCAGTGCGGCATGATGGCCCAGGAGTTCACGGCCAATTTGGTAGACGAGCTGTCGGAAAGAGATGATGATGCTGACTGGGAGATCGAGGACCTGATGGGTCTGTTTTTAACCCGTGCTTCCGGGGCAAAGCTCTGCCGCGTTTGATAGGTCTTCATGCGATCAGTACCTTGTGGCTTTAAGTTTGAAATGCCCTAGGCACGAAACTTAACGACCCTTTCCTGGCAGGACTGGAGCAAGCCCCATGTTCTCAGCCAGTTACGGTCGGCACCCACAGCTGCACGGTGCCGTTGCTGCTCAGTCCTAAACTTTACATCGTGAACATGGAGCCTTAGACCCTAAAGTCCCAAGCCCTGAGCCCTAGCCCAAAGCGCCTATATACACTCCTCCCCTCCAATAAAAGAATCCTCCTGACTCAAAAGAGAAATAAACAAACCCGAACACTAAGCCCGAAACCCTAAACCCGAAACCCTTAAACCCTAAATCCTAAACCCTAAACCTTAAACCAACGAAGCCCTAAATTCCAAGGTGCATGAAGGATGGGCAGCGAGCGCGCCTCCTTCTCTGCCCTCAGGCTTCCGCAGATGGGGCTGAGGCTTCTGTGATTGACCTGCCCCTCGTGCAGCCTTAGTGCTTGCTAGGGGAATTTCCGAAAATTAGGGATACGTACCTTATTTTGGGGTCCTCGTAATAAGGATCCTTCTGTTTTGGGTACCACATTAGGGTCCCCGATTTTCGGAAACGCCCTTAGAGGTCGGATAGAGGGAAATACAGTATGGTTATACCTCACACCGATTAGCTCTACTCTTGTTGGTATGGCTTGTTGCCTGGACCTTACTTGCTACAGTTACTGCAGCTACTCGCATCCTTGTTCAGCTTATCGTCGTTTTTATGATAACTGCCGTGGAAGAGGGAAGAGTGGGCCTTACACCCTAAAACCCGCAGAATCCCTACAGGCCCGAAGCTTCTTTTTATCAGCTCCCCATGTCCAAGCTCAGGTCGCCTGGCATTTCCGGCCACTTCTCCGAGGCTCGGGGCTCGTTTTAAGCGGCTTCAGTCTCTTGGCTTTAGGGTCCCCGGGGCACCTCCGCTTCGGGGCCCTGCCGTGTGGGTGACGTGTGTATGAGACACGCAGCACTGTTCCTTCATGGATTCGTTTGAAGGGTGCGTCCCGCAGCAGCAGCAGCAGCAGCAGCGGCGCTCGCCACCTGTGCTACAAGAACATGAACTGTATTGGCCACCCCTCTCCCCCACCTGTCGGCAGCTCAGTGTAGCAGCAGCATTAGCAGCCTTAGGTCGAAGCAGCATTGGTTCACATCTAATCTCTTCATCTTGCGTGCAGAGCTGGTGTGCTTGCGCTGAAGGTCTGTACCCACGCTGTGCAAGAGCGGGACTGGTGGTAATGACAGGGGTAGATGCAACTAGTTTGGGTTTAAGCCAAAAACCCAAAACCCCAAACCCTTGCAACGTCCTACAAAACCTTGTGTGGAACCCTCATGCAACACTTGCAAACAATGGCCATATCAAGCCCTTGCGAATCCTTGAGGTCCGGTTTCCTGAGCCCAAGCAGCAGGATGGAAAGCTACATCTTCTGGAGTTCGACATGACGAACAGCCGGGCAGCGAAGCGCTTCAGCTTGGTGACTGCTCGGCCATGTGCTCAGCATGCCTACTCGGGTGTAGCGCTTGGGCTTCGTCCTTGCTTGGGGGCTGCAGGTTTTAGGGTTTGCGGCTCGAGGGTTTTGGGCTTGCGCCTCATCGCTTTGTGTCTCAGGCGGATGCTCAGACTCTGCCAGGTACACCCTACACCTGAAGACCTCAAGCGTGACTCAGGACATCGAGCTCAACTGAGCGGGACGTGTCCGATGAGACCATCAGCGTAGGCCGACCCAGTTGAGCAGCTGGAGCAAAAAGGCCTTGATGAGGTTGCACTTCTAACATAGGAGTTTCAGAAAAATGAGGGACCCTAAAGCAGAACTCTAAACAGTAGGACCCTCAGGTTATGGACACCTCAACGGGGTACCCATACTTGTCTGAAGCTACCATATATATATATATATATGATATATATATATATATATATAGAGTCATATGTATGTATATGTGTATGTATATATATATATATATGTATGTATGTATATACATATGTATATATATATATATATATATACATATGTATATACATACATACATATATATATATATATATATATATATATATATATATATATATATATATATATACATACATACATATACATACACACATGCATATATTGCATTACAATACATCGCCTTATATGGTATTGTACTATGTTCTAGTATACTAATCATATCGTGTTATGTTGTATTACATTGCACCGTATTAACTATACTATATTCATTTGCACAGTTTTTGTTCGTGCCGTTATGTCTGTGGTCATGGTCGCTGTACGCAACATTCCCAGGGTCCCATACCTCATACGGATATATCTGCTACCATCTTCATCAGCATTTCACCGTTGCAGCCTTCAGCACAGTCATCGCCACTCACTCTTTATCGCGATTCTTTCTCTCTTTTTCAGCACTACTTCCTACTTACTAGACAACAACCCGGAAACGGGAACCTACTGTCCGAAGATCCAAGCTATCCTTTGAGACAGCCGGCAAGCTTGAACGGCCGAAGCGAAAGCAGCCAAATCTGAAACCCCTCAGGACCCCCAAGCACCCAAGCCCTACAAAAGACCCAGGCAAAAAAAACTACCAGGTACTAAGCCACAAGATGGCATTGGTTTACGTGGTGGCCAGGTGGCCTGAGATGGGTGCGGAGCTTACGTCTCCAGAGTTCAATGTTCCGGGGTTTAGGGTTCCAAGGTTTAGAGTCTAGAGTTTGTGCCGGATGTTGCAGTTGCAAGTACAAGTGCCAGTGTGGAGATAGCCAGAAGGGTTTTCGTCTTACCAACACTTTCGCCATTCAGGTCGTTTTCAGTATGTTTTCTTGATTGTGTCGGAGTTTTGCTTTGTAAAGCTTGAGCTTCATGAAACAGCATTTCGTGCACCTTTGATGTGGTTGAAGCTATCAGCTTGATCCTACAACCTAACTTCATAGCTCCTAAACTCCGAAGCCCCCCAAAAACCCTGAACCCTAAACCCTTAGATACCTGAATCCTTACAGTAACCCTCGCAGCACCCCATATAGTAACCCCTTATCCTAACCTTCTAGTAGCCCTTATGGTAACCCTTATCCTCGACACCCCATGGATCCAAATCGCTTCTGTGCGGTTTTTGCAAGGCGATCGAAAGGCTGCGGAGTATTTCAACCTCAAGGCTGCCACTGACTCAGCTGTCAGGGTTTAAGATCTGGGGGCTCAGAGATCTTTCAGCAGCGCCCAGAACCCAAACCCTAATCCCTAGAATTGTGCGTTTCTAGCTGCTGATCCAACTTCCTGATGGCCACGGCCATTTCTGCGTTTTTGCATGGACGCGGCATTCGTGACTGCTGCGGCTGCTGGAAGCAGCTGGTGCAGCGGCATGCGATATGTCGTACTTCTCCAAGTCTTGTAAAATAGTTCTTCAGACTCCCCCCGCTCCCCCCAGGTGTCGGTGCTGAATGATCTTCAGCATACTGGCTCGCAGGAGGCGCCTGTGGAGTCTCCTGAGCTTGTGTCCTGAAAGAAAGTTTCGCTTCAGAGTTGCTGGCACCCAGTCAGCAAAGCCTGAACCTCAAAGCTCCCCTAAGACCTAAACCTCAAAAGCCCCGGCACAACTTCTGAACGCCGACGAACTACTGTGGATGCACCAGACGAGCACTTGCAATCCTTGAACTCCGCATGCCCTACGAGTAACAATCTTGATGTGTACACATAAGGTCAGATGTGTATACACACATATATATATATATATATATATGTATATATATATACACATATAAGTATACATATGTGTATATATATATACACACACATACAAGCATCTTCTACTTGAGATACGATATGCCGCACGTAGTTATGGGTTCTCGGATCCTAGAAGCCGAAATCCTGCACCCGGCCTAAACCCTAAACTCTACATGCCTGAATCCTACTTCCCAAAAGCAAAAACCCTAAACCCCAAGACGCCTGAACCCGAAGCACTCAATAACTAAACCCTAAAGGCTCAATACCTCAACCCTAAACCCAACCCGGAGACCGGGTTTTCGAGCTTCGGAGAGGTGATCTCCTCTCTTCTTTGACTCAATTCAATAGGGAGAAACCGACTTCCTTGTAGGAAGCATCACGGGCGCAAGGATTCCTCCTGTTAGGGCTTAGGGTTTGAGATTTGGCTTTGGGGTGGGGGTTTTCCAGATCTAGGGTTTTGGGTTTGTAGTTTATGGTCGGGTTGGAATCCTGGAAGGAGTGTCAGGGAACAGCATTAGCGCAGGTTGCCTGCTCTTCTTGAGCTTATGATCTTGCGAAAGCCCTACACCCTAGCCTCTAAACTTGGACGCTACGCCCGCAACCTTGTCTTGTGACATGAAGCACTACAGGCAAAGCGCTGGCTGCTACAGGCAGAGGCTGGAGCAGGGCTGTGACTGTTTTGGCAATCCATGGACCCTGATGAAGCTTCTGCCAGGCTGTGCATTCAGCTGTTCTAGGGCCATGGTCGCCCTCAAAGACAGAACAGCATGACTTTCCTGCACAGAACTGAGCAGCTCTCCAAGTTGCTGTGTACATAGATGCTCTGAGTTGGGGTCCGCCTTTTGGAGCTCCAAAAGAGTCTGTCATTCGATGAAAAGGATACTGATTCTGGCCCTAATTCAGAGAAGTATGCGGCGAGCGGGTCGCAGACGTGGGTTGGCCAGCACAAAAAGATGCCGCGCTCGAGATGTTTCCTTGGCCTCGTGACGCTTGGACGCCGTTTTCGACGATAGCCCCACTCAGCTTTTGCTCACAGACCAACTTGCAAGCAGTCCTGTTAGCCTTGTTCTTCTGCTTCTGCACTGGTAATCATGGTTGCCGCATCTAGGCGCCGCTGGAATCCCAATGCCCTCAGAGTCAGGACCAACATCTTATGTAAATTACCCGGGCATCATCACGTAACCTCACGAAGCTCACCTGCAGCCCCTCAACAGCGGTTCTCCGGCCGCATGGTTCAGGGGTTTAAAGTGGGGTTACAGCTTTGGGGTTTGAAGGTGTAAGGTGGTCTTGGCCATCTTGCCATGCACCTGATTGAAGCACAGTGTGGACAGAGCGTGCGAGACCCAGCAAAGCAGTCGCAAAGTTCAAAGCCTTGCTCGGTCAGGTTCGACGTACTATAGGGCCCTAACTCGTTACCAACACTATTCTAGGGGTTCCTTATCATAGTTGTAGTATAGCGGGCCCAAAACCCTGTTCTAATTTTTAAGGCCCTATCGTACTTGACTCAAGCCATCCTGCTCGCGAGCCTGCTCTGCTGGTGGTATCGTATCTAAGTCTGTGGATTCCTGGTCGTCGCGAACTGTGAGTGGTACATTCATGAAATTCCACTACGAGCACTGTGCCCCGCGTTGTGCTTGTGTTCTTGGCGGTGACTTCAGCGGTTCCTCGTCTTCGTTGTTGTCTTGTTGCTTCTTCCCTCCTCTTGTATAGCACCCAAGTCCAACACCCCAAAGTCCGTCTTTCTTCAACTGTTCGGATCTTCTGCACATTCGCCCTTTTTTTTTCTCGCTCCTGCTCTGGATCTTCGGCTGTCCCAGAACCCTTGAAGCATTAATTTACAGTAACCTCTATAGTCTCCCGCATAGTCATGGCAACTCCAAGCCCAGGTGTCCGTGCTTGATCTTGCTGCTTCCCTCGATGGACAGTGAGTGCCATCCTCAGCCGGCCGAGGGGTTCCCATAAAGGTTCCCGCAAGGGTTCGTTCCTCCAAGGGTTGCTTTAAGGGCTGCTATAAGCGTTACTACAAGGGTTCGAAAAGGGGTTTGAAACGGGTTTAGTGGAATAGGAGTTTGGGGAGGGTTGCCGGTTTTTTGGGTTTAAGCGTTCAGGCTTGCGATTTTGAATTTGGGGTTTGAGGCTGAGGCTCGGGGGTTTGTGGCGTGAAATTTCGCAAGAACAACTACCACCCCCGAACCCAAGCTGCGAAGATCGGAACGTCGTGCAGCTTGTGTAGGCAGGAACATGTGCCCTATTGCTGGGTTCTTGTAAAGGCACTTCGTTTATCACCATAGTAGAGGTCTATAGTATATGAGTTTATACTGTGGTTTCCTCACTATCACAGTAAATTAAAATAAATTTCTTGACGAGGATCCAGGTTTTGGCGAGGCTAGACCTGACCCTCGGCATTCCTCGCAAACCACATCGGCGCCGAGCGCCGCAGCAAAACAGCTAAGGCCAGGATCCTTCATCAGCGCTTTGCGGGGCGCCGAGCCCTGTGACAGTGGTAATGTTGTCCGGAGAGGCGCTTCATGAAGTCTTCGCTCCCGCCACCAGCAATACCACAAACCAAAGGATTGCAGCAGTGACAGCTCCGGCAAAGTACATCGACCTTGCGAGTCAGAGTGTCTTTACTATGGAGAGAGAGAGAGAGCGAGTATCGCTGCCAGAGCACCTTCATCCTCGCGAAAAGTGCAAGAAACGAACCACTAACAGTTTCTGCTTATAGCAAAAGGCCACAGTGTAATATACTCCAAGACCCCACAAATGGGCACAGGATTAAAGGGTTTAGGGCGTTAGGGTTTAGCTTTTGCGCTGCTTACGGTTTAGCGTTAAATAACTGTAGCAGGAAAGGAGGCTCAGGAATGCTGAATGTTCAGGTGAGCGAAACCTAAGTATCGAATCCCCAAACACACTTTCAAGTCAGGGCCCATATCCCTAAGTCGCGAACCCTGAACCCGTATCACTCTTCTCCCTAAGCACGAACTTGTAAATCCGTTGCTCAGGCTTCTCGCAACCGTAAACCCGTTGCTCAGGCTTCTCGCGCCAAGTGCTACCGATGCAGCGCCCAGCCAAATTGGCCCCACCGAGGGTGCGCGTCTCAGGATGACCGAAAGTTGCTCCTTTCTAGCCTGCGTACTTACCTTAGGTCCCTTTCGCGAACTGGAACTTTTAAAGATGCTGAATACCTTATTCGACTTGTTAAGGCCATGCTCTTATGTCTCTACATAGTATCATCCGTTTAAAGTTTGGGGTTTGAGGGGGATATTAGGGTTTAGGCTTTAGGGTTGTGGTGAAAATAGAAGCCAGGACATTTTTGAGATACTTTCCCTCAGGGTTCCTTACTATCTTCATGCGATAACCACCCGCCGCGCCAACACCTATTCTCATGATTACAGCCCCTATGTGATGCCGCCCTAACCCCACACCCTAGACCTAAGCCGTAGGGCTCTGCAGACCTGCTGCGGGAATGGAAAAAGGCCCTTGGAAAAAAAACCTAATAGTCAGAATAGGGTTTCATACTACAAGGAAACCCCCTAAGAAGTATAGGTAATTATAAATAACTACCTACAATTACCTATAATTACCTATAATTACCTGGTAATTCTTAAGCGGTAGATCGCCAACAGGCTGGGATCCAGAGGCCGAGCCGAAGCCGGAGCCGGCCGTCGAGCAGACTTTGGCCCATTACCAAGCTTTTCCGGGCTTCAAAAAGGACCCTTAAAGGAACGTTTGAAGGAACCCTAGGAACCCTCAAAGGAACCATTAAAGGAACCTTCAAAGAGACCCTTAAAGGAACCCTTAAGGGCTGTAAGCGTGAGTTGTTTTCCAGGGTTGCGACGAGGGTTGAAGTTCTTGCAGGGTCTACAAGAAGGGTTATTGTAATAGGGTTACTAGCAGAGATTTGGGGTTCAGGCAGACTTTGAAGTTTGGGGGGTTTAGGCCGGGTTTGTGTCATCAGGTTTTTTTTTTAGGATGCTTAGGTATTTTCAAGCGCTGGCTAGGGGAGAGTGGAGGGGCTCGTAGGTCATCCTCCCTTGGATTTACGACAACTACTGACGAACAGGTAACTTAGCACCTAAGCGTGCTACTGCTACCAGCAGGCAGGTGTACTCCATCATCATGTTAATGTCAGTATGTTTTCCTATCGCCTTTTCACTGGGGTGATACCATAGCGAATCAGTGGCGCAGGATCTAGTATTTTTGGCTTCGGGTTTTGGGTTCCGGGTTTGTTCTGGGGCTTAGGGCAAATACGGGGGGGGGGGGGGGGGGCAAGTGCGTTTGATCGAACTTAGTTTTAGGATTGCCGCTGTCGCTATGTCGCTGTTGATCTTGGTGCTGTCAGGCTATAGAAGATGCAGGTCGTCCAGAGCCTGAGACAAGAGTCGTGTTGCATGCCATGAGCCCAGCTGCTTGAAGCTTAGGACTTGGGGGGTTGTCGTACAGGGTAGGGGTCAGCACAGCGTAATTCGCAGTAGGCACCGTAATCAGAGGGTGCCAAGGAAGCAATCAGCAAAGATATCCGGCTTCGAGAGAAGGTCCAGGGACAGCACTGCAGGAGAAGCGGAATGAGCATCAAGAGTATGCAAGAAGAAAACAAGAATGCACGTGATAGTTCAACACGGGTCGAGAAGTACTTGTTTCGGGGGATTCATCATAACGCTGCGACGGATATCAAGGCGAACGCCAAGAAGCTGGTCCGCTGCCGCGAGCGCTTGAAGGATTGCCGGTGTTGCACGGTTTATTACGCTACAACGCCCAATACGCAAAATTACGCTACGAGTACTGGAGTAATGGGACTAGTGTTGTTTCCACATCTGCTGCTGCTGCTACTTCATCGGCTGCTCTTCTGTTTTTGCCACAACAACAGCAGCAGCAATACCAGGCGCTGAGTAGTAAGCACTAACACCGCGCTACGACTACAGACGGCAAAATACCAGCTACTTAGCTACGAACTAGGAACAACTAGCTACAAACTCTCAGCTAGTAGCCACGACCCGCGGACTGCGAACTGACTGGGATCTATATAACTACTAAGTACAAATTACAAACTACAAGCCGCTAATTTCTGACTACTAGCTACCGCTACTAGCAGCAAAGTTCCTCCTGCTGCTGCTGCTGCCTCTAGTGCTGCTGCTACAGCGCTGCTGGCGCTCCCACATCTGCTTCTACTGAGTTCTTTTTCTTCTACTGATCTACTGATGCATCTACTAGTACTTCTACTTCTAGTACTTCTCGTACGTCTAGTACTTCTAGTACTTCCAGTGCTTCTAGTAGAAGCACTTCTAGTTCTTCTACTACTTGTACTTCTGCTCTACTACTTCTACTTCTAGTTGTTCCTGCTGCATCTTCTGCTCCTCCTGCTAGGGCTTGTATTGCTACCTCCCACTTGGCGACTTTTCCGAAACTGTTTCTCCGCGCCTGCGACTTGTACTACGACTGCTGTGCTGCTGTCATCCTCCTCCCAGATGCTGCCACGTCTCCTGATAGTTGTGCTTTGCTTGCACGCGATGCAGTGAGCGGAATGGTGACCAGAGAAGTTACCCCGAAGTTGGTCGTGAAGACCACGGTGATGGTTAAGATGGTGACGATGATTGTCACTGTTGCACTCAGGTCGCGATGTCCGCCATTATCGCGATGATAATCGTCATCACATTTGTCGTGAAAAACCATCCTGTTCATCCTCACCACTGTCATTATTATCACCATTGGTACCGTTATCGTCATCACATCATGAGCAGCTTCACCATCTTAATGCATATCTTAGTTACCGCCATCTTCGATTGCATTCTCTTCCTCGTTACTGTCGTCGCCTTCACCATCAGAGTGATTTTCACCTGCATCTTAATCAGCATCTTCAGGTTAGTGATCTCCAGCATCCATCATCGTCGAATCTTCATCACCGATACAATCAGCATCAGAATCATTCTCCCCGAACAGGACAAGGACATGCAGGCGATTCTGTCCGTCCCACAGTTTTCCTCCAGTTGGCCTCCTGCGCCTTTGTGTTTTGTAGCTGCTTGGGGGACCCTGAGGTCGAAGATGGATGAGGAGCCCGCGGCCCGGATCTGGAGACCTCAGAGCAGCATGAGAGTTCCCTAACCATCGCGATTGTCACTGTTGCGGTCAGTATGGTGTTTCCATGATCAGCATTTCTTGTCTCCAGCACAAGTTCTGCTACTGCCGCTGCTGCTGCTGCTGCGGCTGCTGCTGGTGCTGCAGCTACGACGGCGGCGACGACGTTTGCATGGCGACGACCGCGACCACGACGAACGACGCTTTCTACTATTACTCGGCTACTACTCCTGCTGCTGGTACGAATACAACTACGGAAAATGGTTCTCGAAGTGTCGTGGTCATGTTTGATGTCTCTTGTCTGGTGCTCTAATTTCGACCGCTGAAGGCTTGTGTATGAGGAGGTGGATTTTTCCGGCAACGAGCTGACGTCTGCCAGCATGGGAGTTGCCGGAGCCTCAGCGTTGCAACTAGTTCCAAGATCTGTCGGAAAACTTGAAAACATGCTTGGTGAAGGGTCACTTTCTGAGGAGCCCTGAAAGACACAGTTAGTCTAGGGGTCGGGATTCTTATAATAGTATTCCAGTATAGTTCCTTTTGTAGCTAAGTGTAACATACACAACGTCCTTTTCCGATGACTCAGCCCCCTTGTATTACCCCTTAAACCCTAAGCACAAAACCTCCTGTAACAGGGGGCACCAAAGGCTCTGAGGGCGAGGTAGTGAAGGAAGAAGAATGATGTGATGTCCTGTCCTACAAGCGTGAGGGGGCCATAGAGTCATGCAGTTGCCTTCCACAACAGTGGATTCTGCTGATCTGAGCTGCTAGGCGGAAAAAAACCTCCTGTAAACCCCGAAGACCAATATCCTGAACCCGACCCTGTCTACTTTCCAAGATGCTTTGCAGCCCCAAAGTCCAAAGCCCTAGACCTCAAACCCTCTTCAAGGTGTATTCCTCAATGTGCAGATGCGTGGGTTTCTGCAAGTACTCGGACTACATCGTTTGGGACTTAAGTTTAGAATTTAGGGTTTCCAGAGGAAAATGAACACTCAGGTTCGGGTTTTCGGGAGGTTATATTGGCCGAGACCTGACCGAGCGTCTCGACGGAACAGCGAGGGAGGGTAAAGCCTCCCCGGCCTACCGGGGACGCCTCAAGCAGCACATTTCTTGTTGCTACAAGATCGACCCCATCTGTGGGGCATCCGAGCGCCTTCCTCCAAAGCTCAGGCCGCTTGCTTCCACGCTTCATTTCGAGCGACAGGACACGAGGGCAGGTTGCCAACCAGAAAGCCTTGCTTCTGTCCAGTGGCCGGCACAGGCTGCGAGGACCGACAACTCAGCAAACGTTGTGGTTGCTGTGAAGTGTGTTCATTCTATGCAGACAGACCCCTGTGGAAGCAAAGAGCAAGGGTGAATATAACCTTCGAGAATATTGTGGGCGGACTAGATGCTGACGCGGCTACAGAAGTCCACTCGCGGCGCACACTGTGTGCCCGCCGCAAGCTCGAAGCCCCAAGATTCCCCCTGTTTTAGGCCTCCAGGATTGGCCTTTCGGGATTTTACTGTTTAGTTTTCCCAAGATTTCAGGGTTCACGGGTTGGAAGATTTGGGTGTTCGCCGGGATTTTTGGGCCTAGCGTTTGTGTGTTTAGGTTCGAGCTTTGGCGACAACAGACGGAAGGATCTGTTCGGTGGGAAGTTGTCAAAATTAGGGTCCCTTTTTGGGTACCCTAAATAATAGGTGCCGTATTATACTAGGGACCCAAATAGGGACCATAATTTTGACAACCACCCCGGTGGTCTTTGGTTGTGCCTTTCTGCTGTCATGAACAAGGCTCTGAATACTTGCCGAGTCCTGAATCTGAAACTGGATAGACTCTTCACGCCTTGGCCTTAATCGTCAGAGCCGTAAAGCCCGGAGCTCAACCGAAGCCCTAAGCCTTAAACCCAAGGCCTGACTCTCTTAAGTCCTAAACCTCTCGAGTCTTATAAACCCTAGACCAGCCCTGTGTCCCGAAATGACCGCCTAGAAAGCCCCAAGTACCCTAAACCTAAACTCAAGCTCCCAAGCCCTTCAAGCCCCAGAAGATCTTTGAATTGAGCCTTCCGTGAGGTCGCAGAGATATGCCGCAGAAGCCGCAGGTTTCTGCGGGTTTCACCTTTTAAGGGTTTCTATACAGTTGCGATGACGATACTTGGAGCGTTACCATACGGGCAGGGTTTGAGGTTAGTGTAAGGTTTAGGGATTAGGGTCGAGGGTTCAGGGCTCAAGGTGGGTTTATGCTTTCGTTACCCTTATTTAGGGTTGTGGGGTTAAGGATTTCCGGCTTTCCGGTGTTCACAGCATCTTTCGGGCCTTGCAACTATGGCGATGCGTCAGGCAGCTCAAAGTGCTCAAGCTGTTCCGCAACCGCATCGATGAGGGCTGCGTCCCTCACTTTTCGGAGCTGTGTGGAGCCTAGTTGAGAGAAGGGCCTGTAGGCCTTAGGGTGTGAAAGGTTTGGCGTTTAGGGTTTGGGGATTTTAGGGTTCATTCAGGATTTTGGGTTCGGTTTAGAGGGTCTGCCGGGTGCAGCGTTTCGAGGTTTAGGGGCTCTTTATTTTCCTGTGGTCATACAAGGCTTTTCTACGGTTTTACCGGGAGGGATGTACAGGTGCAACGGACGAGATGTCACAACGGAGGCGCGAGTCTTGACTGTAAGATCCATGGTTTTAGGGCTGGAGGTGGAGGAGTTTAAGGTTCTGAGTTGAGGGGTTTGGGGTCTAGCGCTGCGGGCCTTAGGATTGGAAATGTTACTCTTATCATTGGCAATGGTATGTGCTATTCCGCAAAGTACACAAGCCGAAGCCATCGCCCTGACTCGTCCTGGCTTCACAGACCAGGGTTGGGTGTTCTCGTTGTCCGACATGAGTACACGATTGATGCATCGTTAAGTACAGTCAAATTTACATCAACACAAATACATGAACATGCAGCTGCTGCCTTGTTTTGTTTGCTCTCTCTGTCTCTCTCGCACTCGCTCTCTATGATCAGTTTCCGCATCTGGTACGTATATATATATATATATATATATATATCATATATCAGCCTGGCTACGTAGGTAGCTGAGCGAATGATGAACCCCGATAGTAAGGCCCAAATGCGTTCTAGATCCCCTAGACAACACACGATAAGGGCTGTGGTAGAAAGCAAAGCAGTGAGCATCCTCAAGTGAGATCCCCAGGCTTAAGCACTGTGCAGAGCTTCGCGAAATCCACCTGTGCCCCCGGCTGCGTTGCCTCGTGCATGCCTTTAGGGTCCAGGGTTTTGTTGTTGACAAGTCAACCACGAACCGAGAGGCCTACAGCATTATCGAGCTCCCTACGCCACACTCTGAGCCTCTGAGCCTCATGAAGCTCCAAAGCCTAAACCCTAAACTCCAAACCCTACACGTCGACCTGTCTAAGAGCCCAGGGAGTAAGAAGCCCTGCTTTAGAATTCCCGTCGCCTATGATTAAGGGGCTACTCGCCACGAAGGGAAAACCTGACGGGAATAACTTTTAAGACACCTAGAATGGCAAAACTGGAGAAGACCCCAGAATCATAACAACTTTCCCAAAGAAGCTGATACTGCGGCCAATTGTATAAGAAGCTTGATCTTAACTGACCGGTAGCTACAAGTTATTCTTGGATCAACGGAAAATGAGCGCATCTGCAGCCCCGGATCGCTACGGCAGGTCACACAACTGCTTGTCCACGCCTGAGTACCCGCAGCCTTGAGCTGATAAATTGTTATTTTTTGTCAGGACGCGCCATGATTATGTTTATCTGCGTTCTAATGGCATTTTCGTTGGTACGGATCTGGGTCCGGGCTGGCTCCTCCGGTCTTTCAGGATGTGGCTTGAAGTTGGAGGTTGAAGGCTGACGTGTTGTCGGCCCAGGCTCTGGCACTGGCCAACCCGAACTGCACATGTCTTACATCCTAAACCCTATACTTTGTATTCATATACATCAGAGTAGGGCAGTACACCTACGTAAACACTCTAGGACACTCTTGAAACCCTAGGATGATGTGCCGAAGTACCTCCAACGACAAAATAGTCGCTGACGCTTTCGGAAGCTCGCAGTAAGGTCGTACAACTGCGTCATTGACTTGGCGGACTGTGCACCCGCCTTACATTTGGTAGAGGGCCCTTGCTCTTGTTTTGGGGTCTGTAAGCGTCGCATAAGAGCTTCATCACAAGGAAATTAGGGCTCAACTATTTAGGGTTTTCAGGTTCAGTGTTTCGGTTCTATCGGACTGTATGTTCGCTACATATTCCCGATTCTTGTAGCATCTTCAGGTGTGAACTGATTTCTGCTGCATTTTTGGTTTGACTTTTGGTGCTATCATTGCTTCCTGCGCTGTCTGCGTAGAGGCGTAGAACCTCCGGGTTCGAGCTGCTCCGACTGTTCTTTGTGGTTCTTGATATTTAGCAGTTAGCAGTTTATACATGAGTTTCGGCGAGTGTGTATGGGGCTGCTGAGGATTGCGAGTAAATTCATATTATATGACATAATATAAGGGCGTAAATATTTGCCTATGCTATTCTAGGGGCTCCTTACGAGAGCTTTAGTATAATGGGCCCCAAATACCCTATTCTAATTTGTAAGTTGCTGGCTGATACCATGCTTCCGGCCTCAGCTTCTGTCGTTGCGACAAGTGATCCCTCTACACCGTAAAGCGCAGACCACGCATCCTAGAATCGCAAAGCGAACAAGAGAGCCCAAACCCAAAACTCTGAATACTAAGACGCCGAAGGAGCAAGTAGTTTGTTCCCTCGCACTGGCTTTGGGGGATGTGGCTTCAGTCGCTAGAAGCCGAGCTCAAGCATCGCGGTGTTGACGCACGTCGTGCGAGTAATTTCGGCCTCTGCCGTACCCAGGCCACTCAGCATCGTCGCGGATTTGAGCTGCCGCCAAAGCCTCATTGCTGGCCAAGCAGCTTCAGTGCGATTGTACTGAGTTGCCTGCGGCTGCTGTCTTGTTTCGTTTCGAGAGGGTCGTATGCATGTTGTTGTTGGGGCCAGTCTTGCATCACCCATGGTGCGTGCCAAGGGTCTGGGTGGTCACCTGAGAACGGAAGCCGCCTCAAGCATGCTTGGCAATACTATCCAAACCCTGGCACCCATAATTGGCTTTCCGCGAAGCGACCCGTAAAACTTATTAAGAGGGAGCCTATACAGGTTATGGCTGCGCGTGGAGCAGAACAGCTTCGGTCCGCCAGGTGCCGGTCCGGTGGATTGACTTCTCAATGTTCAGCAAAGTTAAATTGCAGCCTTTGAGTAGAAGATGAATTTTCATGCGAGCTGACAGTAATGCAAAGAAGATGGTGCTGTTTTCTTCGTAACAGCAGTGACTGTCTACTATACCACTGCTCAACTATTGCCACTGCTACTACTCCGCAGCAACAGTGTCAGGAGCAGGAGCAGGAGCAGGACCAGCACAGCAATAGGTGGTCGTCGTCCTGGTCGTCGTCGTCTGAGTCGTAGCCGTAGTTGCAGTCGCAGTCGTCGTCGCTCCCTTCGTCGTCATCGTCGTCGTAGTGGTAGTGCTAGTGTGAGTAGGTTTTAATGCGCTAGCTACTAGTGGTGATGATGACGGTCGTCGTGGTCGTCGGTGTCGTTGTGGAGAAGCCCTTGCCAGACCCAAAAAACCCAACCCGACACCTGTAAAGCTGTCTGCGCAGGCCAACTCCTTCGAGATCTGGAGTCCAGGTTCAAGGTCTGCCTGGCCCCGAGGTTTGGGTTCTGGGTTGGCTATTTGGTTTTAGGGCTTAGGGTGTGTGAGGGTTGAGGTGCGGGCTTGTGAGATCTCCAGAAGATACTGTGAAGGGGTGTACGGTTCAGGGTTCAGGGGCGACACCCTCCGCTCATGGTCACCAGAGTCTTTTATTCCTCTAATCAACTCGTGCAAGACAACTTGCTGCTTTATTTTGAAGGTTCTGAGTTCTACTTGAAGGTGTTTTTGGACTCAAAACAGGGCTTAGAATAGAGGGAGAAACTGCGCATTATCCATACATAGGTCATAGATGCACGAAGTAATCGTGCACGCACATACTCTCCTTCTGTGTCTAGACATCCAGACATAGAGTTGTGCTATACACTGTTAGTTAGATAGATAAGCAATTGCTACTTCGTTGAATGAATCTTGATGCTTACGAAGTCGAGCACATCCTCCCAAAACTCAGACCCTGAAACAAAAGGCAAACACCCTAAACCAAAAGCCTGCAAAGCGACAGCTCGAGACACCAAAACCCAAGACCACACGAATCCCTGATGCCAAAGCCCCTTCGCCCTCCTGAGTCTTCACGTTTAGGGGCCTTCATAATTAGAATAGGGTTTTGGAGCCCATTATACTATATTTATAGTAAGGTTTGTATTGCTACGGTTGTTGTTATTTTCCAGTTTCACCGTTTCTCGCTTATCATTGCCGTTGCGGCTACTATTGGCATTCTTGTTGGACGTGCTCGTAATATTCTTGTATTTATTTTGACTAGTTTTGTTTCTGCCAAGCTGGGGCGTCGAATGCCGGCTTGGAGCTCTAAGCTTTATCTGCTGGACACTACAGGGTTTGAGGCTTTACGGTTTTCGGGTTCGGGTTGGTTCGCGGTTTTGGGCATAGGTTGGGCCAGCCCCCTTGCAATAACTGTCCCTAAGCGTGGGAATACAAAGGCTCTGGTATGTCTACGCTAGATGTTGTGGTGCCGGGATGACTAACTCAGGAGCACCCTCATGAAATCTTATGGAATGCCCTCTAGCAGCCCTAACACCTCTATAAAACCCTTGCAAATTGGTATAGGACCCCTATCAAAATCCCCATTGCGCTCCTGTAAAACCCAAGCAACACATTACCGCCGAGCCCCCAAACCCTGAAGCCCTGGACGCCAAACCCTCCATACAACGAACCCCAAAAGGAACTGCCAGAGGAGCCCTTGAAGGAATCCGGGAAAGGAGTCCTCGAAAAACCCTTAAACCCCCTCGTTGTGGATCAACATCGGAAAACCCGAACTTCGAGCGCCGAGGCCCCAGGAAGCCTTCCTGCTCGCAGCGGGGCGCTGAGTCGTAGAGTAAGCGACCTTCAACCTTCCTTTTTTTCGGGGGCACTAGAATCCCAGCAAAATCCCAGTACAATCCAACAAAAATCACAATATAGTCCCTAAATCTCCCTACATATTCCAATGCAATCCCTATATAATCCGTATAAACTCCCAAAGTTAACTTGTCACTGCCCTTCCGGACTTTGGGAGTCACGAGGAGCGAACTTATACGGATTCCTTGGTGGCTTTCTGTAGGGTGTTTATACGGCTTGTGTAGGTCTAGGCTTCATAGCCCTGCAGCCCCGAAGCCTTAAGGCCACTAATTACCCCTAAGAGGCCTATTCGGATAAGGGTAGGAGGGGGACATGAGGTCTCGCTCGGCTGTGACAGATTGTTCTTCTTGACGGTAGATGATCCGGAGCTATAGTGTGGCAATGTTGTGCCTCACCAGAAATTTTGTTTTGCCCCGGTTGCTCTTGCTTTGGCCTTCTGCTCCATGCTCAGGTTCCACTGCGCTTATGGCTGCGTGTTGCACATGCCGTTCCTGGGGACGGTGGGCAAAGACTTTGGCAAAGACCAGCGCAACGACTACGGCAAAGACTACGGCTCAAGCTACAGCAAAGACTATCGCACTGACAGCAGCAAGAGCTATGGGGGCAGCGGCAGAGATTACGGCAAGGACTACAACAAGGACTACAGCAAAGACTACAATAAGGACTACAGCCGGGACTACGGGAAAGACAGCAACAAGGACTACAGCAAAGACTACAACATTCGCAACAACAACGGCCACGACAACAACTACACCAACGACGCCAGCAAGAACCAGAACTACGGCGACGACCACAGCAAGGATTACAGCAGGGACTACGGCAAGGACTTCAGCAGGGACCGCAGCGACTACAAGGACATGTTTTACTAGGAGAAGGCGTAGTGTTCAAGATCACAATAAGAGCAAGGGCAGCAAAACCCGCAAACCTTCCGAAGCCATGAACACTGAAGCTTAGCCGAAAAGCCTCTGAAAAGCCTCTTCTTATGCAGCCCTGTCAAGCCCGTAGACATTCCTCATGAAACCCTGATACTACCGCAGGACGAAAGTTCGCCACACTATCTTCAACTCAACATATGTAGCAGTGCCACCCCTTTTCCCCCCTAGACTCCTCCACAAGATCCCGAAGACTCTCCGCCGAGAACATTATAGTAGTATATTTTTATTCCGGGGAATTAACTACTCCGCCACGCTGGCCACGTAAAACGGACTTTTGGCCTCTCCGCTTCTCCGCGGCACATGTTCATGTATTTGGATAATATCCTCCGTATGTCGAAACTTTTGTCCTGGTGATGTAAAAAAGCCATTAAACACTCAACCCTAAGCCCTCAAATCCTCGATCGCTGGCATCGCGAGGAGCCCAGCGCCAGACAGGCCCGGTCACGCATCTGCCAGGTGTAAGATGGGGGCCTTAATAATTAGAACAGGGTCCCTTTAAATGGGCTGCCTGAAGGGTTGCGATACAAGTTTCTATCACGGTTACTATGTAGAAGCCTGAACAGTGGTGCATACCCCTCTTCCACAACAAGCTCATTCTAGCTGTTAAGGCTCCTATACGAGGGTTGAAGGCTGTAGGGTTCAAGTTTGCAGACTTGCAGGATTTAAAGTTTAGGGGTTTGGACGTAGGGTTTAGGGCTTTGGGTTGAATGTGGTAGTCTTGGTGCGGAACCGAAAACAAAGCTTAAACAATGGTTTCGGATTTGGATGCCTGGAGACTCCAAAATCCCCACCAACGCAGGGACTGCCTGTTCAAGAAGATGCTCGTTAGTTGAGCTATGGAGCATTACATCCCCACGTCCTTGATTTCAAGGCCCTACATCCTTAAACCCTAAAATCCCTAAAGCCCTAAAGCCATAAAGGCCCTAAAGGCCCTAACACCTAAAGGCCCCAAAGCCCCAAAAGAGGCCTCGCGCCCAATCTTCGGGAGCCCGGTCTTCGGTAGCTCGGCCCTCGAAAGCGCTTTCGGGAGCCCGCAGGCCTGAGTCATGTGGGCTTTTAGGGCTTTTAGGGGTTTTAGGGCTTTTAGGGGTTCAGGGGGTGTAGGGGTTTGGGGTTAGGGATGGTTAGGGTTTAGGGCGGGGGGCTCAACGGTTTGTGGAAGGGTTTCTTAGAGGGCTCTCTGAGCATTTATGAGAGTTTGCGAAGGGAGTTGCAGGTATGTAGGTATGTACGGTACGTACGCGTGTACGTCTGCACGTATGTAGTATTTCTGTATTTATGTATGCATGGGCCTGTCTGTCTGTGTGATTGTCCGTCTGTCCGTCAGTGTGGCTGTCTGTCTGCCGGTCTGTCTGCCTGCCGGTGTGTTTGCCTTCCTGCCTGTGTGTCTGCCTGTACGTATGTCTGTATGTAAGTATTGGTGGATGAATAAGCATCTCGGCTGAGAGCTACGACTGGACGTCGTGACGGGAAGGGCTAATGCCCGAAGGGCCCAAGAGCTGGCCCATCTGGACGCCCGGGGTGCCTCTTCTCCTGCTGGTTTTGTTGTCGGGTTCGCAGGGCGGTTTAATCCTGAACCCTTCGGAACTTGACTGGGATAGCTTGAGAAGGCCCCCCTGGCAACGAAGCCTCAAGCCATGGCAGCCATGGAAGAAGTTGCTGTGCATGGGTCAAACAAGCAGCCCCGTCGCTTCTACGAGATCGATCCACTGGGAAACAGAGTTAGAGCCGCCGTGGAACAGCAGCTGTTTCTTCACATGTGGCAGCAGCAAAGCATACGGGTACAAATGGCACTCAGGCGACGCTGCGACTTACGTTGGGAATCTGCCTCTGCCTTCTGCATTCTGTATGAAGCGTGGTTTCTGCTCCGAGCTCCTCAACGCATGGCAGTACTTTGGGATATTAGCTTGCTGGATCTCGAGTTCTGTTCGGCCATGGTTCCTGTACTTTGCATTCGCCAACACCCAGAACTGGATCTCATGGACTAGCTCATGGACTAGTTCCCAGAAGGGGCTTCGGCACCTGTGCATAGAATTGCAACGAGCTTGGTGTGGAGCCTGGAAGCTGCAAGCAACTGGCTTTTCCTGCCCAACGCCCCCTCTCGAGGCGGCCCTTCGGTTTAGTTTTCCCACGGGGATTGTTTTGGGGATCATTCTGTGTAGCCTGCCGCGACACTTGCTACCCTGGCTGTGCAGCATCGACCCACAGGTGTTCGTCCGAGCCAACCTGCGACCACCAGATGTGATTCAGTGCCCTTGTCATGTTCACCAGGGCGCAGTGATACTCATGGTAGCATGTAGGTGCCTCAGCTGCTTACCTCGACGATTGTTTCGACATTTTCCGAAGGCACAGCCGGCTCCAGGATGCCCTAGCAACCCTGCAGCCAAGGGCAACATGGCCAGGGAGAACGGCGAGCCAGTTGGCACAAGAGGCGGCGCTGGCTCTGGCTCCGATGAGTCCGACTTCCAGGTGGCGAGCTCCGGATCGGGCTCGGTGCACGTTCCTCGGCCTGGCTCGCCCCCACGAGGGCCTCGTGCAGTGGCAACACGAGGAGATGAACCTCTCGAGTCGCCTCTCCCAGGCTGTTGCTCAGGTCTGGGGTGAAGCTGGCCGCAGTACTCGGATGGCACTGACCATTGTGGAGCCCGGGGCGGAAGCGGCGCAGCAGTTGTCCATCAGGATCTCCAGAATGCGACCGGATGAGGCATTCCACCCGTGGACGGTGGTACTTGCCGATGATGCCGAGGACTTGGAGCTCATCGAGTCGGAGGCCCCACTGGGGGGTCGCCTCTCACCAGCTGAGGCTAGGACGGTTGCTGATGTCCTCAGGGCAGATGGCGTGCTCGCTGCACTGGATGCCATGTCAGATTCCGAGGGGGCCACAACCACGTGCGGCCCAGATCGATCTGCCGATAGGCTGTCCACTATCTCAGCGGCGTCTACGGCACCGCCTGATCCAGGACTGCTCTCAGGACTTGCAGGCTCCGCTACCACTGGCTCCGCTACCACGGCCCCTACACTCACGGCCACAGTGGTCATGACACATGGGGAGCCGAGCACCATGATGCACAGCACCGCCACTCCCAAGCCGAAGAGCAAACGGAAGGCCACGGCCAACCGCAAGCGAGGGCCCCAGTCACTACGGTCCATGATCTGCCGTGTTCGCATTGGGTTTCTCACCCTTTCGGTTCCTTGTGGTTTAGACCTCACCTTCCCACCCGCTCTCTTGACCCCAGGCGCCGCCGGGACTCCAGTGAATAGGGGCGTACCTGTAGGATTGCTGAGCCCGAGCCTCACATGGCCAGGCAGTGTAGGCTTTGCATGTTGGAGTGCATTTTGGGCCTCTGCCGTGGATGCCGTGGATTCTTACTTTTGATCAAGGGCCTGCTACCGCCAAAAAAGGCGACAGCCTACCGGACGCTTTCGCACTGGCATACAGGAGCCACTCTGCTAGTTCGAACGCCTGGGCTCTGGCATATGGTCCGGAAAAGAACTTCCACAGCATTGCCGTCTGATGCATCACTGCCTTTGCCACTGTCACTGTCTTTGCCAACAACATTGAAGAGTCTGATGCCGGCCAGGTACTCTACTGCATCCCGCTTGTGTACCACGGTGCGAGCCTCGTCCGGAGCAGCATGCCAGTGGTTGGATCTACTCCAGCAGCTGCCCTTGGTGATCAGGTCAGTCACACTGGATGCAGAGGCCACCTCTTGGCCCAAGAGGCTCACGAATCAGCCGACAGGTCGGGCACACGCAGAGCTCTCCCGTACGCCCTCAAACTTCCGTGTTGTACAGGCCTTGGTGCACCTTCTCGTCTTCATTGCGGGTTTCTACCTCAGCACGTCGACCTACCTTCACGGAGCCCTTCAGCTGGGAAGCATGTGTGTCTTCCACCTGAGGGCCAACCTGGCACGACCTCCCGCACGACAGCCCGCTCCAGCACACAGCCGTCTGGGTCCCAAGTCCCAGAGCCGCCGCTATGGTCAATGGTGTAGAGCACTACTTCAGGTTCTGTGTCTCATCTACCTTCCCACTTTAAGCACAGCAACTAGGGCGGCAGATGCGAGGGTTGGACTCCCCACACACCAAGGGAGTCCGGGAGCACCATCCATTGCTCATATCTCGCACGAGGAGGCGAAGCGTGGTGATCTCAGCCACGGCAGCTCCTCTCTTCATGTTTCATCCAGGGCGACTCCGAAGAAGAGGGCCTTGCAGCGAGCCATCACCAGGGCGTCCAGGAACGCCGATCTCCATACGTGGTACAGAGGACGCCGAGTGCATCTTCGCACCCTGACTCAAGGCCATGTACACGAAGCACCCTCACATCGTGGACCGCGGCCTCCACAGTCAGACTCTAAGACCCTACATCAAAGGTTGGGTAGACGTCTTCGCGTGGTTGGAACTCGGGGGGGCTCCACACCGTAGCTTATCAGGAAGTACTACAGTGGCTCTGCCGAGAAGATCAGGCCAACAGACCGGTCGATGTTATGTGTATCGTCGAAACAGCCTGGCGTGAGGACTCTGAGTTCACGACTAGAAGAGACCCCAACCTGCCGAAGGCTCCACAATGGCATGCTGTCCATACTGGCAGCAAAGAGAAAGCCGGAGTCCTATGTCTCATTCGGGCCTCACTGCTTGGAGCTGATGACATTCGGTACAATGTGCTTCAGGCTGGTCGCTTGTTGCACATCAGACTGCAGCTCCAGGTCCCGCTCGACATTCTTTGTGTCTATCAGATCGCATGGAACCCCAGCCGGGCATCATTGGCCCCGTCCCACAAGGCCGAGCAGCTGGTGCAGCAACGTGACAAGCTGTGGCGGAAGATGTCGCAATGGGCGGCTACCATCCCGCTCAGGCACGGCTTTCTCATGCTGGGCGATTTTAATACGCCTCTCCA
This sequence comes from Symbiodinium sp. CCMP2592, assembly GCA_905221615.1. NCBI lineage: Eukaryota > Dinophyceae > Suessiales > Symbiodiniaceae > Symbiodinium > Symbiodinium sp. CCMP2592. Next base: position 542,780 of record CAJNDT010006025.1, on the reverse strand, counting down.
ACAGGAGCTTCCATACTGCGGCCCAGGCCTCGCCTCGGCAAAGGATCCCCCGCAAAAGGACCGTGAGACCTTCCAGACCTTGCTTCGACAAGTTGGAGGCCGGGCTCTGAATACGTGGTCTACTTCGGGCTGTCCCGCACGAACCTACTTGCCCCCCTCTGCGGGCGCAGACACCCTAGGCACTCAGATTGACTACATCATTGTCCGGGACAACATGTGCGACCAGGAGGCCAGACGCACACGCCCCACTGATGCGCGTTTTATCCCACATAGTGGGTGCAGGCATCTTTTGGTCTCGGGCACCATACCGGCCCCGCTGCTCCCAAAGGGCAAACCGGGCAGGCCGACTCGTGTTATCCCCAACAAGGCCCAACGCATGCTTGCTGATCCAGACCAGGTGGCCACACTCTGGAGGGAGACTTCTCACCTTCAAGAAGAAGGCCAGCATGACCCTCTACTTGACTTGGATGCTGCTCTTGCCCACAGCTGGACACAGCTCGCCAGGGCAAAGGCGACACCAACACCTGAGGCTACCAGCACTGCCCTAGCTACCTTAGCTGCTGATGAGATGGCCACCACCCACCTAGTCAGGCAACTTTGGCTCATCCGCGATCGACTGAAGCAACAGGCCCGCTATGTTGCTCAGGCCCAGCCGGAGGTGTTTCTCGTTAATATGTGGCATGGCTGGAGACAGGTGAGTCTGTTGCAGAAAACTCAGCGTGAACTCCGCCGTCGAGGTCGACAGCGGAAAGTTGCACAGGTTGCGGCTGCTGTAGAAGCTGACAATGTGTACCAGGCAGCCAAGCAGTTCGCACCCAAAGCTCGAAGACGGCGGCTTCAGCTGAGGACTAAGAGCGGAGCTGTCCAGACACATGAAGAAGAGTTTCGGGACATCCTTGCATACTTCAGGAAGCTCTATGGAGGGCCCACTCCATCTCCGGACTACCTCAGCGAGGCTCTACACTTCATGCCGGAGGAAATCCATAGGGCGATCCGCCGACTTGCGCCAGGCAAAGCCATGCCCAGCTCCTCTGCTCCTGCTGCAGTCTGGAAGGCCCTTCAGCTGAGGCTCGTACCTCTGGTGACACAGCAATTCAATCATGTCTGCCAACCTGGCACTCTGATCCTCCCGCGGGCGTGGTGTATCAGTGAATTGGTTCTTTTGCCAAAACCTGGGAAGGCCCTGACCAGCGTTGACCAATTGAGGCCTATTTGCCTCCTGGCTCCGATGGCCAAACTACTGGCGGCAACCCTGGCAGACAGGTTGCGACCTCACGCCTCCAGCTACCTCACGGACATCAGCCAATTCGCATACCTCCCGCACAGGTCTCTTCAGCAGGCTTTGGAAAGGGTGGCCTCCCACTGCTCTGAGGTGAAGGCCCTCCTGGCGAGTCACAGTCGGAACCCGTATGCCGGCACTCAGACCATCAAGCACCACCAGGTTGAAGGCGGCATCATGTTGTCGCTCGACATCTCGAAGGCCTATGATTGTGTCAGTAGACAAATGCTTCATAGTGCCCTAAGCGACGCGGGAGTCCCGCAGGCCTTGACTGATGTTATCCTTGCGGTGCATAATCAGGCTTGCATTCGAGTCTCACATCACCAATGTCAGCAGGATGCACCATTGCACACTGGACTAAGACAAGGATGTGGACTATCACCTGTGTTGTGGGCCCTGGTGTCCGGCTGGCTCCTTAAGCAGCTCCCTGGCATGGATTTCGCAGAGAAAGCCCGCTCCACCACAGTTTACGCGGACGACTTTTTGTTCAAGTGGATCATCAAGTCGGGCCGTGCCCTGGAGGAGGCCTACCGCAAAATTCGTCAAGTCCTTGCACACCTCCGTGCCAACGGTCTTGAGGTCAGCACCGCCAAGACTGTCATCCTGGTGGAGCTCCGTGGCCCAAAGGCCCATCAAGCCCTTCGCAAATACACAGTGCAAATCAAGGATGCCCTATACATGAGGTTCCAAATCGAGGGTAAGCACGTTGACCTTAGGATAGTGCAACAACATGTATATCTGGGTGCGGTCATCGGCTATCGCCGCATGGGTCCGGACACTCTGAAGCACAGAGTTGCATTGGCCACAGGCCAGTTCAGTCGACTTCGCCCGATCCTTCGCTGCAAGGCTGTTCCTCAAGCGTTGCGACTGCGACTCTGGCATGCTTGCCTCCCAGCATGCCTGCTCCACGGCCTCGACTGTACGGGGCTCACACCTACTGAGGCTGCACATGTGTGCAGCATGATCACGCAGCAGGCTCGCACAGTGGCGCAATCACATAGCATGTGGACACATGAGACGAACCGTGATTTCACACAGAGGCTGCAAATTGTGCGACCTCTGGAAAGGCTTCACCAGGCCATCTTGCACCGTCAGCGACTGGACCCTACCCTAGGCCCCCTCCTGCAACCATCAGAGGCTCAGCTCCAATGGCGTGCTGTTCTCCTCAGCCAAGTTCAACTGGCTGAGCCGAGCTTCTCTGAACTAGGGCCAGCTAGGGTTATACCGGTAGACCAGGTTGTTGCTGAGGTGTTTGCCTGTCCGGAGTGTGGTCAGCAGTTTAGCTCCCAGGCTACCATGAAACGCCACGTGTACTTACAGCACCTAGCTGCTGAAGCCAAACAGGACAGGCAACACGAGGTTAAGCAACATGCGCGGACTTCGCATATGGAACATGCCAAGAACGGCCTCCCTTGGTGCAAGCACTGTGACAAGCAATTTCAGAATTGGCCGAATTTCCATTATCACATTAATTCTCAGAGCTGCCCCACCCTACGTCAAATCTACTCTTCTGCACAGCCGGGGGACACTTTGGCGACGCTCTCTGAAGCCCTGATTGGAAATTCGACCATCGTTGATCTGGCTGGCCACGGTAGCTGGCTTGACCTTGCGGCCCATGAAGAAGTTCGGAGATGCCTTCATCATTGTGTCGAGTGCTTCCACCGTTCGATCCGCCCGCAATATGTCAAGCGCCACATGCTGGCAAAACATCCTGAGCTGAAACCCCAAATTGACCAGTGCGTGCCATTCGTGCAGCAGAGCAAACTAGGCATTGTCAGTCCTTGCAGGTTCTGTGGCGAAATTTTCAGTCGCAGAGACGCACATCTCCGATCGTGTGTCGCCCTCTTCCACGGAGCCTTCTTGTTCACCAGGCTTGCTCGAGGTAGGCCACTTGGCGAACCTGATCATGACCCTCCCGCCTCTGCTAGAGGCAGCTATGGTCCCGGAGACGGATCAGCAACGACTCAAGGAGGCCACGGGGGAGCTTCGGATGATGGAGTCGCTGGCCCCCAAGGGCAGCGTTGGCCTGCCTTCCGTCCTGAGCCAAGGGGCCCCTCAGGAACCGCGCGATGCCTCGATGGGGAACGACCTTCAGGAGGATGGCGAGCCCAAGCTGGACTCGGACCGACCACAGAAGTGGCAGCGACAAAGCAACAAAGGCTCGGGAGACCTAGGAAAAGGTCCCTCCCAACGACCACCACAGCGGACCTCAAGGCAGCCTTCATCCAAGGGCAACGGCAAGGGCAAGCAACGCCAAGCTCCATGGAGACAAGATCAAGCCCAGGAGGAATGGTACGAGGAGGAGACATGGTCCACGAACCATCGGGAGACCCAGTACCTTCAGTACCTCCGATCACGGGTCGACCTCCTCACGACCCTTCTCCTTCGCCACGACAATCAGCTCTCGATCCTCAGGCTGGACAGCTCCTACATGGTCTTCATCCGGACGGACATGGAGGGCAACTTGGCGAAGGCGCTCTACGACACGGGTGTGGCCTGGAAGGAGACCAAGGAGAAATCACCGGAGAAACTGGAGTCGCCGATGCGAGTGGTACTGTGCCAGGCCCTCCTCACGGCGGTGGCTTCACGTTTCGAGCAGCTGATGAATACCGAAGCCTCCAAAGCCACGGCCATCAGTTTGGGTTGGATCACGGCCGATGCGACCAAGCTCAACCGGATGAAGTGGGACTACGAGGCCAAGAAGCACGTGATCGACACCGAGGGGACCCAGATCGAGATCAAGAAGGCCCTCGGCATGGTCATGGAGCTTGTGATCTTGTGCAAGGAGCCCCTGGTGGTGAACCGCTTCCACGCGACGAGGCCGATGACGAAGGAGGTGGAGTCGGCAACGCTGCCGATGCTTCTGGACTTCGGAATGAGAACCCCCTCAGCGAACAAAGCCTGGGGACTACTCAGGGATCTCTGCGGGTCGGCAATCTGGCTGGCAGCGGGAGTGAATGTGCGCCCGGAGCGCCTTCAACGAGGCCCCTTACCTCAACGACTGGCTTCGATGCAGGCAAAGTCCACTTGGGGCAACAGGTCTTGAACTTGCGTTTGGGCAACGAGCACAACTACTGCTACGGGAATGCTGTGCTGAGAGGGCTGCTCAGGTTGTCCTACGACAACGGGGGGCTCGCGGGATTCTTTCCTCCCCTCCTTCAAACCATCCTCAATGGAGCTCTTCATCATAGGGGTGTGTATCATATCTGGAAGAATCCCTTTTGGCGAGCTATCATGAAGGGTTGGCAAAGGCCGACGGCACAACATGATGCTGCTGAATTCCTGCAGCACCTTGTGGGGCAGTGCCCAAGTCTTGCGGATGTGATAGGGCTTACGTGGGCCTCGGTCGAGGGGGACTCCTCCGAGGAACATCGAGATGGGGGCTGTTTTGCCCCCCTACTTTTGCACCCGCCTGCAGACAGCGCACAGCTGGAGAGAGCCGGGACTACGGTTCAACAACTTGTTGATCTTTGGCATAGGCAGGACTGCATTCATGCTGCTTTGACGGGCCCTCCCAATCTTGTTCTGCAGGCGAATAGGTTCGTCTACGATGCACAGTCCGGAGTCTCGCAGAAACAACACTATTGTATCGGTTTGGATCGCAGTATTCGATTACCTGTGTATGCTCAGGGCGGAGACTTTGGACATGTGATCTATGATCTCTGTGCAGTAGCGTACCACCTAGGAGAGTCAACGGTGTGTGGCCACTACAAGACCCTTGTGCTCCTTAACAACGACTCTTACATAGCTGATGATAATCAAGCGGCGCAGCGAGCTAACACTGCTGATCTTGAGGAGTGCGGTAAGAATGCCTACCTCTTCTTTTACACCCGCTCGCCGTAGGAGCACTGGCCTTGCTTTAGATTTTGGGGTGTTCGCACCGGGGGCCACAGTTTCAAAAGAGCGTCACGACAAACTGTGACTACTCTTCTCTTTTCGGAGTTCTCTCTGGGATGTGGTAAATCCACAGCGGTTGCCGGAGCAGTAGCTCTGTCCCGACTTCGCTCGCAGACGGACCATCCTTTGCAGCGTGGAAGTGAAGTGAAGTGGTGGATGAATGGTTGGATATGTACAAAATGAAAGAGACAGAGGGAGAGAGAGAGAGAGAGAGAGTGAGTGAGAGAGAGAGTTATAGAGAGAGAGAGAGAGAGAGAGAGAGAGGGAGAGAGAGAGAGAGAGAGGCTGTTCCGGTGCATCTGGGAAGCCCTTGGCCTCCTACCGAGTTGGTGCATAGGCTAGCCATAGGGGCGCGGAGATGAGGCGGGGGTTGTGTTGTGTTTTAGTGTTCTGGGGGGTTGCCAACTCGGAAACTCAGGGCGTACCAGGTAGTACAGTGCCGAACTTTGGAGTACCCCAAAAGCCGATCACTCCATAAAACAGGGGTGGTCGGGTGGGCCTAGGCCTGTGGGTCGCACCGCGACCCTTATGCCCGGCAGAAAGAAAAGAAAGAGAGAGAGAGAGAGAGAGAGAGAGAGAAAGACGGAGAATGAGAAAGAAAGAGAGAGAGACAGAGAGAGGGCTTACATCGAAAGAAGGATCCATTGCTCGACGGAATGGGCGGGCAGGTAGGCACGTAGGCAGTTGGATAGCTAGGGAGGCCAGGCAGGAAGGCAGGCAGGCTTGTAGGTAGGTAGGCGCATAGAGAGATGGATCGGTTCACAGACACACGGATGGACAGAGTGGGAGAGAGAGGTAGAGAGACATCCATATATACAGAAGTATGCATATATATATATATATATAAATTTTTGTATACACACACAAACTTATATGTACATGTACATATGAAGCCCTAATCTATCTAACCCGTCTATTTGTCTATCTGTCTATCGACCTACCAGTCTATCGATTTATCGACTTATCTATATTATCTACCTATCTATCTACCGACCTATCTAGCCGCTCTAGCCATCTCTCTCTCTCTATCTATCTACCTATCTACCAACAAGAAGTGAAGCCTTCAACCCTGGCTGCTGCGACATCGCAGATGCTGCCCCGAGCCGCGCCTTCGTCCAGCTGGCGTATTGGGGTTAAAAGGACTACTTGGGGTGTAAGGGTAGACCATTTTATGATGGGCTTTGTGTTTTTTTCGTGAGACTTCCAGTGGCTCTAAAGGGTTTCAAAGGGTGATAATTATAGGGTAAAAGGAATGCCGATAATCTTACACTCCTATCTTAACCCTACAGAAGCCTGCATCATATATTAGCATTATACCTGACGCTTCCTTTCTTGGTTCTACTATCATACATGCCTAAAGAACAAAAACACCCATTGTTAAGTTTTAACACCTAAGATCTCGGGCTTAGGGTCGGAGACGTAGATGTAAGGTTTGGGGTGTAGCAGTCACGAAGCTCCCTCAACCTCAAGCCTCAAATACTCTTCAAAGGACCCCTTCGGAACACTTCTTCAACGAGCCCCTGACAGAACCTGTGGCTGCAGAAACCTTACGATGAACCGCTCGTAGAAGGCCTTGAAAGGCCCACCGGAGGTCGAGTGCCTGACTTTCCTTTGTCCTAGTTGGGTAGCTTTTTGCATTTTTATGGGCACTTAAACCTTATAAGGAATAAAATCAACATTTTTAAATCCTATCCCAACCATGAACTACTTTCGTCTCTGGCAGGTCCCTTCCGGTCAAGCCGCCAAGCCCCCCACCGAGGCCGATAAGGCCAGGCTCTGAGTTTTTTGCCACTCTCATTCCTTCGGGCTGCCTCTGAGGGTTGAAATGCAGGTTTTAACGAACAACACTGTTCGAGTTTGACAGGCCCCTACTGCGCCAGGACGAAAGTTCGTCGCATCGGGTAGGTCTGTCAACATGTACTTGCAAACCCCTTTCCCCCCCATAGACTCCTTCACGAAGTGTCGATGCGAGGCCTGGGCGTCACTAGTTCCTCCGTCAGAACAAAAGCATAGTATATGTTTATTTTGGCATGGAAATTCCTCCGTTAGCCAGGCCACGTAAAATGCACTTCATGGTACTCCGCCAAGCAAAGACATCTTAGTGCGACAAAACTTTCATGCTGCTGATGTATCTTAGGGGTTTTCATAAGAGCAAGGTTTTGAGGTTTTTTCAGTTTCTGGGTTTCGGGATTCTAGGGCTTTGCTGGGTGCAGGGCCTCGGTTGAGGGTTTGACCTGCAGTTTTTATCCCCTGAAATTTCTTTCCCGATCCTCCAAGCAAGGGCTTAGGGGTTAGGGTTAGGGTTTAGGGTTTAAGGTTTAGGGGTTAGGATTTAGGGTTTAGTTTCGGGGTTAAGTTGAGATCCTCAAGGCTCTACCGGCCCTCAGCACGACGTCCCCAGCCAACACCACCATGAGCACCACCACATAAGCCCCAAGCCGGAACCCCGAAACTTCGAGCCTGAAGCCGAGACTGAAACCCGAAGGCCTGGACCAAGGCCAGAGCCCCTCAAACAAAAAGGTTTAGGCTTTGGGGTACCTGATGCGAAACCGCGTCGAGTCATGGTGATCCGGAAGGGTTTTGGGGGTTATGCTCTCGTCCGACGCGTCCCGTAGTCTGTCTGTTCGGATGCGTTATGTTGTAAGTGAGAAGTGGGTGAAGCGGATGCGTGCTGCGGCCGATGCTGCAGGGATTTGTGGATGCTGTTCAGTCTCACCCTACGTGCCTCAAGCAGGCGAAAAGGTTCGCCACCGCAGGCAAATACACACCATCAACTTGTCAAGCCAGAAGCAAGATTGAACCATACAAAACCCTTGGAGCTAAGACCAGGTTCAGGGCCACTACACCCCCGTAGAAAACCGAATGAAGAGCACCGAATGAGCTCCTTTATCTGCTTTGAATTCCCCCCCCCCCCCCCTTCCTTGCTTTTGCAGGCTGGAGGAAGCTCGAAGCCGGAGTCGTGGAGGCCACACTTGGAGTGCTGTTCTCTTAGTAAGCTAGGGGCCTAAATAATTAGAATAGGGTTCTGGGGCCCATTACACTAAAATAATTACCTATACTATTTTCGGGGTTCCTTATTGTAACTATAGTAGAATAGACCCCAAAACCATATTCTAATTATGAAGGCTCGTACACTAGGCCAAAAGGAAACACGGCCGTAAGATCAGGACATGCCGATGTATGCTTGAAAGAGCACTGAGGTGGGCTTGCTGCTGACAGAATTCTAATTCCAAGCGGAGTAGTTCTAGTTTAGTGTACCCTACATGCGGTTTGGCAGTCCAGGCTTGTCAGTCGACTTGAATGCTGCAGGTTTGTTGGTCATGGCGGCAGTTCTGCAAGCCGTCGCAGTAGTAGTGGCTGTCTTCGGAGTTCACGGTGATGATGTTTGCCGTGCTCATGGCGTTGGCCAGTAGCACGACTGCGACTTCTGGCATGAGTGTTCGTATGTGACCGCTATCCGCACCACATTTCGTGTTGGTGTTGGCGTTGGCGTTGGGATCTGTGCTCGCATACGTAGCAGCCCAGCATCGGGCATTGGTATCAGCATTGGGGCTGCTGCAGGGAAGCGGGAAGCGGCACAACAAGAGGGAGCCAGCATGTACCCGAGCGACCGAGTGTTTATGACTAGCATCTGCGCCAGGGCTGTTTGAAGCTGTAGAATGTTGGTTGCCTCCGCAGTCATGACTATTTTGTTAAGTCAAAAAGAGCTTTCGGGCCCCCTAAACCCTATGCTATACTATACTATACTGTATATTCTATACTGTATACTGTATACTGTTCACAATATTATATTACTATATTATTGTATACTACATACTACTTATAACTTATATACTACATATTACATAGGATATACTATGCTGAATGTCCGAAACTCGAAAATTCCTCAGGCACCAGGCACGACAGGTCGCGGAGGCCCGCGCCTCCGCGAGCCCCGAGTCGTCGGAGGACTTCCCGGGACCGGCGGAGGCCGGCAAAGGAAGCTTTGGAAGTAGTAGTAGTAGTAGTAGTAGTAGTAGTAGTAGTAGTAGTAGTAGTAGTAGTAGTAGTAGAAGTAGAAGTAGAAGTAGAAGTAGAAGTAGAAGTAGAAGCAGAAGTAGTAACAGGAGCTGCAGCAGCAATAGTCCTGGTAGTGGTGGTGGTTTTGGAGGTAGGTCGGTAGGTAGGTAGTGAGTGAGTTAGATAGTTAGTTAGCTAGTCACTACTACTTTCTTCTTCTCCTACTGCTACTACTACAATTACTACTGCTACTACTACTACTACTCCTACTCCTACTCCTACTCCTACTCCTACTGCTACTGCTACTGCTACTGCTACTGCTACTGCTACTGCTACTGCTACTGCTACTGCTACTGCTACTGCTACTGCTACTGCTACTGCTACTGCTACTGCTACTGCTACTGCTACTGCTACTGCTACTGCTACTGATACTGCTACTGCTACTGCTACTGCTACTGCTACTGCTGCTGCTGCTGCTGCTGCTCCTGCTCCTGCTCCTGCTCCTGCTCCTGCTACTGCTACTGCTACTGCTACTGCTACTGCTACTGCTACTGCTACTGCTACTGCTACTGCTACTGCTACTGCTACTGCTACTGCTACCGCTACTGCTACTGCTACTACTGCTGCTGCTGCTGCTGCTGCTGCTCCTGCTACTGCTACTGCTGCTGCTGCTGCTACTGCTACTGGTACTGCTACTGCTACTGCTACTGCTCTGCTACTGCTACTAGTAGTCTTTTGTCCTTCAGCACCACGGTTTAGGGTTTCTAGGGTCTGTTTATGAAAAGAAGAACAGTGTTTTTCAGTGTCATTGCCAAGGGCATAGCTTTTCATTTTTTTGGGTGGGTGCGGTGTTGGAGGTTTAGGGGTTAGGTTAAGGGGTGTTCCGGGAATGGACGCTTGGGTTTAGTTTATATTAGGGTTTAGGATTCTCAGGTTTTAGGTAGGGTACCGTTTGTTTAAAGCTCTCCTCAACCCTAAGATTATCTTAAACTCTAAACCCTTATCAGGGGTTTAGGATGTTGTAGGAACATATTAATAGCTATGAATATGACTCTACTGTTGGCACTTGGTATCATGCTTATTCTTATTCGTAGTAATATCCTTAATCATATTCTTAATCCTATGTTTATATGTTGAATTACGGTCTGATCGGTATCGATACTGCTTATGTTTCAGGGCAACCTACCAGGCCCCCAAGTTCAAAGGTCTTGACATGCATCCTATTGCTGAAACTCTGACGATTCTACAGGCAAGCCGGGTTCAAGTTTAGGGTTTAGGGTTTTTGGGCTGCAGGTTCCACGGCTCTAGGGTTTCGAGATCTGTGTCTTCCTCGGCAGGGTTTACAGGTTGGGGTTTCGCGGGTTTCGGTTGAGGGTCATATAGGGTGTGGGGTTTTTCAGGGCTTGGGGGGGTTCATAGTTCAAGTTGTTGCTGTGCTGTACTTTTGAGAGGTCTCCTGACTGGAAGAGACGAGACAAGGTCGCTCGAGATACCTTATGAAACAGGGTTCCTGTCACAATACGGTGCATTCAGTTCTTCTTGACGGATCAACTCGCGTTGTTGTCTAGATACCCAGTGTAATTCCGAATGGACTCTGCTAAACCAACGGCCGGGGGGGTGGGCTGCGAGCTCAGCAGTTCGGGCTTGGGAGGTGTAGGACCTTCAGCTTTGGATGCTAAAGTCGCTTACACTTATGCACTCACTGAAAGAAAAGGTGGAAAGGCTTGTTCCTGATATCCACAGAAGACTGAGTAAGCATGGCTTGTACGAAATGACAGGCGAAGCCACAGCGTCGATGCTCAGCAAGCCGTGCGGCACCGCGACCGCAAGCGACACGACAGCCGGAAGCGCCACCGCAAAGACATCAGCAAAAGTCCCCACGACCGGCGTCGGAGTCCACGGAGACTCAAGCAGCGCTCACCCTTGCTGGGCACTCAGAGTGAAGTTCGGAGCACCCGTCGTAGTCAGAGGTGTGTTTCTCTGCTGTGCCCCGCCGCGTTGTGCATCGCCAAGGCAGCGAAGTGCAGGCGACACCCGCGAGCCGGTGCAGGAAGCCCTGCCCAGAAGGCGGCAGAACGACGTGGCCAAGGCACGGGTCGGAATACAGCTAGGTTTGAAGAGGTAACCATCTTATCCCTTGACTTGATTCGGCAGAGTTCCACGGCCCGAAAGCCCTTGTCATATAAATTAAGGCCGCTATAGAAAACAAAACACCCAGGTTTCGAGGACTCGGGCTGCATTTGGCAGAGCAGGGCGAGGATGCTTCTGATCATGTTGATCTCACACTACAAGTGCGTGGGTATGTTTACATAAGGCATGGAATTCTACATCTTTATCATTCCTTATCTGTGTGTACATACACATATAGATAGAGATAGTGATACACCTATGGATATAAATATAAATATATATGTATATATATATACATACATATATATATATATATGTAGATATATAGATACACTTCTAGATGTAGATATACATATAGACAATCCGTTGAATCCTTATAAATCGTGTAATAAACCCTACACAGCTCTGGCTCTAAATTCCATGAAACTCCGGTCACAAGTCTACAAAAAAGGATGCTAAATTCCCGATAGAAACTCTGAAACAAGCACCAAAACCACCCTAAACCCCAAACCCTGGAAGGCCCCCAAGGCCGCGTCGCCCACGCGGCCTCCCGGAAACTGGACCGGGCCGTTGAGCGACGAGGAACTCTGGAACCGCTGGGGGCCCGGACTTCTTGTTGTGAAGATACCTATCTACATCTATATATATATATATATTTGTAGGGTTATTGGGGGGGTTTTAGAGGGATAGAGGCTTTATCTGGTTGTACGTGGATTTCGAAGGATTTATGAAAGGCTTTAGAGCTTTGAGGTTGGGATTTCACGGAGGTTTGGTTTAGGGTTCGGATTTTGGAGGTTGAGCTTCAGGTGCATCACTTCTACTGTTGCTGCCACTGCTGCTGCTGCTGCTGCTACTCCTACTCCGACTCCTACTACCCCTCCTCCTATTCCTACTGCCAGCTACTGTTACTGCTACCACGACTACCACCACAACAACTACTACTACTACTACGACGACGACTACTGCTACTACTACCTGCTACTACTACCTGCTACTTCTAAATCTTGTTGATAGCCTTCGTCTTCGTTGTTGCTACCGCCACTGCCACCTTTGCCACTGAGTACAGTTGAGCTTTTCGTGCTCGCAGTTCTTTCGGAGATCGGCAGACTCAGCGAGCAGCGCCAGCATCACTATAACAAGTGTGGACACTCTCCAAGGCCTGTTTATTTCATTAGGGCTTTCAGGATGTTTCTGCCTCCGGGTTCGGGGTTTTAGGCTTCTCTTCTGGTTTAGATAAAAGCGCATTTAGCTACTCCGCAAAGCCCTCGCGCGAAACCCTGTACAAAGTCACACCGACCCGGCCGATCTCCCAAGTGCAACACTTGCTGAGGTTTGGATCGTCTCTCTCGGTTGGACCTGGATGGACGGGACAAAAAGTCACATGGGGTTTACGGATATGATTCAGGGTTTGCGTCTCAGGCGTGTGGTTCTCTGAGTTTTGGACTGCCAAAGAAGGTACAACACTTCAAAAGCCCCCCGCCCACACAATTAAGGCATCATGTCGACAGAGTGCGATTTTAGTAGGACACTCCCCGAGACCCTTCGGCCAGCCTTCTTCTCGTACCACTCAGATGACTTGCTTCGAAGCGTGGGTTCGCTACAGGATCGCCGAGTCACTCTGCACTTTGCGATGCGTCGATGCCGCAGCCGCAAGACTCAGACCCAATGCAAGCACAGATGGGAAGGCAGAAACACACAAGAAGCCAATGACGGTGCTAGCAAGAACAGGAGCTGGACCAAGGAGTAGTCCCGAGTCAGAGTCGTTGTCGCCGTAGTGGCAGTCGTCTTCGTCGCCGTGGTCGTCGTCACCATCCGCGTTGTCGTGATCGTCGTCGTCGCTGTGGTCGTGGTCGTAGTCGTCGTCGTTGTGGTAGTGGGAGTGTTGATGTGTCCTGATGATGATGGTTGTTATCAGTAATAGTAGTAGTAGTAGTAGTAGTAGTAGTAGTAGTAGTAGTAGTAGTAGTAGTAGTAGTAGTAGTAGTAGTAGTAGTAGTAGTAGTAGTAGTAGTAGTAGTAGGAGTAGTAGTAGCAGTAGTAGTAGCAGTAGCAGTAGCAGTAGCAGTAGCAGTAGCAGTAGCAGTAGCAGCAGCAGCAGCAGCAGCAGCAGCAGCAGCAGCAGCAGCGGTAGTCGTCGTAGCAGCAGCAGCGCAGCAGCGCAGCAGCAGCCGCGGCAGCAGCAACAGCAGCCGCGGCGGTGGTGGTGGTGGTGGTGGTGGTGGTGGTGGTGGCAGTTGCCGTCGCAGTGCAGCACTCGTTATCGGACATTGCTGCTCGTTTAGCCACACGTAGTCGCCGCTTCTCGCACTTTTGATAGAACCCGGAGATCGGAGCCATGGCTGCTGCCCTGTGAAGAGATACAAGGCTTCCCGCAGGGGGTTTGCTTAGCAGGAGAGGCCTCATGCCATCCTGAACCGTAAACATCTAATTATCCTACACCCTGACACTAGCCCCATAAACCGTGCTGCTCATTTCTGTTGCATGCATGGCCAGCTACCCTTGATGCTTGCTGCAGCGTGGGATCACTGCAAAGACCTGTAGTCTTTCCCCGGGCCCCGAAGACGGGGCAAAACAAAACGGGCCGCACGAAGGACGGCTGGTCTTCTGCGTCGGGGTTCAATCCTATGAGTGAGCCTAACTTATCGACATCAATACTGTCCAGCCCTGGATGCTGAAGCCCCAACCCTAGGCCGTAGCGCTAAACCAGAGACCCTGAACGACAGCCTCAAACCTTAAAACTTCACCCCTAAAACCTAACCCCTACACACCAAAATCACAAGCCTTAAACCCAAACCCCCCAGACTCTAGCCCGTAAGCTCTAAAGCCCCACATGCCCTCCCCATAAAAGGGCTGATAAGGATTGTAAGGTTTCAGGCTTCAGGTTTCTATAATGGTCCTAAAGGGCTGCTAAGGTTTCAAAAAAGGATTCTATGAGGACCCTTTTTGGGATCTTGTATAAGGGTTCTCCAAGCGTTGAAGGTGTACTTGGGTTCGCCTCGCGAGTCTTTTGGGGCCGTCTCGAAATCATGGGGTCGTTTCAGGGTTTAGGGCCGTGTGGAGTTTATGATTTATGCGCCATAATCCGTAATTGCCTCCTTCTCTCTCATCATGAGCGGAGATGGAGGTGTGTTTCTTTTTCTAGGTCGAGGGTCCTTCTCCAACGACTGTGCTAGCAGTTGCTGGGGCTTGTTTGCCGGCTTCTGGAGGGGCCACAGCTAGGGGTACCTTATTTCCCGGGTCCTCACATGGAGGAAACTCCGACACCGCTGAAGCTAATTTTCAACAAACGCCCCGGGACAAAACCTTCGAAGAACCCTCGCTGAGTCCCCGTACGAGGAAAGCCCAAACCCCGAAACGCCTAAGCCAACCCCCCCCCCCCTCACGCCCTAAACCGTAAACCCTGAAGCTCTGAACCTTACCATAAAATATTGAAGGGACTATTTTATACTATAACATGCTTTAATATCTAAGTCCCCTTAAGCTTCAAGATCAGGACGAAGCTTGTGTGAAGCGCTCCTTTCGCCCGCTTGGAATGTAGGCCCTACACCCTATAACCGGCGAGCCCTCTAAAAAGCCCTAGGACCCTAAAACCCTATAGCTTGCCGATAACCCTATAAGACCCTGTAGCTTTATAACCCTACAGCCCTTTAACCCTACAACCCTATCAAAAGCCCCTAAGACCCCGGATTTTGGCGAGGAGGAGATGCTCACCATCTCCATCTCCGAGTCCCTCGCCGGAAACCCGGAGGGATGGTCGGACCCGGCCTCAGATTGGCCCATTCCTGCGTGACCTGCGTGCATGTGTGTGTGTGTGTGTGTGTGCGTGTGCGCGCCCGTGTGTGTGTGTGTGTGTGTGTGCGTGTGTGTGTGCGTGTGCGTGTGCGTGTGCGTGTGCGTGTGCGTGTGCGTGTGCGTGTGCGTGTGCGTGTGCGTGTGCGTGTGCGTGCGAGTGCGTGTGCGTGCGTGTGCGTGTGCCTGTACGTGTGCCTGTACGTGTGCCTGTGCGTGTGCGTGTGCATGTGCGTGTGCGTGTGCGTGTGCGTGTGGGTGTGTGTGTGTGTGTGTGTGTGTGTGCGCGTGTGTGTGTGTGTGTGTGTGTGTGCGTGTGTGTGTGTGTGTGAGTTTGTGTGAGTGTGTGTGTGTGTGTGTTTGTTTGTGTGTGGGTCAGTGAGTGTTTTGGTTGTTTTTGGTTACTGACTTGTTTGTTTGTCTGCTTGTTTGTTTGTTTTTTTGTTTGTTTGTTTGTTTGTTTGTTTGTTTGTTTGTTTGCTTGCCTGTTGTTTGTTTATTATGGTAGCTTTTTGGTTCGAGCTTGTCGGGTGGGTCTTGTCGGTGCTCTTGTTCGGGCATGTGTGACGTGAGCTTTTTGTAGTTTTTTTGGCACTGTCCGCCCTTGCGTGCTCGGGGGCTGTCCATTTGTCCACGCTACCGTTGCTGGTTTAGAGTTTGCAAAACAGGCTAAGGGTTTGAGACATTGGGCTTGTGGGTTGGGGTTTTGAAGCGCCTACTTGCTCATCAGGACGATGATACTGAGGTGCACTACCAGCAGCCGCTGGGGGTGCTAGTGCTGTTGCTGAACCTTTGTTGTTGACCGCTTACTTTCGTGTCTGGTTGTCAACGTTGTCCTCGTCCCTGTACGCCATCTTCTGTCTGTCGTTGATGCTTGTTTACTACTTGTCGTCGATGCTTGGTGACGGTGGCGCTGGTGCAGTACCAGAGGCAAACTGTAGCCGGTGAGAATGGTCTTGATGTTGCTGGAGCCCTCCTCCTCCTCCTCCTCCCCCTCATCCTCCTCCTCCTTCTCCTCCTCCTCCTCCTCCTCCTCCTCCTCCCCCTGCTCCTCCTCTTCCCCTCGCGTCGCGGTCGTGGTGGTCGTCGTTCTTGTTTTTTTGTTCAATCCGCTTCTTCTTCTCTTCTTTCTGTTGCTGCTTTTGATTTAGAACATGCTTCAGACTTCAAAGCCGTGATCCGCGGAGGTTTATGTGAAGCTACAGGGCTGTGGGCTACGTGGTGTTTTTGTCAGGCTGGTGGGTTTAAATGAGTCTGCCGCGGCTCGGGAGCTTTCTGCATGCCTGGAATGCCGAGGAGTGGAGTGGTGACACGAAGAAGATGTACCTCTCAGGGCTAGATGCCCAATTAGCGGCACCAGGTGGTCCCACCGGCTACGCCCACGCGTGGAACGAGGACGCAGAGCCGAGACCGTGGACCGAGACCGCCTCCGCCATGAGCTCCCCGTGGCCAATGTCCCAACTACCCCAACATCTCCCAGAGGCGATGCCTGCGCCGCCGGCGCCCTCGATGCCGATGCGCGCGATGCCCGCCTCGTCATGGGCCTCGCCGCTCCGAGTCCCTCTACCAGAACCCATCATCAACAAGTACGACAAGCCACTTGCGGGCGACGAGCCCTTGGAGTTGCCCCCACACCTTTCCACTATGATCGAGCAGTTTGCCACCGTTGACCCCACACCATGGCAAGAAGAAGCCCCCAAGCGCTTTCAGCCGCCCCCCGGGCTAGCAGCCGAGCAATCACTCGCAGGCCCCAGGGTGGCCAAATCCGTAGTGCCCGTTGCAACCGAACTAGACTTGCCGCCTGGCATCAAGATCTTTGGCGTTGACTATGCCGGCTCCATGTGCACACGCGTTGAGTGGAGAATTGACGACCTCAATGGAAAGCTCCAAGCCAGCATGGGAAGGCCACTGGTTTCACCTCCCTTCGCAGCTCTTGGCCTACCAAATCTTCGTCTAATGGCGCCTAGGCCGAAGGCCGCCCCACCCCGTAGTAGTCCAGTAGTAGAACTTTTCTTGCGTAGAAACATCCTGGAGCGGAGAAGGTCATCCTCACCTTAGGGTTCCTTAGTGCAACTGGTATACGATACTCCAAAACTGCTGGGGGAACCTAGGTGTTTCCTGATGGACGGGAGACCATGAAGAATGCCCGGAGCAGTGACTGGGCTCTTCTGAAGGAGCCTAACTTACTTGTCCTAATAGCAAGGGGGTTTAGGCAAGGCGTTTAGGGTTTACGCTTTCGTGTTTTGGCATCTCGGCGTATGGTAGCCGATAAGATGCTTTCCTTATTGGGGCAAGTTGAAGCAAGTTCCTTAACGTCCCACATAACCTTTCACCGCCCTTACAGGTGAGCGAAAGGGCCTCTACACGCAGATGATCAAGAAAGGCCCCCTTCACGGCTCACTGAAGCTAAAGGCAGACTGCCTCCAGTGTGCCACCGTGATGACCGTGAACCTCCTCGTGGGACAGGCCCTGCAACAGAAACCTAAACCTTAAGACCACAGAAGCCCGAAAGCTCTAAACCAAATCTCGCAAGATATTCGGCTCTAACAAACCCTAATTGCCTGCTCAAAGCCCCTGTAAGTCTACTGCAGCCCAACCCGAATAGCAGGATTGATAAGACCATGTAAACCAAACTCTTTCAACAAGCGAGCAAGCCAGATAATATGATAAACTAACATATACTACAGTATACTATAGTCTCCTAGAATATACTATAATACACTTCAGTACACGGCACAACTCTACGTGCTGTAGAGGTTCGCGCTGGGCCCTTGGTCTACGACTTCTCCGAGCAAGCGATCCATGGGCTCGAGGACTTGGGCGTGGATTGGTTGAAGCAGGCGGGAGGAGCCGGAGGGTAAACCCCAAAAAGTTGGAAAATGCCAAATAGTGCTGGGATTCCCTATACATGACTCTTAAGGATTGAGGGGGGGGAGGGTTTAGGGGGGGTTAGTTAGGGGTTTGGGGATTCCTTTAAGGGATCTATAAGGTTTACTTTAAGGGTACTATGGGGTTTGGGGGGTTTAGGGTTTTGAAGGGTTTAGAGGTTAGGGTTCATGGTTTGGGGTTTGGGATTAAGTTTGGGGTTTTGGGTTTAGGGTTCCTTTAGTGGATCTACTGTAAGGGTACTATAAAGGGTTTAGGGCTCCTTCAGTGGATCTACTATAGGGGCACTTTAGGGTGTAGGGTTCAGGGGTTTAGGGGTTCCTTCAAAGGATCTCTAAGGGTTGCTGTAGGGTTTAGGATTCAGGAGGGGTTCAGGGTAAAGTAGGGGGTTCCCTTTTAGGGTTCCTTAAAGGGCTTGGGGTTTATGGTGGGGTCTTGGGGGTTTTCCTGTGAGGATTACCATAAGGGTTGCTGTAGGTTTCGGGTTCCTGTAAGGGTTTGGTTTGGGGTTTAGGGAGGGGTTTAGGGTCTTGTAGGGGTGTTTAGGGGTTTAGGGGCTTAGGTATGTAGGGGTTTAGTTTCGGGGTTTAGGGCTCAGGGTTGTAGGGTATGGCGGGAGGGTTGAGGGCTTTAGGCTTTAGGGTTCTGGAGTTTCAGGGCTAAGGGTGTAGCTCGTATAATTGAGATCTTTACATACAGTAATGAGACCAATCTTGGGCTGCTTCATGTGCAAACTCCCAGGTGGACAAGAGCAACGGAAGCTTGACAGTTGGAATTGAGATTCTTGACGTGCGCCCGCAGCCTTGATCCTGCAGCTTGTACATATACTCAGCTGGCCCGGCTAGCGGCTTGTGAAATCTTGTAGCTCAGCGCCGATTTTGACGCTCAATCTGGACACCCATGTACAAAAGCGTCGTGCGCAGAGTGGTAAGGCTTTCCAATTTGCCTTGCCATGGCCATGTTCAAGGCCAGCTGTATCTCACAATTCAGACCCTCTCTGCTGCCTCGGTTCACATCGAGGAACAACTCTAGCGAAAGTTGGAGACTCTGATTTTGGATGCTTATATTATCCTGATGTGCCTAAAAGGCACCTGCACCCAAACCCCGTGTTGTTGTGGAATGCTTCTGTTATACATCCTGCTGCCTTGTGAGAGACACGGGGGTTGGTCTGTCTGGCTTCAGAGATATGGGCAATTTTTCATGGACACAATGCCTATAAACCCTAAACTCCACAGGCCCAAACCCCAAGCAGTCTTTTTCCATCCTAAGTGATGCTTTTTTGAAGCCTCCAAAGCCAGCCTTATGGATTGCAAGAGCTTCGTAAACAAATCAGTGGACATGGGCCACTTCGTACATAGCTGCTCACCTGACCTTGCAAGAAACCTGGTGTATAAAAGCGTGAGCTTGCCGCCTCTGCCTCAGCCTGGAAGCTCCACCCTAAACACTACAACACTAGAATGCAGGAAAGCCCTACAACCCGCGTGCCGGGGGCATAGGCGGCACTTTTGTCGTATGCTGGCACACCTGCGTCCACCAACACATGAATGCCCCAGCGATGCGAGGCTGAGCCGATGAGTGCAGGGCGGAGCTTCGTACACAGACAGTGCCGTGCATTGTGGAAAAACCGCTGAGGCGAAAGGGTTCAAGGATGTCACAGGGTGCTTCGTTTTGTCAATAGTCTTTGCTCACTCCGGGACTCCGGGCAGGGATACGGATCGACTTCGGAAAGGTCCGCAGTTGGGTCTCTGTTTTGCCTCAGCCCTGCGTTCTGACACCTGGTGTAGGATTCCTTCCAGACCCTGTCCTGAGCGGTTACTTTCCGCTTGTCTTGGGGTTCCTTGTATGTTGTTCATCCTTTTGAGACACATCACCTGAGTCAGACATTTAGGTTGGCAGACCTTCTTGTTGTCAGCGCCGATTTCCTACCGACTAAATCCTGGATGTTGATTGGTATTTACTGAGACTTGCGCAGCCTGCGAACCTTGCGTTCGCTTCCTGCTCTTTGCATTGGGCTCTTCGTGATAAATCGTGTCGAAGCTTTGTTGAAGATGCGAGATTTGTCATGGAAAGTGCACGATGGCAAGAGTCGAGCTGCGCCAAGCGAGCAATCTGCAACGTCTTATCCTACGTTCTGCAACGCAACAGGTCATGGTTTCGCAGAAGAGGAGGCTAAAGTATGAGCCGGCTGAGGCGTTCAGAATTCTTAGGTTCAAAATAGAACTTCGGCAGAGATCCTAGGCTTAACCTTACCTTCCAGAAGCTCTTCCCTTCCCTACGTCACGATTGGAATTCCGGCATCATCTCATGTTCAACATCCTACTGTCACTATTTCGGGCTGTTGTCATTTTCGGAAATCTCAGGAATTTCTCCGTCGAGCAGCCGTTAGATCCCTGTGTCACGCAATTCAGACGCCTGACGTGCGTGACCCATGCTTGAAGCTTCGGGCTTGAGGAGCGAAGTCCTGCACTTTCGGGGTCTGATCGGATTGCATAAGTAGAATTTAGGGTTTAGGGGTTAGGGTGTCGGATTGCATGAGTCATGGATGTAGGGGTTTTTATGCAGAAAGTATGGCCCTGGCACTAAGACCCCATTCGGGAGTTTCCGAAAATAGGGACCCTAATATAGTACCCTAAATAGTAGGATCCTTATTATAAGGACCCTTAAATAAGGTACCCTACTTTTCGGAAGGAACCTCCCATTTAGGTTGAAAAGATCGTTCTTTTACACGCATTCAGGCTCTTTGCAATGGCTCACCGTGCTGCTATTGGAGCCCGTCGCGGGATGGAACTTGAGACCTATGATGCTGGAGCTAAGGGTCAAAAAGAGGTTACTGGCAGCCTGTGCGTCATGTTCACCCGAGTTTTGGCAATACTGATGGCGTTCTGGTGTGTGCCAAGTGCTAGGGGTGCTGGCATTGCCATGGCCGCCACTTTGGGATATCTTGTGGCAGCATTTCTGGGCAGAGCTTGTAGAATTCTTAACCCGCGTCACGTGAACACGATATTGTGCTTTGCTATCAGCTGTTGGTTCTGGGTCTTTTTCTGGCCCATTTTTCTGAATTTCGCCACTTGGAAGAACGGCTGGGTCCCTGGTTTTCGGGCCCTTCGGCCAGGCTACCGGCCTGAGGGATGCGACACCGAGAAGCTGGCAAAAGAGATCCTAGAGATGCGCGACTTCGCAGCGGATACGGTGCACTGGGATGCGGCAGCCCAGCGCTGCGACTGCCGCCTTCCTGATGGCGATTACCAAGATGGCCGCTGCAAGTCCAACGAAAGCGAGCAATTTCCACGCTTTACGGTTGTAAGCGCTCTGATCGATGCCGGGCGGCGTGGCCGTTCCGGCTGCGACTACTTGCGCATGTTCGGCCCACATCTTCACCGACAGTACGATCTTGTATTCTACGGAGAGGCTTGGGCTTTGGAGGTGGTGTTTGCGGTGCGGAGCGCACTGGGCCTACAACATCGAACCCACTTGAGACTCTTGGAGGTAGCAGAGAGCTCCGAGGAGTCCGCAGCTTCAAAATGGGGCCAGCCAGCAAGCTTGGCTTTCCACCACTTGCTTGAGAAGATGCAGGTCATTGCCGCCAGGAAGTATTGCAGGCATCTTCTCAACAGTTTCCACTCAGGCATCAGTGGAAAGGTTGTACCAAACTATGCCTGGGTCACGAATGAGAAGGCAAATTTCGTGGTGCAAGCAGTACGAGAGAACTACTTTCGGAACTCATCCAGCAACTTCAACTTAGGCAACAGCTATTTTGTGTGGCTGGATGTTGGGGCTGGCCACGGTGCTGTCAAGGTGCCTGAACATTTCTGTGCCTGCAACGTTGCGGTGCCAGGTACGGTTACAGTGTTCCACCAGCTCAACAGCAAGGAGGAGCTCTTCCTGGGCTCAGAGAAAGCCGCGCTGCGTGTACCTCAACCGCTACCGCTTGGAGAGCTGAGCTTCAGCAAATATCTGTCAACCTATGACTTGACACACCATTTTGATGAGGTCATGGGAACGTTCTGGGGTGGCGACCCTGTGGCCCTTGAGAAGTTCTGGCAAGACTACTCTGGTACCGTCCACCGACTTGTTGCAAATAATGCCGTCGACCACGACCAGGGGGTGCTTTGTCTTGTCGTGTCTGGGCAGTGGGAGTGGTTGCGGTACATCTCGAGTAACTTCTACGGAGTCCTGCACCTCTGTTGAAGCCCTCGGCAGTAAAAAACGAGGCGGCGTGAATCACATCAAAGGCATGGTGCGCCGAAGACCGAAGGACAAATGCGGTGCTTTGCCAACTTGCACGCATCTTTTGCCCACCGTAGTTGCCGCACTGCCTGAGTCGACTTAAATATTGTCTGGTCTGCATAGGGTTTTTATATCAACATATCTTGGGGCCCCGAAGTTCACAGCGTGCCAGGCCCGGCAACTTCATGTCCAAAAGCTGTCCAATTGCGCATCCCCACGTCAGCTTCCCACGGTAGAGTTCAGAGATTGTCCATGTGCGCCGAGCATGAGTTGGCGATGCACTTCTGCATTGCTGCCTCTTGTTACAGCGGATGCTGCTCCGCGGCACGAGCGGGTCGCTGCTGCGGAGAAGGTGCGACTCACCAAGCACACCCGAGCGCATGCATGAGTGATTGAATAAACGCAAATGCTCCACGAGACAGTCGGAGGCCGAGCTTGCTTGAAGCAACTTTGCAGGTCAAGCTCAATGACTTAGCAGAACTGTTACGAGTGTCGTCAAGATGATGGCATGTTATCGATAATCTTCAAGTCCATGTGAAGGATATCCTCAGACAATCTCACGAGAAGTCTAAAGCCTAAACCTGACGCCGTGGCTTGCGGGGATGAATTTGCTGCCATGGCTTCTGCTCGCTGTCGGCAGAGGGGACTTGTGCCTGCCGGATGGAATCCCAGAAGCTGACCGGGAGTTCCTGCAAAGAAGTACCGGTGAGCTCGATGCGATTCTAAGTCCCACCCAGGAGTACTCTTTTACCATTTTTCGCGTAAGTTTCCCCACTCAAGCTGAAGAGTAGGCGAACGGCTGGCCTTGTACTGGGGAGTTAAGGATCCAGCTCCTGGCTTTCGAGTGGTCTTCGGCAGAGCTCGTGTCCATCATCGCTAGGATTGTGGTCGAAGAGGCGTGCGCATGGCCATGTCGTCGCGTCTGCTTCGTGTGGTACCGCTACTTACTGGGGCCTGAATAATTGCCCTATACTAGAGTGGGGGTTCCTTACTATAATTGTAGTATAACATGCCCCAAACCCCTATTCGAATTATTAAGGCCCCTCTATTTCCACTACTTACTGAGGCCTCAGTTGCGATAGCACATCACAGGGTCTTTGGAGGTCCGAAGGATCTGGCTCAAACCTTGGAGGAGCTTTTTCTCGTGTTGGGGCAAGCTTGAACCTTAAACGACAAGCTCGACAAAAGGACTCATCGCAGGCTGGCTTACAGCCAGTAGGTCCAGAGGCCATAATAGGCCTATGGGACGTTGAGATGGCCTGAGGGGTGCATTATAGTAGGGCAAAATAGCGGCTACAAGGAATTATTCCGACCCCTGTGTGACCTCAGCATTCTTGCCTTCAGCCGTTTCAGACTTCCCAGTAAGATGAGACGTTTTTGACGCAGGCTGTAGATGTACAACTCAATCGCTAAACTGCAAACCCCAATGCCTAAACCCTACGTCCTTAAACCTAAACACACAAAACCTGAGCACCCCTAAATACGGAGGGGTCATCCCAGTCCTGCAAATAAGTAGAATAGCAGATGCCCACACCAACGAGCCATGAGATGCCCCCATATGGGTAGTTTGCTGAATTAGCGTAGGGACCCTAAAAGGGAGCCCACTTTAGGGAACTACCCACATACCTGTTGTGAGCTGTGTTGATCTTAGGCTGTACCTCCTAGTCTTGCTTGGGATGTTTACATGGCCTCTAAGCGTGCGCAGCGAGGTCGTTCTACCGATAGCCCGTGCTTGTTGCGTGTATCTCGCCCCGATTTTGCACAAACCCCCAAATTTTCCTGGAACTGAATAAACCCTAAACCCCTACACCCCCCTGAACTGAATAACACCTAAACCCTAAACCCTAAGCCCTAAGCCCCCTTGAACTGCAAAAGCCCAAGAAACCAGCAGGTCTTGGGATACAGAGCCTCCATCAGTGACCTCCGACCGCTGGCGGCTGCTGGGTTTTTATTAGCTTCGTCAAGCTACGAGTAGCGCAAGAAAAGCATTCTGTAGGGTTTAAGCATTCTGCTTTAATTCAAGAAAAGTATTTTTAGGGGAGTAGGGGTTTAGGGATTTAGCGATTTAGGGTTTAGGGTATTCTATTTATGAACTTAACCAGTATTTGGTCAACTCCCAAGTAAATCGAGCTTAAGGCCATCGAGACCTCTGCAAACGCTTTTTTAAGATCGAAAGTCACGCTCCATAAAACCGTATGCCACCATGTACGGCATTCCCCAACACGCACCCAAAGTCCTTGTAAAGCCAATAGAGAACCTTGAAAATATACCCACGCGTTCTTCAAGAAGAGCCCTTAACTCCAAACCCCGAAGCCCTTAGGAAGCACTCAGGTTTTGGACGCAGCTTTGCCGCTTTCAGGTTGCAAAAACACCAACTGCTCCGAGTTATCCCCAGAGGCCCCAAAGTTTGGGATTTGGGGTTCCTTTGACGGCTTCTAATAGGGGCTACAAAGAGGATTGCTATGACGGTTCAGGGGTATTGGCTCGAGAGTTAAAAGCAGCTTGAGGGCGAGAGGCTTAGGGGCGCCAAGCTTTAAGAGGCAGTTGGTTTAGGGTTTGAGGCTTTCTAGGTCCGAAGGATTCCCGGAGGTGGGCCACATAGCTCTAGAGACCTGGATCGGAGCCTATGGTGCGGAGTTCCAGATCTTCAGAGAGAACCATCCGAGCCAAGTCCCGGAAGATCTCGGTACCATGGGCTATTCTGGTGAAGAGGCAATGTATGTCTCCCAGGATGTCCTCCAGGAAGCCTATGGCGCTACCGGGCACACCCTGCAGTTCTATATGAGCTACAACACCTCAAACTATGATGCAGCTTGGTGGTCCAAGGTCCAATACCTAAATTTTTCAACCTCTTGGTTTCTGATGAGCTATGTAGACAATATAGTCCTTTTCTCCGGAACCCCTAATGCATCCCAGGGTATTTTTGGGAAGTAAGGCAAAGAAACACTTCGACAAGCTGACGGATTTGCCGGCCGAGGACTGACGGCAAGTCAGACGGCATGGATAGGCTGGGGGCCTAAATAATTGCCAATACTATTTTGGGGTTCTTTATTATTAGAATTATAGTTTAATAGGCCCCAAAACCCTGTTCCAGTTAGTAAGGCCCCTAATTAGGAAGGTGAGCGGAACGAGCAGGGTGATGCTAGAAGTAGAAGTGGAAGCAGTAGCAGAACTAGGGAAGTAGTAGGTGGAGGAGGCAGACTTATTGTTAGCAGCAGCAGTTGCAGTAGCCCTTAGCTGTAGCAATGGCAAGATAGTAGTTCATGATTTCACTAACGGCAAGAACTAGAACAGTGAGTTGAGTTGGCGTAAATTTTGCCAGCAGCACCTTCGATCGGAAGCCTGAAGGCCACCCCGGAGCCCTAAATCAAAGCCCTACCTCGGCCCCTCGCGGGAAAGAGGGTACTGGTTCTAAGGGTACTATAGGTGTTTAGGGTTTAGGGCTTTGGGTTTAGCGTATTATGATGGGGATTTTTCCCCGAATCATAGCAGTAATTCCAAAGATAGAGACCCTACATTCTCCCCAGACTCCCCAAGCACCCTCGGCCCTTAAACCCTCAACCCTAGAACCCTAAAAGCACCCTACAAGGACTTACGAAACCCAAACCCCAAAACCCTAAACCCTAAAACCCTAAACACTAAACCTTAAACCCTAAAACCCTAAACCCTAAACCCTAAAACCCTAATTGATCCTTAAAAGCCCTAAAACCCTAAAGCCCTAAACCCTAAAGCCCTAAACCCTAAAACCCTAAAACCCTGAAGCCTTAGACCCTAAAGCCCTAAAGCCCTAAACCCTAAAACCCTAAAGCCCTAAAGCCCTAAAACCCTAAACCCTGAACCCTAAAACCCTAAAACCTAAAGCCCTAAACCCTAAAGCCTAAAACCCTAAAGCCCTAAAACCCTACAAGAATGAATTCTTGCAACCCAGAGTTGAGAGGACATCGCCTTCTGCAACGAGACGGGGCGGCTCTGGACCGATGCTGGGTTCGAGTTCAGTATCGTAGGTGTTTAAAAAAGGGGCCTTAAGAATTAGAATAGGGTTTTGGGGCCCATTATTCTATAATTATACAAAGGAACCCCAAATAGTTTAGGTAAGTATTCAGGCACCCATATTAAACGATTTCCTAAACCCTACACCCTAAACGTCCGAACCCCATACCCTTGCATGCACCTTCATTGTATGAGCATTTTAAAGCCGCTAAGTTAAGCAGTCAGGCACCTCATCTTGAGGGATGAGAGACTTTAGATGCGTGTTTAGTGCTCTTTTTAGGGGTGCTAGAAAGGAGTTTGGGGCTAATCTGAGTTTCGGGCTTGGGGGTTTGGGACTTACGGGGTTTTTTGGGTTTTAGGCTTTCGATTTTTAGGGTTTGGGGTTCAGGGTTCCTTAGCGCTACAACAGACTTAAAGTTAAAGGGTAATAAAGGTTTTGGGTACCTAAGCCGCTGGCGAAACTACAATAAAATCGCAACAGCACCATCGGAAGACCATGAAAGAACGCCCGGGATACTGGGTTCTTATTTCAACGGATTTACTTCAAGTTACCATAATAAGGAAACCATATTATTTAGTATAGATCCCAATTATGGTAGCTTAAATCAAGTTCCTGAGCAATAGCCCAGGATACCACGGCCATGAACCCGTACGCCCAATGGACGGGGGATCTCGACGGCCTCGTCGAGGCTAGCTCCAGTTTTCGGGTTAGTTTTGGGGATGGGCGGGTTGCGTTGAGGTGGTTAGGGGTTTGAGGTTCAGGCTTTAGGGTTCCACGTCACGAGTGGCAATCAGCTCTGAGGCTATGTTTCAGGCAAACTTGGGCCCAGAATGTGACGAGTAGATAGTTGGAGGGTATGCATTCGTTCGGTTTGTGGTTTGTGTCCGCAAGCAGCTTTTGCGTGAAGGCCGAAGGGTTGAAGCAGTACTGTCTTGGGGCCTTGGGATGTCTGCCAGGTTCCCGGAGGATATCACGCCAAGTGTCCTGACGGGCGCTTCTGGATTTCGCCAGCTTGTCGTCACAACACGTCGAAGTGTATTCCAGTTGTATCCAACCGTCTCGGGTGGCTGGTGGACACCTTCATGTTCTGGTCAGCTGCATACGGGATGCCCACCGCCATCGGAATATCGCTGAGTGTTCAGCTGCACATAGATCATTTTACCAACCATCGGAGCCTGACCTACTGGTATCGACCGGATGTGCGGTTTGCGCACCTGGACCCGCAGCCAATCATCTTCCCGAGGCACCGGGCGAGTGAGTGGGCACAGGGGAACAAGCGAACCATGACCCAGGGATCCTACATTGGGAAGCTCGTCGCCCGTGAGCTGCGCTTTCAGGCTTTCAATGTCTACGAGTTTGTCAAGAATATGGAATTTGATTTGTCTGAAGTGCAAACTCAGCTGATGAAGGTGGCAACGGAGAATCAATCGCTAGAGGTGGTTGCCTGCCACTGGGTCCTTTCAAACAGCCAGCGGTGGAGAAATTGGCTGCGAAAGGACACAAGCTGCTTCCCTGGGTACGGCCTGGTGGATGCGAGAGGAAGCTTTGTTAGCTCCCGTGCTGCAGCCGTCAGTTGCAACTTCTGCTCGTCTGGGACAGCATCTAGATCCTTAGTGGACGACGCTGGGCAGACCTACACATGTGACTCCTGCCCTGCTGGCACGTATCAGAGCGCTTCCGGAGGTACAGCATGTCTTGACTGTGAGCCCGGCAGGGTGGGTGCTGCCAATGGGCTCACCGCGTGTGAAGTCTGCACACTTGGAAGTTATGCGAATACCTCTGGGATGACGCAGTGCAAGCAGTGCGGATCTGGAGGTGAGGAGTGGACCACAAGTCGTGTGGCGCTCGGACAGGAGAGGTGGCTCGAAGTAGAAGGGGCCACTGACGAGAGCTTCTGCCACTGCAGATCCGGCTTGTTTCTCCATGACGGAGCATGCCAAGTATGTAGTGATGGGACAAAGTGCACAGGTTCGGACCAACTGCAACTGCTCCCCGGCTTCTTCTCCAGCCCAGAGGATCCCGGTTCCGTCTTCAGATGTGAGAGGCTTAGCTGGATTATTTGAGCATAGCATATACTGAAGAAAGAGGGAACATCCGTAACTTTTCAGTTTAAGAAGGAACGAGAAATCTAGAAGAATTGAGAAAAAACAGCTCAGGAGCGTGGAAGCCTGCCCTGGCGGCTCCCCTGGGACCTGTGCTGCTGGGCGTGAGGTGACACGGCTCTTGTTTGATTGGGCGTTTCCGAAAATTGGGGGTACCTTATTTTGGGTCCTTATAATAAGGATCCTACTATTTAGGGTACTGCATTAGGGTCCCCTATTTTTGGAAACTCCCAATTAGTTACTCTAGACTTTGGTTGAAGCTACCATGATGATCTACAAGAAGTAAGGGAGCTTTCAAGTCGGTATCATGGCAACTAAGTTGCTTAACAAGAACCCAGGTCAGCAGCGTGGCCTGCGGCATTTGTCTTGAGGGACTACGCCCGAGCGGCGAGACTTGCGAGCCATGTGGTGGAGGTGACTACGTGTTCTTGGTGTTTATAGTTCTCGCGATCTTTCTGAGCACAGGCTGGCTTCACGCTTGGTTCCTCTACCAGGCAAAGCACCATATCGTAAGACAAGGCGCGTTACTCAATGTGACCATGTACATCACACAGCTAGTCGTTTACCTGCAGCTCTTGGTCGTGATCCAGAAGATCGAGGTGAACTGGGGTGAACCTTTTCTTCTGATTCTTGATTGGCTCAGTTTCCTCTCTTTGGAGGAGCTCGTCAAGTCGCTGCATGCAATCTCCTGCGTAGCACGGCTCACTCCGACGCTGCAGTTTTTGCTTCAGACTATTGCCGTACCAGCCGCCTTCATGGTGGCGCCGACATGTACTCATCTGTTTCTGCAGACTCCGTGCGCCCTCCGCAAGCGCCGAATAGGCAGTTCAAAGTTCTATGTGCTTCTCGAGACGCTTGGGTCGCTCTCGGTGCTCTTCTTCATTGTGCTCTGTACGGCTGTGGTGGAGCCACTTCAATGCCAGGAGCATCCAAATGGGATGTCGACCTTGCAGAGCAGTGTCAGCGTGTTCTGCAACTTTACCGGCGTACACTTGCATCTGTGCATCATTGGTGGCATCCTGGGTCTTTTGCCACTGGCCTTTCTGTCCTTATGTGCCTGGGCAGTCCTTTGCGAACTTCCGCGACGTGTTCAGATGGCAGACATGAAGTTTATCGTTGCCTTCTCCTTCCTCGTTCTGCGCTTCTCTCCGGGCCTCGAGCCTTTTGCGATTTTCCTGCTACTTCGCAACATGCTCTTCGCGCTGGCGCCGGTGTTGCCTTCTGCCAGCGCAAGCTTGCTGCTGGTACACGTTTTGATTTGCGCGAACTTTTTCGTGGTGGCATTGTTCAAGCCGTGGCGCACATTGCATGCATCTTATTCGGATATCTTGGCCAACATGATCTTTCTCATTATCATTTTTCAAGCCTCTTTCTTCGTGTCTGAAGTCGACAAGGTCGCATCAATGGTCCTTTGTACTGCGGCCTTGTGTGCCATCCTGCTTGGCCTTACCGGCTTAAGTTTCTACACGATGATGAAGCTCCTGCTTTCACGGAACGGCAGCTGACTGGCTCGTTCTAGCAAGTTTCCACTCTTCCAACCCTTTTTTGCTGTTGTGGGTTTGAGCCAGTACGATATCGCTGGTAACAGCTCTTTTCCCATTCAGTAGTTAGTAGTTACTGCGCCTATTGTAGTTTAGGCTTAGGTCTTATGCACTCAGCAGTGCTTCTGCAGCAGCTTCTGCATGCTAAGTGAGGTTCCAATCCTCAAACCTAAACCTTTTCCAGGAGCCGAGGGCTCTTAATCTGCAATCTCGGAACGCCAACCCTGCTCCCCACAAGCCGTGATTCCCCGCACCTGCTAGAGAACCCCGGAGGAGCCCGAATGGAACCGTGTAGAACCCCTACAATAAGATCCATACTCGGCTCCTATAAAGCCCCCTTATAAAGCCCCTTTCCGAAGAAGGCCTCCGCTCTGAAGCCCTTTATGAAGCTCTCGAAGGCAAGCGCTATCGTTACTTCCTGTCCCACCAGAAAAGCGCGGCCGGATGCTTGGCGCGGCTCCTGAAGATCGAGCTCCAAGTTCGGGGCTGCTCGGGCAGGGCATAATTAGGCTTTAGGGGTTTTGGGGAAGTTTAGGGTAAACCCCAGAAGCTCTATAATATGGGGGCCTTAATAACTACCAACACTATTTCGGGGGTTCCTTATTATAATTATAGTGTCATATACCCTATTATGATGGCCCCGACCCGACAGTACACTCAGCGCAGGCTTAAGCTCCTTCCTGGATGCCGACGATTTGACGGACTTGTCCTGGCTGTTTCTTCGGCACGAATGGAGCCTGAAGCATACACCCTAAACCGAGAAGCTGTATGGCACCTGAACATGCTGAACAGAGCCTTGTTTTATGGCATATGTCTACAGGGACAAGGCGGGTGTTAGTGCTAATCATGCGCACTCCAAAATTAACCCCTGCCCGATGTCGGCGTGCGTCAGCAGCCCTCCCTGAGCCCTTCAGGGTTTAGGAACATGGCAACAGGTCGGAATAATGTGTAATTACTGGTACTTGTTTTTTCCAGGACTCCTGCTTGTGATTCGAACACACTATAAGCGACAACTCCAGCTTGCACCAGCACTAGTACTAGTACTTGTACTCGTACTCGTATTCGCAGCAGCAGCAGGAGGAGGAGGCGGAGGAGGCGGAGGAGGAGGAGTAGTAGTAGTAGTAGTAGCAACAACAACAACTACTACTGGAGCTACCCGATACTAGACGTATGTCAGAGCTTTGAGTACTAACAGCATTCCAAGCTTAGGCTGACAACGCGGAAAGTGTATCGGAGCCCGTTGCAGAGTCGTTGCTGTGTTCGCGAGCAGCCAAGGTTTTCGGTCTTGAGCCAGCGACTCAATCGCAACTGAGAAGAAGCGAAACACAGCCCCTAAATGTGAACTGGCATCAGCTGTAGCAACATGAAGCAGAAGGAGGAAGGACAAGGGACAAAGATTATTGAAGACACCTCGCTCAACCTCGACAAGAGCAACATGACAAAACACGCAACTCCAGTCCAGAAGCTCTAGGTATGTCTGAAAATTCCGTAGGTCATTGTTCGTCGGTACAGCCGCCTTCAAACTCGTCCAGCTGCACGAAACGTTGCTTTCTGTTCTTCTTGGTTTAGCGCATTCAACGCAACGAAAGATATTGAGTCCTGAAGTGTCAGCTAAGGAATGTTGAGGCACTGGTGGTTATTGCCACGCCCATGTATCTTACTCGAACTTGGTGTGTAGCGGAGCTCGTTACTGCGCGGCTGCACCAGCTGGAAACAACTCTGCTTGCCTTGCCTCATTTCTTCATACCTTCTGATGCCTTCATCGACGAGTTTGAAAGCATGGCTCAGAGCAAGATCGATCTTGCAACCTGGGGTTTCGGTACAGCAGACATCACGGAGACCATAAGGTGGCTAAGGACTCTGAGATTCTTCACGCTTCAGTCGCCTTTGGGGCGATCTCAGATTACCGATGTTGTGAACTTTCTGACGGGAACCAGCAGACCTTCCTCCGAAGTCGTTGACTCTGACTGTCTGATCCTTGCCGACCAAGATTCCGTGGAGGCCGTTGCAACAGCCCATATCTTGCGGCACTTCATGGCTCCCCATGTTTTGCACCTCTGCAATGTCTTGCCCAAAGTTCTGGGTGCCACAGACAAAATCAAACGAACCACCCAGAGCCTCGATACGAGCAATGTCAGCTATCGCCCTTTGTTACTGGTCATGGTGTGCACGCATGGCTGTCTCTTGTCATAGTTGGGTAGCTTTTTAGATTTTTATGGGTACTTAAGCCCAACAAGGAAGAACAATAAGATCTTTTGATACGATCCCGACCATGGGTTCAGGTCTCGTGTCTGGGCATATGGTGGACTGGGTCCTCCAAGCCTACCGAGTCGCCTCCTCCTGCGACTGGGTTCTTGTTAAGGGATTCAATTTAAGTTACCACAAAACAGCAACCATGTATTATGTACTGTAGATCTGTTGAGGGATTCAATCTACGTTACCATAATACAGAAACCACAAATTATGGACTGTAGATCCCTGTTATGGTATCTTAAAAGAGTTTCCTTAACGAGAACCCAGGCAATGTACTCCCAGTGACGGCAGAGGACGGCTTTCAGATCCCGCCGCCTGCGGTTTTGACGGAGCTTCAGCGGCATCCCAAGGTGCAGGCGGCCCGAGACTACAACGCGGCAGCCACGTACGTCAAAGTGCTGAAGGCGATCTTCGTTCAGGCGCAGAGGGATCCAAGGTTTAGGGTTTAGTATTTAGGGTTTAGGATCCTTAGACTTCGGGGGTATGATTCCTTGTCTAGGGGTGAGTGGAACGTGGATCCTAGAACTCAGGGTCAGCATTCGGGTCCTGCATCTTTCTGAGATTCAAATGGAAACTCATATGGAACCCATGAAGACTCGTATACGGCCCCGATAAATGAATCGTTTTTGGAGGTGGCCGTGCATTTCCTGCCGCAGTCCTTCTCCGAGTCAAGTTTGGAACTGAAGGCCAAGCAGGTGGCTTCGAGGCTACAGAGAGAGCACTCAGCGAATCTTAGCTCGCTGCTGCTTGGATGTTCTTGGAGATACACTTCGAGCTTTGGTACTAAGTACTTTTGCAAGGGGTATAGAGTAGAATTACAGTGCTTGCAAGAACAGCTCAGGCTTGACATGTCTGCAACTGGCTCGGAGACGCTCCGAACCTTTTCGTCTGGGGAGCCGACGGCACCTTTGAGAGCTCTGTCTGTGGACAGCGGTGTCGGTGAGATGCTAGCAATGATGCAGACCACCACGGAGAATTCACAGGAAGACTACGTCGAACAGGCTTTCTGATGGTCAGTGCCGCAGTACCCCCAAGCCCAACACTCTAAATCCAAAACCCCAAACTCTACACCCAAAGCCCTAAACCCCAAGCCCTTAAAGCCCGAAGCCTAGACAGCTACACACGAAAAGCGGCTGGAAGCTAGCAAAGCTTCATCGGCTTCACGACTTCGGAGTGCCCAGCTCGGGTTGGGCAGTTTACCTCACGTCAGCGGCGGCTTTCCGAAGGAAAGCGCGCCGGCGCGTCTGAGCAAGATTGCTACTCTTGCCAGTGGTTTTGGTAGGCCCTGGTACGGGTACGAGTGTTGGTATGAGCAACTGGCATTACTAGTTTGAGTATGTTTATGATCATGAAGACTCTGGTTACTAGTTCGTTCCTCGCATTGCAACGCCCGCCAAGGGTGGGTTTGTGGCAGCGGAAGAAACAAACATCAGAGGATATCCAAGCTCGGTGTTTAGGGTTTAGTGTTTCGGGTATCATGTAGCGTCCAGGCGGAAATTCCTGTTTTCCTTTGTGACTATGCACTTATTTTGATAGATCTCGAAACCCATTGGTACCGCTATACCCCTTGTATTGATGTCCATCACGCCCTTTATGCCCTGTATAACCCCGTATATCCCTTTTGCACCCTTGTTCAGGCTTAGCACATCCTATGCAACCCTGACCCCTAAACCGCAAAGTCTTTTCCCAGAGAGTCTAAAGGCTTGTGGAAAGTCTTTGGGAACCCGCCGTCTTCAGACCCAGGATCTGTGGGGCTTGAGGTTTAAGTGTTTAAGGGGTGTTATGGGTGTTTTCGTGGGTTTTAGTGTCTTAAGTGGTTTTTAGGATTTGCGGGTTCGTGGCTGGGATAGTGAGGCACGCAGATTCAGATGGCCATTCTAAGCCCTAGCCAATCCTGAAACTTGCACCATCCCCTGAGTTTCGTTGTGGACTTTCATGTGCGGTTCTGCTTTGGCTCAGGCCGACTGCAGTTCTGAGCAGCAGGACAAATCTTACTACTGCTACTGCGGCGCTTTTCTCTATTGCTAGATTCTGCTAGATGCTTGTGGCTTCGCCGTCGTTTTTGTCGTCGTCGTCTTCTTCGTCATCGTCGTGGCAGTCGTCGCCGTCGTCGCAGTCACAGTCGTAGTGGAGGAGGGGGCGGGGGCGTTTTGCTAGTTGTGGCTGTTGGTGTTGTTTTGCTTGATGACGTTGATGTCTTCGGGCTAGTGTTGGGTTTGGAATTATGCGAGATCGCGGGTTGGGGGGCTGCACCGGTGGCGGGGAAGGGAGGCAGTCACACTGGTAATCGAGTCGTAGTGGCAATGGCAGTCGAAGTGGTAGTGGTTGTGGCAGAGGTTAATGGCAGTAGTAGTGGTAGTGGTAGGACGAAGAGAACCATCAGAATTATGCACGCCGCCTCTTCGTCATGCATTATGCGAGCTCCATCACAAGCTCGGATTATTCATAATCCGAACAACCATCGTGTGGTGGGCAGGACGAATTTCAGTCTGCACGCCTACTAACGTTGCTGAATGGCGTTCGTCGTGTGTCACACTTGCCCGAAGATCTGTTGTAGAACCGTAGTTGTGCTGAGACATGGAGACGCCCGTGGAAAATGATCGTTATGCTGTGCACTGGCAGACTGCTGACGGTCACGAGTAGTGATGACATTGAAAGTTGTTATCGCCAGTAGTACTTGTTTGTTAACCGTTCTCATGATTGAAAAGAATCGAATGGTTACGCGGTAGTGACCGAATCAAGAGGGAAACGGATGTGACCTACGAAGCATTGCGACAATTCCTGCGAGGAAACTTGCTGTACAACATGTGTCTGTATGACAGACTATCAAATAAAAGACTACAACTAGCACAAAATCTTCTACAGTATAAACAGCAGAGACGGCCTTATATTCCAACCTAGGATGTCTTTAAGCCGGAGAGCAGAAGACAACATGGGCATCTTTGTGGAGCATTCTTGTTTCTCTGCCGCAGCTTTTTGAGGCGTTTTACTCGCGGCGGGTTTTGGAGCTCCATGCTCTGAGCTTCCTTGAGCGGGTGCTTGCTACCAGCAGACAGCTCCCAGCCCTCCGCAGCCGTGTGCCCGTGGGAAAGGGGTCTCAGCTACATGGTTCTATTTGAGGAAGTTCTTTTGTGGTTTTGCAGGGTTCTGCAATGTTTTTCTTGCTGCAAGGGTGTTCAAGGGTATCTGGTTGAAGGTACTTGATACTCTGAGCTCAAGCTGCAGCTACCACCACAGTATGTAACATGTCAAGTCCTGGTGACGGTGAAGTGTCGTGGCCTTCTAGGAAGCTTTATGAAGCCTTGTAAAACCCTATAACTACTACTATTACTATTTCTGTTGCTGTTACTATTACTGTTACTATCTCTTTTTCTTTTACTATTTCTATTACTATTCAAAGCCTTGTGAAAAGCCCAGGCGACCGCAGCTCTCGGCCTCGGATGCCCAGCCCAGGAAGGCTTGGACTTGGTCTCTGCTTGCTTTTGGCCTCGCCAGAGGCTGCAGGTCGCCGTGGCGACGAAGGACGGCGATGAAGGCAGTGCCTGGGTCCTCGTTGTTCGGTACTTTTGGGGTACATTACACTATAATTATAGTAAGGCACCCCAAAATAATATAGGTGCTTATTGAGGAGAACTGCTGTAAGTAAATGGAGAGTAGAGCGGGTAACATGTTGGTAGGGAACTGATAAGGAGAGCAAGTCGGGCCGAGTCTTTGCTACAGATCCATATTTATGCTACCTTGATTGGAGTAATTGGGTTGGAACACAACGCTGAACGAATTACTAAGGCCCCTCTACTAAACTCTTATAGAGCGCTCATAGAAGCTCTCATGGGGAATCTTGAAGAAGCCCTGTTCGAAGCATGAAGCAGTGCGCAGTAGCCCAGGTTCTTCAACAAGAGGTGCCACTTCAGACGAGGGAGCGGAGATCGGAAATGGGGGAAGTTGCTCCCCAATCACGACGCTTTCCCACCGCCACCGAAGGAAGGGGCCCCCAAAAGACCTGAATACTTAGAAATCGGCTCATGGAAGAGTTCCTGCAAGGGTTTCAACAACAAAAGGTTCTATAAGGGTTTAGTAAAAGGACCTCAGGCGGTAGAATTGGGTTGTGACATATGTTGTCGCATAACTGTAGCAACAGCCCTCAGGAGTAGTATTGGTATTTATTCAGGCCCCTATGTTGGGACATCCCATCTGACTCCCCATATCTGAGCCCCACAAGCTATGGACTTTCCTGTCAAAAGCTTCTGCCTATGTCACTCTTATGTCCCTTTTGGGGGCCCTGAGAAACAGGTTCCCACGACCTGGTGGCAATTGACTCATCACCTGCTCTTCTTCGGGCTTGGGCTGTGGACCGTCCTCTTTGAGCCATCTTGGGTTCCTGACTGGAAGCTGACTTTTTTCATGTACCTCTATGGTGACTTCATGTCGGCCTTGCTCCATAGGACCTTCGATCACGAGGAGTGCCTCAAAGTACCTGCTCTGGACTTTGTGGCCTACGGTTTTCAGATGCATCATGCCTGGCCCATGGAATCGACCCGGGGAGTTGGGCTGTATCGCCTCTTCTGCGACACTGTCAGGATTCAGTGGATCCTTCTTCTCTGCTTTGCCGCGATCTCAAACCACACACTGCTTGCTGCACAGATCCTCTACTTAAAGCTACTTTTTGGTGCCTATGGCTCCGCTGTCGGGCATTTCTATGCACACTTCCCCGAAGGCTCGAGGCCCTTTGTCGTTCGTATTCTGCAGCGCTTGCATCTGTTGCTGCCCCCGCAGCATCACGCTGTCCATCACCGTGAGCCCTACAACGAGAACCTGACCAGTGTGAGTGGGCTGACGGACTTTATCGTGAATCCGTTGCTGAAAGACTGCCCGTTTCTGCCCGCGCTGCTCACGCTGCTGGGTCTTTCCATTTTTGATATCCGACTGATCGAAGGCTTGTATACTGGCCTCTTCTAGTTTCTTTTCCTAGTGATCCCTTCGCCTTGATCCTAGACACTTACTTACCCCAAAACCCTCAACCCTAAATCCTAAACCCGAAGCTCAAACCCTGGCCCCGTCGAAGTGCCGAAGAAAACGAACCATCGATTCGCATTGCCAGGGCAGACGCAGGTCCGACAGGGCAGGCTGGTAGTATAGCAGCCGTCATAATTGGAATAGGGCTATTGAGTAGGGTTTTGGTGGTTCCTTATTATATCGTATGCCCCCCCAAACCCTATTCTAATTATTAAGGCCCATATATAGGGTTGTAGTTTTAGGGCTCAGGGTTTCGGTGTACTGGCGAGTTGAAGCAAGTATGCTGAAATCAAGCCGTGGGAAGCGTAAGCCTGAAGGAAAGGATCGTCTTTACTAGGTTCCTGAGTTGTAAGGGTACCCTTATGGCATACAGGTTTCGATGATAGTCCCCTTTAATTTCAGGGATCCCCTAAGGGTTTTATTTGGGTTCAGGGTTCATTTAGCGGTTTATATGAGGCTTTTTTGCACTTTTTGTTTTGGGGTTCCCCTATTACAGCCGAATATTAGGAAACAGGGTACCCTTATTGCAAAGGGGCTATTCAGGAACCTAGTTTAGAACAAGGACTTGGGTTCTTGCGTTTGTCAGTGCTCGGATCTTGCGCGCCCTTGAGCCTGAGATGTCACAGGATTTGTTGTCCTGGGCCAGATTCCTCTTTGCTGCTGGTTACCATGGCTTGGTTTGGTGCAGTGAAACCATTAACCCCTTCCCTAAGCAGTAGGACGCCGGCGTCGGCCGAAAGAGGTCTGGGCTCAGGGCCCCTACGATTTGTTGCGACGGCATAGCCGGCGACAGGCGCAATTTTTGTTATTTTGGACGGGTCCTTCGGGAAATCCCGCCAGCCAAAGACCGAGACTACAGACGAGGAAAGAACGAACAAAGCAGTCGAAGACATAGCACTATCGGTGGTGGTGCAGGCGGCGGTGGTGGTGGTGGTGGTGGTGGTGGTGGTGGTGGTGGTGTGGTGGTGGTGTGGTGGTAAGCTTGCAAAGGCAAGCCGCCGTGAACTAAAGTGGCATGCAAGTCGCCGAGCCGGCATCGCCAAGCTAGGGGCGAGCAAGAAATGTGAGGTTGGGAATGGTAGGCGGTCTTGCAAGATTGAGGGTAGCAGAGGAAGTCATGCTAGTCCTAAGGCCACTCAAAGCAGCGTGCGTTCGATAACAGTTCTCGTATAATCTGTCCGTAGGCTTGGTACTCGCCGGTGGTCGACATAAAGCACTCCTGAGCTGCTTGTACGGTACATCCCCAGCGATCAGTATGTCTTTATTCTAAACCCTTTCAGGCAGCAGGCTGAAGGTCCGAAGGACGTGCCTATTACAAACACAAAGAATTGAATTCTGAGGCGGATGCAGAAATCAAGGAGGCTGGTCTAAACCCATTGAAATGTGCCACTCTGTTACCCAACTCAGCCTCCACTCCGTTTCCACCACGCGTAATTCATCCCTTTCGACCCGGCGCATCCACATAAAGTCGGATCCTGGCACTCGCAAGCCTTTGTCCATGTGTGCATGAGGCATACAGGGATATATTATACGATATTTATGATAATGACACACCCCCTTCCCCCCCAAAATAGTATTTGTATAGGTAATAATTTAGGGCTCAATTTTGGATGTTCTGGTGTACCCCGCAGGCGTAGCCTCGACCCAGAACGTCGAGAGCAACCCTACAAGCCCTACGT
Source organism: Symbiodinium sp. CCMP2592 (assembly GCA_905221615.1). NCBI lineage: Eukaryota > Dinophyceae > Suessiales > Symbiodiniaceae > Symbiodinium > Symbiodinium sp. CCMP2592. The sequence goes on along the minus strand of CAJNDT010006025.1, from coordinate 503,994 downwards.
ACTAGCCCCGAGATCCCACACCGACCAACACTGAACCCTTCACACCGGGAAAGCGCACGGCTTTTAAGGCTTTTCATTTCTCACGGATAGAGAGGCCCATTCTGAAACCCTTAGCTGAAGCCCTTTCCGCTGCCATGCCTCTGTCGTGGCTGTCATTTGCCAGCGCGGCGATCCTTCTCCAGTCGTCACTCTGCTGTCGACACAAAGGGTTTTGGAGGCCACGCTGCGATTGCGAAGCTCAAGAGCTGACATGAAGAAGACCTGACGTCGGTAATGAAGATAGTGGAATTGTCGATGCCAGCTTGACACTGCAAGCGCTAAACTTACAAGTGCCGTTGCTGGTCGTCATCGCACCCGAAACCCTAAACCCCAAGCCCTCAACAATGAGCCTAGACTCTAGACCCTAACTATCCCCATAAATCCTAAATATCCCGATACACCCCCCCAAGAAAGTTTCGGGGTCCTTGTAATAAGGATCCTCGTATTTGGGGCGCCAAGTTAGGGCCCCCTATTTTCGGAAGCGCCCTCATAGTACCCTTATAGATCCCTGAAAGTAATCCCTAAACCCTAAAAACCTGAACTATAGGGTCCCTTAAATCTCCCATAAACTTCCGATGAAAGCTGAGGAGAGGCGTAGAAGCAGATCTCCAGATCGCCCGATCGGACCTGCGACTCGGGCTTCTGTAAGGCTTACTGTAAGGGCTCTTTTGGGTTGTAGGGTTTTGGAGGGTATTGGGGGATTTTAGGAGGTTTAGGGTTTTAGGATGGGTTTAGGCAAAGTTTTGGGATTTTTAGGGCCGTAGAGGGGTTCAGGGTTTAGGGTTGGAGGGACTTCGGGGTTTAGCTGTTTAGCTCCTAGGGTGGAGGGGCTTGTCTGGGAGTTGGGAGTCGCAGATCAGTGCCTTTGTCCGGATCCTTATCTGAAGGATCCTACAATGTTAGAAAGGTTTGCGTGGGGTGACTTATTTCTGAAACCCACCGGAATCCGATCTAGATGTTGCAGGATTGAGGGGTTCAAGGTATCTGGGGGGTTTGCTTCGGGTTTTCTAGGCACGGGACAAAGTTTGCAGTTTTGTGGCGCATTCTCTCGAAGTGAACTTAGGATTGTTGTCAGCCCTACAGGGGCCCAGGGTTCAGGGCTTAGAGTGCAAGATTGAGGGTTGCTGAGGCTTGGGATTTCGGCTTCGGTGTTTGGGTTTCCTCGGAGCGCAGGCCTTTCGAAAGCTCCGAGAGGCTGCAGCAGTAGTAGTTATCGCTACGAGTACAGCTGCTGCTACTACTACTACTACTACTACTACTACTACTACTGCCACTGCCACTGCCACTGCCACTGCCACTGCCACTGCCACTGCCACTGCCACTGCCACTGCCACTGCCACTGCCACTGCTACTGCTACTGCTACTGCTACTGCTACTGCTACTACTGCTGCTACTAGTGCTAGTACCACTATGGCTGTGAATACCACCACTACTCCTCGTTCTAGTACGCCTACGACCTCGCTGCCCTTGCTGTCAAGGAATACCACGAAGCTGCACCTGATGACCTTTATGTTCAACATGCACAGGCACTTCGCGTACCTGCAGGTAGGGCTTCAGCATGATTTCAGGTTTCTGAACAGGGGTTAGGGTTTAGGGCCAGTTTACAGTTCGAGAATGGGTTAGGCTTTGCATAGTACGGTTCGAGGTTCTCAACTTGCGAAGTCCGCCCGATCCAACGGGTCGAAGCCCAACCCCCCTTTCGACAGTATAAAGCTTTCCAAGACAAACCAAGACATGTTGAGCACCCCCTCAAGCACAGCAAAACCCTTCAAGACGTTCCAAATTTTGTCAACAACGCAGTTGGCATCCAAAAGCAACTCTCTACAACCCAACAACTACCGTGGCAAGGTTTCTGCAGAGGCCAATCAGATGTTTCCA